>OW569404.1:117700463-118954935 GCA_937654795.1 Cistogaster globosa | reverse complement strand
GCTGTTGTATCGCAGCACATTATCTGTACTTTGTCATGGAGGGTCCAGTCAAAGAGAGCAGTTGAAATGGCTTCAGCTTGATGTTTTCCAGAAGAACTCTCTAATTTCGGTACTGCAAGAAGCTGTTCTCTATCGTCAAATGAAGCAATAATTGGCAAGCGTTCTTCTTTTGAACTTCGTACATCCAATCCAGGTAATAGTTTTCCATCCCAATGAACTGTGACTACGTCAGGCAAATTATTCTGGAAGTCAGTTTTTATTGCTTCTGCCCTGGATTTTCTCGCTTGAGTACGAACTCGCTGAATCGAGGATTTGTTTATAGGGAAATCATCGCTGTTCAGACCAAGCGCTTCTACAACCGCATGGAGAATGTAAACTGAGTCCCTTATGCTTAATTGGCATCGATCTAAAGCTGCTACCAGTTTAGGAGTTATTAAACTTTTCGTGCCTCTTTTAAAACTTTTTTCAGGGTAAGGAATCTGAGTACTAAGTTCAGAGTTCGAAATCTGTTCCTCATTCGAATTCTCAAGACATTCCAAGTTATCTATCGAAGAAGTAGATGCAACAGCCAATAACTCTCTTTGTTTTACCTTCCTTTCTTCTTCTTCCAATCGTCTTTGCCTAACTCGTTCTTCTTTCTCCGCCAATTTTTTGTCGATTCCACCTAAGCATCCCGGTCGACCTGGCTCTCTCTGTTTCCTTAAGAAATCTTTGTCTTCCTCTATCTTCATTCTGTCAAAGGCATCTGCATGTGCAATATCAAATAAGTTATCAAGGTCTTTTACAAAATTATTTTCACGATTCTTGAAAGTCAACTGAGGTTTCTTACAGTTTTTTTGCAGCTCCCTCCAAACATGATATAAATCAACAAGTTTCTTCACGCAGTTAGGGATTGCCTTCGTAGGAATTCTGGCTTTTTCCCAAAATATAATGCACTCTCTTATAACAAGATTCGCACTTTCACTAACAGTCAGCTTGACTTCATGAATATTGTAAAATAAAACGGTGAGAACTTGTCGATTAGATGGTAATTTTGCACCATTTATCTGGTGGCTTGGCAGTCCGATAAGGAAAATATTTTGTTTATCACTTCGTAATTCGACTGACATTTTTTTAATAATAAAACCGCACTTTATGAAACACACTATTGGAATAGCAAATTACCATTTGAGTAAAAAGGGGAATCACCTTTTTAGATAGACATATATAATATATATGAAAGCTCATTTTCTTGAAAGGAATGAATACGAAAGCTACATCATGATATAATAATCAAAGCTATCTTAACAATATTTTGTCATGATATGAAAATCACTTTTATAAAATCTATATAGTTATGTATAGTTATTTTGACAACATTGAGAAAATTTATACATACATATGTATTAACTAAAAAATTCCAAAAAAAAAGGAGTTAAAAAATGTATTTTGGAACAGCGAAGCGGACCAGGTTCTGCTAGTTTCATATTAAATATAAATTAACATTATTAAAAATTAATAAAATAAAAAAACACAACAGTAAAATATTAAAAAATATTGAAAATTGAATAAAATACGTACAAATTATAATGACTTATACCAATATTGACCAAAAATTACCCATACTTACAACAATTAACTTTGTCGCAAGTCGGCACGGGTTATCATTCTAATATCAAAGTAAATTTTTTTCTGGAGCCTTCTATGATTATTTCGAAACTTTTTAGCGGGTATGCGCAAAAAAATATTGAGGTCCAAAAATAAGGGACACCCTAATATAAGCACATAAATTTTAATTTTTTTTCTTACATTTCTTGTATTCTGTTTCTTACTCCATAGCTGGAGCTTCGGCGAGACCTGAATTATGATCTAATGGTGACCAGCCAGGCCCCTTTAAACGACTTTGCCACAATTGCTACACACTGTTGTTATAATATTTTCCTGCTAAGGCTTCATAGGGACTTGGAACGCGTTTTCCTTAACCATATCAGCTGCTGTTTTTAATAAAACAATAATTTTTCTTTTGCCAATCGGTACTCCAGACGGTTTGAACTTCTTTTTCATGTATTCGCCTTTTGAACAACTCGTCCAAAACGGCTACTTAACTAATATTATTTTTTTATACTCATGACGCTGTTGAGATTTGAACTTTTGTTTTACATTACCAATGCAACCAATTTTCCTTTTATTTGGTTCTCACACACCACAATTATTAGTTATTAAAGTAACAGCGTATTCAGTTATATTTGTATTTATTAACAACAAAATTTTCTAAGGGTTGCCAAAACTTATTTTTGTAATAATATTAACAGCTTGTGAATATCTGTTATTAAATTCGTGGTGTCTAGTGCAACGCTTGGAATGGAATGAAATGCTAGTTACTACAGGAATGCTAAAAAGTATAATACGATTCGATTATAAGAACTTGAAGTGGTATTATTGTTGTCTTAAAGATCCTCGTCTCTTTAGGTTACTACTCCGTACAGAGTCCTAGTGGTGTAAAACTGAAATGTTAATGTTAAGCAATAACTATATGAAGTAACAAAGGCGGACAAAACTCGATTTTAGCGGCCATAAATATATAATTTTCACTTATAAGCTGTAAGTTTATGGTAATTGGGAGACTGTAATTGCTAGGGCAGGTAACAGGATCTTCTTTAATTTTTAGCCCTTTTAGCACCTCATCAACTTCACATAATCTTTTATATTTTAGGCAGCACAATGCTAAAGGGGCGCCTTTGAATATCATTATTCTTCTTAAAACGAAACGAACTTTTACCTACATGTTTGCAAAATTGTAATAGAAAACGATAGAAAGAAATTGGTTAGCTGCTAATTAAGCAGTTATATTTTTTTCCGAACATAAGTTAATTCTGCAAGGTTCAATAATAATCCAAAGACAAAAAATATTTTTTCTACTTCGTTTATCGGTAGCACACTGACATTAATTTTATTTCTGTAATATTAAGTGTGTATTGGTGGTGCCTGTATTTTTACCTTGGATGTGCTCATTTTTTTCAAAGCAGAAAGAGAACTCTGCTTTTATGTTTCTTTAAAATTTTTTTTAAAGTTGCCACGATCAATTAAAACTAAGAAATACTGCAGTTGCTTCCATACAATCACTGATATACTGTAGATATTTGAGAGATCGGTAAAAGGTACAAACTTATAAGCAAAGATGCAAAATACAATTGAGTAATTCTTGTGAAATATAATTCGATATATTAGATTTATTTAGATCAGTCAACAGTCTACTTTGTATATTCTATGTAAATATAAGAACCGAACTGAATTATAGGGAAAACTGTAAACAATTCATTCATTAAACTTACATATATTTATGTTAACTGTTTCATAAATTAAAATCCGATAGGTAGCATTATTGTTGATATCTAATTACATGTTTTATCTTTGAAATTACTCTTCTGAGAGTGAACTCATTGAATGGACGAATTAATTGAAAAATTTAACTAAAATTCATATTATGAGGTTATGAGATTTATGCATTTATTAAGCTACATGCTGATGTCAGTTTGTTGAGAAGCTGAGTCCATATTTTTTCACAACAGCCAGTCAGACATTCTCTTTATTGTTGACAATGGCCTCTGCCGATTTTTATGAGCTATTTATAATCGACTTCAAAAAAAAAATCAGTCATTTTTAAATCGATCTAAATTTTTTTATTTGAAAGCTGATGCCTACAGATTAATCTCGTTTTAAAAGCAGCTTATAGTTATAAAAAGTAAAGGGGTCCCCATACAATATACATGTTTTTACAAGTATCTTAAAATATAAAGAACACCGCTTTAAAATTAAAAAAATGCGTATCGCTATATTTCCTAAGGGCAGAAAGTAACACAAAAATAAATCTAAAAATTAACGGGCGTCCCCATAGGTGACGCAATGTACCTATATTGTTCTATCTTTTAAACCGCTATAGACAAACGCTTAAAAATTCGACTGAATGTCGATTCGACCCCTATAATAACTAGAATTAATATTCAAAATTATAAATAAAAGGTGCCCCAATAGTTCATAAAATTTGATATATATGGCCATACTTTTGAACAGGCTGTAGATAGACCGTTGAAATTTACAAATAACCCGTATTGCTAAGTCCGCTATAATAACAAGTATAAAATTTGTATTTGAAAATTAAAGGGTGTCCGAATAGTTAATGTAAGTTGATGTATATGCCCAAACTTTTGAACCGTACTAGACCGACAGCTGAAACTTAAAAGGAACCTTTATCGCTAAGTCAGCTATAACAACAAGTATACAATTTAAATTTAGAAATTAAAGGGTGTTCCCGAAAATAATTAAATTTGATATATATAGCCGTATCTTTTGAACGTTATATACAAGCACTTGGAAATTAGACAGAATGTCAACTATTTAATTTGGTATAGTAAAAATTATAAATTTTTTAAATTAAAAGTTAAAGGGTGTTAGAATAGTTGATATAATTTAATATATATGGCCAAACTATTAAGGAGCTAAAGACAGACGGTTAGAATTTACATAGAACCAGCTTAGTCTAATGCAATAGGAAGTATAAAAAATGAATTTAAAGGTATCCTTATGGTTGATACTTCAAAGTATATTGCAAAACTAATAAACAGGTGAAGACAGACGGTTTATTTGACTAGGAGCTGTGGTGTTAAGTCCGCTATAAAAAGTATAAAGTTTGAAGATAAAATATAAGGGTGTCACTATAGTTAATGTAAATCAATGTGTCTGACTATACTTTTAAACAATTAAAGATAGAGAGATAAAATCTGTTTTGTAGTTAGTTTATTTTGCAAGAATCATGAAAACACATAAATTACGCCATCAAATTAGTTTAGAGCCATAAAAAGATGAGTAAAAATCATTCATTTACTTACTTTATCATTTAACACTATTTAGATATCTATTCTTTCCATTTTTAGAAAAAGAGACCGCGGTTGAAAATAACTGCCGAAAAGAAAATTTAAAATTTTTCAAAATTCCTCTCGTCGTTGTATATTTATTAGTAATAGAAAGTAAAAACGTTGAATGTTTTTACCCACCTCCGGCGTTTTACGCCTAAAAACGCAGGCGGAAGATTAGAGATTTACTTAAATATATCTTATCATAATGGTAAGAAAGTTGACGGTTAAGAATATGTTTGATTTAAACACCTGATTTCGTATACCATTTGCTGTTTCAAAATTGTAATGAACCTACCACCCTGTTCTATACATTAATATAACGTGAAGTTAAGGAGTTGCGAAAAATTAAATAATAAATTTGTTACTCTTCGTCACTACTTATCGCCTCCACTTCCTTTTCGAAGGAGGGAGTAAATTTGAAAAGTGACATTATAGCCTAAGTATTATTTACAACATGGTTGTGTCATCTGATAAAATGGAAATATTACCCACCAATTCATGCATAAAAAATTTATAGTAATAGATCTTGGTTAATTGACAAAATATTTTTTTAACAGCAAAGGTTTTATTTCATTTTCCACTTTTCCTTGTTTATTTTTCAGTTTCTCTTTAAGCTACTTAAAAAAGATCCGGCAAAAATATAAAAAAACACCGCAATATTTTACTTTCACTGGAAATTCAGATAAAATATGTTGAGTTTTGCACAATTACTTGAAATAATATTCACATTAAATTCTACCTTTGAAAAACAGAAGACCTCCCAGCAAAAGAAAAATAAACTATACTAATGTTACTTTTTTCCTGAAAAAATTTTACATTAGCGATAATTCTTTTGAAAGGAAAAGTATTACAATAATTCGGGTTATCGTAAATTCATCACAAGAAAAAAAAAAGAAAAAAAAATCACCAGAATAACTTTCTCTGAACTGAAACGCAAAGTCATTTATTATTTTTGAAAATGTTTTAAAGCAAATTGAATTTCCGTTTAAAGTTTTTTTTCCTAATTTTATTTATTTAACTAATTTTAATCTTAATTCATAGAAAGAAACAAATATTTTTCTTAAAAAAAACTGAACCTTAAATTAATGTACAACAAATTGATATTTTATCTAAAATAGATAAAGAGATCGAGGAATAAAAAACATTTAGAAAAAAACACAAAAAGTGCTCTGGTATTATTTGAAATGAGTAAATTGCTATCAAATGATGTCAATTGTATGGCACCTCATGCTGACATAATACTTGAATTCACAGCACGTTAAAAATGATATATTTTTCTACTTTTTGTATATTTTTTTCTTTACCAATTACTTGCATTTTTATATTAGTTGTGCCTCATATTGCAGAAGAGGCGTCAGTAAATGAGTTTTGATTGCTGACGTCGCACGACGTTTGCACATTTTACACAAGTACCCGCATAGAGAACGTGTCTTTTTTCTTTCTTTCTAAAGATGTACTTAAACGAGCTCTTTTGACTTTTATGCCATTGTTTTTGGCCAAAAACTACCGACGGCTGTTAGGCACCCTGTGTTTAAAGCCATACATATTTGATGTTTTTTTTTTCGTTTACATTGAATTCTTTATTATGAAAAATCACCTTGGTTATCAAGCTGTTCCCTTATTTGGTTTTCATGTTTGTTACTCTTTGAGTGTGTGTCTGTCTTTTAGCCTCATCATATTTTTTTTATTTGCTTTAATTATCTGTTAGATAATGTTGCGTAGTTCAAGCAGACTTGTAAAAATTAAAAAAAAAAAAAAATAAAACCTGTTTTTTCATGATTTTTTAAATATATTTTTATTTTACTAGGATCCTTTTGTAATATTTTCTTACCCACCGCATATTTTTTTTATATCTCTTAATTAGTTCAAGCCCGGCTAAAATTAAGAAAATAATTTAATTTTTTAGTTGTCACGATAATCATTAAGGTTGTGGGTGTCGATTCTAAAAGTAATAATTTGGGATTTGGTGGAGAGCCTTTAGAATTTAAAATTTTTTTGAAGTTTTTTTTTTTGGTGTTTAAGTCTTGAAAAATATTTTTATATAGAATCCAACAATGTATTCGCGTGTGAGCCCACCAGCCATAATTGGATATTTGGCGTTACTTCTCTATAACTTATTTAATCTTTTCATACAATAAAATATAAAATTTATGTATATAAAAAATTTAAAATTTAAAGCAAAAACGAAGACCCAAAATCTGCACCTGTACCTTTAGACAGATAGCATTTTACTTTCTAAAGATGAATGCTAAAGCAATAAAATTCTTTTAATACTATGAGTATTTTTAAAATAATATTTATTTAATTTGTGCTGATTGCTGATAATGTTCTTTAATATCAGCTTAATTTGTAATTATATTCCGAGACAATAAGACTCCTGCTCATCTTTTAAATCTTATCAAAATACTAAATTTTCATTTGTAATGCTTTAAAATATTAGACCTCATTTAAAGAAACGAAATCTAATAACAGACAAGAAACTCAAACGATTGCAAAATATCTCTCTTTAAAGTACAAATAATTTCTAAACTAGATTTTCTTTTATTTTAAAACAATGGCTCATTAATATTAAATAGATCTTTAAACCAGTGACTGTATTCAATTCTTGTAACTAGTTGTCTATTAAATAAAAATGTAAACAATAAAATTGCAAAAATCATCAAGTATCAAGCACAAAAACGAAGATTTTAAAGATACAATCAGTTCTTTCTTGTTTATTTTACAACTACATTTATAAAAAACCCTCAAACGATTACAGTTATTTATTATGCTAACACATTATTAAAATTCGTTTACAGTTGCTAATATTAACAAAACTAAAATTATCTTACAAATAACCTTTTCAAAAATAACTTTGAAATAAGGTTCCCTTTGAAACAAGTAGTATTTTGGCTATGTAACAGTAGAAAAAATTACTTTAAAAAAAATTTACCTTTTAAAAATATACTTTTTAAAATTTCCTTATACAATATGAAAACACTGAGAAAATACTTAAAATATCCTTAAAGAAAAACTTCTCCTAAAAAAATTATTATCAAAAAAGTTACATTTTTACCTTACAAATTATCATTGAAAAATAACAAAATTACAAATTTTTAATATTTATCATTAAAATGTCTACATTTGAAAAAGTCGCGTTAGCTAACAAAAGAATATAAAAAAACACTCAAAAAATAAAAAGCATTTTTCTTAATTTGTTTTCTTTTTTAAGAAGAGTAAAAGTTTTTCTTTTCTAAAAGATTAACGGCTTAAATAAGTATGTATGGCTTTCCTGTTCCCTGCTGCAACTACAACATATTTAAGGCCACTAAGAATTTTTAGATCTTTGTATAAAAAGCCGTTTTATAACCGCTTTGTAAGTGCAAAATAATTTTGATAACCTACGGAACTAAATGCATTTGCGGCCATTTGTATTCTTTTCCTATAGTTAAAGGGTTATGCAAATAGTTAAAGGGTTATGCAAATAGAGTTTTGACTGTTTGCTTGGCAGCATTTACAAATTATTGATTCAAATTTTGGTTGTTGGAAGCAAATGTATAACCAACTTATTAATTTTATTTAGACTTTGGTCTAAAGGCAACCTCTTCGTCACGATTTTCGCTTCGTTATATACTAGGCTGCAAATATCATGAATATTTAAGATAAATAATTAAATAAAGTAGCTACCAATTTAAGTTAGTCTTCAAACTAATTTTAGTTAGTTTAAAGGCACTAAATATAACCGAAAATCTTAAATTATTATAAACTTTAAAGGAATTAAGAAAAAGAAAATAAAAGAAAAATTGTTAAAATTTTTAATCTACATGTCTCATCAAAATTAAATTAAATTTAACGAAATTTCTTTAACGATACCGTATTTTCTCAAATCTACACGCCTTATTATATATTATTTTAACATATATTTTCAGTAAGGTAGCGCAAGGTTTTTTTATAACAATAATGGAACTACTAATGCTACTACTAATGCAACTACTCTGTTGTGAAAAAAATTTTGGAGAATATAGACACATTTTTATTCAAGTTAAATCGTTGGTTGACAGAAAGTAGAAACAAATATAAGTGACTATTGATTAAGAGGAAAACGAAAAAAGATTTGCAATTTGATTAAATTTTAAAACTACTTATATTTTAATGCTAAATTAGTTAAATATATAATGTTGATGTTGATAACTTGCATAACTAATGGTAGATAGACACGATGAATGTTTATGACGGATTTACCGATCTAGAAACGTGTTTAACTCTGCCAATGCCTAATTTTCTTATTTTTTTAAGAACTAAAACATAAAAAAAATTTTTAAATAATTTTTCTTTCCTAAAATGAACGTGAACTTAATACTATTTCGAATAAAAATTACAAAAATCAAAAATTGAATTTTCTTTATTTAAAAATGTTTTTCTAATTTTTTAAACTATTTTTTAGTCAAATTAAAAAATTTTATAATAATAATAATTTCATAATAATGTCTTTCAACTTAAATAAATCGTGTATAGCTTTGGATAAAAATCAACTTAATTCAACCAGGGCATAAACTTCACCATAGGTGGAAAAATGGTATATTTAATTTTGTCATTCTGTTTGTTATCATTACAATATCAATTTCCAACCCCATAAAGTATATACATTCTGAGTTCTTATGTTAGTGTTGAAATATTACTTGATCAAGGCACTAGAGTTTCTAGAAAAAATTTTAACACGCCAGTCAAAAGGACATATCTAGTTTCAAAAATTTTGCTATTGAAAATCAGCAAGATTGTTCAATGTCTTTTGAGGCAGCGATCAAAACACTAAGGCTGCCGCTAATTTTTCATATTATTTGAAACAAATCTAGTTGAATGAAGTTACCCCAATCAAAAAAAAAAAAAAATATATATATATATTTATATATATATATATATATATATATATATATGGGGCGATAGAGAATCAAAAGACAAAAAACATTAACTGAAGAAGTTGGTGCTCTTCCATATTTTCCAAATTGTAGGCCTCTGAAGTTTTTATAGAGAAGTACGACTCTGTACCATAATTGCTTAGATTTTAAAATAGATACTCTTTAAAAGCTTTTTAAGTGATATTACAGTAGAAGCTAATTTTTTTTAAATAACCCATTAAGAGCCTGTAACATTTTAATGTAAAATAATTTATGGTACTTACTATATTTTTTTAATTCTTTATCACCCGAAGGTGAAGGGTATATAAGATTCGGCATACCCGAATATAGCACTCTTACTTGTTATCCTCAAGGTTTTACTTAAGTTTTTATTTACACACAATTTTCAAAAACAAAGAAAATATCTTTAAAAATCAATTGCTTAATTCACAAAATCTTGTATGGTGTATTTTGTATTGAATACACTTTCTATTTATATGCTTGTGAACACGCAGTGTATTATTGTATCAATTTATTTTGTATATTAAACGCCAAAAAGCAAATAAGAAGAAGAAAATAAGTAATAAGAAGAAGGTTTTCAGGAAGTAAAATGGACATAATGAATGAAAAATGCATTTTCCTTTTTTTTTTGTTAACAAATTTTTAACATCAACAATACAAATTTCTTTTGTTTATTTTCTTCTCAATGTGATATGGAATTCACATGTAAATGATAACACGATTACCAATACAACTTTTCAAAAACATGCAAAATAAAAGTGTATTGGTGTATTGAAATTTTATATGAAAATTTCCAACAACAAGCATACACTATTGTATTTTAATTGAACAATACACAGTATACACGGACACAAGGGTATTTGTGAATCAAGCAAATATTTCAGCATAAACTGAGATCTCGATAAGTAATTAAGTTTATAGAAATATCGGTATTTAATTATAAATGTGAAATATTATTAAATTTTGCCATTTTAAATAATAATCATAATACTTTAATAATAATTATGGTAATAAAAAATAATAACAACAATATTTACAATAGTCTTCATAAAAGAAGGTGATTAGGCTTTTGTGATTAGGCTTTTCTGTTCAGTATTTCGCCACACCTTGCAGTCATTTCTATATGTTTCAACAGGAACATAATTACAGTAAATGCGATTTACAAATCACACAGAAATGTTTTAAGTTTTTGTTTTTAAACAAACAAACAAAAAAATGTTTTATTTAACTAAAAGTTATTTTATTTCTGTTTGAAAAAAAAAGAATGAGAAGATTTAAATGCAATAACAATAATCATCAACGTCAAATAAAATTGCATCACAATTATACCATAAGGGCCTAATGGTATACAATTTAAATAATACATTTTGAAAATTTGTAAATTTATGAGAAAATTAACAGAAATTTTTTCAAAGGAACTTCGTTTGGACTCTAAACACTTAGTGGCGCTAATATAAAAACAGATGAAAAAAGTCTAAAATAAAAATATTTTAAAATAGAAATCATAAAACTTAATGGCAGCAATAACTGTTGAGTTAATTGTATATTTTATGAATGGTTTGTTTAGATCGATCTTTTTCCTGAGACCTGGAATTTTTTTCTTCTGGCAAAAAGAATATTGAAGTTAATTGTTAATCAAATAGAAAGATAGAAGTTTTAAAAAAAAAAACTAAATTTACCACACTGGTAGCAACATTAAATTTTATTACTAATTAGGTGTGAAGTGCAGTGAAATAAGTTTGAAGAAACAGGGCCAGTTCTACTCCAAAAGAAAATTCAAACTATGAGCTGTTTGTTTATTGCTGCTGTTGTTTATTATTATATTTTTTTTATTTTAAAAGTCAAGAAGTGCCAGTTTAGTGTTAATTGAAAAGACTTTGATGTTGGTAAAATGTAGGAAAAATGTACAAAAGTAATGAAAAGGTATCAAACAAAACATCATTTAAAGAGCCGAGAAATATTTATACTAAAAGTGACTTGAGCAATAGCAAAAAAAAAAAAAAAGAAAAAAAAATAATAATAATAATAATCAAACATAACATAATTATAATTTTATATTTTTCATCATTAATATAAAAACAGTAGGGTATTACTATTAATCCGTTAGAGATAACAATACAAATTTACTGTCAGGTCTACTATTGTGATATTAAACATTTTAAAATGTCTTACAATAATAAGAAATGCAGCAAGAAAAATCTTGGCAGCTTGGGAAATTTTATTTGTGGAACATTTTTCAAAAGAACTTAAAAAAATATAATTTTTATTTTAATTTTATTTTAATTTTTCTAAAATATCCTAAACTAGATTTTAATTTAATATTTTATATAGTCTCTTTTTTAGCTTACTTGAGCAGATGCCTCGATGGCCTCAGTAACTTACTAATCCTTCCAACAATCAACTTTAGAAAATTTATTATCGGTTTTTTTCAATTTTCGTTGATCAAGTAAAACCATTAACAAGTTTATAATAAGTATTACCATCTCCTACCATCAGCCAGATCACATTAAAATACCATATCAAATGTAATAGTCATAGACCTCTGCACTGTGAAACAAATAAAAATCATTTATTCACACCAATGAAATAAATATTCGAAAAGAAATTAAAAAATAAAATAAAAATGATCATGCAGTATGTTTATATGTTAATAAATAGCAACCAATAACCATTCTGATAATCATCAATACTCTTCCAGTAATCGTCATCATAATCGTTACCATGATCATCAAAATCATCATTAACACCCAAACAGAACGAAACTTCAAATGAAAGTGTTTAACAAAAAATAAAATAAAAAACATGTATATTCTTTACATACGACATAAAACAACATAAACAAATATTTGAGTATTTTGAAAATATTTATTCAGATACCAAACATACAAAACAGGGATGGAAAATTGAAACTTTCAATTTTTTGAGTGTTGCTTTGATTTGATTTGACAACACTGAATAATTTTATTTATAATCTCTATATAAATCAATAAATAAAAGATACTATAAAGTCAAATAGTTTGGTTTATTATATTTAACTTTGAGAAATTTATTGCATTATGGTCATCATTTGCATGAGTTTAATTGGTACTAAAACAAAACCCTATCCACCTTTCCCTGTTTCCGTTTAACAGCTCTGCAAGACACAAAAGGAATAATTTTCAATTAAATACAAAAAATAATTGTGGATTGATCGTAACTGTCAATTGTTTAAGCAATTGACAAAGAGTTGAGTGTAAATGTTTTACAAAAACAAAAAGGAGTTGAAGGAGGAAACATCAAATTTAATGACTTCATAAATACAACATTAAAAACAGATTTAAACTTTTTTTTAATTTTTTTTTTAAAAACACAACTTCTTTTTTTATTTGGTTGGTGTAAAGTGATATTGAATTTCTCATAAAATATTTTACGTAGCTGTTGGTTAAATTTTCTCTTTGTTCTTTAAAATTGTTTATTTGAAGTTCTTATTTTGTGTGTACTGTAGTGTAAACATTTGTGGCATGTAGATATTTTGGTAACAATTACAACACAATAACAATAAAGTGAATGGATAATGTTTTAGTTTGTTTATAATTAAGCCCATTTTTAATGCATTCATAAATTATGACATTTTTTGTTAACAAATAAAAAAAGAAGAAAAACAAAAAACTGCAGAACATAGAACCAGATTTAAAAATTTCAAAATAGTTGTTTATATTTTTCATTTAAAAAAGTCAAATTGTCTAACAAGACCCCCTCAAAAACTATAACAATCTTTTCCTTTTTACACTCAATCTCTGAGCCTGACTGAGGGTTTTAATGTTTTGCTTTAATTTAACGTTTTTTCATTTTAAACTTTAAAACATGTTTAATTTATACTCGTGTCATACCCCTAAGACGCCAAATGGTCTCCTTAGATGGTCATTCAATTTCTTTCGTTTTATCGAAGAAATACAAACAGAAATTATTGTATAAATTTACAATTCTTTAGAAAATAATAATTAAATATTTATGTATTTAAAAGTTGCATAGATAAAAAAAAAGACCGCAGAAACTAAAGACAAATTTACAAAGTCCATGTGTCTGGTTCTAAAAGCAGGTGTAGATGTGTGTGTGTGTATAGTAAAACAATTTCTGAAAGTTGATCTACTACAATAACACAGCAGCTTTTATACACTAAATCCATTAACTACAGTGAGACAAAAAAAGTATTCTTTTTCCAAAATGGTACTCTTCAATCTTGGCTTGTATTTAGAGCCACTGAAGTGGAACTTGTTCGCTACCATACCATTAGGACGATTATTATTCCTTTTTTTTTTTTGATGATAAAAATAAAACGGGATTAATTCCTTGAATAATTAAATCACACATTTCATGCGGTATTTCACTAATTTCATTACAAATATTTTGTTGAGTTGCTTAAGAGTTTCTGCTCTGTTTGCATAAATCTTGCTTTTCAGATATCCGCACAAAAAAAGTCCGGAGCAGTCAAACCAGGCGACCATGGAGGCCAATCAACATCATCGTTTCTTTAAATAACTTGTTGTGACGAGAAGCCTCGCTGCAATTCAATTGTAATTCTGGCTGTATGCAAGGTGGCACCGTCAACCCCAAAGCATGCAGTTGTGGCGTTAAAAAGTTTTCATTTATCACGATATCGATCTCTACTCACAGTTACCATTTCGCCATTTTAATTTTTAAAGAAGTAAGGTCCAGCGATTCCTCCTGACCAAATTGCAAACCAGACTGTCACTTTTAATGGAAGTAAAGGTGACTTATGAATAGTTTGAGAGTTTTCCATTGACCAGAACTGACTATTCTGTTTATTCACATATCCAAAAAAATTAAAATGTGCCTTGTCATTCCTTATGTTTTTTTTTTCATACGCGAGCTGTAAGATCATATTGGCATATGTACTGCGGCATTAATAGTTTTGAGGAAGAACCTCTCGTCAACTAAATCTAAAATGGAAACAAATGTGGCCAAAAATGTTCTTTGAAGACTAAGCTCCTGAGTACGGCGTCGAATTGCGGTTGGTAGATTATTTTCAGCAAATCTTGCAGTAAATGTTTTAACGATTAAAACACGTTGGTCTTTCGAAATTTTTTCTATAATAAAGGTGCAACGTTTTTACTTCACGACTGCCAAATATAAACTCTCAAAACAAATGCTTATCAAAATCACCGAAAAACAAAGTAGTAAACATCTTCGGCAGATGTTCATACGAAACATTTTTAGCACACTATGATTTCCTTAACTTTAGTTAAAGAAAGTTAAAATTTAATTAAATCAAGAGAGGATAAAAAAGCAACAAATGCATTTTTCCAGTAAACACATAAAAAAATAAAACATATTCCTTCTAACAAGTTTTATCTTTCATTTGTAAAATTTATATCTTCTATTGATTTAATGATTCTTTTATAAGAGTCGTCTCCACATTCATTCAGAGTCGCAAATTCAATGAATGAAAATGCCTAACAATTTCTTGTTCTTGGCGTTCAGACTTTTTCTATATTTGTTTTGATTTTATTAAATAATTCATCACCATTGAGCATTAAAACTATTATTGACAATTTCTTGAACTTGTCGTGGACATGTTGTGGCATGTGGCTGCATAAATAACGATGACTATGAGGATCTTCGAAGATGATTTTTTGTTTTTTGTCATTTGTAATTCAAAACATTAACTTCTGATCTTCGTCATCATCATCACCGTAATCGTCATTGTCATCATTTTTATTATAATTTTTATCATCAGCTGCAATTGCCATAAATGGCATAGAAAATAAGAAAGAAATGCTTGAGTGCTGGTAATAATCAGTCGATTCATTTATTAAACTCTATGAATTTCATTAATAATCGTATATTTTATTTTTTTTTTTTTTGTGGCACAATATGAAATAGTGTCATGTGTTTTAACATACATATGTTTTTTAAAGTACATGTCGTGATCATACCTATTCCTTTATAAGTCCATATAAACAATCATTTTATTATCAATAATAAGAGATTGAAGAACTACGAACTAAAGTTATACACACATCTGTAAGCCGGAAACAACTCATTATCCTAATTAAAACGTTGACTCTGCCACAGCCAAACCATAAAAGGTAAGTACACGCGATCATTTTATTTTCCAACAATGAATTCAGCGCTCAGAATAAAGTACAACCAAAGATGGTAAAATCTGAAGCGCCTTTTGCTTCAATTGCTATTGCCATTCACCAAAGTCCCTGACAATGCTGATGTTTCGAAACGTAGAGTAAAAATGTCTAGTGATTCATTGTCATGCGTCACATTACAACATGCCATAAATGTTGGCAACAAGTCATTTGACGTGTGGACAATGCAACAGCCAGCCATATGATCAACAACAAAAAATCAAAACATCTGCAAGATTTTTTTTCCTGCAAGTCTCGTTTATTTTTCTGTGTGTTCGTTTTGTTGCAAATATGTATGTTGCATGGTCAACAATAATTTTATATGCGTAACTGCATTTTTGTAATAAAAAATCATCAAGATCTACTACAACAATAGCAACTGCATCACAATATTGCCATACATGTTGCAATCATTCTTTAATTTTTCTGTTTTATTTTTGCTGCATCAATTGGAATGCAAGACAAAAGTATGATGCTTGCATACTGATCAATCACTTTATATACAGCGATTTAGTCTACTGTCGTTACTAGAGGAACATGTGGCTGTATTTGTACCATTGAAATCCTAGAGTTATTCAATGGCTCTTGGGGTGAACAAAAAACAAATAAACAAAGAGCAACAAGATGTACAAGGAACCGTTGAGTAAAAACTTAAATTGCTGGACAATGGAGCCATGTTGCAATGACTGAAAATTAGGGCAGAAAATTTTATTTTTATACTGAAAACCATTTCATAAATTTAATTATTTTACTTCAGTATAAATATTAGTTAAAATACTTTTTCTTATAAGATACTTGCTATTGGTTTTAAATAATGTAAATTAATATAAAAGTACTTTATACGTACATGCAAATTACATCACAGAATAGAACTTAATTTTATCCAAAAAATAAATAGGAGAAGATTAAAGAAAAAAATTTTATTTATTCAATATTCTAAATTATTTATGACCTGTTTGTTATTAACAAAAAAAATAAAATCATTGTTGGAGCATAGGTCTGAAAAAAGATCTTTTTTTTATATAAATAACATTTTTTTTAATTTAATTTTATTTGGATTTAACTGTTGTGCAAAAAAGTGCCATTCAGGTTAAAAGTCCCTGTATGTAAAAAAGGTACCTACGAGTATTAAAATATTTAAAAAAATCTGTTTTAAGTTAATTAATGATCTCAAGATCAAAATTCTTTATTTTGAAGATAGATCTACAAATTAAGAAGGAAAACTGTATTTTTAGCTTAATATGTTAAAATAAAGCGGCCGATTAAAGCAGAAAAAGCTTTTTTTCAAAAAAGTACTTTTTTATGTATTATTTTCTATTTAAAAGAATATTTTTCACAGAAAATAAATGTATGATTGTTATGCTAAGTGATACATGCCTAAAATTTTTAAGATTCTTTATTGCTTATCTCAAAAATACTAATTTAAAAAATTAGTACTTTTTGTAAAAAAAGAAATTTTTAGCCAAAAAACCATTTCTTTAAACATAATGCAACTAAAACCAGAACAGATACATTTTATTTAAAAGTACTTGAAAAAAGGTACCTTTTTAAAAGTACTTTTTATAAAAAGTTATTTCATATTAAGAAATAAATTCTTAAACTTAAATACAAACATAATTTTTTAGCCGAATTAAGCACTAAAAAATTACGAAAGGAAATTTTTTCCAAAAACTTTTTTTCACAAATTTTGAAACTTAAAAACGCTTATTTTTAAGCAGAGGGGATTTTCGAGAGAAATATATTTTGAAGATTGAAATTAAAAATATTTTATAATTTGTTATGATTCGGATCTTTAAAGTACTTTTGCCCACTGTGCAATACCTATATGCACAATTGACGGCATTTTTACTGGCGTGACCTTAACCATTTTAAATCTAAAGTCTTTTAACACATACAACTCATCAATTTTTCAATAAATATTTAGTTTATAGTTAATGGCCAGAGACAAAGAAGTCATTGAAAAAAAAAAAATAGCATCAAAACGACAGCAAACTAAAAAGTTAAAATTTTATAAAATAAAACAATTTTCTATACAAAGTCAGCGAACAGTTAAACAACAAAATAGTTCAATTCTATGTATTATATACATTTTCAGTCGAAAACGCAAACTCATTTTAAATAAACAAATTTTACATTTATTTTTTTCACTATTCCAGACAACTTGTCTGGTTGACTATTTTTATGTACCAGAAAATACGAACGAATAATACAAAATTACCATTATTTTGTAAAATTTCATCTTAAGTTTCTGATTAAAAGGCATAAAATTTTAAACATTTTCTCAAAAAGATATCACAACAGTTTTTATTTAAAATTAAATTTAAATATTTCTTTACAGTTTTTCATCATTTTCATATAGTCTGTCTGTCACTAGATAAAAACACTAGAGTTGTAAACAATAATTTAAATGGAAAATTGATTTGTTTACACAAACGAAATGTTTGCATTTCATATAATTATTTAAATTTAATAAATTTAACATTGAACAGATCAAACACTAACTTGCAACAACGTTGTTATTATTTCTTTTAACTAAAGAATTCCTTCGAAAAAATGTTGTTGTGGGTTGATAATTTCTCGAAAACCAAAACATACCTGAAAGAAAAGAGGTAAATTGGAAATTATTTATTGCAAATTTCAATATCTTAACACAATAATAAATAAAATTTTCTTAAAAATTTTAAAAACAAAAAGAATTTGCAGAAATTACAAAAAAAAAATTAATTTTATTTTCAAATATTTCATAAGAAAACTTAAATATTTTTCCAAGTTACTGATTTAATGTTTATTGTTGCCACTATATAGTCATTGTTTAAGTTTTTTATTAGATTTTGCGTTAGTTATTGTGTTTTTTCTTATGAAGTTTTAATTTTACTTATTTTAAACTTAATAAGCCCTAGAAATTAACGTAGCTTAATATTTTTTTGAAGCCAGCTTATTCGTCGGTTTTAGGATCTTTAAAGCTTTCAGAGTAACACTGCAGAGGTAGGGCTTTGACTAGTTTCATTTAATTTGTTTTTGGATAATGGACCCAGAAAGTTAGTCGAAGAGTAATGTAAATTCCAGAAGGAGCGCATAGGAGGCAAAAAATCAAAAAAAGTTAATGTTTTTTTCTAAGCTTTATTGCACTTAGTTTATTAATGACACTCTAAATAAAACTAATAAATCTTATTGTGTTTTTTTCGAGATATTTAATGTTTGTGTCCGTTGAAAGTGAAGGTACGCTTATTTTTAATACTAGCAGTGCCCACGACTTCTTCTGCGTATTATTTCCAATTTTCTTAGGACCAAAATTAAGGAAAATGCGTTTTTAAGCATTTAAGTTTCTAAGGGACCTCCTCACAAAATTTTATTTTAATCTATTCAGCAGTTTTTACGTTATGCGAACACAGACAGACAAAGAAACAAAAATTCCAAAAGTATGTCTTTCGTGTTCCATATCGATTACTAATTACACCTGCATCAAAATTTTAAAAATCATTTCATGTACAGAAATGAACCCGTTATTGTTTTATTTTATGTTTATTTGTGAACGGTGAAAGTGGAGGCATGTTTAGATTTCATATATTGAGGTTTTGCTGTCATAAAAGAAAATTTAAATTTATTTAATAAGTTATTCGCGAAATTGTTGTAGAAGTCTCCAAAAACCCTACTTACAGTTAATCTTCACCTATTTCTTAATAAATTAAATAATAAAAGCCTATAGAGTACTTATGTGACCTTTTCAAAATACACGATTTTTAAAAACTACCTCTTCACGTAGACTTTTAGTTATTTTTTCCTAATCCATCTGCAATTTCTTATGCACCTAACTGTAGATTTTTTACCCCTCTTTATAATAACAATATTTTGGCCACGGGTTTTTGTATATTTTCTCATACGGATATGATTCATTTAGTCATCCAATGAAAAATAATAAAAAATCACATTTTGTTTTGTAATATTTTTTTTTTTAATTTTTTTTTCAAAATTTCGATCTTTCACTGCATATGACAGGAAGGATATTTTACAAAATTCTTGATTTAAAACTGAAAGCCAAAAAGTTTGAGAAATATGCTATCGATACAGCCAGAAAACTTGTTGAGGAATATCTCTGTACTAATTCCATTCATCGTTCCACAAAATTCTGATCCATGAAGCTGAGGTGATCAAGCATGCATTAGTGTCAATAGATGAAGGATGAAGTAACTAAATCGAAAAATAAGAATATAAAACACAGATCTTTTAAATGGGCTCTTAATAAGTTCAGTTCCATTTATTTCTGGAGTTTGAGTCAAGCAGTTTTAAATTTAGTATATCTGTGCCCACAAGCAATAACGCTTAACTCGTTTTTTGGAAGTTTTCAACAGCATTTTTGATTGTATTATTGCTGCTTTAAGTCAGGGGATATCGACTTTAGCTCTTTAGATTCTAAGGTGAAGAATACGCAGTTTTTAAGCTTCAAAGATGAAATTTGACCTGCATTATAGCTTCAAATGTTAGAAGTATAATATTAGCTATTACTCAATTTGTTTCTTACTCGATTTTGGGCACAGTTATTTTTTCATTTTTTTTATATTTATGTGTCATTTTACCTTAACAATACATCAGATTGAATTTTTTCAGTGTATATTTTGAGTGAATTAAAATGGAATAAAAATTTCCATATTGAATTTTCATATTGAAGTACTTTTTGTCAAAAAGTATTAAAACAAATCAATAAACTAATTTACCCTTTTAAGATGAGTTGTTAGTATTTTTTCAACAGAATTTGCAAACTTTAATTCCCTCGGGCATGTTATAAGCATGACACTAACTTCTTACTTTTCTTACTGCGGTAGACTTTTCTAAATAAACTTGAGAGCAGATGATTCTAATAAATGAGAAAAAACAATATTTTCGGTTTTTCAGTCATCGTTGCTCACTATGATATTGAATGTTGATACTAAGATTTGTTGTTAAAGAACATCCTAGGACGGATGTAGAAGTTGACTATAGTGCTGCCCTGCTGTCGAAAAAATAAGAAGCTGATGATTTACTAAAATTTTTGCATAATGGCTGTACTCCAATCGTTTGGTGGAAAGCTGCTGAAACACAATTGCCTTGAATACATTAAATTATAAAATAATAGATTTGATATACATTAGTATATAATCAAACTAGCTACCGTGAGACATGACTGAAAGAAAAACTGCAGCAAACTTTTCAATCTATTAGCGCTGACTTTTGATATCTTTTCATAAAAATATCCATCTAAAATAAAATGTTTTTAATTGTGTTTGAAAAACTTAACCTTTAAATATTTAACTAAACTTAATTTTAAGCAGGAATATAATTTTAAAAAAGTTCTATAGTTACAATGGATAATAATATTCTCCTAAAAAATCTGCTCATAAGAAAATCTCCTACTTAAGCAAACTGCTTGGAACAAAAAAATAAATAAATAAATATTGGCGTGCATTTCACACATTCCTTCAATCAACTTCCACAACAAAAATCCGACAAAAACAGTGTTGAAAACTTTAAACTAAAACAATACTTAAAATGATTAATTACCGCGGCACTGGTTCTTTGATAAATCGTAAAAAAACAACAAGTTGGGTGGGCCAAAAATAAAACAAGAAAAAATGCACTTGAGGTCTAATCGTCAACAACATCTTCTTTTCATCATCATCATCGTCATCAAAAGAAACATTCAAATCCATCAAATAAATAAAATTTTTATATTTTCACAAACAAGTGCCGGGCTAATGTTAGACTTTTAGTGATTTATAACACGTGCAGCAAAATTTATTATTTATTTTTGTTGTTGTTAAATATGTTTTGTGTAACAAAAACAATAACAGAAAATCAATAGCACAAGACGTACCAATTAGAAAGTGAATTTGTCATCTATAAAGTGTGTTCCGGTTTCCTAAGGAAGAATAGGAGACATTCTCAAAAATTTTATACTTAAAAATATTGTTTCAGAACTAAACTAAAGATTATTTTTAATGCAAATTTTTAAAATTGGTTAAGATATCACAAGTTTCAAAAATTGTTAGTAAATCTATTTACACAGCGACAGCTTGGATGATCTTTTGTATTTAAAATAAGATTAAAATTATTTATTAAATTTTATAAGACTTTTAAAAAGATTAACCACAAAGGACGCAATGAGTTAAAGTGAATTTTGCCCGCGGTTTAATCTTCAATGATCATTATATGATAGAAATAAAAATGTTATAATAGAATAAATATTGCTGGATGTTAAGTTCTTAATATATTTTCCGTAAAAAAAATAAATAAATAAATAGAAGGTACTCCTAAATTTACAATGAGAATTTTTTCGGGTAAAAAGTATCCTATATATTGACTCGGATACCCAGTCAACTCTCTATTCAATTTTTTAAATAGATTCAGTAGTCTTGGCGTGATGCGATCACAAACAAACAGAGGGATAAAAATTAATTTTTATTATTGTGTTCTAAATTTATGACTATTTTAGCTCTTAACAAAATTTTCAATTATTAGTTTAAGTACAAATACGGACAGTTTTATTATAAATAAACAAGTTGCTGTGGTGGTATTTAATATTTTTGTTAAAGGGTACACCAAAATTTAAGCATTTTCTATGAGCATTTTGCTTGTATATGTTCAAAATGTATCTCCTTTGATGCATGAGTGGTTGTTGAAACTTCATGAACTTAAGAGCTTTTTATGATCAGTAAATCGACAAACCAAAAATTTGATATAATATAACGACCACCAGTAACAATTATAAGTTACCCATAGTTATTTTCAAAGTGATATGATCCACTAATTTCATGACTTTAATTTAGGTTTCGACTACAAATTTGTTGAGTTACAAAATCTTATTATACTTTTGATGGAAATAAGAAATGTTCAATGAATTTGCAGACAAATTGATATGTAAAATTCAATAACATGGCAAATATCGTTAAAAATTCACTTGCAATTTGTGTGTGTGTGTGTTCATTTTAAATAAACACAAACATATAAAATTATCAATAAAATAAAAAAAAATTACAAATTTATTTAGGTAAAGGCAAAGCAACAAAAAAAAATCGCCATGAAATTCAATAAACAATTTTAAAATGTATGTATATATTTTTTACAACAATATTTCTCGTAAATAAGCACGTGTATGTTCTCACAATTGTTTTAAATTTTATGGTTGCAAAACTATTAAAAGATTTGAAAACAAAATACAACAAGTTGTAGTTAGAGCTACACATCTGTTTCATTTTACATTGAACGCAACAAAGAGTTTGTTTAACTGTATGTTTTTGAAAATATTACAATATAAATTTTTTTCTTCGCACCTATAAATTTCGATTATAATGTTTTATTTTTTACATTCTATTTTATTATCCTCTAATTTGTGGTCATTAAATTCAATCAACAATTAATCTTAAAAATTAATAGTTTACAAAACATTAAGACATGAATAAAGAATAGAAATTATAATACCCTACGGCATATGCAATTAAATTAAGGGTAATGGCGAAAAGCGTTTCCACAAAATACAACCTTATTAAATTTCATAGGTCTTAATACGTAGTAAAAGATAGGAAATCCTTGATCTTACATTCATTGCTTTTATAATGGAGAAACTACGACATATACCGTTTCGACGAGCAGAAAAATAGTTTGGCTAGTTTTTAATTTTTAATAATATATTTGCGCTTAAAAAAAAGATTTTAATTTGCAAGAATAGTTCACCAAAAAAAAAAAAAAAAAAATTAATTACATTTCTTTATCTCCATTTTTATAAATTTATAGAAAATATTTTTCGTTTCCGTAACCAAATTGAGAAATCTCACGTTTTGTCTAACACAGGATTGATTGTCTCTTTTTAACCATGAACGTTTATAACTCAAAGCTTATATCCATTAACATCTGCACGGAAATATTAAAGTTCGAAACCAAATTATAAATTCCTAAGCTCAAATTATTAGGCATGTTATACATTTCGAGCGGAATGGTTTTAATTCCGTATTAACAATTCCGATTGAATTTGTTTTACCTTCTTCAGATTCCGATCGAATTTGTATTTTCAAAAAAATGCTGAATCTCTATTTCTTAAATTTAAAACGGCAACACTGGTGCTACCAAAGTAACAAGCAGGCTAATCTAAATAATGATACAAAACAAAAGTAAATTTGAAAACCGCAAAATATAAAATTTTCAAAGAAAATCAATTCCGTTTTGTAATTTAAAAGTGTTTTCACTCCGAAAAATTTTTTTGTTTTCTGAAGAACAAATTTGCGGAATTGAAACCACTTTTGATCGGAATTGAGTTCTGTGACATGACTGTATATTATTTATTAAACAGGACCTTTTATTTATTAACTAGGATCGCATTTGAAATAAAAATACATCAAGTTAAATTATGGTCTTCTATAATTTTTTATAAATTTATTTTAAAAAGATTTACTTATTCAGATCTGAATGATAACTTTTCTCCTGAGTCCATATGGTATTTTCCTTTTTCTGAGACATCAGTTGTAGATATCTTTTTTTATACTGGGATACACCCAATTCGTTAAAACATAGGCGAATTGGTGAGTCCTTGGTTGTTATTATTAAATTCGAGACATTTGTATACTCTTCCTCATATTTGGAAAAAAGGTTATATCCAAGTTTGCCATTCTGTTTGTAATTTCTACAATAACCGATTCCGACCCCATAATGTATATTAATTCTGCATTCTTATGCATAGCGAAGTCGGTTGAGCGATGTCCGGGTGTTCGAGTTGGAATCACCCTTTTCAAGGCATGCAATGAAAATTTTTGAAAGTTTTTCGTTTTTAAAATCAGACCGTGAAGTGACTCCAGTAAAAAAAAATATGGTACGAAAGAGAATTAAAAAAATAAGAAAATTGGCGCTCGCTCTGAGTTGTGGGCCTCTTATCTTTTCGCAGAAAAGTACGATTGTGCAAAATATTTTTTTTATTAATCATGTGGCTTTAATTTAAAAGCGTTTGAAAAGATCTTTCAGGATCTTTTTGAAAAATGCTTAACCCACAAAGAGCCTAATTTGTTTTCTTTTTATTTGTTTGTTTTTTATTTTACTTTTGTTTTATTAGAGGTACTAAGCTAAATTAACATAAATGGTGAAGGGTGTATAAGTTTCGGCATAGCCGAATATAGTACTGTAACTTGTTTTTTTTAGTTTTCGTTGGTGAAAAATTGATGGTTTGAATATTTTGGATTTCACTGATATTTCACGCAAAGAGGTGTGTTTGCAATAAAATTGCTCCTTTCTTTGTTGTCTTACTGAGTTTCGTTATGCCGAGCTTTGCTAGTAGTTCTCAACGATAACATTAAGCATGTTGTTTTTTAAAAATGGGAGTAGAGCAGCAAAAGAATTTGGAACAGCACAATTGACTTATCACCTTTACTTTAGACAAAACATAACATAGCGAAACGGATAATAAACATTTGCAAGAAGTGGAGAGAGTTTATATAGTGAATTTTTAAGGTAATATAATAGAAAAGAGAAAAATAAAGTTTTTACACGATCGGGTTACTACAGGCTGGGTAGCTTAGCTAGCGACAGAATACGAAAACCTGTTTGCAAAGGCATGGAAGAGAAGAAAATAATTAAAAAAAAAAACAAAGAGTAAAAGTGGATTCCACGGGGGAGCTCAAGTTTAGGCTATTGATTAAGCGGAAAAGGTTGACAATTAGGAATCGCTGAAGAATGAAAAGGAATTAAATATTCTTGCATGGCACAATTTTTTAAACTCAAGAAATAAGTGAAAAATTTTATACTATAATTAACCAAAAAATAACATTCTTCTATCACGTTGAAAGGTTAATAAATAATAAAGTAATTCCTATATTCATTGTCTTAAACAATTAATTATAGTTGTATTAAAAAACATTTGACAACAATATGTTTTGAAATATTTACTAAGTACGAGTATTTTGTGTTCGTATTTTTTTTTTTGTTTATTTTTAGAAAAAAAAGAAAACGTATTGTTATTGTTTATAGTGATAACAATACTTGTGGCACGCTTTTGATTACAAAAACAAAATATATAAGAAATTATATTGAAAATAAAATAAATAAAGAAAAGGAACTTAATACTTTTTACAAACAAATAAAATTCAAGACTTCATTTCACAACTTTTATGGATTAAAAGCAAATAAACTCAGATTAAAAGTTTATAAATAAAATCCAAGGGGCTTTGCTATTTATCAAAATAGCAAAAACTTATAAGTGTTCACACAAACATACATACGTATACATTTGTGTTTTATTTAATTTCCTAAAGATTAATTTTAATTTTTTTTTAATTAAAAAAGAAATCTTAGATGTTGTTTATTGCTTGTTAATTATAAATAAATTTGTGTTTATATTTTCCAATTTTATTTAAATAAATTTGTTGCCTTTTTTATTAAATGTTCATTTTTCCAAATAATTTGCCAAGCATAACGTAGAAGCATTCAATTGTTCTATGAACTGTATTGAAATTTAATTTGCAAAAAAAAAATCACTCTGTTAACAACATCTGGCCACTTTATAGCGCGTGCTGGACTTGATGCCATTTTTGAACAGTATTTTACGTTCTTCTTTTTGCGTTCTTTTCAACAAAATATTTTTTTAGCATTCATATGTTCATAATGTGGTTCATGATCTTTCTTCTCCTCTTTTTTTTTCTTTAGCTTATTTTGAACATGAAACTTTTTTTCAGAATTAATTGTTTTTTTTTAGACTAGCAAATATACTTTTAATAAGTAATAAAGTATTAGAATTTTTTTCTGAAAGAAAAATGTATTTTCTTAAAAATCTTAATTAAAACTTTTATTTCAGATTTTAATTGTCTGGAAACCTTTTTGTGCAAATAATTGAGTAGCTCTTAAACCTTTAAAATAAAAAAAATTTTTGCATAGCAGAAATGTTTTCACCCGCCTAATTCGTTGGCTCGAAAGGCAAAAATAATTTTTTGATCAATTGTATGCCAAATAATTATTTAATTAATTGCCAATAATTGATTGATTATTCGGTTAAACGGGTTAACGATTAAACGAGAAAAATAGATTAACTGGAAGTGTTAGAATAAACAGTTTATTAAACATCCTTTCAGATGAGAATTAATTTTTTTTTTTGTTGACATTTTGAATGTATTCTATTCCCCTTTTTTCGTAGTCATTGTACACGCTTTGTAATGGTTTCTAACTTCCAATCAAAAAATTAGTTAAGCGTCAAACTTTGTGTCCAATTTTATCATTTCGTTCAAAACTTCAAAAAAAAAGGACATGATTTTCGTTCCAAAGACTTGAATTTTGTAAATCAAATTCTAAATAAATAGAAGAAAAGTGGCTTACTCTCATGGTGCTCCGCGCTATGAACTAAGTCTCCAAAAAGAAAATATACGACTTTTAGGGACTTATTTTATTATTAGAGATTTATTTTATTTTATGTATTTGCGTGTTAATCTATACATATAATAAAACTGTAAGGGGTCATTTCTGTACATGAAATATTTTTTGAAAATTTTAAAATTTTTGTCTTTTTGTCTGTGTTCGCATCACGTAAAAGCTGCTGGATGGATTTTAATAAATTTTTTTGCCGAGGTTCCTTAGAACCTTGGTTTAAATATAGAATACGTTTTTTTTATTAAAATATGTCATTTCATAGGGCAAATAGAGATACAAATGTGAAGGCATCCAATTTTAACGGTATAATTATACTGGAGCAGTTGTCAGTACATTTTATTTTTGTAGATGGAAAATTGTTAACAGTTTTTACAGAATATTAAAACAAATGTTTAAAAATATATTTTTCTTAATTTAAATTTTGAGAAAATTAGAAACGATACGCGATCGGTGTCGTGAGCACTGCGACTTTTAGGGACTTATTTTATTTTTTTAATCGAGTTGCTAATGCATAATAAGTTAAGTTCCTATTTCCAAAATGAAATAAGTCCCTACATTTATTTCCAAGGCTTAGGGTGTGGCCTGCTTTAATGTTAGATTAAGTTTTGTTTGAATATACTTTATTAATATTTCTATGGTTTATTTAATTCTTGTACTGGAAATTCATAAATACTAAAGATCCAATATAATTTAATTTTCGTCCTTCCCGTTGTTCTTTATTTCTATTTAATTTCTTTCTCTTAAATAGAAGAAATAATAGAAATAATTAAATATTTAGTGAGTTTTAAGCAGTTTAATAACTATAAAAATTAAAGTTTCATAAGTTCAAAGGAAACATCATTCGAGGTATAATAATATCATCATCTAATCATTTAAATATATTGAATTATTTATAACCTCTTTTTTTACTATTAAAACTTCATATTGTTTTAAATGATCTTAATACAAATGTTTAATTTTTATAACTTAATGTTTATACTATTAAATTATACCTCTTTGCTCAACATAAATGCAAACTTAAATTAACAAATTTACTAATGCAAAATTGTTTAAATATCTTCAACACAAAGCGATTATGTATAAATTGTGTTTGACTTGACGTGTGAGTTTATAAATTTAAAAAGAATAAATATTTATTGTTTCGTGTTTTTTCACGTTAACTTAATCTTTAAATGTTTATTTATCTTTCAAATGTTTTCCTCAAATAATCAGTTTTACAAAATACGATGAAACATTAACAAATTTGTTGCGCGTAAAATTCAAATTTGGCAGAAGCCACTTTAAAAAAGTAGCAAAGTGTTTATAAAAAAATTTAAAAAGAAAAATTTTATTAAATATTGTTGCTAGCGAGTACATAGTTTGGGCTATGGAACGAGCAAAACTCGATCTAAATGAAAAATCAAATTGTGTTATGTATTAGGCAGCAGTACTCAGTGTGTGCACAGTACTTAGTCATAATCACACTGATAAATAAAAAGTTACAAAATCATATAAAAATATCAAATGTTAAGCTTTATTGACCCCCGCAACTTGTGATTATTGTTTAGAGTGACTTGTTTTGTACAAGAAATATTAATATTGCAAAGCAATTTTAAGAAATATCAACCGTAATCTAGTAATGTTAATTGTCCTTAAATTGCTACTCGTAGAAAGTTATTCAAAAATTAATTTCTTCTGTGTGCAAGGCAGTTTCGGTGAAATCCCATTGTAAACATTTTATAGACTAGCATTCAATTCAATTTAATAAGCCTAAGTGCAGAGCTCAAGGCTAACATCGTAGGCTTGGTAATTGGACATATCCAGAATCTACATCAACTTTATCCTCCACTGTAATTAGTAAAAAGTCAAAGCAGCAGGTAATTTATATAAAAATATTCTAGACAAGCGAAATATTAACACTTTATTTTAGTATATTTTGCGTAATTGTTTATTTTACAGGTACTTCAAAGTGTCCTCATGTTCAAACGGTTATCATAAGTTACAAAAAGAAAAAAATTTGAAGTATGCAATTTTGCTCCAAAATAAAAATTGTATGGTAAATGACCATAAAAAATAACTAAATTTCTTTTTCTTGCTTAGTTAATAGTATTTGCTGCTCCGAAAATAACATCTGTTGTTATGTTTTCAGTAGCTGTTAAATGAGTAGGGAGGATGAACACTATCATTATGAAGACATTACTATCAACAATCCCAGCAGACAGCTATTGATGACCGGAATGTATAACAATATTCTTTAAAATTTTTTTATATTTTTTTTTTTAATTAATCGGTAAAAACGAATTAAGTAAGTAAATTAAGTAAATAAAAAACTACACCTTTTGAAAAATTATCCTAAGAACTCTTGGGTGCTTCCATATATTATTAATTAAAATGGACGCCTGATATAAAACCAAATGCCCCGCCATTTTTATTATTTTAAAATAACTTTTATAAAAGAATTCGTATCGATTCAATAAAATTGCTGAAATTAGATGAGTTGATTTAATAAGAATTAAACGACGGAAAATAAAATACTTGGTGCCCTTAAATTTTTTTTAATATTTATCTGTAGGGTAGTAACAAAAAGGACTTCTAAAAGCAGCTGGATCATTTAGGTTTGTAAAAATTCACCAGTTACAAATTATAAAGTTTTAATGCTAATTTCTGTAATAAAATCGGCTTGAAAAAGAAAACACTTTTTCACCTTGCTGGCTATATTAAAGATAGGAAAAGAAATAGGTCGGTAATTTCTCAATAGATGTATTTCTGTCTACAGCTCGCAAAAGACTCATTCTATTAAAAAGCTCTTAATGATCTTATCTTTCGTTTGGATTACCATATATAGACATCTGAAACTTCAGATGATAAATCACCCTGTGTCCATCAAAATGACAATACTTATTTCACGTGAAGATTATCTCACTTAAATTAAAATAACGGGACTCTGGATCATTTCAATAAATGCCAGTCGTTTCCTGATCATAAGATTAAAATAACCACAGCCACTTGAGCACTGGAGGAGAAAAATTAATAAAAACTTTCGACAAATGTATGCGTATGTGCCAGTGAAGCTGCAAGGAAAATTTGCTTTGACTGTATTAAAGGCTAAAATAAATCTAGTTTGTCAGTGTATCAAAAAATTGAAAACTACAGAATAATAGTTAAAGAAAACCAGCTACCAGGCTCCAGGTAAAATAAAACCTGTGCAAGTCATAATCAAACATTGAGAGACAAGTCAATCATTGTGTATAAGTTACAACTAAATTCTGCGTTTCTTCAAGCAAACGGTTGTAAGTCTCATTAATTATTTACTATATTATATAATTTTTAGCTATTTCGCTTATGAATTTTAGCACCGTTTTTTCGACAGAAATTCTACTACAAAGTTTTTCAATATTTATAATTTAAAGGGTCTCTTTCTGGTAATAATAATAACTTCTGGATTAGAAGCGTGTCATGAGTGGTAATTTTTTTGGTCCATCTATTCAGACATCTGTTACACTTTATTCGTGTGCAGTACACAGTTTACTTGCTACTCCCTTCGATAGCGATTATTTAGAGTTCCTTGCGGCTATTTGTATTTGTTTTCAAATAAAAAATTAAATTTTATTAAAATCTGAAACCATGTGCCTTAACTTTTTTCAGTGTTAAAAGCGTTTCTGTATTCTAAATAATCTCCTATTTTGCAGTGGTCAAAACACTTATGATATCAATATCGATTAATTACATATTTCTCTTTCTTGTCTGTTGCAATCTGTCACTAAGTTAGTTACAAATTAAAAAAATTTAATAGGTTTTCGCTTTTCAAAAGTTAATTGCAAACATGAAAATCTACAGCGGTTTTAAGGTTCAAATGTCATTAAAATTAAAGTTTTAAAAAATTGTAAATATTATGTTATTGTAAAATATTAATTTATTTTCAGACGTCAAATTATATTACTAAAAAATTTAAAAACAACAAGTCAACAAATACCCGAGTTTGTGTAAAATCCTCAAGGTTAAAAAAAAAACAAAACTGTAACAGATAAAAACTAATGTATATTGGTTTTTGATAAATATTTAGAGCGTACTTATTTCTTAAAACAAAGTTGTTTTGAATAAAGGCCAGCCTGTAACAGTGATGTGCTTAGCTTCTTAAGTTAGTGGTTGTATTTGAGATTGCATGGGCTGGTTTCGAAATGCTTGATGTAGGGTTGTTGAGAAAAACGAAAAGTTATTTGTATATAATATCTTTTGCTTTGATTATATTTTAATATGGTTATTTTTGTTGTTGTTTGCTTATTGTTGTTGTTAAATACGCGCTTGTATAAATAAACAGAAACAAGATGTGAAATGAACAAATTTTGCAAAGTTTTTATTAAGTTTTCTTGTGGGTTTTTTCGTGTTTTATACAGGTGAAAACTTACACTGGCAATGAAATTAAAATTTCGCTTTTGAAAATAATTTACTTTTTTACTTTTTTTTTAATAATTAATTTGAGTAGCTTTCTTGTCGATTACTCGAGTCGATAAATTTCTTAGATAACAAGTAAATGAATTCGCTACTAGTTTTAACATACTTTTTGGTCTCTGACACAATTTCCGATAATCAGTACGAATATTGTGCTTCATCACTTAGCACTGCTACAGTTAGTTCTAGGAAAATTTGAAAAAAAAAATTTACTCCTCAAATACAGTGGTTTTATGCGTTTTATCACTGCCAGTAATTGAACATTTCAGTGCATATCACTGAAGAATTTTTATTTTTTTTTTTTTTTGTTCAAAAAGAAATATAATCTCCAATTTATTTGTTGCAGTGTTACTTTCGCTTCAGTCGCAATAATTTTTTTTTGTTCATATCAATCGTAAATAATTTGATTGTGTTGATTATATTCAGCCATTTATTATTGTTTTTATTTGAATTCAATTTAGAAAAATTTGATAGACATTTGTTGCACTTGTATTTACAAGACCATTAATTAAAGCCTGACCTCAGTAAATTAAACGAAATTTAGTTCTTTTGTTTGTTGGATTTTGTACCTTTTTTGCTTTTCTTGATTATAAAATATAAAAATAAGTTTCTTATTTGATTTAATTTATTTACTGTAAAATGCAAATTGGATTACAAGGAAATGAAAGCGGCATAGTTTTTGTTCAATTAAGTATTTTGTATTTAAGGAGGCTATAAAAATATGTTTTTATATGGAAGTGTGAAAAAATTCTATAATTTTTAATTATTTACTAAGTGAGTAAAAAGACTTATTAAGCAGACACTGGCCACCTTTAGATCCACCTAAGTTTGTGGCAAGAGATTGAAAGTAAAAACAAGTAATACAAACTAATAAAAGTGGTTTGTTGAATACGGGTAAATGTTTTTTTTCGGCAAATTTTAAATTTCACCAAAAAATAAATTTTTACAACAAAAAAAAAAAACAAATACAAATACAAATACAAATATAAAATTTCACCAAAAAATTACAAAAATTTAAAACAATTTCTTGGTCGATCATGAAATTCTGCAGAACATGATTTTCGATGTTGTGTGTTATGTTGAAACAGCATTTTTCTGTGGAATGATGTCCACCATTAATTATCATACTTAGCTTCTTTTTTTTATTCTTAAGGAGAGCCATTTATTGCCCCGGCATATGAATATGGTTTTTTCTTTGTTAATACCATAGAAACAACTAAAGTGAGAAACAGATATAATTAGCATCAGACGGAACATTAATATCGAACAGGTTGTTAAAAAAAAAAAAAAAAAAATTGAAGAAAATCATGTTTGTATAAAAACGAAATATTACTAGTTATAGGACAGCAAGAAAATGTGTAATTTTTTTCTAACCGTCAATTTCTGTATATCGCGGCCAAATACAAGTTTTTCGCTTTTTATGTTCCTAAGACTTTCATTAAAAAACATCCGTATTAATTTATTTGAAACAAGTAGAGTGCTAAATTCGGATATGCCAAATCTTATATACCCTTCACCATCTATATAACTCTATTTAGTGAAGTAACTCCAAAAGCATATATAAAAATAAGAAAAAATAATAATATATAATTTTACTTAAAAATGCCATCGGCTTTTAATGGGTTAAGCATTTATTGATGTTTTTTTTTTTTTCTTATTTTTCTTAATTCTCTATCGTTGTTTCAAATGATGTAGAAAAGTTAGAGGTAGGCGTGGTGTTTTGCCCGCTGCTGTCGAAGGACATTAACCGATCTTGCTGATTTCTAGTAGCAACTTTTTCGACACTATATCTGATCCATTGACGTATTTAAATTTTTTCTAGCTGATCTAGTGCCACGGCAGAATATATATACTTTATGGGGTCGGAAAAGGATTTTGTAGGAATTACAAATGGAATGACAAAATTAGTTATACCCTTTTTCCCCTTTTTGTGGTAAAGGGATAAAAACAGTTTCTTTTTTATTTAAAAGCTTATTGGAGCTAATATACGAAATTCTAACTTTTCAACAAGTTGAAGGGTGTTCCACTATTCGACACTGTCGAACAAACCTTATGTACTCGTACTAAATTTATACCCGTTGGGCCCATTTTCCAAAATAACCTGAGTAAAACTTAGAAATTATTCCTTCAACTAAAGGTTCTATCAGCTAAGAGACAATGAATTTTGATACACGAAGGTGATGTACCTTAAATTCACCCATCTCAATTTAGATAACTTGTTTAACCTTCACCACAGGTGAAAAACGGGTATATCTAATTGTGTTATTCCATCTATCTGTCCGTGTTCGTGTGGAAATCACCTTTGCCAAGGCACTAGATGAGCAAGAGAAAATTTAATACAAAGATAGATTCAAAAAATATGTTTTTGAAAATCACCACCCCTGCCTCTAATTTTTCCATATCATGTAAAACAATGAGGTATCACCAATCAAAAAATAAATATGTGGGTCGATGAGAATTCAAAATAAGAAAAGAATATAAATGAATAAATTGGCGCTCGCGCATATTTTCCGAGTTATGGACCTCTGAAGTTTTCATAGCAAAGTATGATTTTGCACCATTTTTTTAAGACATGAATATGGCTATAATTTAAAAGCTTTTGGAGAAATCTTTCAGCAAATGCTCAAGTTTTTTTAAACGCTTAACCAATTAAGAGCCGTTGAATTTTTCATGTTAAATTTTGTATAGTATTTAATTTTTTTTTCGTTTTATTTTTTTATTCTCTGTTACCCCAATATTTGTTTTTTTGATTGGAGTTCACAAATCTAGATTTACATACATGGTGAAGAGTATATCAGATTTGGTAAAACCAAATATAGCACTCTTACTTTTTTTTTTGAAAAAAGGAAGCAATATCATGTGAGATAATCGCTAAAATAATTTTCGCTTCTTCTCTGTTCTGCTAGAATTTAAAACAAGTATGCAAAAATTTACATATTAAGTGTAGAACTAAATGCAATGACGCAGAGGCGTGCGTCAGTTAACCTAAAACATAAATATTTCAAAGAAGGAAAAAGCTGTTACAAAAATTAAGTCTAAAAACGAATTCATTATTGAAAGAGAAAGATAAGTAGTTTAAAAAGCAATTCCAGTTGTTTTTCATTATCTTATGTAGGGTCACGTGACACGTTGATATTTATTAACAATATTTTTTAATAAACAGTGTAGCTAAAGTTTTGTTTGTAAGGCTTGAGATTTTAACAAAAGTGTAAAATTTAAATTGTTCAAGCTTTCCATGGTTATTTTCTTTTCATTGCGAATTTAATAAAACTCTTTATAAAGTTTTCTTTTTATATATATGTTTGTTTAATTCCTCATACTAGCTGGCGGGATACCTCTCTTCCAACTTAAACCTATCAACATCAACATCATCATTGTCATCAGCCCTACAATTTTATCAAGATCTTTAAACAAAGTCTTTTACGCACTAAACACACTCTCTAAATACTCATGAAATGTTTGTTCTTAAATTTAAATCGATCGATCGTACAAATCAACGTGAACATGTCAATATTTAAATAAGAAATTTTTCACATTTTAACAACTTAAAATGAACATGATTTTGCAGAGACAAACACTTAAACACACATAAAATAATGTTACATTTACGAGTATATTCATATTTAAGTACTTTATCAGTCTCTTGATAAAATCAGAAACAAAAAAAGATTTAAAAATCATGATGTTGGTTGGCATGATGCATGCTGCAACAACAACAACTAAATGTATGCAGCAAATAAGAGACAAACATACGAGTGATTGCAACTAGAAATGCAAATAACTGCTACTGTAGTCTGACTTTTATTTTATTTCTTTTTTACTTTTTTGCTGGAAGTCTTGTTGTTGCTTTAGTAACGTCAACAACATCATCATGTGCAAAATATTTACCATAAGCCAAAGAAATGAAATTGCTGACAATGCTGTTAACGATGATGATGATGATGATGAACTAACATGACTTAGAGGAATGTTCTTTATACTTGAAGCCTGAATACCTTTCGAAAATTTAAATTTGAAAGACTTAACAATAAAATTGAACGTGCTGTTAGAGATGTTGTTTATATAATCACATTTGCACTATGGCTTGACTTATATGTTTTAACATTTTAAAAAATAATTTTATAAGATAAAACATTAAATTTTCAGCAGGAAAGCAGTAGTTTTAATTAATTTCTGTTTAAATTAATTTTTTATTTTACTGTTTGTTTCCAATTTTGTCAGTTAAATTCCCTAGATTAATTCTAAAAATTTTTGTTTAAAAATGTGGATAAAAAATCATAATTGGAGAATTGTTTTTTGTTTTTGGGAAATTTAAGTGTGTGCAGAATTTGTAAAGGATTTGTTTTTAAATTATTTTTATTAGTATCGCAAATTGATTTTAATTCCAACTATTTAATTTTCTTGTCCATGAGTCTTTTAGTTTTATAACAAAAACATTGCATTCGAGCCTTTTGATTTCGAAAAACAAATTACAAATCGCTAAAAAGATATAAAAATATCACATCCTTTAAATACAAAGCACATAAAGATGTACATGTTACTGCTTAAATCCATTTAAAGTAAAATAAAAATATTTTAGTTTTAGGAATTTAAGGGATAAAATAAACTGCTTTCTTGGAGTTTGTGGGAATTAAATCAATTAGCTTAGGGTTTCGACACAAAAATAATCTAGAAAACTTGGTTGTTTCGTAAGTTATTTCGAACATCACTCTTTCAATTAATTGAGTTCGGCTATGCCGTATCTTATAAATACTACACCATGTATGTAAATGTAATTTAGTGAGGGAAATTCAATCAAACAAACAAATATTTGGGTGGCAGAGAATTAAAAAATAAGAAAAAAAACAAAAAATTCATCTGCTCTTAATGGGTTTAGTATTTTTTTAAATTTTAGATCTTAAATTTTAGATCTTTTTGAAAGCTTCAAAAAGATACCCATATTGATATTTTAAAAAATATGGTGCACAATCGACTTTTTATAAAAAGTTCAGAGGCCAACGCCATTTTTTTACTTGATGTTTTTTTATTTTTACTTTAATTCTCTATCGCCCCATATACTTATTTTTTTGATTACAGTTACTTTACTGAAGTAGATTTATTTCAAATGATATGAAATAATTAGAGGCAGGCGTGGTTTTTTAACTGCTGCCTCGAAGCACATGGACCGATCTTGCGGATTTTTAACAGCAAAATTTTTGAAACAAGGCCTAACCTATTGGCGTATTTAATTTTATTTAAATTTAATTTATAAAACATGAACACAGACAGACAAAAATCGCTAAGGACAAAAAAACGTTTATTAAAAAAGCTGTTCTAGAAGTATTGGCACAGTAAATTGAAACCCGAATTGAAATTAATTATATTGTTTTTATTGGCAGTAAAATAATTTTGTCTTATCGTTAAAACAGTTACGTTAAGTATAGACGCTGTGTTACTTACGTTTAGATCATTATCCAAAAACAAGTTTTAAATCTGCTTATATTCCGATTCTTCAAATTAATTTTATACATCAGCCAAGTTTTAGTAAATTGTTCTGATGCACTATTAATTATGAAATGTATCAGAAATAAAATGATGTAATCACTCGCATAGATGGTAGCACTAGTAATGAAGGCGACACGTCTTCTTGACATTGAGTTTGATTACTCGTTGGCTACACTCCTTTGGCCTACAAATAAGTATAATCTGTAACCCTAACCCTAAATCCGTATGACCATTGTAGCGTGTTTCTAACTCGCATTAGGCTTGTTTTCGTTTAAAGATCTTGAGTTCATCTCCCATCGGTGGCATTCATATAAAAAAGTTATTATAGTCGGATAAATTGTGTTAAACAGTGAATAAATGGAAAACAGCCTTAAAATCCTGCCGGATTCTGGATTAGAAAAGTAATGGCACTATTATGTGTAATCGCGGCAGGTAAATTATTAAGGGCACCTGTGTATTAGTGCTGCAGATAAAATTTTTGAATGGCCGGAAGACAGTAGCGGAGAGGATAAAATGTGCCTGTATTACACGTCGAAGGTATAAGAATAGGAAAACAATCACTTTAGATGATTTAGCGAATGCACTTGTATATTAGAACAAGAGAAAACGGTCAGCGATCAGGTAGATGTGAAGAAGTTTTAGTAAGTGATTGAAGTAAAAAGAAAATAATAGTACATGAAGATCTTGGATGATTTGGCACAAGAGGCTGCTTGGTAAACAGGAGGGGGCATGTTGAATTCGGATCTCTGTTGTTTGAGCAGATTAAAGGCAAAAGTTTGCTTAACAAGATATCGAGTAAATCGAAACCCGTAAGAGTAACACAGAGTTGTGCCGTTAATTGTTACGTAAGTGCGTGTTTAGTAAACAAGAGACCGGAAAATAAATAAAGCCATACACATATAGTAAAAAATAGGAAAGATAAAAAAATAAAATTTTAAATGCATGTGATTTTATTTGCAACCAAAGAACACCCACATTTAAAAAGGGAAACACGTAGCAATATCGATTGAATTACAAGACATATTTTCGTAAAAAATGCTTCTTTAAGAATATTTTTAAAATACCCTTAAATTATTTGAACTAACATTAAATCAATAGGTTCAGTGTCTAAAAAATAAATGACGGCTTAAATTGCTATTACTACACATGTGAAAATATACATTTGCATATTTAAAACATGAGTGTGTACATGAGTAAAACAAATAAAAAAAAGTTTTGAACAAAATTTCGGCACGAGAGGAACTCAAGTTTTCAAAATTTTTTTGAAACTTTTCAGAAGCCCAGTCAATACAAAAATCACAAACATAAAATTAATCGTTCCATTGTGCATTTACTTAATAACATCAAAGTCATTTCTCTTTGTTTTGTCGTAAGTAAATCGATAAAAATGATGATGTCGGCCTCGTTAAGAGTGTACAATGCCGCATTCTTTGTTTACTTTTAGACACTTTATAGTTTGATGTTGCAGGAGCTTTATTTGCCTCCACCACCAACAGGTTACTTCTTTTCAGCATGACTAAAAAAAGAAAAAAAAACATACACACACAAAAGGAATAATGTACTGGCGTTTAAAGCGGCATGAAAAAAAAACAGACTTAAATATTCTGCCAGTGATGATGAAGAAGTTAAATAGAAATAAACTGATGGTTATATTTCCATACACAACTTTATCCATCTTTATCTCTACTCTGCATGTTACTTTTTTTCATCATAATCATCCTCGTTCTCATCATGTTGCTCTAAGTTTTGCTTTATGGCTGTTGTGTATCACTGATTGATGCAGTTTTATTTTGTTACCGCTTGTTTGATTATTGTTTTGTATTGGTTGGCTTGCAACATGTTAAGTGGTTTTTAACCTGCTGAACTTGAGTATGTAGTGAGTTGTTCTTGCTTGAAAGCGATTATTGAAGATTTGTTTGTATTTTATACTGTTCATCTGTTTATTTATAAATTTGTTTATTTAACTGCCTTTAAGATTTGATCATTTAAACTTGATCTTCGGTTAGTAATAAACCAAGACAATCACTCATATCCATTTGGACTTATATGGGGTATAAGCGTATTCTTGTTTGCATTTTGTCGAGTTATTAAATAGTTATGAAAGGAATTATTTGTTTTCTTGTATTTAAAAAATTAACATTTCAATAGTACGTTTGTACTTTTCGGATTCTTTTACTTATTTCATTCTTTCTGAGAATTATGCAAATTAAAGGATCTTTTTTTTTAATATTTTTTGTTTTTTTGTGTATATTTATGATCACTTGTGGTTTTGTTGATTGTTTATTTATTTGGATTTGTTAAACAATAAAAATGCTTCTTGTACTGCTCCATCATCATTCAACTGCTGCCCACTACAAATTATTGACAACAGTTCTTGTATGGGATTTTGTTTTGCCACATTCTTCTTCAGTGGCAACCAGCAGCAACAGGAGACTTTGTTGACGTAGATGACAAGAAAGTAGATGTTTATTTAATTTTTACATAATTAATTTTTCAAATATTTCACACGGTTTTTCTTAATACTTTAGAGCGTGAGATAAGCCGAGTTCTTTTTTTTTTTTGTGAGTTTAAGTGGCGTTATGATGACTTTAAATCTCTGCAAATTGCAATCTGAGAAGCATTGTGTAGTAATGTCGAAAAATAGAAAATTATTCATCTAATTTATCCAAGTTTTAAAAATTATGAAAAAAAAACACTTTTTAATATCTTATGTTTTATCGATCTAGTAAAAAATACTACACTCTGTTTTCAGTCGTACACTCATGGAAAGAATATCATGGTAGTCTTAAAATCGACACTATGAATTCGGAGTCTTAGAAGGTACTTCTTGCAACATGCACTACTTCATTTTGGCTTTAAGTTTGGAAACAGTTTCAGCCAAGAAAATGAGTGTTTTGTTAACTTTACATTCTGGTACTTGGGATCTAACTAATCCCCAGGCTCACATACTTCCTGATAGCAGTGACAGCTTTATTGATTATATTTAAAGTCGTACACTCATGGAAAGAATATCATGGTAGTCTTAAAATCGACACTATGAATTCGGAGTCTTAGAAGGTACTTCTTGCAACATGCACTACTTCATTTTGGCTTTAAGTTTGGAAACAGTTTCAGCCAAGAAAATGAGTGTTTTGTTAACTTTACATTCTGGTACTTGGGATCTAACTAATCCCCAGGCTCACATACTTCCTGATAGCAGTGACAGCTTTATTGATTATATTTAAAGAAATGATGCCGTATCTATGAAGATATTTTAAAAGAGAATAGTAATGAAAATCATTTTTGCCACTTCTAAAACTGAACTAATACAACGGATATACTGTCTCGTTGAAGTCTACCATTATTTGTTATAGATTTATGGTCAAAATTCCTGATAAACAATGAAGCAATAAATTGTAAAGCATTTTATATTGCAATACTTTCATTTTCCAATTTTAATATTAATATAAAATATAATATTAATTTATTATTTTTCTTTCGTTTCCTAGTATTTTTTCCTAAATTTATAGTTATTTTAATTAAGTAGAATTGCCAAGAAAAACTAATAAATATATTTTAAAATCTAGATACTTTTAACATAAGTTTTCTTAGAACACACACGTGTTTTTAGTTTGAAACATAAATTTCAATAAATTTTTCATTTTTTTCACTTCAAAGAGATTTTATTTTATATAAGTTTCAATTGAATTATTTGAAAAAATACGCATATAAATATAACATTTTTTTGTTAGTGTTAAATTTTTAACAGTGTTGCAAATTCCATCAAATTTTGTTTTGTTTTTTTTGTCGTTTTGGTAATAATTGAGTATAATTTCTATACATCTGTACTACTAATTACATTGCTTAAAAATTATTTGTAAATATTTGCACCTTCAATTTTAATATAACTTTTTGACAAATAAAAAAATAATTGATAAAACAAAATTTATTAGTAAAATAAAATTAATTGATTTTATTTTAATAGATGATACTCGGTACAATAGAAGCTGAGAAAAATATTCATTATTATTTCATAAAAATGTTAAAACTTCTAATTGAATTGTGAATAATTTAATTTTTTAACGCCTGAAAGTAGGCTTCAAAATTTTACTATATACATCTATCCGTATCAGGGTTACCGTTCGCCCGACTAAAGTCGCAATTTGATCCTTCTTTAGCTGCCTGCGATTTTTTAGGAGACTTCTTTTGTCACCGAATTTTGCTACTTTTTAAATTTTTTTTTAAAAGTTTCTCACAAAAACAGTTAATTTCCTGTAAATTATAAATAGCATACGAAAACCAAATTTGTTAAACTTAAATAGCGCTGTTAGTATACATGGAAATATGTATAGATGTATAATGCAGCTGTATATCTTATGATATATTATAAAAATGGATTTTGTTATGAGCTTTTAGTTTTGTTCAATTGTTTGTTTTTTTTTTTTTTTGTGCTATGATTTTAATTAATAATAATGCTAAAAAAAAGATATGCAATTTTTTTCTCAACCGATTTTTTTGTACGGCTTGTTATTTATACAAAGCGGTTGCAATGATCCGTATAAAATTAGTTTTTTGTGTTAAAATTTATCACAAACGATTAATCGCGTTAAGGTAATCGATCAGCAAAAATCCCAATCTTTTTTCTATGAGTTCTAATTTTATATTTGTTTTTAAATATTTAATTACATTTTTCGTGACGTTGAAAGTTTCTTTCAAGTTTTAAAATTATCGGTTCTTTTTTTGTATATTGAAAATCATATTGGATTTTGTTTCAAATTTCGGTTAAATCGGGTTGGCCGAATAATATTAACCGGTATTTCCCTCCGCGACCGCCATTTTAAAACAGATATCGTTTGATTACATTTCCTAATAATGATATATGTTTCAAATTTTATAAAAATTAAGCCATTATAAATTATTACATTAGATTCTAACCAAAATTGCATTAAATCCTATACCGCAAATAATGTTCTCTTCAACTGCTATTAAATTTTACAAACTTGACAACACTTCCGACAATTAAGATTTACGTTTTAATATAAGAATGTGAAATAAAATACTTTTTATTGCAAATTATTTCTTATGAGAAGGTAAATAGCCCATTTCAGCAATCAACGAGTGCTAATAAATTCCTTGCAAATTTCTTCTTAATTGAATGAAAAAATGCTTAAGTATTTGAAAATAAATTATCCAAAGAATTGGCGAAAAAATAATATAAATGAAATTTCTTTTGTTTGGCCATACTAAAATTAATTATGACTATAAATTAAACATTTAAACGAAAAACTATATTCAACGCTTTATAAAGAAGTGCAATATTTATTTATTTGCCCTCTCTCATAAATTCTTTAAAAATTAAAGCCGGCCGGTGTAAATAAAAGTATATTTTCTTAAGCAAATTTTTTTCTGTTACAAAATAAATATTTATTTTTTTCGATAATAAAGAGAACATTCGAAGTCGTTAATTAGTAAAACTAATTAGAAAACAAAACTTTTTTTAATAAATACTTATTTTTAATTTTTGCAGTTTGAAATTAATAGAATAAGTTCATTTTTATTTTCTTAACAGTTTATCGTCAGGATTTACCAATTACAAAATAAACTTGTTTTTAGTGGTTGTTGTCTTATTTGTTGATTTTGGTTAAATTATCTTTAAAATTTAATACTGTTGCATGTAAAATATATAAAAAACGGTAGTCACTTCTAAGCTCATTAGCAGATTTTATTAACTTTTTTATGGAACTGATTATATTTGGACTAAGAGTAAATTAATTAAATGAAAATTAACATCAATATATTTTCCGATTTCACGCTAAAAATTTAAGAAAAGGTATCCGAGTGTGATAATAAGCATTTTTGGCGGAATGACTTCCTAACTAGACTACCAACTTAATGATTTTAACAAGGCATGAGACTTTTATAATCAATTACTGAGAATTGATTACATTTATTATTGCAGGAAATAATAATTATCATTAGTATGTATTTCAAGGTATTCTTTTTTAACTTGAAGAACTAGATCAATTGCTACTTTCTTTACTTGCGAACTAATGTAATGTGTTTTGTAAGCGAGTAACGAAATTTGGCAATCACAAAAGTAAGTCATCATATTACAAGTCCTTTTTAAAATAACTTTTCTAAAAGCGAACTCACTAGAGAGATAAAAGAGTATCAAGTTATAATTTAAGAGCAACATGCTCGTAGAATTACGACTATATACGATATTAAAATAGTGTTTAAGCACGACTTTGATGTAAAAATAATATAGAGCGTTTGATTTCGTCTTTAACCCTGTACATTTTTTGGAGAAAATATATCTATGGCCTACAAACAATATGTTAATTTTTAAAATTTTTTTCTCATTTTGTCTTCTAGCAAAGCCAAGATATATTTTAAGACATATTTGCAACAGTTTTTTTCATCAAACGGCCAAGATCTTTAATACAAAATATTTTCACTTAAAAGTCACTTTTTGCCCCCAAAACCTATTTGTGCTACTAACGTTTGCTTTATATTAAAAAAAATCTACATGTTTTTTCCTATAATAATCGTATCTTTTCCCCTAAAAGAAATATTTTTTTCATAACAAGTCCTCTTTTTAACCGACTTTAACAAAAGGAGGTTATCAATTCAACTGAATGTTGCTTTTTTAGTTTTGTGCCTAATTAACTCAGTTATTTCTGAGCCGATTTCGAAAATTTCTTCCTTATTTGAATGGTTAAGCTTACAGATTGGTCCTGTTTTAAAAACAGATCATAATTTTAAAAATGAAAGGGTAAAGGTCATCACTCTAGAACTAAAAAAAAACTGAATATCACTATAGCTCCCAATAGCAAAATATAATGAATGTCGATTACTATGAACGTTATAGTAACAGGTATAAGTATTAAGATTATAAATTTAATGATGCCCCAGTAGTTCATTTAATTTGATATATATAGCCAAACTCTTGAACCGTTATAGACAGATAGTTGAATTTCACAAAAATCTATATTAGTTAGTCTGCTATAGCTGCAAGTATAAAATTTACATTTGAAAACTAAAGGGTGTGCTAATAGTGTTACCAAACTTTTGAACTGTTATACACAGACAGTTAAAATATACAAGGAATATGTATTGCTTAGTCCGCTATAACAACAAGTATACAATTTGAGTTTAGAAATTAAAGGGTATTGGCATCTCTTAAGCCGTCATATACAAGCACTTAAAAATTAAACAGAATTTCTATTATAGACAGATGAATGTTATTTAATAAGAGCCTGTATTACTAAGTGCGCTTTTAACAGCAAGTGTATAAAGCCTGGTACTCTGTTCAAATTTGTGAAAATTGTTGAGCAACATCGATTATTTCATGTGGAAAATTTGACATTTAAAATGTGGTGTCTATTTCGCGATTTAGAAGAATTTAACGTTTTATTATTTTCACGTATTCTACATTGTTTTAGAAATGTTAGCAAAACAGATGTGATCAGCTGTTGTTTGAAAAGTTCTGCACGAAATAATGCCTCTTTGCTTTGTTTCACAGCTTTGATAAAATGTTGCCAGAAACATTTCATATGTTTTTGTACGTAAAAACAGAGTACTACTTCTGCAACATTTTTTCGTAACTTTTTCGTAAAAATTTTTTATGTATGTAATTTGACAGCATTCCGCATGAAAAACTGAACAGATTACCAGGCTTAATATGGAATTGAAAATAGAGGGGTGTTGCAATAGTAGATGTAGTTAGCCAAACTTTTAACTGTTGTATATAGATGGTTGAAATTTACAAGGAACGTGTACTGCTTAGTTTGTTATTAGAAAAAGTTTAAAATTTGAATTTAGAAATTAAAGGGTTTTTCGTTAATTTCTATAATTTGGCCTATACGGGCTTATTTTCTAAAACTTTCTTTACATATAGTGCAAAATTAGATCGAATGTACACAACTTTGTTTAGTATAAGAGGAAGTATAAATAGTTTAAATTATAAATTGATGTAATCTGATGTTAGTTTTATTATAAGAATTATTTCTAAACAAAAAATCACATTTTCTATATAAGGTCCATTATTTTCCAAATACTTTTTTTCCTGTAAGTTTCATCTTTTCCTAAAATGTTTATATTTTATAATCATTCATCATTCACAATCAATTTTTTGTAAGATAACTTTTTTCCTAAAACATACAAGTTTATGTTTTTACAAAAAAGTCAAATTTTCTTTTTTACCTTAAAATCGAATTTTTTCTTAAAATATCTTTGTACTTCTGAAATGTTTTCTTTTACCTCAAAATTTCTCCCTTTTTTCTGAGAAAGTTCAATTTTCTTGAAAAAAAATTTCTTCTCTAAAAAAGATAACCATTTTTTAAAAAACAAGTTTTCTGTTTTCCTAAAAAAATTTTGTTCATCCCAAAAAATACACTAACGTAACTATTTTTTAAAATAAAACCAAAATAACCCTTTTGTCTTAAAAAGTATACTTTTGCCCCTAAAATGTCTAGTTTTTCTTAAAAATAGTTTTTCCCTGAAATGTATTTTCTCTTTTCCTAAACACTTAACGTTATGCCTAGAAAGTAATTTTTCAGTTATTTTTTTCGAAAAAGATCAGGCTTAATAATCCTAAAGACCTACCTTTTACGCAAACCGAATATATATAAATCATATGCAGATCGCTCGTAAAACTCATCAAATGTTATTACTCAAAAAAGAAACGTAAGGATTGTAAAAGCGAATAAGGTAAAACAAACCTTATTTTTTATGTATTAATTATGTGTTGTTTTAATAACGTAATTTTATGTTCTGTACTCTAATTCCTAATGATAATTAGTGTTAACACAATTTGTAATAACCTTGAAAAGTAATTTTATTATCAACAAAAAAAAAAAAAAAAACAAAAAAAAAGCAATTATATCTTGCTATAAAATATTGTAGTTTAAGACTTTTTTTGTTTTTATACATTCAAATAAAAATAGTCAAGGTTATTTAAATATCGTTCTTCAGAAACGGGTTTATTCAATCATAATTATTTTTTATTTGTATGTTCTGGTGTGTTTATTCTGATTTTTATAAAAAAAAAAATAATTTAATTATCATTATCTACGCATTGTTTGTAGGTCTTAATTATTTTGATTTTAATTTTAGTTTGTTTCGTTACTTCTTCCTATTCCAAAAACCAACAAAATATATTTTTTTTCTTAGCTGCTCTGAGCATCTTTAAGCACGACAGGGTATCACCATGGGATGTCGCTTTTTTTCGTATTCAAATTATATTCTTTTTTTTATACATTTTTTTTTATTTTTGTATGTTAAATATTTTGTGTGAGAATTTTTAAAATAGTTTTCTTGTTTTAGTATTTAAAGTTGTGATTTTTTTTTCTTTTTGTTCGCCTCTTAATAACTTTTTTAATTCAATCGATTAAGAATTTTGTTACTTTTCTCGTGTTGCGTTAAGAGAATATTTGTGCGTGCATTAAATGCACAGCAGGTGTATTGTGAAACGTTTTTCCTTGCAAAAGTTTTATTAAAGTTTTTAGTTCTTGTGTATTTGAGCGATTTTTTTTCTTAGAATTCCAAACGCAACATGCATATGTCAATTTTAGCAATTTTAGAATGTATTTTAATATTCAATCATATTGAAATTAAAAAACTCTTCCAACAATTAACACAAGGTTATACAATTCCAAAGAGAGTATTTTATACAACTGAACCATTTAATATTTTTCTTTTGCCTACTTTGCTATTAAATCAATCAATAAAATAAACACTTTGACTTTTAATGGAATTTAAATATTAAATTAAACATTTGTTGCATTCATACAGACAATAATCATTCATGTTTAGAATAATTGCAGAATAAAAAAAAAAATCATTTAATTATTTGAAATATTTTATATTATTAACAAATATTTTAGTTTCCATTTCCAAAATTAATACAAAAACAACAAATTTTAAATGTTAAGAATTATGACACTAATGAAAAAAGATAATATTTTTAAATCAACTTTTGTTGGCTGCATTGCAATTAAAAAGGGCACATCCTCCAAATACTTTAAAATAAACAAATAGAAAACAGAATGTTTTTAATGATTAAGATAGATTACATATGAACACGCAAGTACTATTTTTTTTTCTTTTCACCTTTTTATTATTAAAATTATTTCTACGTTTCGCTTTTTATTTAATAATAATTTATAGCATTGTAGTTTTTATAATGATCAAGATCACCATAAAAACTAGTATTTAATTACACGTTTCGTTTATTTATAAATTTTTATTAGTTTATTTATAGAAATAAGTTATTGCTTAATGTGACACATTTATGGCATCAATCATATTAATATTAATTTGTAAATACATTTTTTTTATAGAAAAATTGCAATGAAATTAATCGCAAACACAATTTGAAAATGTTTGCGAGAATAATTTTATTCAAATGATTAGAATGGATTTTTTACTAAATATAATAAATATTTTTTAAAATATTTCATATTTTGCACTATGAAGCCTATATTTCCAGCTAACTTTATGTTAGTTTAAGAATAATGGTTAAGCTTTTTTATAAAAACCTGAACACAGCACACTAAAAATTTAAATAGAAGACAAAAGTCCATGATACAGTATAAAATGTAGTCGGTAGATCTGTCAAAAATGGCATATGTCTGTTCGATTTGTTAGTCTTATAAAAAATAAAAATAAAAATAAAAAACACATAAAATAATAATTTGTGTACACGATCAGATTTCCATTTCGACTTGCAAGTTTCTGGTAAGACAGTGTGGCACTTAAACATAATTTTTCTTGTGATTTTCCAAAGTAGTCTAGATTTCTAACAGATTTTCTTGTGTCTGAATAAAACGTGCCCTTAAGTAAGCTTTCGTGCTTAGATTCCATTGCTAGACTTATATATATGATCTCTTTAATTTTCCCCCATTGTGGACTTTATAACTTTTAACAATTTTTTGAAAAAGATATCTGGGCTTGTGCTTACAATTGAAAGTAATTTTCGAATATTTGACTTACTGTATTTCTTAGTATTCTTATGTTTTGTTGTTATTGCTTATTATACGAAGAATGATTTCTATTGCAAAATTTTTATCCACTCAAGTAAAAGAAACAAAAATTTGTGTATTAAAAAATATTCATAATTCCCAGGATCTATTAAATTTCTTCTACTCAAAATTTTTGTTTCGATACTATTAAAATAAAAGACCTTCGTGTGTTAAAATTAACTGTTTAAACGAAATAAAAAAAAAAACAAAATATTGCTTACAATCAAACAAAGTTTTTAAAAAGTTAAAAAAATATTTCATGGATACTACTCATTTCCTAGAAAATAAATACCTCTTCTATAAATTAATATTTTATCCTAAAGTAATTTTTAAAGAAAAACATATTTTTCCAAAACTTTTCTTTTCTAAACCTTATTTTTCTGTAACAGAGTACTTTTTTTAAAACTTCTATTTAACAAAATTTTTCCCCAAAAAAATTTTTGCAACGAGTACTTTCACATATATGTGCTGTTTCTGTATTACAAGCGATCAACTCGTCTAAAAAATTTAAATGGCAATAACTTAAAAAAGTGAGTGCTGTGTGTTTTTTATAAATATGTCTTTTTTAAAGACTCTGATTTTACTAAATTAGTTTCTTTTTAATTAAACACCCTCTAAAAAACATTTCTTTCTAAAACTCAAATTCTCTTCGAAATAAATTTGTACACTGGAAGAGTCATTTTATGCCAAAATTAATATTTAAAAAAATTCGGATAGGTTTTTCTCAAAGTACTTTTTCACAGAATAATTGTGCTTGTCCGAACTAAAGACCTTCAAAAAAAAAAAGTTTATGCAAACACAATTTCAATATATTTTGTTTTTTCCTAAAATAACTTTCAAATTCCTTATAAATTCCATTTAAAGAAATTGTATATCTTTAAAATATATGTCTTTTACACAAAATTTTAAATCATTAATACTAAATCACCTGCCACCTTTCTTTAAAACAGTTTTTCTAGTTTTTCGTTAAAAAATTTTAAATTTATTTATAAATTGCAACTTTATAAATACATTCACTGCCTATAACTTTTTTTATTGTTGTATTTTTTCATATTTTTGTTTGCTTTTAATGTTTCATCAACCAGTTTGGTGACATTCCACGATGATTGGAATCTGTATCTATAACGTGCATTGAGTATGAGAGAGTTTATCTCGTTACTGTTGTTGTTTTTAATGCATTCAATATTCACGTTACGTTACAGATGTTCAAAATAAAAAAGCTTTACTTTCAGATGATATTGTTACTTGTTATTACATTTTTTATTTGTTTTTTTTTTTTTTTGTTCTGTTTTTGTTTTTGCGACATCATATGGTTGGCTAGATAGAGCAGACGCTATTGAAGCACGTAACGTAGTGGAAGATATTTGCTTACTTGGACACACTTTTACAAAAAAGATTAATTTTATATAACACATTTATTTAATTGTGTGGTTTTCTTTATTTAATTGTTTCGAGAACATGGTTGAATTTAATCTTTAACCGGCTAAAGGAGTATTTGTTTTGTTAAAATGGGGCACTTACTTTAGAAGTCATTTCTGTACATGAAATATTTTTTGAAAATTATGATGTTGGTGTAGATAGTAATCGATATGGAGTACAAAACACCTATTTGAATTTTGTCTGTCTGCCTGTCTTTCCGTCTGTCTGTGTTCGCAGTACAAGAACAGTTGCCACTAAATGCTTTTTTGTAGATGGAAAGTATTTAGCATTGTTTACAGAAATCTACAACAAATTTTATTTTTAAGAAAATTAAAAATGATACGCGGACGAAGTCGTGGAAACTGCTAGTGTAAAAAAAAACTAAACAATATATATTATATTCAAACTTTATAGTAGGAAAAATTTTATAGTAGAAAAAACTTTCTTATGCCGATTCTGATTTAAACTATTAAATGGGAAATCCCCATTATGGTACATATAGCTCTATATATCTGATGAAGGGTAAAGAAGATTCGGCATAGCCGAATATAGTAATCTTACTTATTTTTAGTTATTTTATGTGAAAATTGCATATACTTCCCAGAAATTGTTAATTTATCTGAAATTTTAATAAATAAAATTTTACTTGATTCAATTAATAGCTTAGATAAAAATACTTAAAAATTTAATTGAATGACATTCTGAAAACAAATTAAACCTTTGATAGGTGGAAATTCTTTTTCTGTGTATAAGCCATAAAAATTAAAAATATTCCCTTACCCCTTCCTTCGACCGAAAAATTTTTATTTAAAACTATTTAACGTACTTGCATTTGTTTATTTAAAAAATCTATAAAAAAAACTTGTTTAAACATTAAACGAAAGAATTTATATACTCATGAATAATTTTGACAAAATGTTAAATATAGAAAAAATAATTAAACCAGAATCATAAAAAGAATTAAAAACAAACCTGTCAATCAACTTCATGGACCATGTCAAAAATATATTTATTAAAATTTATTTTTTTTTTTTTTTACTTAACTCTGTCACAGAGTCGAGTTACGATGATTCAAATATTTAATTCAACCATCACTTTAGCAACTCAAAGTATTTAATAGAAAAACCTTCAAATTTTTTAAGTAAATACTCAAACGAAATATTTTAATACAAGTTTAGATTATTCACAATGTTCCGATAACAACAACAATTCACAAAAATTGTTTTAAAATAGCAACGAAATACTAAAATTTTTAAACATGAAATATGATTTTTTTTTTTTTGCTGCTGCCGTCACATTTAACGTAAGTTTATGTTGTTGACATGTTTGTTCTACAAAAAACAAAAAAAAAAAAAACAAGTAGTAATAAAAACAAAATCTTTAAACCTTTCTGAAGGATAACAACCATTTTATTTAAATTTTTACGTTGAGGAGTTGTAAATAACAGGTGTTCGTTTTATTTACATGTAACATACTTTTAAAAAAGAAAAAAAAAAAAAACTAAAAATTGAAATAGAAAATAGAAAATTTAAAAGAAGCCAACAAACAGCAATGAAATTGTTATCATAAGCAATTATCAAACAAATTTTTATGTTACAATAACAACAGCAATGAACTACATATTCTATTAGGTGATCTAATTGATCGGATCTATGGGTTGTTAGTTAGCTTTAGCACAGATCTTATAAGGGATTATTTTATAGATAATTTTATTAAAAAATTCTCTAATTGGGCCTTTATTTCTAATGTACGTTTTGTTTCCAATTTTAGTAATGACTTCTTATTTGAATTTTTTTCGTGTAAGGGTATCTGTTTATATAACATCGATTTCTTTATGAGCATGAAATGGCATTTTCTAAGATTTAAATATCGAACATATTTGTAAGACGGAAAATTTCATTAATTAAATTACAGCTTAAATATCAGAGGTATTTAATAGGTAATAAAAGTGTAACCTGCATGTTTTGCTTATTATTATTTCTTATGCATCATCGGCATTGGGATCATCAATCAATCAATTATATATCAATCGTCGAGATCCATATTTTTTAAATAAAAATATGACTTGCTGCAGCAATAATAGAATGTGCAAGAACAATGCTTTTTTTTCCTACATTTACCAATCGAGGAGCGTTTTTTAAATATTATAACATCCAGAAAAATTCGCAAAGTTTCAGGCATATTTGACTCGATATTTAAAAAAAATGATAATGTTTTGTGTCGTATACCGAATGTCCTCTGTAAAAATTACACCTGCTGCCTTTACGCTTACGTCACAATTGGGGGCGTTTAGTATAATTTCTTCATGCAAATATTGTGATATTGTGCGTCAACTACTACTAAATTATTAGCCTGTTCAAGACGTTTAACGATTTCGTTGCCCCAATCATCATTACGAGCTTGATCAAGCTCTGAAACACTGTTTCAGAGAGCAGACTATGCTTTTGCTTAGATATAAACTCTGTTGTTATCTCAGTAGTACATTAAAAGTAATGATTCGTAAATGAGAACGTTAAACGCGTAGATCGCAGTTGTTCTTGAGAAGTCGCACAACCGCTTCCCCAAGCAAAGCTGCAGCCATAACTTTTCATTATGATATAATTTTCGACACATATCGTAAACCACTATCGATTTTAATCCAACCACTAATTTGTATTTATTTTCTTTTTTGGATATTTACGATGCTCGTACGCTGCTTTGTAATTATTTTTTATAATTATGATTTTCCTCATATATGCGTTGGAAAGATATTATTATCGAAAAACTACTTTTAGGCGCCAATTTTTCAATATGGCTGCGCGAACGGCAAAGAGGTGGCAAACTTGAAATTTGGAAAGAGCAAATCGAAATTTATGAAATTGGCATTTTTAAAAACTCCTAAAAAACCTTTTAAGTAAAAAATACAAGAAAAAGTTTCTTAATTTATCATAATCTCATTTAGATTTTTAAATTTATTTAAAGAAAAAATTCTTTTGGGGACCTGCCTTTATTCAATTCATATGGTGTCCTATGTAGACATAGAGGAGGCTCTCAATCTAAGTCCACTTTAATTATTTATTTAATATTTACAATAATAGCAACAAGGTGATGTTTTCTTCCTCACCTTGTGCATATTTTCTTGCCACATATAAATGCACTATAAACTTGTTTATGCCTGTTTACATTTGTCCAAAACTCATTCTAAGCGGCAGTCTTAAGCAAAATTAAAAAAAAAATAAAGCACATACATTCAAGCAAACACCTTAGCAATACTTATTTTTAAGGAAAAATACTGGCATAAAGAATGTAAAATATTTATATGTAACTTTAAGTACGAGTTGGCTTTAAAGACTTTAAGCACGCGCAATCGAGATCTTGCGAGTGAATATCTGCATGGCAATTTGATAAGAGACTTAAATGCTCTTGCAACATTTTATTTGAGCAGTAAAATGTTAAAATAGATTGAAAACTTAATTTTCTTAAACAAGAAACGAAACATAATAATGATGTTTAGCATTTCTTTTCGTCTTTTGCTTTTTTCACAAAATTTTTTGTTTTGTTTAAAAAGTCTTTATTTTATCATTAGGCTTAACTCGTTCAGTGCTTTAAACTGGTAAATCTATGATTTTTTATCTTTCTATTTTACAATCTGATTTTTTTAATCAAATATTTTATTTATTTCCTTTTATGTATTTTTTATTTTTTTTAACAATCATTTGTTCGTTTAGCTTCAAATATTTGAATATCTAGCCAATATGTTGAGTGTGACATTTTTGTTGTTGTTATTGTGATGGTACCCAGTTAGCATTTGGAAGACTGTTTTAACAAAAATCATTAATGTGAGTCTTTTAAGACTACCTTAGATGACTAAAAACTGGTTAATCAATTGTGAGTTTAAAAAACGACTTTAATATAATTCCGACAAATAAAAAGAGAGCTACATTTTTAAAAACAAAATTAACAGAGAGTTTGCAAACATTAATTGATAATCCAAAGGTTGGATATGTGATTATTTATTTTAAATTTTTGTTTTTTTCATGTTTGATTAATAAGATTCAAAGAAGACTTGTGTACGTCTAGTACTATGTTTTAAAAATTACTCGAAAAAGTTGCGTATTTGAACTAAAGTACAATTGCAAACAGTATCGAAAGTGATCTAAAAACTCGTTTAGAAGAGTACAATTTTTTTTCAACAAAACAATCATTTTCGATTCAAAAACGAGTGCATAAGCGATTATTACAATCGCGCAGAAGAGTCCAAAAAGACTCCAATATAATTAATAATTAAAAAAGATGTTAACTGGGTACGAAAGAGTGTATGTTTGTTTGTGTGTTTGTCAGTATGGGTTTTAGTAAATGTAAGTGAAAATACCACTTGTTTGTTTTTAACAAAAATATTTTCCGTACACCTGGAAAAAAATATTTACAAATTTATTTCATAGTCTGTAAGTTGTTTGAGCGTACATTCCATTGAGACTGCATAAGTAATAGGTTTCACTGCTTTTGAAAGCTACAAAAAGCGAACCAATACTGAGTTCACACACGTCAATTTTTCTTGTAGCAATTCTGAATTTTGTGGGTAAGAATATTAGAAAAAAATAATTCTGCAGTCCTTTCTCTCCTAAAAATATTAGTAAAGTTGACGTGTATCAACCCTATAAAATTTTTGATGTTTGAGTTTTGAATTTAATATCTTATTTAAAAAAGTATTTTTAACAATTCCTTTACTACTTGTGACATGTGCTGAGTGTAAATGTACGCACGACGTAAATAATTGATATTGGGAACAATAGTTTTTTTTTTTTTTTGCCGTTTCAAGAAACACAAAAATATTTTATTTTTACTGCGCTAACTTTGAGTCCTTTTTCACTTTAAGTCCATAGTATCTTTAAGATATCTTTTCGGCAAGACCGTTCGTGCTATGCGTTTGGTAAATCATGATGATTTGTTGACACAGCGTTTTGTGAGGCTTATTTTATTTAAAGGTTCTTAGTACTCTTTAAATCTATTTAAGGCTCTTAAATATCAGCAAATTACACAGTAACTTATTCTCGACTCATATTCTACTGAAATATACTCTATATATTGGTCTTGCAATATATAGGTGTGATTGATTTTGAAATCGATTTTTGTAAAACCTAAACACGTGAAGGAAATAATTTCTCACAATGCACAAAATTAACATTTTTGTGTTTAAATTTCTTATGCGCTTCACATCTGCCTTAAAAAAATGCTAGCAAAGGTAACATTAATTCAAAACTTTAAAGCCAGTCTTCTCTAATACTTAAGACCTGTCTTTTTGGCTTGTGTTACGGCAACTGCTGTTGCTGTGTTAATATTTGTTGTAGTTTTGTTTTTTTGTTTTTGCTAATGACCAGTAGCTAAAACGCATCTGCAAATTATTGCGCATCTCGTTATCGCATCTGTTCGATCAAATGTATGATGATACGATGAATACGTGGATAAAAAATATTGATGCTTTTTTTATTTTTCTACCACTTTTATCTTTATTTGTGCTAAAGGCAGCTACTAAGTCCAATAGATTTTAGTTTCACATGTATTAATTTTAAAATTGTGTACCTGTTTATTAGAGATATTTTTTATTTATTTATTTATTTTTTTTATTGTCAGTTTCAAAGTTATTTAGTTTGTTGTTGTATCTTCTTATAACATAAACCACTTTTTGATTGTAGTTGTTGTAGATTTTTTAACTCGTTTGCATATTTTAAAATTGTTAAACATTTTTTCTTTAATTCTTTTTTTTTTGCGTCTCTCTACATATTTTTGTGTTTTGTGTTATTTATTGTTTTATATAAATTTTTAACTAAACATACACACACACATATACTCACTCATATTTTGTTAAAATTGTTGTTTTAACTTTTTTTTTTTTGTAGACTGCTTTTTCAATACAACTTTTTTGTTTCACTTCTGGTGGCGTTAAATAATTTTTTGTTTTTCTTTTTTAATTAAAGAAAGTGGTAGACCTTCATTTTTGTATTTGAATAAACAAATTTTTAAAATTTTTTATGAAATTACAAAACATAAAGAAAAAAGATTGATTGACTTAAATGAGTGCAGAGTAGTGATGCAGGAAAAATGTGTTAATAGGTTTATGATCTTTACATACACAAAAATAAATAGAAACAGAGGTACATACATTTGAAATTTTCTCTTTTATAAATATTATGAAAGAAATTTATTTTTTTCTAAATGGTTTTATAACAAAATGAAGCAAAATAGTTTAAGATATTTTAAAAAACAAATTGAGGTAAAGCTTCGAGCTACAAAATACTAGAACAAGACTGTTTAGCTTGTCTATTGAATAACTTATGGTATCATAGTTTATCTATTTCTTAAATTCGATTTAAAATAATAACCAATAAATAGTTGAGCCTTTCAAAACCATTATCAAACGTAAATCTATTTTTTACAAAACTTTACTTAAGATGACATTGCAACATTTCGGGTTACTTTTCCTCAGGAAATCATCGACAGGTCCAATTCTCGAAATCAACTTAACGCCGAATTTTGATTTCAATAACTAATAACAATAACTCGATAGTTGCGGTCGCTATTTGGCCGGATCAATGTCATCCAAATTTTTAAACAAAAAATCATTAATCATGGTGCGGCAACGATTTCCATTGACCGAAACGTGAGATACGGCTTATTTTTTAAGAAATAAAAACTACACCAAACGGTGCATTTTTCTGGATGCAATGGAGTCTGTAGGGTATGTTATGTATTGGTCTCACTTCATATGCGGCAATTTTGCTTATAAAAAACCCCTTAAGCCAAAAATGAGCCTCATCGCTAAACACAATTTGGTGATAAATTTACTGTTCAGTTACTAACTGCTTAACAGCCCAATCATTGAAAGAACGACTCACATAATAGTCTCATGGCTTTAATTCCTACACTAGCTAGATCTTATACGGGTGTAGGCCAAGATCTTTTCGCAAAATTATCCACGTAGTGGATGTACAGGGACCCAATTCCTGCAACCGACGACGAACCGATAAATTTGGATCTTCTACCACACTTTCATTTACAGCAGCGATATTCTCTATGAGCTTTATATCTTTAAACAAATTCCAAAGAAATCCTTTAAAACTCTTATCATTTGGTCAATATAAATTACATAGTAACTGGTAATAAAATGGAAGCAGTTTAATACTTTTCAAACCGTTTGATATACAATTGGCTTACACCACTTTTAAAGAACTATTTATTTTAACCAAAGGGGTACACCGTTGATATCTCTGTTTTTTTTTTAATTATAAATCACATACATGAGCGAAATTAATTAGATGGAGTAATTTATTGACGATTTTATTATTTTATTAGTTTTTTTATTATTAAATTTATTATTTTATTATTTTTACTTATGGTTATACTTTTTAGTTAAAAGGTTGAATTGATAATTAGTTATAAAACAAAATAATTACCATTGACTAATGATTAAATGGTTTCAAATCATTTCCAGCAAAAAAAATGAAGTTGTTCAAAAATCATAAGTATTTTCATTGCTCCTCTTGCACTTGTTTTCTATAATGCATCTTTAATAAGTTCGTTTATTCTAATTAAGTTATAACTTTTGAACTCATGAAAAACTCATGAAAATTTATGAAAAAAGAAATTATAAAAAACAAAGAGTAATGAAAAAACTTATCCGAATCATCGAATATTTACTGGTTTTAAGTATTCATTTAAATGACAAGCTAAGTCAACCAATGCTTGCCAATGTCAAGCTAATGTTAAAATCATGCGTTTTTTCCCTAAATTGAACCAGTTCGTTTTACGTAGAACCCATGAATTACCTACTTCTTTTGCAAGTCTTTTTTTTGCTGGGTTTTTATTAATGAATGTGTTCGTTGTCTTTGTGCACTATTTAGTGATACCGTAAAATATAGTAGAGAATTATTTTAAAATAGCATTTTGATCACAAAAATTTGATGACATATGTATGTTTTAGCTTCTCAGGAAAAAGAAGACTCTATGGGAACATGATTTTGTTTTCGTAGTAATAATATCTGCTATTTGGGCTTTAAGGCAATTTTATTTCTTAGACATCAAGTTTTACTACTGTCTCACTTAAAATTGATATATTGTTAAAATTGTAGAATAAAGATATTTTTTCAAGATTGTTTAGATTTATTAAATTATACATAGTTTTTTTGAGTTTCTGCGTTAAAAAATTTGTGTTTCATAAAAACAATCATTTTTGATTCAATTATTATTAGTAACTAAGCGATTTCATTGCAATTTATTAACATTAGAAAAACAATCGAAATTAAAATAAAGTCATTAGCATTAACTGGTGGTTTCATTTCATTTCCTTCATTGTCATAACTTCAAGCAATCCCAATAAATTTTCAGTAGTAATCAAAAAATGCATGATAAATAACAACGAAAACAAAATAAAGCTTATTTTTTATAATTTTATTGTTATTTAATGGCTGTCACATATCAAAGAGTCGAGTTTCTCTACACCTTTTTTATTTTATTTTTTATTAACGAGCATAAAAAGTTCTACAATCTTGTAGATTAAAAAATAAAAAAAACCTTCTAATAATCGGTGGCATTACCAACTGCAGTAACAGTTAGTTGTTCAAGTTCAGTTAAGGATTTTTTGTAATTAGCAATACTTAATACAGTCACTTAATTTGAAGCTAAGGTGTTACTTGAGTATTGTCGCGAGACTTCCCACTCCTGGCATAAATGTTTCGCTTATTTAAACTAAATATTCCCGCCACATCGCTTATTAAGGCTTTTTACATTTAACTATTGTTTTGTTAAAGCTTTTTTTGCAGCTGGTAATCTCGTATGTTTAGAAAAGCTGTGAAAGCGTGCAATTGTATTTAGAGATTTATTTTTCTTCATTGTATTTATATACAGTCAGGAGAACCATTTTATAAATTATAAACCGGTTTTTGATTATTTCTTTAAATGCATTTCCATTATTTAAAATTTAAAATTAAAAATTTTTGAATAAAATGTCACATACCTTCTTTAATAATGAAGCAGCTGCATACTGAACTGCCAAACGTAATCCATTTTTATAAATTTGCCATTTATTACATCCCTTGAAGAAATTCTAAAACCAACTATATAACAGCACTGGTAGAAGTGGCAGAAAATTTATTTATTTGACATAAAAAAAATTTTTTAATTCAAGTAAAACACATGATCAAAAATAATTTAAACTGTTGGCCTGTTTAAAAATATCAAAACATATCTTAGCTTCAACTTTTTTTTAATCTGGCAGCTCTTTTTTAATATGAAGAATTTAATTTACACTGGAAAAAAAACACAAGAGAAAAGAAAATTTGTTAAATTTACAATATAAAAAAGCAAAATCATAAGGAAACAAAACCAAAACACTGTTATTGAATAGATATTAATAATAATAAAATTAAATTACAAAAATATGCAAATTAAAATTTATGACTGCTGGGGCAATAAAATTAAGATTTATGACAACTGTTTTTTTTTATTGGAAATTGTCGTACTATTATTTGAATACCAAAAAAAAAAACCCCCAACGAAAAAATAGATAAATGACATGTGTGCGTTTTTATAAGAAATACTGGTACGAGCAACAATATGACATTTACTACTGACGTGGCTACAATTAAAAACGTCAAACGAGTCTATTGAAAATATATGAAAAAAGAAAATATTTATTTATATATTTTTTTATTTTATTATAACAACACGTGCTATATTTTAAATCTCAATAAATGCACAATCTTGTTCAAGTTTAAGATTTATAAATGTTTTGGGCTCAGCAAAAGTTATTAAAAAATAATTATGGCACAAAAGTTTCATCACAATTTAATTAAATTTTATAACAGCTCTTTATATAGAGTTTTTTTCTCTTTAATGATTTTAGTTTGTTGAGCTCTCAAGTACGCAATAGACATGTAGCGATATTTTGCAGAAAACAAAATTCTTCTGTTATCAAAAGAGTTTTACAACAAGTGGTACAATTAGAAGTTGGTACAATTTTAACTATTTGCGAAGGTGACATAATTGTAAGTTTTTTACTTGAATAAAAACAACTCTAAAAACGATAACTGAGTCACCCAGCATTCGATAGGAGTTTATTTTTATACAGAAAATTTATTGGTTCTTTCATTAAAGTCGGAAGCAACAAAGTTTATGTAATAAAAAATTTTAATAGAGAGTTAGAGTAAAGTTGATGAAACCAGCTAAACTCGAAAAAAAATCGGTTTTACTAACAAATCTTTTTTCCCACTGTTTATATGCAAAGTTTCTTTTTTATTTTTACTATTTTATTATTTTCATGTGGTGCTAATTATTTACGATATTTGCTTTTTTTTCGCTCTGATAAAAAATAAAAATGCAACACCCACTTTAAAAGGTGTAAAAATTGTCAAGTCATAAATTATAAATTTTTAAATTCATTAAACCGAAAAAATAACATACAATAAAATTTATAAATATTTAATTTTTCAATGGCTAGTTTTTAATATTATTTGTATATGTACTTATATTTATTTCAATACAATTTTCCCAATAATAAAACTCTTTCCTGCATTTAGCAATTGCAGTTGTTTTTTGTTTCATGCTGTTTATTTCAATTGCAATTGTTTTTTATTTTTATAAACTAGAGAAAATTTTATAAATATTGTAAAAATTGTCATATTTTTAACTAGCAGTGTCCACGATTTTGTCAATGTGTCACTTGTTGTATTTTTCATGTTTTTCAATGTTTTTTTCTTTTTCTAAAAAATTGAATAATTTCCAACTGATAAAATGCTAAAATAATTATAATTGGAGAGATTTCAAAAGCAATTCTAAAGATCCTAAAAGTAAATTATTAAAAATGGTATAGAATTGTTAGAGTAAGTAATAAAGTAATGATGATTAATTTTTTCAAAACTCTTAATTCTAAAAAATAATGTCTTGGTAAAATTTATATTTTGAACAATTTAAAACTAGAAAGAACTTTTAGATATTCTTATTCAAACTGGAAGAGTTATATGGTTAACTTTTCAGGCAATACTTTTTGTTAAGAGCGTTTGTTCATAAAGCGGAGCTACATTTCCAGATTGTAAATTTACATGTAACTCGTTTATATTTGGTTTGAAGGACCAAATATAAGGTGTTATAAAAGTAAAATATTTCTTTTTTGGTATGAGAAACAAAATTCAGATTAATTTTCAAAATAAATTTTATTTAAATTTTTTTCTAAATAAAAAAACGTATTGTAGCACGTTTTAGGAGTTAAATGCATTTAAGTCTTTTCGTTAATTTGAATTTGAAGTTTTTTGTCTTAATCTTAAATTTTGTTATTCGAAAACTCGAAACCACATACTTTGATGACTTCTATGAAGGACTGCTTCGATGTTTGCAGTATGGTGGAAATACAGGCTGCTGGTTTATTTTTATTATTTTTGGTCTACACCAATGAATATTAGACTTTCCATAAATTTATCATGCTGCATCCAGACAAAAGCTTTTTTGGTAATCCACGTAGTACAAAAAATATTCTTTCGTACGTCTCTACGGAATAAAATAAAAACCGAACCCAATTGTTGTATCTAAGGCAGACATTTTAAAAATTCTTTTAAAAAGTTATGTTTAAAATTCCGTTTCTGTAACTTAAGTAAAAAATTGTCAAACAAATATACTATGGTCGACTTGTTCTTCAATGAGTGAGTTAGAGTTTTCAAACAATATGTATTACTTTATACCAAAAACTTCATGATAAACAATAGTTTTTTCTATATAAAAAAATGACAGTATCATTTTGTGAAATATTGCTCACTAAAATTACATAAACGAAACACAAGATCGCGAATCTGACTCAATATCAAAAATGCCAGTCTTAACTGGTAGGCCGAATATTTTTTATTTTTAATTTATTAGAAGCTTCTGTGAGAGCGGAAAACATAAATATTTCATTGATTTTTAAGTACTCATTCTTTATTTTTTAAGGTTTTAATTGACTTATTTATGGCTTTAGAAGAACAGCATGATCCAATTTTCAATCATATTACATTTTTCCTCTTGCGTTGAGTGATGGTCACGAATGAAAATATCCGAGGCTAATATTTTAACCTAAGTTTTCTTTTGACCATTTTGGCATTAATTTTTTTATATTTCAACAAAGCTCTGATTGGTTTGTTTATTTTATTTATTTTAATTTCCTAAGATTATTAGATCAATGGAATGTTCATTGTATTGTAACGTACAATAAAAAGTAATTACAGCTGATGATGACGAGTTATAATTAACAATTCATAAGGAAGATGCAGTACTAAAGTTTTATGAATGAGTTGGATAAAATTAACTGGAATTTTTTTTACAGAGACTATCACCCGTCATGTCAGTCGTCATGTCGAATTTATATCATTTTTTTTTTTTCAAATGTCGTTGCATATGTCACTTTTCGAAAGAAATAAAAAATCTATTACAAACTTAAGTATTGTATTGTATGTCGTTTTTTATGTAAAATTTGACAAAATTAGTCGTTTTGTATTTTCGTGGTGACGTATAAAAAAGTTAAAAAGATTTTAAATAAAAAAGCAAATGTTAAAAAAAAGATTTCTTTAAAAGATTTTTATACTGTTCATATGCGTTTTTGTACTCGTTTACATGCTTTACAATCACACCAGGAAAACCTGATTTTTTCGAAAAACTTTTTCTACTTCGCACTTTGGACAAAGTTCTGTAAACATCGCCTCTACATAGTCATCAAATGCAGCGCTCATTGTAAGTTAAGCAAGACCCACGTTAAAATCCTTGCCAACACCACTTCGATAATTCTAATGCTTTGTTAAGCCGAAAGTACTCAATGAAACTAATAAGAAGGTATTTTTATAACTTTGTTGTTGTTTGTTTGTTGGCATTTCTTTCTTATCAAAAGAATGCTCAACATTTAACATTTTCAACGAACTTTACTTATTTTTTTTAAATTTTTTCATAAGCTGACTGTTTTGCAGCAAGGTGATTAATAATTATTTAAATATCTAAGTTTCTTATTAATTTAATTCTATTACAAAAACACTCACGTGAAAACTGTAACATAATACCAACAAAAATTAAATTCGAGTACAACTACGATAATTCATAATATTCGACTACGGCATACAAAATACGGGTGTATATTTACTGCCTCTCTAACAATCTTGAAAGATTTTTTGTTTTAAATGCCATCAGGCGAAATAACGAGATCTGAGGGATTTTTTTTTCCTTTTGGTTTTAAATCACAATTTTTATGTAAATTATTTTTAATTTTAAAAAAGCAGATTATCGTTTAGTTTAAGTTCACAAAGACAGATCTAAGGTTTTAATAATGGAGCAGAATTTTCCTGATTTCTAGAATAACACTTTTAGATAAGGCAGTGAAGGCATTTACAGCAGATATGATATTTTTGTTTTTTTTTTTGCTAAAAGTATTATGGTCTGTCTTCATACTAATAATCGTTTTAAACTCCCTTCTGCTGACTTCGCCTTTGTTCATAACCAGTACGTTTGTTTGTAACTGTTAGGTTTTATAAAATAGTTCTCGTTTTTACTGACATACGCAGAAAGGTCACCCCAATATGCCCTTTTAGTGACAGTCTGACGGAACCATTAAAATACACAAACTAACGTGACAATGGGCGCTACAACTTTGTATGACAGCTAATGAGGTCTGACATAAATACCGGCATCACATAAATACCCTACAGTACAAGTTCTCATTGCGTTATTATTCAAATTATAACTAGAATTTTCTTGAACTTAACATACCTCACTACCATCAGAACAGATGACAACTTCTGTATAAATTGACTGCATTCTTTATATTATTGTTATGCAAAAAAATTATTATCATAAGGTCAATTTTTTTTTTGTTAATTTTGTAAATGAAATAAATCAAAACATTTTTAATAAAACAATTTAAATTGAATAAATTTTTATATTTCTCATTTTCCTTAGTGTTTAAAACTTATTTTTAAACTGGTGACATTCATGCAAGAAATATTGACACGTTTACGCCCAATACATTATATTCTGTTTTCATTAAAACTTATTGCAAGCATTATTTAAATAATAGAAAAGAATTAAACAAATAATTTGAATTAAACTTGTTAATATCAAAGTCAGCTGGTAGTCGAAGCAAAGCAACAGAATCAAAAAAAAATTTTTTTTAATAAATCTTTTTTTACGAAAATATAAACGCTTTCTTATAAAAACGCTTTCTTATAAAAAATTATTTTTGGACAATTAGACTTTAATATTTTTTTAGTGTTGCCTTGCGCAAAAATTGGATTATCTGGCACAATGAGATGATAATGCAGTTTTTTGTGAATTAATATTTTTGTACCTTTAATCAGATTAAGACCAGCAATTCTATTTTTAATTTTTTTATTGTTCCCATATATACTTTATAACAAATCTCATTATCGTTTCCAATACATGAAATCTTATAGACTAAACTTGATAATTCTTGACTCAGTATTTCATCTTTTGTTATGTAGTGTGTTTTGTATGCCATTCTATATTTATTATAGTAAAAAATTTTGATTTCTCTTACCGTTCTGATATTCCCGATACATAAATTAAAGACTTATAAGTCATTGGCTCAATCATATTTCTTGTATTTATATTATTTCTATTTATATATTGTCTTATTAATCTATTAGTAAGATGAATAGGAAAATTATTATCATTTAATACATTTCTAATTTTTTCCTTATTTTATTTTTTTTTTATAAAACTCAACATCACTTATCGTCATTATCCTTTCTATTAAATTTTTAGCTGCATTTATTAAAATTCGTTTACTGTGTTTAGAATAAAAGTTTATGATTTTTCTAGAAGCTGTTGGTTTTTGGTACCAATCTATTAATAAATTATTTCCACTCCTAGAAAAATATCTAAATATTGAAGTTTTGAATTACATTCTATCTCTATTGTAAATCTAATACAAGGATTAAATTCATTGAAGGTGTTAAGTAAATTATTAATGCCGTTTTTTGATATTATACAAAATAAATCATCGACAAGTTTATTCAATATTATTAGTTTAACACCAAGCTTTCCAATACATGTGTCTAGTAGTTTCTCCATAACGACATTAGCTACAATTGGAGAAAAAGGAGATCTCATCGGTAGTCCTTTCTGTTATTTATAAAATTTACTATTGTATTGAAAATAATACAAAAAATTTACTATTGTATTGAAAATATCTGTTATCTTCTATACAAAACTTAACAAAACGTAGAAACACACCTTTTTCTATGTTAGTATGTCCTTCAATAATATTCCATTTTTCTTCAATAGTGCTTATTGTCTTTTAAATAAAATTTGTTGATGATTCTATATAAGAAAAATTGTTTAAAATTTTTAGAAATTAGTAATTGATTATCCATTATTCTGTGAGAAAAAATCCAAAAATATTGAAACAATTATTCCCATTTTCAAAATTTAATAGAAATTAATAAATGTTAAGCAATGGAGCAGAAACAAAATATTGTAGAAATAAATAAGCAAATTCATTATTGCTGGACTTGATTAGTCAAGTTTTAGCTTTGCGTCAAAGAATTCCTGGATTTTGTAATGTGAATGAATTTAAAATGATTTTATTTGTATGGGTTTCAAGATAAGTCCTTTACCATGACAAATCTCTTGTAAATTAAAACTTAAATGTTTTTGAAGTCCGATGGTGATTTAAATCGATTAAACGATCTCCATCTGTCCGTCCGTGTTAGTGTTGATATCAATTTGCCAAGAAAAAATTAAAATACGCCAATCGATTCATAATTGCTAAGGTGTTGCTATTGAAAATACGCAAGATTGGTCCATGTACCTCGAGGCAGCGGGCATAACACCACGCCTGTCTTTTTTCCAAAAAGAGTTAAAAGAGCCGGTAAAATTAGGTGCTTTCACGTTTTTATCTCTAGTTTCTATACGAAATGACATATCTTTACAAAAAAGCATTCTATATTTAAACAAAGGTTCTAAAGGACCTTTTCACAAAATTTTATTTAAATCCGTCTAGCAGTTTTGACGTGATGCGAGAACAGACAGACAGACAAAAATTCTAAAAATATGTGTCTTGTATTCCATATCGATTACTATCTACACCAACATCAAAATTTTAAAAATATTTTATGTACGAAAATAATAATAACGTTTCTGTTTTATTACATGTATACATTTATTAAATATTTTTTTATAAATAAATATATTATATTTAATTTGCTTCTTTTTTAATTTTTGCCGGTTTTAAGGCCGGGGCACATAGAATCCGTCATACGTTAAACTTTGACAAATTCAACTAAAGTCAAAGTAACGACGGATGAGGTTGGCACAATGAATACTTTGCTGACGGATGTTTAACAAAAGCTTGCTCTGTATTTTTATTCACTTTTAAATTTAATTTGTATTTTATTCACTTTTTAAATTAATTAAATTTGTATTTTTTTGTTTTCCACCAAAATTGTTTTATTAAAATCACAAAACACAATTGAAACACAGCAAGAGTTAAAAGAAAACAGAGAAGAAGAAGCAGTTCATAGTTGTCAAAGTATTCAAAAGTTAAAAGTTGACCAACTTTCGTACTTTGCGTTGACGGACACATATTGATTGTGACAACGCTCATAAGAAAACATGTATTTTAACTTACTTGTCAGTTGAATTTGTCAAAGTTTAACGTATGACGGATTCTATGTGCCCCGGCCTTTACTGCTGTTCAAAATTTAATCTTGTGCAAATACTTTTAAAATTTTGAATTGTTATTATTTAAAAAAAATTAATAATTTTTAACATTTATTTTATTAATAATAATATAAAATGAAATTATTTATATATATTTAATATTTCGCCTCATGTTACAAATATCTTACCTTTTTTAAATAAACGTTAAAATCCATAAATCTTTCGGCTGCAAATGTAACAGTTTCCAATTATAACTGGTTATAAAAATTGCATCCATTATCACCACCATTAATACTTTAATTAATTTAATTCAATTAATATTTATAATAAGAACACACACACTCATTTATAGACGTCATAACATTTGTTTCCTTTTTTTACACAAATATTTATAAAACTATTTCAAACACTTTAATATTATTTTTCCATTTTGGTAATAAAAATTTTATTTATTGCTTTTTGTTATATTTACACTGAAATTAATGAAAAATAAAATAGAATAAATTATCATTAACAATATTACAATATTTCGTATAGAAGTAGATATTATCTACAGATAATAACACGTTTTTTATAATTATTATTTTTAGAATATTCTTTTTTTCCATTTTTATAAGTATCCAATGTTGTATTCTTAATTTTTTTTAAATTTATTTAAAAGAAAATATATAAAAAGAGCACGCTTTAAACAAATGATCAATAAAATTAAACCATGAATAAAACGATACTAAGTGAATTATGTGTTATTTCAATACGAGTACAATAGTAGTAGCAATAGTATTGTAGTAGTAGTAGTATTAGTAGTAGTATTAGTAGTAACAGTAATAATTATAAATAGTAGCAACAGTAATAAATTGTTTTATACATTCACTTTTAAAATATTTTTTTATAAACTTAGGTTTTGGTTTTGTTGTTCAAACGTAGAAAGAAGATGGAACGGAAACAAAATTAAAATAAAAATTTTAGAAACAAAATAACACAAAAAATAACGATCATTTTTGTGGATTATAAGACTAAAATAAAACATAAAAATTATAACATTAGTTTAACTTTAAGAAAACACCTGATTTGAAGAGCAACGAAATCAAGGCTGTGTTGTATTAGTGAAAATACACTGATGTACAAAAACAATGCCAACAGACGGTGTTTTTTTTGTTTCGTTGCCTTAAATCGATCATCAAGAGAGACAAATTTCAATACATATACACATAAAATAAGAGAGACATTATATTGATTTAAAATCGACATGCAGATGGCGCTACAGTTACATATATACACACATATATATACTCCTTAACATACATAAAAAGCAAATAGATTTTTATTATGGCCCCAGGGATGGAAATTTGATTTTATATAAAGTACAAAAGAAAAACCGTCTAGTTAGACAAAAAAGCCTTGGGTGTTTAACTTTTTTTCAAATCTGCAATTTTCCATGAAGTATTTAAATATGTCATATATACCATTTTTTACGACAACAAGTATTGAAAAAACACAAACAATAATATTTATTTATGTCATTGTTGTTGCTAAACCACATTTTGGCCGAGAATGTTGCAGTTTAATATCTTTATCCTATGTCGGTACGATTTTTTTATTTATTTTTTTAAAGAAATTTAATATTAAGAGTCTAAATGTTGATATTGACACTTTACGCTTAAATGATCCACTTTTATATTAAACCGATACAGCGCTGGCAACAACATTTAAGCGCCTTTCCAGTACAAAGAAAAGTCAGTCGGCAAAAGAAACAAAATTTTGCAAAAAAATATAATTCTGTATTTACATTTGTTTTTTATATAAAAATTAAAGAAAGAGTCTGTGCTAATGCCTTTGTTGTCTATTAATCATTAAAACAAAGCTCATAGACCAAATGGCTTACATTCATTCTAAACAGCCATCCGATAAAAGATTTGATTGCTCATGTGTCTGTCTTTTATGAGCAGTGTTTTAAGAGAATTAAATGTTCTGTGTTATAATATAGAATAGTTATAATAAAGAGTAACATCCTAAAATTAGTTTATGGTACATGATTTAAGTAAAGAAAATAATTTTTCGTGTAAATCTTACGATTTCATATTGAAAGAATTTTTTTTTTTAAATTTGGGTTAAATTTTAGAAAGTAAGAAGAAATGATTTTGTCCCCCTTTTTAGTAATAATTATGCAGGGTCCTTGTTTATTAAACAAAAAGAATGTATTAATAATATTTCCTCGTAGTACAATTAGTAAAGATATTAAAAGGATATTTGTACGTGTGACTATTTCATCAATAAAATAATAAAAAAAAAAAACTTAATAAAAAAACAAACCCGAAATTTCTAAATCGTGCACAAGAATCTTGAAGTTAAACTTTTGTCAACTAAAATGACCTTTTTTTCTAGAAATACATGAAATACTTTTAAGAATTACTAAAGGCATATAGAGCTAACTCTTGCAAACTCGGTTTTTAAATTAAAAAAATGATTCCAAATAAAATATTGGCTGCAAAAGGGACTTAAAATTAAAGAATTTCGTGAAGAATTCATTTTTCATTTTTGATAAAAAAAACGTGTAAAAACGAAAATTTACGGCATATTTTTAAAAATTGTGTCAAATATATTAAAATATTTATAATAAGGCCTTGAAAATTACACAGTTATTTATCCTCAAATATAAATAACTTGTTTTCTTAAGACTACTACTTCGCAGCCTTTGAAAAATAGATAAAATAGCTATTGTGTTTTTACTTAAAGCAAAGGCGCTACAAGAACGTTGTGCAGGGTTTTGAAAAATGAATGATTCTATCTCTGAGTCTTCTACACCAACATTTAACAAAAGCGAAGTGCCATCCTGTGGAACCATTTTGCGGTGCTCCTAGAAGCTTTGCAAATTTCGAACTCCTAACTAATGCGCTTCTCTGCTAACAAAATATGAATCAGGCTAACCGTTAAGAAATTACCGAATTATTTTCACAGTGGGGCACTGAATTTTGTATTACAGTGGGTTGGAATATATACTTCATTTTTTTTAAATAAAAAATAAAACAAAATTCATAAATGATGATGAATTTATTTTTAAGAGATCTGTATCATATGTCTTCGAGAGCACAATATATGACAGAGTGCGTATTTTTCTTAGTTTGCGTATGTATGTGCAAGCAAGTATTAATTATACGTTACGAAACACAAACATACGCACGCATACGAATATTAATTATAATCATAATAATGAAATGGTACGAAATGAAATGCAAGTTTTACGGTACAAATAATAAATAATTGTACCCACATATAATTTTTACTTCTTTGTATTTGATATTCATGTATTTACAGCGTGTACTCATATTATTTTTTTATTTTATTATTATTTTTTTGTTTTTGTTTATTTTTTTTTTTTTTTTGTAATTATAAGATAATAATAATTCCGCAAGGCCGGGGGTGGTTGGGTTTGTTATTTGGTTTGGATGGCTGACTGACTGGATTGAAACTTAAACTGAGGCTGGCTGGCTGGCCTGGCGTCTATAAAAAAGTAGTTGTTGTGGTTAAATCTTTTGTTCTCTTTTTTTTTAAATAATATTTATATATATAAATATAAGTAAATTTTTGTTGTTATTTTTATATTTTAGATTTTTTTATTATTTTAACTTGCTTCTTTAGAATACTGTTTTATTGAGTTTTTGCTCTTGTTATTTCATATCATGTTATTGTTTTATTTTAATGAATTGTTGTCGTATATTTTCTGCCTTAAATATATTATTTTATTTCTTTATGTTGTCAAGTAATAAAATTATTATATCTTTTATATTTTTCTGGGTAATGTTAGAAAAAATTAATTTTATTCTAAATAAAGCAACAATTATGATAAAATCAATTAATGCCTTATTTATAATTTAGTTCAAAAACAAGAGTATTGGGAATGTTGGAAAAATTTCTGAAAATTTAATTGAGTGTCATGGATAAGTAATATATTAAATAGCATAATTATGCAAAATTGTCATAGAAGTTTTGTCATGTAAGTAGGTACCTTAAGATCCATTGAGGTCATTTTCCAATGTTCTTTGAAAACTTTTTCAATGTTTTTTCTTATAATAAATTCAAATCTTTTGTAAATTTTAATGCATTATTTATTTGGGACAGACTGATTTCCCAAAAATGTAAACGATAATTTCATAAGTCCTTTCGTTTAAACAAAGTTCTTATGTCACAAAGAAAGCGTAAAAAATTTTTTCGTATTCAATCAATATTACCTTGGTTAAGCGAAGACCACGTACAATCTAATTTTTTTTTTCTTTATTAATTAAGTTAGCAATTAAAATTAACTTTGACTTATATGGAATAAAGATTATTTATGAGAGTGTTATGAAATTTTTTGTTTTTAGAAAATAGATATTTTAAAGGAATCAATCATGACTTACACATAGAGAAAAAAAAGCTCGATTTGAGCTAAGTCACTTGCAAATTAAAAAAAAATAGCATACTATAATCCAAAAAATATAATATTGATGATTAATGTTATAAATACAAAACATCAACAAAATTAAGTTAGCACAAAATATTTCGAAATAAGTTTAAATATAAAAATATTTATGTATTTCTTATTATAAAATATATAATTGCTGTATTTTTAAATAATTGTCTGCTAGACAAGAATACGATTCCAATATCAACAACAGTGTTGTTGTGTATAATAACAATAATATGATTTGACTATAATTTCAACATAACATATTGCTGTTTTATTTTGGTTACCTCAACCCTGTCTATATTTAATAGCAGAAATTTACCCTGCTATGAAAGAGAGGTTAAAAAATTTACTATTATTTTAAAAATATTTTTAACAATTTTAGCTTTTGTTTCTTTAGAGATCAAGATTACTGTTATGACAGCAAAATATTTTTTCCTTTAAAATTAAACTTATTCCTTAATTTTATAAATCACATAAAAGGTCTTTCTTATTTATGTAATAATTACAGTCTAAAATTCTCTTAATTTCTTTTGCAGTTTCAAACTCACTTCAAATACCAACAACCAATTAATTTCAGAAAAATCCATAAAACTGTCCACCTGCTGATTTATTTACACATCATTCATTACAATGTTAAAACTCACACACACTATCATTTAAGCATTTTTTGTTAGAGTTGTCATATTATATTCCTATTACAAACACTGTAAATTTTATCTGGTTTGTTTAGGTTTTCTCTACATAATTTTTAACAAAAATTTGGATTTTTTAGCTTAAGCGGTAAAAACGTCTTGTAATACGTTCAAACGCACCAGTTTGTATTTAGTTTATTTGTTAGAAATACACATGTTTTTTATTTACTATTTATTAACTGTTACTAATTACAAATTTTTTGTTACCATACATATTTTATTTTCAAGTGCCTCATACAAACATCTTGATATAAATATATTTACAAGTATTTAGTTATAGATTTTTTTGGTCTTTTATTGTAAATTAAAAAAAAGTTAGTTTAAACTTGAGCAAACTAGCAGAAATATTGAAAGTACAAAAATTAACATAAAATATTTACAAACATTGAGGCATATGATATGTTCACTATTATTGCTATGAAATTGCATTATTAATAGCAAATTTGTTAATAGTCAAATAGGTGGGACGTGATTTTGCATCTTTGGCGATTAATTTTATAATCAATTTTTACAAACAATCTCGCCATAACACGCTCTCTAATTGAAGGGAACCTCGCAATTATTAACTAATTAGAAACTAAATTGTTTACAAAGTAATATGATTTAAATTAAAATAATTCCCAAATTTCTTAACAAAAAATAAACATTGCTTGCACATGTTTTTTGAATTTTAGGGATCGTGCTTAAGCAACAAGTGACTTTATTTAGAGAATACATAGATAGAAGACATCATGTAATATAATTGTAATAACGTCAGTACCGTCTATTACATAATAATATTATAGCATATCATTAAAAAAAGAAACTATAATGACGTAGAAATATTTTAATACTTAAAATAACTATAACAATTGCACCATAAAGAAGTACTTACAACTTCTTTCTATTAATCAAATATGTTATTCCAAGCAATCATAAAATTATTAAACGCTACCAAACAACCACATAATGATAAAGCAAGGGCATAATATTATACATTTTTATTATATTTAAGTAAAAAAAAATAATATTTTATCATCTTAATTTTTACACTGTGTGGTAAGGTAGGCGAATATTTATAATTGTTAAACGTACCTTTAGATGGTGTTGTTTTAAGATTCACAACTTTAAATAAAAATAAAACAAAGAAATGAAATTGATTATAAAAAAAGTAGATTATTTTTCATAACAATGTTTGAGCATATTTTCTATAATTTGGTCGCCGTATAGAAATGGAATTTTGTAAAAAAAACCGAAAATAATTCTGTAGTTTCTAAACAGCTGTTCAACAATTTGCCTAATGGAAATGTGAACAAATACAAAAAAATCGTTTTTTTCATATTTCAATTTATTTTCGTACAATTTTTGAACTAGAAAGATTTGAAGATTGGAAGATTTGTTGTAAAACTTGAGAAAATTCGAAAAGGTTTTTGCTCTGCTAAAAGCAAAAAAATTACTCATATGTTTCGCAACTTTTTTAAAATAAGGGCTATCGCCATAATTGAAAATTTCGAAAAACCGAGGAAAAAAAGAAATTGACAACGGCTTTAATTTTTTATACAACCGAATTGCGCTACTTTAGAGCATTACAGAGCCGCCGCCTTAAAGATTTAAAACTTCATCTCGACCACTCTTCCACTACGGCCGTGCGTTTTAATGCAATCGCTCCTGCTCTTCAAAAGCTACATAATTATTTCCATTTTTTTTTAAATTAATTTTTCTACTGTGTGCCGAGGCTGGCAGGTCAGTGACATGATTAAGATATTAGATACTCACACGGTTTTTGTAGCAATGCAATCATATTTCGTTAAAAGTTCTTGCAATCAATTTTGTTCAATAATTCTTAGGCTTATGACATTTACCCAAATAATATAATCTAATGGGATAGGATGACACGATCTTACTGGCCAACCAACAATAACTCATAATAAAGCATTTATTCTTTAAATTAAAAAATTAAATAATTTAAAAATCTGAAAAAGTTTGCGCTCACTTATATTTTCCTCGAAACTTTTCATAGAAAAGTACAATTGTGCACCATATTAATTTCGGATGTCATTTAAAATCTTTTAAAGACATCTTTAAAGAAATACTAAAATTTTAAAAAAAAATTTTGAATTCTTTAAAAGACGGTGACATTTTTATGTAAAATTATATAAAATTTCTTTTTTCTTATTCTTTAGTTCTGTCAATCCAATATTTGTTTTTTTTTTTTTGTTTGAGTTAATTCACTAAACTTGATTTATATATGTGGTAAAGGATATATAAGGTTCGGCATAGCCGAATATAGCATCCCACTTGTTATTTTTTATTCCGTCAGATTTTTTACATGATTTAAAGGCGCTCAACAACGAAAATAATTCAAAACCTTATTATCAGCTTAAAAACGGTGAAACATAAATAAAGAATATGATTAACATTTTCCCAAATTATGTTTTTAAGTAAGTTAAGAACCCTGTCCTGTGGAAAAGTGCTCCTTAAAATAAAAATGATTTTCTTTATTTTTGTTCTGTAACTCGAGAGCTTACAGTTCGATTTAGATAAATAAACTATAGAAGACAAAAGCTAAAACTACGTTCTTGTTATTCAAACATAATTTTTTTATCCACTCAACACTTTATAAATTATTAAAAAGAAATTTTCTTTTTACAACTAATCAAACATATCTTTGCCTTATCATGCTCCGAAAAATAGATACAATTTATAATCTTTTAATTGCCATTGAATTTTTCTATATGTACTCGATTGCAAACATCCAAGTAAAGCTTAAAAACACCCTGTTTACACTAGATTAAAAAGTTATTAGCAGCATTAACATATCAATTATCAGATTACTTTTACTCTTTTGCTTTTTATTATTTTATTACAATGGCAACACTTGAATCTAAAAACATCTATAATTTCAGTATAGTTGATTTGATATGGTGTTTTTGTTTTTTTTTTTTTTTTTTGTTGCATGAACGTAATTAAAATATTACACTTGTTGTGCTTTTGTTTTTATTCTCTTCTCCTTTAAGTTATTTTAGTAGAACAGGAACGTAGAGCAAAAACAACAACTACAAACATGCAAATATATTTAAATAGAGATGAAAACAACAACTATAGCACAAGAAAAATACAACAACAATAACAAAAAATGAATTATAATAACATGAGCTAAAAACTTGAGAAAAACTTGTTCAGAGGAATTTTCTATTAAATCAATTAAAACAAAAAAGTAAAGCAACACAAAGCATTTTTCTTTTTTTTTTTTTTTTGTAATAAAAATAAAAACTTAGAACAACAACCAGATTTGAAGATAGAAAAATAGTTAAAATTATTTATAAAAAAAGGCTTAAAAAAATTTGCAAGAAATTTAAACGAAAAAATGTCAGTGAGGGAGTTAGTGATTTCGCTTTAAAACAATCTGGCAATTTCCGTTGTTTGTTGAAAGGTGCTTGCCTGTGTATGGTTGTGTTAGTTTAAGGTTTAACTTCCTGTACAAAACACTTGGATTTTGACTAAACTACACTCACAACAAACGAACACTCTAAAACTTGACGCTTGATGCTTCGATATATCTTTTTTTTTTCTTTTGATTTTCGATTTTTAAAACATATTGTTATTTGTTTCTAAATTAAACATGTTAATTATTTAAAAAGCTTAAGCTTGATCTATTGTTGTGTTAAATTTCATATTATTTTTTAAGATTAGGTTGAGATAAAGTGAAGAATTTTTTTAACGTTTTTTTCATTCGAAGGCAATCCATGATACTCGTATGGCTTTATGTCGTTATCTCTTAACATTTATTTTAGATATTTGTATTTCTCGTATTGTGCCGTCAACAAAAAAATTATATAAATTTTTGGTTGTTGATTTTTTTTATTTTATCTTAGATTTTGCATTTATGAAGTGATTTGCCTTCTACCATCAACTTCATTTAAATATTTATTTATTTTTTTTTTTTTGCTTTTATTCATACATTTTTAAATTAGTAGTAAAACCACTTTTTGACTGTATTTTTTATAACATTAAAATCAACTGGTTATGATTTTTAAGCACTTTTAATTTTGAAATATATTAAGCATTTTTTTTTATTGAACTATTTTTTTGTTTCGAAGGAAAAATTTACTTTATGATAACAACACTGATTAAAAAAAAAATATTAGTTGTTACTTTTAATAAATTTTCCTTTCCATTTTATCTTGTTAAATTTAAAATAATTCTCCTTTTACCATTTACTTTCATGTTGTTGCACAAAATTAGACTTGACATGATTTTCAACATAATTTAAACTTTTTTTCACATATTTTTATATACATATATTTTCTTTAACATGCTTCATTTGTATCTTTTTTGATAAAAAAAAAAATATTCAAATTCACTTAATTTTAAACATACAAAAATTTGTTTGATATTTTTTTTTTATTTTATTAAAAATTTTACTTTTCCATGTTTAATTTTTGTGTATGTGTTTTCTTATAATTTTAATAACGACCTGAAAGTTAGTTTCAGTTGATATTTTTCGAGCGCGTCTCACACGTTGTTGATTACGACTGACTTAAAGTAACAGTTTGTATCAGTTGTTCAGCTTCACGTTGTGCTGCTTTGTTTTTTATATATTGGGTGTAAGCAAGAGCATTTGGAATTCGTTTTCTATAAAAGCACGAAGTCTAGTTTTGTCGAGTTTAACTTCTTTTATTTCTTTCAAAATTGTATTAAAATAATTTTCAAATCTAATCCTGCTTTTGATCAAATTTTTTAGCTTTAATTGAAGAAAGACTTTTAAATGTTGGCTATTATTTTTTAATAAGAGAGTGAGTATTCGTAGTGTGCCGATTAAGTAAATTGCATTATGACGGCGTATGTTGGTATATTATTACGTAGATCTACGAAATATAAATCGGTTTAGATTTTGTTTGCTAAAATGCAATCATGCTTGTCATGCTTTAATTTGTGTTGGGGTTTTATGAATTTTTCTTTTTGAACTATGAAAATCACAAAGGCCTTGCTCGTTTCGTACTTATTGAAAAATCTTGTCTTCTACAATATGTAACAAAAAGGTTATCTTCTTCTTTTTTAAGAGACAACTTTTGCAAACCACATTATAGAAGATCTAACAAGAATTTTTCTACAGTATGCCCTCGCGAAGAGGTATTAGTCGAACATCTGAGTTTACAGATAGTTATTAGTATCCATAACTTTTTGCCTGCATGTCGGCTGTTTAGCAGGAATCATTCTTCAAGTTGAATTTCGCGCCTCCTTTTATACAAAAACAGTAGCACACATTTGTTTCTAATGTAAAAACATGCTCCAGCCATAGAATTTGGCGCTTGTATATGACTATTTGTTACCATCATAAGGTGCTTGTTTAGGCATACTACAGGTCCTCAAAATTTTCTAAGAGGCTTAGCTGATCCCATTATGTTTAACAGATGCAATTATTCGTTTGACAACAAGCAGAGATATACATAAGAACTAAGATAAAATTGCCGAAGTGCGACACTGCGATAATTGTATGCTACTATTCAATTCCAAATTGCTTCCGTCGTTAAGTTATGACAGATAAATATTTTAATTTTTCAATATTAAAATCGTCCATAAACTTTTATTTTCTACCCAAATCTATTGACTAGTTTGGTCTTGTATCATTTTCAGCTGATCGTGTTGACTGCTGCTTGCTAGCAGTTTTTCGATAGTTGCTGTTATTGTTGTTGTTGATGGTTTTTTCTTATTGTCGTGTTGTACTCGTATGAATATTTTGCTCAATTCATTTGCTTAACATTGCCACAGGCCAACATAATAATACTATTATACTCTGTACTATAAAAAACAACAATAAAATACCAAAAAAAAAAAATAATAATAATAAAACAACAAATATTTAAATAAAAAAATATACAAAATTCAACATCACTTGTTGAACTTTAAGCAGTACGAGAGTAAATATACAGATAATTTTGTAAAAAAAAAAGAGTTGTAAGAAGTAAAAGAAAAAACAAAAACAAAAATTTATAAAAAGTTTTCCAAAGACTTTTCAATGTAAAATAAATATTGATACAGTTACACAAAAATTTAGATTACAAGTTGATATTTGCTTTATTGTTATTGTTTTTTTTTTTTGTCTTTGATGTTATGAAAGAGCGTAAAGGAGTATCTTCGTTTAATGCAAAACTGTTCAAATTATCTTAACGTGAGAGATTGCTGGAATTATATTTATATAGGAAATAATAATTATTTGTAAAAATGATTAACGAAAATTAAATATTTATTATTAGATTGAAGAAGATTGTGCAGCAAGAGAAATTATTTTTTGATTTAGCAACTAGCTGCAGAATCTCTTTTATTTGGCAAAAAAAGCTTTAATAAATTCGGCATTGGCTTTGAAATTCCGATAAATTAAAATATAAAGAATTTAAGTATTTTGATAAAAGGAATTTAATTTTGTCTTGATTAACATTTACAATGTTTAAAACTGCGATATGGATTTGAAAAAAATTTTGTGAACAGGTCCTTAGAACCTTCGTTCAAATATAGAATATTTGTTTATTTTTGTTATGAATAATAGAACACATGCTGAAACATTTACATACAAATTTTCCTAAAAAAAAAGTGAATGACAAAATTTTCTACATTAAAAAGGGTAGAATTAATTAACAGCATAAAAAACTTTCATTAAGAAAATATTAAAAAAATAACAATAAATAATTTAAAAATAAAATATCTAAAATTCTATTATTTTCAATACACAACAGTTTTGTCAACTACATATATTGTGTATAATAAAATAAAACACTTAATATTTTATATTTATAAGTAATATTTTTTCTATTGAATTTTTTTTTTTTAAGTTTTCTGATAATTTTGAGTAAAGGCGTTTTTATTCAAATTATTGTACTTCTATTTTTATACTTTTAAGTCCATATATCAGTTATTGTTTGTACAATAATAGACACAATTTATGACAATATTTTAAGTACGAAAATAATATTATTTTTTATAGAAATTATTGATTTATATATTACAAAACAGTTTGGGAAAGAATAGTTTAGAACTGTGCTTTGATTGGAAGATTTACGACTGCATATACAAATACAAGGCAGCTTTTTAAAACAAAAATTTCCATGCAGAAATCATTGTAAGTAAACTGTAGGTTAATAAAATAAAAATATTTTCAGTAGAAACGAATCTATTTAAATCTGTTAAGATATATTATTCATTTATCTTTTCTGTATGACAGTAATTTTTGTGGGAAATAATTCAACAACAATTAATTATACATTGTCACCCATAATTTCTTAAACAAAAAAAAAAAAATAAATAAATGATTTATTGCCAGAAATAAAATATTTTGTTATTAAAATAAGACTGTTAATGTTTTAAATACATATGTATCTGTAACAATAGAAGATAATGTTGTCCGTTAAAAAAATAGAGCGGAATGAGTTGGTAGTTGGTACCGCTAACAAAGGTGATGCATATTATCACAAAAAAAGGTTAGTTAAAATATGTAGAGCCGCTGTTGTTACTGATTGCAGAGTAATCATTTATCATCATTACTAATCATTTGAAAAAGGTGAATGTAGAGAAAACAGCAACGCAAACCATCCGGAGTTTTTTATTATAAAAAGTAACATGATTTGATGAAGCCATTTGTTTATTTAGACCGGAGATAAAACATTAGGGCGCCTGTGTAATTATTATAAGAGAACATTCTTTCCACGCTTTCACAGAGCATTAGTCACTCCAGAACAGAACAATATAACAACAGTGAATGGCAGTCGTGGCATGATTATAAGGTGATTATGATCATGGTAGGTGATTATGATTTCGAGGCTAATCAGTGCTACAGAATAATAGGGCTCTTTTATCTTTTAGATGTGCGGCTCAAGAAGCCATGAAGTAGTTTAAACCTCGCCAGATCAACGCTGTACTCCATCTTAAATGGTTGCAAAAGCCTTATAAGTCTTATGTTAATGGGAAAAAACTAGTAGAGTCCACAGTGTAAGAAATAAAGAATTAATGAACGCTACTGTTTCGAAAATTAAGATCTTCAAGCATAAATAAAATTGATTAAACGAGAATTATAATCTATCAACAAAATTAAAATAAAAAAAAATTATCAAATTTTTAAGCAAACCTACAGTGACCATTGAAACTTTTATTTATTATTTAAATATTTGATAAATTGTAATACTTTATAAAGAATTGATGAAATTGAATTAAAAATAGTTTAAAAATTTTTAAATTATGGTTGCTGTAAAGTTCACATTCAATATAAATATGACTTCTTCAAAAGTTTTAGGCTGTTGCAACAATTTAGTTGTTAAAATATAAAAAATATATTATTAAAAAAAATCAATTTTTCTGCTAAAAAAAATAAAGCAAAATTTATTTTCCACGTTTGTTTAAATCTTTCAAAAAAACACTTGTTGTTTATCTAATAGTTACAAACGATGAAGAACGAAAATATTTAACGTGCATTTAACTTTAAACCTAACAAAAGCAATTTCAAGCTATCTGCGGGCAAATATAAAACTTTAAATACCTCCACCAGGTGCCGAGATTGTGTATCTTTAGTTGAAATATTTAAAGCAAAAACAACAAATTAAAATCTTTAAAACAAACTTGTTTTCTAAGGCTCTTAACGATAGAAGAAAAAATAAAAATTATACGAATGAAAAAATAAAACAAAAAACTTGAATTGATTTAAGACTTATAGCAACAACAACAAAAAATTATTTATAAAAAAACATATTAACACAAAATCCACTTCTAAAGACAACACGTTTTTAAAATTTATTAATTTGGTTTTTGTATAATTTTTATTTGGCTTTTAAAATTTCAAATACTAAGAAGTTTAATTTAACTTACTTTGCTTTAAAAATAACAACAACAAAATTTAAGCATAAGACATGTGTTCTGGCAAGAGCTTTGCAAAAGTGCCGATTTTTGTCGATAAAATGTGTGCTCGAAAAAACTCTAGCAGGCTTCTTTTATTTGTCGTTTTTAAGTTAATGTCAATTGGATAAATACGGTTCAAGAAGACCAGCGATAACTAAAGTTTTTTTCATACTCCACACAGCTGATCTCTAACTGGCAGTTGGCTAATTGTAGTAAATTTATTTGCTTTTTTCAGAATTAAAAAATGATAATAATAAATAAAGAAGTTAATGTGTTGTTAAACTAAGATTACCTGCTTAAAAATATATTTTTAAATTAAGTTTTTTGTCTCGTATTTAAAGGAATGTCTGATACACAATAATTTTTTTGCCATTGTGTGATGATAGCAATGCCAGAAATTATTTGCTAGAAATAACAATAAACAATAAAAAATAATTAAAAAATGCTAATGTTGTTTTATTTACTTTGTTTTTATACAAAAATAATACAAAAAAATAAATCAAATAATTAACAACTTAAAAATGGATTATTTGTTGCGCAAATTAATAAAATAACAAAAATATAATTTCAATACTAATAGAATATTTATCATTGATAACTTCTTAATGGAAATTTTTCTGCGGATGACTAGATAACTATGGTGAATAGAAGGAATAACTTTTTACCTAAAACTATATGATCTAAATTTAATCTAGAGTTATTTATTAATTAAATACATTCACATATTATTCTTCGTTTTATCGGATGTATGGTTTAACACACATTTATATTTTGTCAAAGTAAATAAGTTTCTCTAAAAGAAAAAGAACTAAGCGAGTTTTAATATGTTAACAACGGTTGTTAGTTTTAACACTCAACATTAAAACGATCCATCTGTTTAACTTGATAATCCATTGAACCTAAAACGGTAATAAAACGTACCAACTATTAGCATCTCTTCTTATTAACCATGCAAATCAGAACTAAAATATTAATGCCGAAAACCCGGAATTTTACAATATTCCAAAATCTTGAAAACTAACGCATTTTCAAAATTTTAGGACATTTTTAAATCTTTGTATTTTTACAGCTTATAATATTTCAACATAACCTCAATAAATCAATTACTGTTTAGTATGCTGTTAATCAATTGAATTAATGTATTAGAAATTTATTTAATATAAAAATTGAAAACTTTCAATTTCAACATATCGTACATAAGCATGCTTATTGCAGAAATTTCCCTAAAGTCACTTTTACCAGTTTGTTTTCAACTATGTGATCACAATTCTTATTGAATTTTTCTAATCTGATACATGTCTATATGTCCAAGGCAACCTGTAGGCAACCATATAATGTTTAATTGGTTTCATTTAATTTAAAGAAAAGAGTAAAAAAGCAAGGAAAGCTTTCACAAAATTGCGCGTTTAGTGCATTTAAAAATAATTTTTATACCACATCACATTATCTTAGTTTGTCATTCCGCTTGTAATTTCTACAATATCCATTTCCTGAAGTCGATTGAGAGATTGTCTATCTTTCCATCTATCCGTCCATGATTGATTTGAAGTCAACTTTGCCAAGGCACTAGATGATCTAGAGAAAATTTACAGACGTCAATCCATCACACATAGTTTGCTATTAAAAATCAGAAAGAATAGTCCATGCCCTTCGAGACAGCGGACAAAACACCACGCCTGCCTCTAATTTTTACACATCATTTAGAACAAATCTAGTTTAGTGAAGTAATTCCAATAAAAAAAAATAAAAACAAAAACACATATATATAGGACGATAAAGAATTAATTATAAGAAAAAAACATCACGTGAAAAAATTGGCTCTTGCCCATATTTTTCGAGTTATGGGGCTCTGAACTTTTTATATTTATTTTAGGAATGAGTATGGGTATCATTTAAAAGCTTTTGAAAAGATCTTGTATGAAATACCAAAGTTTTTTTTAATGCTTAACCCTTCAAGAGCCGATGATATTTTTATGTAGAATTTATTTTTTAATTTTTTTATTTTTTTTATTTGTCTGCCATCCCAATATTTGTTTTTCATTTTATTGTAGTTCACTCAACAAACTAAATTTACATAAATGGTGAAGGGTATACTAAATTCAGCATAGCCGTATAAAGCACTCTTACTTGCTAAGGTTCGCTTTAATTACACAAATTATGATAAATTACAAGATTTCCGGATTAGAGAAAATTGCTTTAACATAAACATTATTTCAACCAGTTAATTTACTTAAAAACTTATATATTTTTCTTTTTTTCAAAATACATATTTAAAAATAGAATTTCCCACAAACTTAAAATAACTCAATAATAATTATATGTTTTTTAACTGTTTCCCTATATAAGTTTATTTTTATAATAAAAACTATTTGTTGTATTTTTAATAACTTCTAATGATAATTATACTTAACAAGTGTGAAAATACATGGCAAATTATTAACTGCAGAATGAAACCGATAATTTTCATTGAAAAATTCTTTTTTTACTCACTTGCTGTTATAACGTAGTTTTTGTTTTTTTTTTATATTTCAAAATTTATTTTATACAATGTTATTTTAAAGTATATAAATGGCATTGAAGCATTAAATTATAACAATTAAAAAATTTAAACATAAAAAATAATGATAAAGCTTTTTTGTTTTAATGAGGGACAATTAACAACAAATTAATGACTTGGAATAAAAAACTATAATTATTCTCAAGAAAAACATTCTTCATCTCCGAATGCAACTTTAGCTAAAATTTAGTTTTCATCATGAAAGAATTTAATTGAGTTTTAAAATATTTCAACGTAAAATCCAAAGATTATTAGAAGGATTTTAGAAGTCTTAGACAAATTTTTAAGACAGCAAAATGACTTAAGGTAGATTAAACTAATTAAAAATCAAGTAAGAATGCAGTATTTAGCTATGTCGAATCTTATATACCCTTCACCAAGTATGTAAATCTAGTTTGATGACGTATCTCCAATCAAAAAACAAATGTAGGGGTGACAGAAAAAAAAAATAAGAAGAAAAAGCTTAAATACTATAAATAATTTTACATAAAAATGTCACTGGCTCTTAACGGGTTAAGTATTTTGTAAAAAAAAATTTTGCATTTTTTAAAGAAAAGCTTTTTAATGATATCGTACTTTTCTATGAAAAGTTCAAAGGCCTATGTAAAGTTCAGAGATTAATATGGGCGAACGCCAATTTTTTAACTTGATATTTTTTATTATTTTTTACTTCTTTATCGCCACATATATTTATTTTTTTTTTTTTTTTCTTTTCACCACCTGCCTTATCTCTCATCTATCTCTTTACTAAAGAATATAGCACGGTTACAAAAATAAGTAAATAGGCATTATTGCTTGAAGTGCTACTTCCCAATAAAAAAAAATGATATGGAAAATTTAGAGGCAGGCGTGGGGGACACGTACCGACCTTACTAATTCTTAATAGCAAAATTTTTGAAACTATGTATGATCGGATTGGCGTATATAAATTTTCTCTAATACATATTTTCTTATGAGTGTTGTCACAATCAGTACGTTTCCGTCAACGTAAAGTACGAAAGTTGGGCAACTTTTAACCTTTGACGTACATTGAATACTTTGACTGCTATTATTTGCTTCATTTTCTTGTTTTGTTTTCACTCTTGCTATTTTTTAATGATTTTTTATTCGTCAACAAAGTACTCATTGTGTCAACCACATCCGTCATTACTTTGTTTTTAGTTGAGTGCATTAAATTCCAACGTATGATGGATTCTATGTGCACTGGCCTTTAGTAACAAAAAATGATTTTCAAAGTAAAAAATATTGAAAAGACGTATAGTACTTATTCGTAGCTCTGTTATGTCAAATTTCAATTAATAAGCTGCTATGATTTCGATACGTCAGATGGAAAGCCCAAAGTGTTAGTTATTTCTAAGTGCCATACAAGAGAGCAATTTTTTTCATGCCAATAATGTGGTTTATAGTAGGAATGTAACGATACGCTATTTCACCGATCCGATACCTATACTCAAAAAAACAAATATCGCTGATACCGATTCCGATACAGATACGCATATTGAAACTGAGCTCAAGTAAAAATTAACAAAACTCAAGTGGAGTAACTCTTCTATTATAAAAAATAACAGTGTTTATTAATGAGCCATTCAAATCATCAAAATTTTCAATAAGTTTCAGTTTTAAAAATTCAAATTTTTAAACTACAAAAAATTTATGATTTTATAAGTTAAACGATGTCATTCAGTTAAGGTTGTCTCAAGATTTAAAATTGATATTTATAAGATTTTAAAGACAACGAAATGAATTTGAGATCATGTTAAATTAAATTAAAATTATAAAAACAACATTGCAAAAGATAAAATTGATATCAATAAGATTTTTGTTTTAAAAACAAAGTGTTCTCAAATTTCGCGGAGATAGACGATTTTACAAATCTGTTTGAAGCAGACCTGCAGTGGAAAAGAGTCTCTCAGGTGCGACAGAACTCATTTGAATTTAGATGTCATGCAAAAAAAGAGTTGAAAATTGAATATTTTGTTCAAAAAAACTCTTAAGAAAAATATAAGAAGTAGTGGCATAACCACAGTAAAATATTGCCGATATCGATATATCGGAAAACCAAAAGTATCGGTTACATACCTATTTTCTAGTAGATTTTTTAAAATCCCAGCTTTATACTCTTCTTTATTTTAATAAATATTTATTTATTTTTTTATATTTTTGCACAAACAGCACAATTTAATTTTAATAATATGATATTGCTTTATGAATCAACTGCTGTAAATTAAAAAAAATAACTCGGCAACACTCACTCCTTGACAAATCTACTTTGAATCCTATACAAGACATAATATCTATAATTGTTTTATAATACTTAATACCACACAAAATAAAAACAACAAAATTATTGATTGTTAAAAATTTAGAAACACAAAAACAAACATATAAATCCAAACTAAAGCTTAGAAAAAAACTTAACAAGTATTGTGGTTGCACGCCGATACAAAAACAATAGCGAAAGCTTTACGATAGAAATCGAAAAAATGTTGGCAATTAAAAATTTAAATTAGAATTTATTTTTAGAACAATTCATCCACAAACATAAAATTAATAAAAAAAAATAATAATCGTGCAAATATAGATGCAATAGTGTATTGAGAATAGATACATTAACAACAAGTAGAATCTCGTCTAGGCAACAAATTATAATAATAGCAATAACAACAATAAATATGTATCATATAAAATTTGCTTTGTATATGACAGTTAAGTCAAGCATTTTAATCAATCAGTTTAGTTTGTAACAATAAACCCTAACACAAAAAAAGTACGCCCATTGTAGATTTTTTCTTTTAGTATTTTCTAGCTTTGTTTCTTGCTTTTACTATTTTTTGTTAAAATTGTAAAAATATTTTTAAACCCAACCTTAGCATTTCAAGTTCGAAAATTCAAACGTATATACAATTACAAATAATAAAAATTTATATTTCATAATCGGATAATAATAAAAAAGTTTTCAAGCTCTATCTAGTTAAATCTAATATTGGAATATGGAAGGCCCTAACAAATCTTTCAAAAATGTATCCATATACTTTTATAACTTTTATAAATTCTTCTCAAAGTAAAGCTTCAAAAACTTTTAAATCCTTTTTACCGGAGATAGTTTTTTTCTGTAAATTTGAAAAGAGTAATAATTCGTTAAAAATCATCTTGCCATCGAAACCTTATAATTCTTTAGTACTTTTCGATTGACTATTTTAAAAGCCCGTCTCATGTTAAATGATACTATTCATTCATTGCGTTTCTTTTACAATTTACCTTTAGATTGAAAATCACTAAGGACTATAATTGATACAATTATATATCTAATGAGAAAATTTTTTATTGTTCCTTTTTAAATAAATATATGATAATAAATTGCTTAGTTATAAAATTTACTTTTCAATTAAATCAATAATTGAGAAAATATCAAAATGATTTAAATTTCATTCTGAAAACAAAAAAAAACCTTTAATAGATGCAAAATATTTTCCTTGCATTTATCTGAAAAAAAATTGATTAAAAATGAATTTTATTTAATCAATAGAAGCAAAACCAATAAAAATATATTTTATTTTTCTTTTTTTTTTTTCTTTTAATAAATGAAATTAATTTTTTTTATTTTTATTAAGCATCTGCATGTTGGTTTTTGAATTTTTTGCACTGAAGGGCATTATTCATTCGTTTTGGTGGAACAATGTAAAGTATTAGTAATATTTTTAATTAATATTTTTAATTAGTAATTATTTAATAAAAATCATGTTAGAAAAAATTTGCTTGCATTTGTACAATCACTATGAAGAAAACTCAAAATTTATAAAATAGTTTAGTCTATTTTTATAGCAAAGAGTCTACTTTGAATAAAAAACTCTGTATCTAAAGGCTCATACATCAGTAAACAGTATAAAATATTTGTTATTGTTACAAAAGACAAACAATATTTAAATACAAAAACACACAATAAAAGTTGGAGGGAAAAAACCTGATGAATATTTAGAATAACGAGTTTAAGGCGCATTTCGTAAAGGGGGACGTATGATTAATTTTGAATTTCTTAGAAAAACAAAATATTTAAATACTTTAATTCATTGCAAAGATATGTAGTTAATAAAATATTTTATACACAAAATAAAATAATAATAATAATAACAATAAACAGAAGAATTTTATCGATTCATGGAAATCATTTTAATAAAACGTACGCTAAAAAAATTTTAATTACAATTAAAATATTATGAATTTGAAATTATCAATATTTAAAAAAAAGGAACTTGGCGCCTGCTCTACTATTATAAATTAAAAATATATTTTTACATATATTTTATTATTTTAAAAATCTTTTGATTTAAAATACTCATTTTATTTATCACTTCACTTTCGGAGACTTCTTAATGTTGCCAATGACCATCATTAAATTTTTTGTGTTTGTTATTTTAGATAGAAGTTTTACATAGAAGTTTAGCAAAAAAAAAAAGAAAATAACTTTAACAATTTTCTGAATCCATTTTCGTCTTAACGTAAACATTCCTATGCTTACTAGTACAATAAACAATAGGAAAAAAAAACTGATAAAAATATTAACTGGAATACCTGCTGTTAAAAAATGTATTGATCATTTAACTGCAGACGCTGGTTTTGTTGTTAAATGCATCAACGCAACACATTAAATTACAATCACTTGGCCAATACGCTTCTTTTATCCTCTCCCTCCCTATCTCCTTAATATTTTTTACAACTTCATGCTTCTACACTTGACTTAATCAACAACAACTCTGTGTGATGACACACATGCAACATGCTGCAGTTATGAAAGGTACCATATACAACAATAGCAGTAACAAGAGATTAAAAAGAAAAGACGAGAAAGAAGAAAAACCATCAAATGAACATAATAATTAAGATATCCTAGCATAAGTTGTTGTTGTAGCAATTAATAAAATGTTAGCATTTACCGGCAATAATAATTGCAACAACAACATAACCGGTCTACGTTGTTGTTTATCAGTTGCAACAAACTATTATCAGCACATTAAAACTGTTTATTGTTTTTGCTTTAAATGTTGCAAGGAAAAAATTAAGGATCTTAAATCAACCAAAAAACCTAAAATTTAATGTAAAAAAATAACAAATTTTAGGTTTTGTTTATCTTCTAGAAATTTAGAACTCAAGGGCAAGTAATTTTTATTAAACTTAAACAAAATGTGAAATAAGTTTATATTTGAAAAAAGGGTGAACTACAAAATATTTTAAAATAAATGGAAAACTTAAAACTTCATAGAACCGTAATCGAGCATAACTAGAAGTGAAGTTATACTGAATAAAAATTTATATAAAACTTAATTAAGAGTAGTTAGAGTAGCACAAAGAAAAATAAATGAAACAATTGGGGGAAATAAGGCATTACCTGCATATAATGTATTTTCTATATCAAGTACAAGGTTCAACTTATAATTAATTTAAATTTAAAATATTTTTATTTTTTTTTTAATTATTTATGATGAGCAAAACTTCCTATTATTGTTTTAAGTGTGAATTTTTTTTAATTTTTACTTAGCTGCTTGAAGCAGTAGATTCTTTGTTTTGTTTTGTTTTTTTTATTTTCCCCAACTAAAAAGTGTGGTGTGTGCAAAAATTTTTGTATAAAAAAAACGTTAAATAAAGCGTCTGCTTTTTTTAACAGAAGTCATGAGTTTGAATCCCAACATGGCCTTTTCGAAAAGTAACACCATAACAATCTATGGCAGTTGTAAGTGAGTTGGTTTAAAGGCCTGGTCGGTTGACAGAAAATAAAGTTCTGCAAAAGCCGAAGAATATTATAGTCTATATGACTACTCTGGTTAAAAGTCCATGTTTGCGTGTTCGAGCTTTACCGAAGTCACAAAGAATTTTGGGATAAAGAATGCTTCGTAAGATTTTTAAACAACGGATTGTGAGTATATAAAAATCTCTCCAGAGACACGGAATAAAAAAAAATACTTGACAAGAAATAGAGGAAAAAGAAAATAATAGCTCCATGTTGAAAAAAATATAGTACGTAATTATATTTAATTTGTCAGCGTTTTAGTTTAAAACAACATTGTATCAGTAATAAAATTAAACTCTTTTCCGCTAAAATATTTGGAAATCATACAAAACGCACAGACAAGACAAATAATTTTCATATATTTTTGTTAAATGAGTAATTCTATAATAAAATTAAATAAAAGGATTCGGTGAAATCTTTTCAAGCAAAGAAAATGACACATTTTTTTTAATAGATAAAGTAGCTTAACTTTGCTGCAATAAGCTTCTTTTCAGTCGAAGGTATCCAGAACTAGCTTGATTCGTTCCTTTCTCCAAAAGTTGAAAGTTTATTTTTTAATGAAATTCTTACCCATTTGTTATATTTTATTCTTCTGACTGGTTATTATTCGCTATTTTTAGAAGATTTATTTTTTTTTTCTTTTTTTCCTTGCACTCGTTTTAAATGTTTTTGACTTTAACGCAGTTATATCACTCATACTGATATTTCTCTCTCACTCTCGTTTTAGCACCTCTTCCTCTATAAATATAATAAAACACTAACGGTGTTATTTCTGTACATGAAATTTTTTGAAAACTTTTATGCTGGTGTAGATAGTAGTCAATATCGAATACAAAACGCTATTTTTGGAATTTTTGTGTTTGTCTGTGCTAGCATCACGTAAAAACTGTTGTATGGATTTGAATATAATTGTATGAAGAGGTCCATTAGAACCTTGGTTCAAATATAGAATATTTTTTTTTCGTGAAAATAAGTTTACTCGCAGAGAAAATAGAGATACAAATGTAAAAGCACTTAATTTTTCGTTGTCACATTTTATAAAAAAAATTAAATCAAACTAAAAAATGGTTCTAATTAAAAAAATTGTTTGAATACTTTTGCTGCACTCTAACTAAAAATTTCGCAAACGAATATTAAACAGAGAAGAAAGAAAAGACGTCGACAAGTCTAGCAAAATTAGAAATGAAAAAGACTTAATAAGTTTAAAAACTTTGTACCCAAATCTCCTTAAGACGTGCTAAATAAATGTACGCAATGTGAGGCCTGTATTAGCAGACAAAGTTGTGGACTTAACAGTAGCATTATTCATTTATTATGCTTGTTTAGTGTTTAAATATGATGTGATCGGTCATAAGTCATTGTTATAAAAATTAAAAAATGCACACGTCTCTTTTTGTTTATTTTTTTCTTCTTTTTTTCGTTCATTGTACAAACATTTTTGAGTTTTGTGTGAGTACATTAATGCTTCCCCCTTTCAACAAAGCAAAAGTTTGTTGTCTTTTCAGAGATGGAAAAGTTTGGGCACAAAAGAATTACTTAACAGCAATTGCTAGCGTATGATTAAACCAAATTTTTCTACGTCTCATTAAACTCAAGTTCTAATCCACTCAAGGCTAATCCACTCCCAAAAAAAAAAATAATTTGCACCCTGCACTTATATTAAGATGTTTGCATATTAAGGATATCTTATACATTTTTTGTTATAATTTAAGAATACATTTTCTTTTAACGATTTTTAGGTTTCGTTGCTCTGCTTGAAAGCACTTTGCCACATGGTTTATACTCTTTAACTGGCAATATGTCAAACTTCTGTACACACGCACACATTTTTTGTACGATTTTTACTCTGCTGTTTTTTTTTACAGCTTGTGTTGAAAACGCACACAGAAAAACAATTAATTTTTCTACTTAAATACTTCATTAGTAGCCAGCGGCATATTGTGGCATGAACATTTAATTAATAAATCAACGCGACACTTTGTATATTTTTTATGGTCTTTTCACATACACAGACACTTAAATAAACAACATACAAACACACACATTAATACATATATGCACATATACACATTCCGTTAGCCATTAGGTTTAATGTTGGGGAAAAGAGTCACAATTGTGCTGCTTCAGTCAGAAAAATCTTGATTGCGGTCATTGTAATGAAGATATTTGTTCTGTTCATTCTTAAAGTCATTTATTAATGGTTTGTTCATGATTGAGATCAAGATCTGTTAGTTATTTTTAAGAAAAGCATGTAAGAGTAACATTTTCGGCTATGCCGATTCTTATATACCCTTCTCCATATATGTTTGTAAATCTTGTTTTGTAACTCTGAAAAAAAAACCAAATTTTAGAGTGACAGAATTAAAATATAAGAAATTTTACATAAAAATGTCATCGGCTTTTAATGGCTAAGAGTTTTAAGAAAGGTTTAACATTTCTTGAAAGATCGCTTTAAAAGCTTTTAAAACAATCGTACTTTTTTATGAAAAGTTCAGAGGCCCATAACTCGGAAAACATGTGCGAGCGCCAATTTTTTTCGCTTGATGTTTTTTTTTCTTATTTTTTAATTCTCTATCGCCCCATTTATTTGCTTTTTTTGTTGGAGTTACTTTATTGTTCCAAATGATATGGAAAAATTAGAGGCAGGCGTGGTGTTTGCCCGCTGCCTTGAGGGACATATATCTAATCGATTGACGTATTTGAATTTTATCTAGTTTATCTAGTGCCTTGGAAAAGTTGATTTTAAACTGAACACGGACGGACAGATGGACGGAAATCACTCAATCGACTTCGCTATGCATAAGGACTCAGAATATTTATACTTTGTGGGTTCGGAAATGGATATTTTAGACATAACAAATGGAATGTCAAACTAAAATATACCCTTTTTCCATCTGTGATGAAGGGTTTAAAAATAATAAAAATGTATGCAACTGCATTAATATGTGTGAGCTATTTAAGCAGATTCTTTTTGCATCGCAGTCTAACTTTTTCTTTTTATTTTAGGAAATGCAAACATATTTCCTTTAAGTTGCAGCTTGCCGTCACAATTCTATTTTATTTATCTAATTGTTTGTGTGTGTGTGTGCATGGTCATTTTTTAATTATTTTAGTATTTTAGCAGCAGACAAATTGACGCGCTTTTTAAGTTAACTTAATTTGCCTGCTTCTATTAATAAAAGAGTACATTTTTTTAAATATAGATCGTGATCTTTGTTGTGAACTATGTTTGTCATAAAAATAAACACTTGCTGTCTTAATAATCTTGTAATATTTTTAGTTGTTATGTGAGTTCTATTCGTTTATTGGCGTTTCCTCTCTCCGTTTAGCTTCATCTTTTGACCCCTTTTGCACTATAAAAAAATATTTAAACATGAAGTCATTAAATACTTTATAATAATAGAAGAGTAGAAATAAGATGACAGGGATGTCATTAAAATAGTTTAGATTTCATATTAATTACAAGATAATTTTAAATACAAGCAGCATTAAAAATATTTCAACATTTATATAACAATTTTGTAAAAAGGAATAAATATTTAATTTTTTTTCATTCTGGATAAGCAAAAAAAAAAACAAATGCTGCATCCATGACCACCTCATGCAGTCAGCATATTTTCCAAACTGTCTTTTAATTAAGTTAAAAGGCAGAACAAAATAATTTTTAATAATGAAGTGAGTACAGAAATATTACAAAAATAAAACAGATAGTGCATCAGCGCAGTAACTTGATCAATGGAAAAGCTCGAAGCAAATTATTGAATAAATCATATCATCATCTCGCCAAAAACTGTATGTATATTTAATTTTTAATCAAAACTGAACAGCATGTTAAAACTATATCTGGAATTTTATCGACGAATTTCGAAGTAACTACATCAGTAGATTATAAAATAAATGGTTAATTATTTTTGGATGTAAGCTGATGCGTCATCAGCTTTCTTAATCATATAAAACTTAGCGTTTGTGCGGAAAAGCTTTAATTTGTATTTTTTTTCACAAATAAAATGTAAGAAATCGTTAATCATTTTTTGCCAAAATTTTCTTTAAAAAGAACTTGACGAATTTGGACTTGTGACACACAAGACACTTTCGCCTGAAATTTTCACAGCCATAAAATACAATTATGTTATTGTTTTAGTTTTATTTTTTAGCTTTAGGAATCATCAAAAACTCTTCTACTTCTTAGTTTTGTGATTTTGTTATTTTTGTAATTTTAAAAAGCAAATATTTTTTAATATTTGTGAGTTTGTGAATAATGCAGAGACGATTAAACAGGTAAAAAAAAAATTCAAATAATTCAAAAATATTTTTTTATTCTCGTGTTTTAATTAATCACCCTTACTCTAGTTGTCGGCGTCGACGCCGTCGTCGTTTTAGTATCAATATCACTTCGTATCAATGTCGGCGTCAATTCAATTTTTTTGTTAAATTATATTAATTTAAAATTTCATTATTTAAAGCCTTTATTTTTATTTTTTCATTTTTTTATCTGTTTTGAGCTTTCTCTATCTCTGCTTTTTCAATAATTTATCAATAATTTTAGCTTCTTCTCCTCAAACTCCAATTATTTGTTTGTCGCTTATCAACATCTCTAAGAGTGCGTTTTATTAAGGATATAAAATTTAAAATGTCGGAAGGTAGTTTTGCCTGTTGCTGGCTGTGGTTCTGCAATATATCGGTTTAATAGCATGGTTTTATATTTGCTTTCTTTTTAATTACTTTCGACGGAACAGGCTGAGCAGAACTGGTATCATTGGTAACAACAGTATTACGCGTGCAAAGTGTTTCCCTTAACTGTTGGTTGACTTCCACTGGTTCTTCAACGACAAATTCGATTTCATAAAATTCCCGTGTCAAATATTTGAACGCTTTGAACTGCTCCTTCAGGATTCGAGTGCTTCTATAAGTTTAAAGGAACTGTGGAGCTTCTTCCAGCGAACTAAGTGAAAATTGTTTAAACATTCTGCCATATTTTTTCACTTTAAATTTTATATCTCGTCATACCTTAAAAGTAATTTTTACAAACTTTTTTATAAATCACTATTCGATTCTTTATTTTGTTACCTTCTGCCATCCATCTTCTAGGTGAACCAAGAGAATTTAGAATTATTCCAATTTTTTCCCATTTTTCTTTAAAATTACATGGATAAACCCAATGCGAAAACTCAGTGCAAGGGATAAATTCTTTTGCATTTTTTCCACTCATTTTTCAAATTAATTTGCTTTTGTAACCTTTAATTTTTCACTTTTTTCCATTTTCAAGGTTATGTTTGATTTAAATCCCATCGATTCGTTTTATAAAATGGCGTCGACAAAAGCAAGAGTCACGTCGATACAATATCGTCATCACGATACACGCCTTTGAGTAGTAATCGATAAGTGTCAATTACGACAAGTAGCATAATAAATCGAATGCGTCGACACATATCAAGATTGATATATGACGATGCCGACAACTGGAATGAGGGTGAATATAGTTTTTCAAGTCAAATAAATCTTTTTCGAATTATAATAAAATATACTGGTGTGACCGATTTGTTGATGTGCTCGTAATAGAAAAAGAAATAAAAGGTTTTTTGCAAGCATCTTAAATCCTTTTCTATTCAAATACTTTTTAAACAAAAAAAAAAAAACAAAAAAAAACTTAGAACAGTCTTATGAGTTTGTAAAGAAATATTTCGTGCTAAATTATAAGTATTAGTCAGCGTGTCATTTCTAATTTTTGAGAAAAATTCAAATTTAGAAAAATGTTTTTTAAGTATTTATTATTCCGTTCTGTAAATCGTGTTGAAAATTAACCATCAACAAAAATAAAATGTGCAAACAATTTTTTTAGTACTATTATACCGGCAAAATTAGGTGCTTTCACATTTGTATCTCTATTTTCTGTACGAAATGACATATTTTTACAAAAGAAAAGTATTCTGTATATGAATCAAGATTCTAAGGAACCTCCTGAAATATTTTTATTTAAATCCAGCCTGCAGTTTTTACGTGATGCGAACACAAACAGACAAAATTCCAAAAAAAAAGAGTTTTTATTTCATAGCGATCACTATCTACACCAATACCCATTTTTTCAAAAATAATTCATGTACATAAATGATGTTATTATATATATAAAAGATAATTTTACTTTTTTAAACTCAGTTTTATTAAATAACTCCTGTCCTCTAATCGCACATTAAAAATCATGCTTAAAACATTGATATTACTTTGTATTAGTATAATTATTTAATTTATAGTTTAAAAAAAAATTCAATTATAGTTAATGTAAAATAAGCAGGCAAAAACAAAATATTCAAAATCTTAAAGATATTGATATAATAATACGAATAGCAGCAATTTACTCAAAATATGGGTCATAAAAGATTGAAAAAAAAAGAAAAATATTTAAAAACAAATTAAGTCATTTTTAATAAATGCTGCTACTTACTTGCCTCCACTTAATTTTAAACACTAAAAAATCATTAGTGTATGTTTGAAATTATTAAAAAAATTTATAGCTCTTTTTTTTGTAGTTTGGCTTTGTTAAATGAAATTTTATGACTTTAACCGACTGGTATTGAAATGTTTCTTTTTATTTTTTGTATTTATAATTTTTTTAACTCATGTTCCTAGTCTAAGAGAAAAAAGCTCTTGATAAAGTGAAAAATGTTGAACTTACGTCCTCATTTTGTTTTCGTAATGCATAAATCAAATAAAAAACAAGAAGTGGAATAATTAATTTCAGTATTTAACCTTTTGCATAACAGTGGGCAATGAACATGTGTAAACTAAAAATTTATTTGTCTCTGATAGCAGAGAGGGATAGAGAGAAGAGATTTATTTAAAACATGTTAGTGTCCTAGAAATTTCCCTTTTTTGTAGTTATTAAAATATTTGGCGATTTCTTAGCGATTTTCTCAATTTTGTCAAAACAAAATTATTTTTAATAAAAAATCAGTCAGCTAAGATGGGAGGAGACATGGGTCAAAAATTTACACACGTTTAATTTTACCTTTAATAATTAAAATTTCATATTGATTTTAAGGGTTAAGTACATCTCGATGAGCATTTCCCTGCCGCACACTTGGCTTTTTAGGAATTTCTCAAATAAAGATCAGTTTGCTTCTATCTAAAAGAATTTCAAATCTATTTCAAATTTAAGTTTAATTATTGTTAGATTCAATCAAAAAACAAGTACGAGTACCCTATTCGGCTACGCCGAATGTATGTAAGTCTAGTTTAGTGAAGTAACTCCACTCAAAAAAAAAAACAAATATTGGGGTGACAGAGAATTAAAAAATAAGAAAAAATTTAGTCCCATATAAAATGTTATATAAAAATGTCGCCGGCTCTTAATGGGTAAAGCATTTTAAAAAATTTTAGCATTTCCTTAAAGATCTCTCTAAAAGCTTTGAAATGATACTCACATTGTTATCCTAACAAATGTGGTTCACAATCGTACTTTTCTATGAAAAGCTCAGAGGCCTGTAACATGAAAAATATGGGCGAGCGCCAATTTTTTCACTTAACATATTTTTTTATTTTTTAATTCTCTACCGTCTCATGTATATGTTGTTTTTTTTTCGACTAGAGTTACTTCATTGTTCCACATGTCCAAATAGTATCGAAAAATCAGAAGCAGGCGTGGTGTTTTGCAGTGGGCCTGGACTGATTTTGTGATTTTCAATAGCAAACTATATCTGATCGATTGGCGTGTTTAAATTTTCTCTAGCCCATCCAGTGCCTTGGCAAACTTAATTTCAACACTTACACAAATAGACAGACGGACATCCCTCAATCGACTTCGCTATGCCTAAGGACTCAAAATATATACACTTTATGGTGTCGGAAATGGATATTGTAGAAATAACAAACGGAATGATAAACTTAGATATGCCCTGTTTTTCAATTTTTGGGGTGAAGGGTATAAATGAATGTATTAGAATGGATCTATACGATGTTTGAAGAAGAAATTGAGAAACAAGCTTCTTTTAAATTATAATCCATTTTAATATTATTCTTATTTGTGGTTTTTTCTTTTTTAAAGATAATTATTTATTTATTAAGAAAAACTTCTTATCTGCTCTTAGTTAATTTTTAGGTAGCACGTGTTTAAAATATTTTTAAAGATTTATTTTCTTAATTAATTTTTTAGTTTTAAGACCATCAATGAGAGTATATTTTATAATAATTCAAGCAAGTGATGGTCAATAATCGACCGGTATGTACCAGAGAAAAGAAATTGCATTGGTTTTATTGCTTTGAATACATTCACACAAAAATAATGTTGTTGACATTACTACACACTAGGCTAATGAAGCGAATGAAAACACATTCACACAGAGATCGTATGATGAAATATGATGTGTGTGTTGCATGTGTTACCTAAATGACAACAAAGATTCACAAAGATTCATGAATACCGCGCTGTATTCATGAATCATTTGTGAATACCTGTGAATGAAGGGTACTAAAAACTAAATTAAAACACATAAAAGAGAATTTTAGTATTGTACGTAGGATGAGTGTTGTCAACTGTCAAATGTATTTCAAAAAATAAGTGCGATTATACAAAATAGGTTTAAAAACAAGGTTTAATAAAAAATTAGATACATAAATAGCGTATTACATTAGGCTTGCTTGTATTTAAAAACAAATCAGTTAAATTGGCAACACTGTCTATATTTCTGTGTATGTACAATATACATATATATATGTATGTACATACGCACAATTTATGGTTTTTGTTCGAGCAAGCATAGATTTTTTCATTTCTTATTTTTTTTTTATATGCATGAATACTATGAATACCATGGTGAATACTATGAAATATGATGATTAGCAATGAATAGGTACCAAAGTCTCGAGCAGTTTTCAAAAATTTTAAATGGCATGAATGAAATGGTTGATTAACTTGTGTTGGCATAATAAAAGTAGTGCGAAAAAAAACAGTCAAAGCAAATGGAGAGTTGAACACAAGCAAGTGCATTGATCATTTTAGGCAGTTAAATGAATGGCAAAAGCAATGAACATATGAATGAGCAATAAAAGTGAATATGCAGTATTCTTGTCTCTGGTATGTACCCATAAAACAAAGTTTAATTGAAATTTGTTTGTTATGATATGAAATGGGTGGATGCGAGATAGCAAATGCGTATAGACATTCAGAATGTTAGTAATATATTTATACAATGAAATTATTCCTTCTAAATTCTGTTTTGTATTAAGTACTTCACTTTGTAATACAACTATTATATGTACATTTCATTGAATTTCATGTATACCATTTATTTTCATTCTGAATAAATTCGTCTTTGTAATACAGAAGACGGACGTTTCCAAAGATATGTTTAGCATACATATGTGTACATTCGACGTAAATACCATAGTCATTTAATATTATTTTTATGCAAATTAGATTGAAAAAATTTATATATTTCTTTTTTCTCTCGCTGTCACAAATATTGTTTTATGGCAGCTGCTAAAGATGACACCATATAAATTAGTTTTATTCAAAGTTCAATAGTATTTTAATTGGGGCGTTTTAAGTTATAAAATATTTACTAAGAATTTCTACGTCTAATTAAAATTGTGTACGAATGAAAATTAAAATCTTTGGATATCATAATTTCTTCGTGAATAAAGTGACTTTTTGGGAGGAAAGATGATTTTTATGAAAAAGATTCCCAAAGACTCTTTTTATAATGATGAGACTGATTTTTTGTGAAGACTGACTTTATTATACACTTCACCACAAAAAGTGGCAAAAGAGTATAACAAAGTTTGTCATTCCGTTTGTAATTTCGAAAGTATATATATTCTGAGTTCTTAGGCATAGCGAAGTCGATTGAGAAACGTCCGTCTGTCCGCCCGTGTTAGTGTTAAAATCAACTTTACCAGTGCACTAGATCAGCTAGAAAAAATTTACATATGACAATCGACCAGACATAGTTTCAACAATTTTGAAAATCAGCAAGATCGTTCCATGCTATCGAAGCAGCCTTCGTCATATTTTTCCACATCATTTGGAACAAAGTAATTTCAATAAAAAAAAACAAATGTATGGGTAATAGAAAACTACAAAATAAGAAAAATTCATGAAGTGGAAAACTTGGTACTTGCCCATATTTTCTGAGTTATATGGTTCTGAACTTTACATAGAAAAGTACGAATATGCTCTATAATTTTCAAGATTTCAATATGAAGAGATCTTTCAGAAAATACTAAAATAATACTTTTGTAAAATGATAATACTTGCCAAATATGTTATATTTTTGGAAAAAAGAAGAAATATCTCTAAATATGTTAATCCTTTGAGAAAGAGAACTATATCTGAAAGAAGAGGTTTTTTTGTAAAGATAAGTGACTGTGAAGTATATTACTGTTTTGGAATACGGGAAAGAGACTTCTTTAAAATATGTACGTTTGTAAAAAAAAAGTCAAGTTTTGTAAACATACATATAAAAAATAAAGTTTTGTGAAAAGCATTTTTTCCTTAAAAGTATTTTTTTTAGAAAAATTAATTGTTTAAGAAATAATTCGTACTAAAAAAAAAATATATGACTAGAAGTATACCTTTATGGAAAAGGTAATTGTTTGTGAGAAAGTTGACGTTTGTTTATATTTAAACGACTCTTATACCAATTTAAATGCATTTTGGAAAACACAAATATTTCAAACTTAAATATACATAATAAAAAGAAACTTTATTATTAGCAATTTCAACAAATAAATTTGAATTACTTTAATCTCTTATAACGTTTTAAAAAACAGAAGATCTAAATCTTACACATTTAATCACAAAACCAACATCAAATGCAAATCCATAACATTTGTACCCGTATGACCCGTCACAATATGATAATGGCTTTGATTTAAATGTTTATAAAAATTATATGAATCATTATTTTCAATGTATTCCTCCAACGTTTCAAGACTGTTACAATCTTGTTGTAAAAAGTCTGTAACAACCTGAGAACTACCAATAGCACCAGCAGCTAAACAAGGGCCATCAATGCCATCTGTGCCGGCGCTAAGAAAGCAAACATTTCTTAATTGCGGCTGTTGAAAAAATTCTCGGGAAAGCCTTAATGCTAATTCTTGATTACGACCACCCACACCTTTACCAGAGACCTGTTAATAATGACGTTTACTGATTTGTTCATAAATTATGGCGTTACAGTTTTTTCTTACCATAACAGTAGGCTCTCCGGCCATAATGAGCAGCAAAGGTTTTTGTGACTTTTCACACATTAACAAAGTCTTAAGAAAATGATGAAATATGCCTAAATCGAAAGGAAACTTATCATTAAATTCTTCTTTTGTTAAATTACCTTCCTTGAAATCGTAAATGCTTTTAAGAAAATCACAGTACTTAGTAGTTACAGATGAAATGTCACTCTGTATTCTGGTCGAAGCTATAAAAGGGTTATAGTTTAGTAGTAAGGCCTCATGTACAGCTGCTTCAGCTGCCACTCTATTATCACCTACTACATAAATGGAATTATTTTTTAATTGCTGAACATTTGTTCGATTATCTGCTAGCAATAACATTTTAATATGATCTTCTAAATATAGCCATAAATTATATTTCTTCACTATGTCTGCCGCCTTGAGGTGTTTTGTTTGCGTACAACACGTAGGACCACTAGCTATAAGATCTACTGGATCTTCCACTATATCGCTTATAACAAATGATATCACCGCGTGTGCTTGCGAGGCAGCTTTAGCTAATTGCCCACCCTTTATATCGGACAGAGCAATACGTACAATATTCATTTCTTGTATTGAGGCGCCTCTATTAGAAAGTTTTCTAATGAGTTGCATTTTTTCTTCTAATTTAAGCGGGGATTTAGGTAAAGGCAATAGTGCTGAGCCACCACCAGATATTAAAACGAACAGTATATCTTCATACGTCATTGATGTAGCTAGTTTTTTTATTTTCTTGGCCGCTTGACAGGCATTTTTATCTGGTTGATTATTTTCCGCGCCTTCATAAACCTCTATTTTTGTGCTATTACGTAAAGTCATTTCTTCTATACCCTCAAACTGTTGACGACTTCCTTTGGGTATGCTTAAAATTCCCTTGTGCAGAAACTCTCCTAAGGAATCTTCCAATTGCACAGCCATACCCAAAACCGCTTTACCAAAGCCCACAATATGGCATTTTTTATTTGTTATATCCACATTCTTGCCCTGGACCTGTATACACATTTTACCATCCACCAGGTGAGGTACCAAATTATAATTATTGCCGGCAGATAGAAGTTTTTTGGGTTTCACAGCTTCAACGGATTTTAAGTAGATGTTTTTAAGGTGATTAAAATGCTTTAGATGACCGCACATCTTAAATTAATTAAGTTTGTGTATATAGTTTTACTTAATTTAATGTTTTATTTCATTTAAGCTAAACTATTGATTTAAAAACTGATAAGAAACTAAAACTTATCTAAAAAACAAGAAAACAAAGACAGCTGTGCTGTGGACACAACAACTGTTAAGAATAGATATTTAACAGCGGTTGATTTTCGTCAAAAAGAAAAGAACCGCTAGTTAAGCAAACAACCTTTTAAATGCAACTCTTATTGCATCGTCTTGTGTCTCTGCTAAGGACTTGTTACAACATTTTTCCATAAGATGGCTAGACTAATAATAAATTTAAAAAAGGCACTAAAAATTTTATTAAAACATAATTTGTTTACAAAAATGAAAATTCTTTTCTTAATATTGATTTAAATGTAAATCACCAAACGTTTGAAAACGATTTTTTATACAAAATGAGGGTATACAGTTTTAATTACTCCGACAAAAGTCCAAATCGGTGTGCATCCGCTCACCGAATATGAAAAGAAAAACTTCATTGGTGAAATTTTTAACACTTTAGTGTTGAAAAAATTTTATTTGTGGTATTTTCGATACTCAGTTTAAAACCTAACGTTTTTTTTTACATTAAACGAGCTTAGTTTCAAGAAAATGCAAATATTGTTTATTAATTTATTTATATGTATGTATATAAAATTGGTTTAGTTCGAAGTAAATAATATGTCTGTTAATTTAGATATAAAACTAATACGTCATTTTTAACGTTTCTCAAGAATTGCTCTCTTCTCAAGAAAGTTTATCGTTAAATTTAGTTCAAACTCCATGCTATCCTTATTTTATTGTTCTTATATTTAATATTATTTTCATTTTATTTTGAATCATTTGAATTATTTACAACGTCCAATTCCACCTGCATCAAGGGTCCCCGAGCAAAAGGAGACCTTGAATTTGTTTCTAGGAAATATGATCCTCTGGAACTAAAATAAAAAAATTAAAAAATTCATTAATAACAAAAGTTTTAGTATCGAGTATTCAAAAGTTCAAATGATTTTTCTTATTTTAGGATAAAAATCATGAATTGTTGAAAGCTTCGAAAATAAAATGATCATCGACCTGATCATTTTATAGTTGTTTAGCCATTGTTTTTTTTTTTTTTTTTTGTAATATTTTTTACCACAAATTTAGTTTCTGTGTTATAATTAACTTAAGATTTTTAATCGTAGTCTGAAAACGTTACCTCTCATCCACAAAGTAACCCATTTTAGCATGCGGTATACTCGAATAATTGTCACACTGGTTATATAAAAACTCCATGTAACTACCACAATTGTAGGACCAAAACCCTTGATTGGTGATTATAGACTCAGCATAATAAATATTGGCACGAAAATGATTACAATTTCCTGGGGAAAATGGAAAATAATTGTTATTAAAAGATGTTCTTCTCTTTTTCATTTGCCACTCACTATACTCCTCAACGGGGCTACAACCCGGTTGAATAAGATCCATATAATTCGGATAAAAATCCGCATGACCCATTGTAAGGCTTAAGGAAAAAAATCGAGGATCTGTATGTATAACATCCACAAATTCAGCATCTGAAGAATCAAGTCTTTCAGTTAAATTGTTGGTGAAAAAAGTAGGACCAGCTGGATCTAAACCTAAATGTTCATGAAAAAAATAATTTTTTTTATTAAAGCTTAATTATTTAAATATGTTCTTTATCTAACCTGTTATCCTTTTTATTTTATAACTTAAATGATTCGCTGTCAAACCAGCTATTTGACCTCCCAAACTAAAACCAATTAAATGAATGTCTTCTGGCTTATACAGACCTTGATCCACTAAATTGTTTAACAATAAAGCTAAACATTTCGCTACAACGCGACTATTTCTAATCGCCCAGGGATAAAAGCAACGCACTCGGGAAAGATTTGAATAATCTACACTTATTACATAAACCTCCTCATGTTTCAATAGCAATGGACGTATTTCTTCACTTGGCGAAAGATTATGATCCAAGCCTAACCCATGAATTAAAATTTTAAGCGGTAAACGTTCAGGAAATAATTCAGATGTCAGATTGAGAGGATCCAGCAACAAAGAATTTTGAGGAGATTCTCTAGATAAATAAAAAAATGAAAAAAATTTAAATAAATTAAAAATTAAAATGATTTTAAAATTTAGTATTGATAAAGACAAAAACGCTATAAAAATATTCGAATAAACAAAATTTTTGCCTTTGATAATAAGAATTTTCTCAAATTCTTTTTTCTTTATTATTTGCTTTAACTTTCTGTTCCTGAAAATAGTAAAATGATTTCCAAACAATTTTCTTTCTTGAAATTATAATTAAAAATATGAAGTTATTCGATTATTTGCACTGTTCAATATTAATTTGAAAAATATAATGTTTTGCTACTCGAATAATTATATTATATAAAAATTCAATTATTAGAATGATTTGTTTGATTAATCGAATAATTTATTCGATTACTCGAATAATTTATTTGATTACTCGAATAATTTATTCGATTACTATTTAGCAATTAACCCGTTTATTTGTTTTTTAATAGTATATATATTTTTTAGTTTTTTTTTTAATTGAATAAATAAGACAGAAACTTTAATTTTATAATCTGTTAAAAGATTTTATGCAGGATATAAGATTATAAAAATATTAAAATTTTTTTATATTTTTTTATAATTTTTATAATTTTTTTTAAAACTATTTATTTAACTGAAGAAAACAAAGAATAAGCTGTCCTCTTAAGTTTTTGTTTAAGCCCTTTTATTTTCGAGTATTTTATTGTTGATTTTCTTAGATTTATTAAAATTTTATATTAAAACTGTTATAGAATATACATATTCAATTTACTTACTTTGTGTACAAATAAAACTTAACATCTACATTTGGACACTGTTCGTCAGCATAATAGCATATAAATCGATTATCATTTTTTCGTATAAAACCGCAACATAAATCGACACTTATTACTACAAAAAAATAAATATATTTAAAAAATATTTTCTTTAACTTTTTGATTTGTTATTTTAATTATTTAAAAAGTAACTCACTTTCCGCTAATACCGTCAACAACAATTTTAAACTAGATATTTTCATATTTTTTAAAATAATAATAATATATTTTAATAAAGAGTTTGCATGACAATTTTCTTTATATACTTGCATGGAATTTAATAAAACAATAATATTTATAATGACCTTCAAATCAACAGGTTTAATCTAATTATTAGATATTGTTAGAAATAAATAAAAATTATAATTATTTTTAATAAATTAAAAATATGACACAATTTTCACAACAAAAAGGCGTTTAAAAAAAGGTCCCTTTTAAAGGCCAATAAAATTAATGCTGATAAGCTAAAAATCTATTTAGATCAAATGCTTGGTTTTACCCTTTGAGCAGTGAGAATTTTTTTCCAAGTATCTCTGCTTTGATGTAAAGCACTAAAGAGCAATCAGTTATATCCCAAGCTTTAAAAAATTCAGATTTTGCAACTTAAGATTTACATAGTGCCACACAAACATAAATATCCACTAGAAATTTCAAACTCAAAAAAATATGCCAAATAAAATTACAAAATTCTTCTTAAATGTTTTATAATATTTAATTATTTAGTTTATTAATTCTCACAAATATCTAAAAAAATTTTAGTTACTAAATAGATTACTAGTAGATTTTCGAAATTCTACAAAATCATTTTCAGTCCAATCGACAAAACCCTTTTTTAGTTGTGGTTCGAACTCATCATCATTAATATTCTTGTAATCATAGAGAACCGGTAAAGTTTTATGTTGCATCAAAGAATTTTCGAACAAATGTGGACCCAAGGCAAAAGGTGAACTGTCAGAAGTTTTTAAGAAAAAAGAACCAGCGGCACTATAAGTTGTTTAAATATTTGAAAATTATCAGAAAAAAATAGTAAAATAATTTTAATTTTTGTTGTTTGTTAAAATATAGTTTTACCTTCGATTGACATGATGACCCATTTTTGCATCATTAGAATGTGTACTGCACAGTCCAAAAATATTATGCAACCAGCTAGGACAGCTATAGGCCCAGAAGCCTTGATGACTGCTTATAGATTCCGCATAATATTGGGGAGCTCTATCATGGTTACAACTACCGGGATCTAAATTGTATATATTTTTGGAATATTTAAATATGAAAATCGATTATTCGAATTCATAAATTTTTAAATCTTTTTTATTTTTATTCATGTCTATATCTTAAGCAACAATGAACTTTTGAAAGGTAATTAACTGTTCAGATCAGACAAAGATTCGAAAGTTTTGGTATTGAAAATCAGTAAGATCGGTCCATGTCCACCAAGGCAGCGGGCAAAACACCAAGTCTGCCTCTAATTTTTCCATATCATTTGGAACAATGAAGTAACTCCAATAAAAAAAATAATTATAAATATATGGGGCGAAATAGAATTAAAAAATAAGAAAAAAAAACATCAAGTGAAAAAATTGGCGTTTGCCCATATTATCCGAGTTATGTGCCTTTGAACTTTTTATAGAAAAGTACGATTGTGCACCATATTCTTAAGATGTCAATATGGGTAGCATTTAAAGAGATCTTTCAGGAAATACTAATTTTTTTTAATGCTTAACCATTCAATAGCCAATGTCATTTTTATTCATTTTATTTTTTAATTCTCTGTCACCCCCTAATATTTGTTTTTTTTTTTAATTGGAGTTACTTCACTAAAGTAGACTTGCACATATGGTGAAGGATATAAAATAGCCGAATACTTTTTCTTGTTGTTTGTTTTTTTTCACTTTTCAAATTATTTGTTTTAAATATTTAAATCGATTATTCGACTTTATTTTTCTCTTTTTTAAAGTGATAAAAGATTTATAACTTTTCGATAATTTCGGATTTTTTTTTTTTTAAATTAATTCGATTTTTATTTTCATTTATTCGGATATATATATGCGGCCTGCTATTATTTTGCTATTTCTTTTCTTAAATTAAATTGTAACTTATAATATTGTTAATATCCTCTTCTTAAACATTTTCAAAAATTATTCGAATGAAAAAAAATACTAGTCGAATAATTTATTTGACTGTCAAAAATAAGTCACATGTGATATATATACGAATACCCTTAAATCATTTTGTGGTTTTTGGAAAAATTAAATTAATTTACAAAGAATTATTATAACTGTTATACGAATATTCAAGTGTTATAATTACAAAAACTAAGTTTCAATTTGAACCACAACATAATCAGGCAGAAACAAAATATTTTTAAATACATAAATCAGTGACTTATAAACGGGTGAATCGGTATTTTCTTTTGAAAGCAGAGAATTATACGACTTTAAATGTAAAATACGACCTTTTAAGACCTTAAGAAGCTGCAGTAAAAGAAACTCAACTTTTCGTTAGGCGATACAATTTTTTTTTATTTTCCATTAAATTTAAGTAACATTTTGGTTTTAAAACACAAGGTTTTCAAAGTAAGGTATTAACTTAACACTAGCTAAGTTTATGCTTTAATCGCTCTGGGCATTTTAAAAAACCTGATCTATTTCCAAAATGGCTCATTTCAAGCCCAGAATTCGCAGTAAATTTTTGTTTATCGTTAAAGTTATATTCTTTCTTACTCAACGTATAACGATTTTCATTTGCACATAATTTTCCTAATATTGCATATTTATAATAAAAACAATTTTAAGACTCACCTATAATATTATCTTTTTGACAGCCTGGTTGATAGACGCCGATATTGGGATAAAAATCTACATGACCCATTGCTCTTAGCATGCCACGACCCAAAACATCAGTATGAATGACATCTACAAACTCAGCATCAGTACGATCAAGTCTACGATCTAAGCCCACAGTAATAAACATAGGCTTAGCAGGATCTAAGCCTAAGGAATTATTTGAATTTTACAACTCATATTTTTATATAAAAAACAACAAAAAAATACCAGTTATTCTTTTTAGGCGACTTTTTAAATAATTAGCAGTTTGTCCGGCCACCTGGGCACCTAAGCTAAAACCAATTAGATGTATATTCTCATTTGACACCATACCTTGATCAACCAGATTGTTAATTAAATGAGCCAAACATCTACTGGCTATGGGTAAATTTTCTACGGCAGCGAAATAACAGGGATATGGGACTAAAGGACCATAATCCACTGAAATAACACAACTATCTTCCGCATCTAGTAAAGCTGGTCTTATATAACGATTAGGTGAATAATCACGATTTCCAGTATAACCATGTAATAATATATATAACAGACGTCTAGGTTGAAAATCTTTTGAATGTAGATTTAAAGGATCCAATTTAATAGGTGACTTCTGGTTTTGTCTTGGCAAAAAATTAAGCAAATAGTTTTAAGTTATGAAAATTAGGATTTCTTTTTCTACAAAATTACCTGGTATACAGCCAGAATGTAACATTTTCATTGGGGCACTCCATATTACGTGTAACCACACATTTGGGATCAAATAGACCCCAAAATGGATTTGCTAGAGAGTATCCTTTTTGCAATAAATTTCAATTATTAATTTTATTTAAAAGTAATTAAATTATACTTCACCTTTTGAAAAGAGAAAAATAATTAAAATCTTTAACATTATTTCAATTTTAACTTAATACTGTTATGATTGCTTTGCAAATAATTACCATTTCATACAAATTTTAAGCTTTTATAAGATCAATCTTCTTCTCTCTTTTTTGTTATTGTCTACTGGCTTCTTTATACTTTTAACTATTTTTTGAACACTTACCTATCCCAATTTGATAAACACCCAAATTAAATTTTTTTAAATGTCATTTAATAGAAATTAAAATATATTTTTGTTATGCAGGTGGGCGGGGGTTTAAAAAAATGTTTTTTTTTTTTTTTAATTTCGTTTAGAATTTTTAAACACCCTCATGTCAATTCTTTTTAACATTTGTTAACTCGCTCTAATTTCTAATGTCATTTACTGCCACAGTCTAATTAGCGATTTTTGATTTAAATTTTTTTATTGAAACTTTTTTAATATTGTGTTGATTAAAACTTTTGCACTTTTAGTCTTCTTTATGTCAGCATTAAAATTTGGTGAGTTAGTCGAAATGAAGTCGTTCAAAAGTCTGAATTTTAAATGTGTAAAAAATTTAATAAAAATAATTTTTTAATTTAATTCTTTCTAAAGTGTTTTAAGTAAAAGGTAATATTTCGCAATAAATCTATAGCTTTTAAAGAGACTGTGATAACAGTTGTGTAGTTGCCAAAAATTAATTTAGAAAGTTCTTAAAAAATAACTCTTTACAATTAAAAAAAATTTTAAAGAGTTACAGAGCTAAACTCTGTAACAAAAATTGAATTTTGAAACGTGATTTTGCTTTAAAAAAATACATTTTTTTAAAAGTGGCCTATAAAAAAGCTGGCTTTGTGTAAAAAAAAACACTAACTTGCAAAAAATAATTTTTTGTAAAAAGATGTTTGTGGTAAAAACGTGACTTATGTTGAAGAACGATTTCATCATTCTACTGTGATATGAAAAAGAAAGTATGTTGAATAAAATTCCATTCATTGCTGAACTGACTGCTAGTAGCACGCAAGAACAAATATATGAAATGATTAATAAATAGAACACTGTAAAAAGTTTTGGATTTTGTGTGGCCTTTGTCTAACTAAATTAATATTGATAGTTCGACCAATAATTAATTTCAAAATCAAAATGAATAAAAAGTTACTTGCTGCAAGAACAAACAAAAAATAATTTTCAGAAATGGTGTTTTTGTGTTTTAATGTTACTTTTATTAATAAATAAGAGTGATTTATTTAAAAAAGTGACTTTTTAAAGAAGTGACTAGTTACAAAGAATTTATTTATTTATTGTGAAAGGTTGATATATTGTAAACAAGTGTCTTACTGTGGAAAAATTCAATTTAAAATAGAGTTTTTGTAATTTTGATTTGCAAAATCCGAAATGAAAAAAAAAAAAAAACACACACATTGTAAGTATTATTGTCAGAATATTTTATTTTATTTATTTTATCCAGATTTCTAAATTTATGATACACATTCCCAAATTAAATTATTTTAACCTAGAATTTTATTTAAAAATAACATTTGGTTTATTAAAACGTTGAAAAGAAAAGAAATCTATGAAACTTTTATTTAAATTTAAAATTTTGCCGTTAACATTAAAGAATTAAATTAAGTCTTAAACCTAAGCATTTTGATAAATAAGTTAAAATCAGTTCGTTGGTCGCATGACCATGAACTTACAGAATATTATGCTTACACAGACAAATTGTAGAATTTTGATTAACACAATCACTTTTTCAGTTTTATTGCAATATTAACAATAATAAATGAATCATAACATCAAAAATAAAATGATTTTGCCTGAAAAAAAAATTATATAATTTTTTAATTACGTTACATTTAGAAAAATAAAGTAAAATTAAATGAAATAAAATAAAATATTTTTTATAAACAAGAATGAGTTGAAGCGGTACAGTAAGTAGACCAGTCTTCAAAAAACAAAAACTCTAAATTTATTTTGTGGTTTCTGCAAGCAAACTATTGTTCAGAACGTTTAAAAACTGATTAGCAGAAACACAACGATAACAAACCGATCTTTTTTTCAGTGTTGATTTGTGTTCTTTAAGTTTCTATTAAAAAAATTAAGTTTTAGTGATCAAATCATAATTTGATCTTTAGTGCTCTTTTAATCATCCTTCGCGTTTTTCTTAGTGATTTTGTAAAGCAATTTTAGAGTTCAAATAGAGTATTTTTTGTGAAAATTTTAATGCTTTTGGGTGAAAAATAAAAATCAAGTAAATACCTTTCTGTAACTAAATATTTTAAAAATTAATTTAGTTCAATGAGTATATCTGTTATTTGCTTTTTTTGAATCTTAAGTTTAAGTTATAAATTCAATATATTTCTGTGTCCACAAGCAGTAACAGCTAAGGTCGAGTTGGGAACAAATTAAGTTACTGCTAATATTATACTTTTAACACTCGAATTGATAACGTAAGTCGAATTTCATCTTTATACCTTAAAAACTGAGTATTTTTTACCTTAAAATTTTAAACAGCTAAAGTCGATATTCCCTGATTTAATGCAACAATATTAGAATTTAGGATGCTGTCGAAAACTTTCAAAAAACGTGTTAAGCTGTTATTTAAATTGTTATAAAAAGCATTTATTTGCAGATTATATATATCATGATTATTTAATTTTTACTTTAGGAAAAATTATGATTTTCTCTTTTATGGAAAGACAATTGTAGGTAATACTAAACTTACTAACGTGAATATATCAACAATAATTATTTTTTAAACGAAAAGGTTTGTGAAAATCTAAAGCAAAATGTGTAGATTATTTTAGTTACAATAACAAGATATAATATTTTTTGCGTTTTTTCCAGTTTACAAATTTAGCACAAATTACTCAGTTAATATTTAGTAATATTTTTTTTTTTATATGTGGAGCGGTTACTTAGGCATTTTCTCAAGATTTATAAAAAAAATACTTTTGTTTGTGTGTCGACTTCGTCTAACCAAATTAATATTGATATGAATATTCCTTTTATTCCTATTTACAAAATTGGTTGGTTAAATAGATGATGTTTACAATGTACACAACTTAAGGTAGATAGATGAGAAGAATGCTGATGAAGGTTGTAGCGATCCAGAAAAAGCTGCATTTTATTCTGCTGGTGTCAAATTTTATTTTTTTTTGTTTCCTTCCTTCTGCATACATTTGAAATAATTTTGCTTTCTAAAGATTTTTAGAAATTAAATTAATGAATGAACCTAAGCCAAAAAAAACAGTAAATTTTAATTGATTTTACAAAACTATTTTCTTTCTGTCTTTAAAAGAATTTGTGCATCTCTGTTTTTTTTTTTCTTTTTGCTTTAAAAATAAATTAAAGTCTAAATGTAAACTTATTTTTATTTTAAATAACCAATCGATTAGTTTTTATATACTTATGTTTTATTATTTAAGAAATTATTTAAATAATATTCGGTAAAACAAATTAAAGAAAAAATCGTATTTTAAGAGAACTTTTTAAAACATAAGTTAAAAAAATAATAATAAATAAAAGAATAATTATAATAATAAAAACAATAATAAATAAAAAATAATTAAACAAATAATTTTTAAATTTTTTTATTTTAACGGACATAAGGTAAGTTTTAAAGAAAACTTTTTGTACATAAGCTTTTACTAAGCGCGCCAATTACGAAAAATACGTTTCAAACACGTAATAAATAAACGGTCCTAATACAGTCGCATATTTAAAAAAGCTTAAGATCCATTTTGCAGTCATTACTGCCCAAGTGAATACATGTTAACGAAGAAAAAATCAGCAAACGAAACCAAAAGTTGGAGGCAAACAAACAGATAAAATTGAGCACGTCAACATAACGGTCTTGAAGTAAAACGAAAACGGATGTCTGCAGATTACGATTGAATTATATCGATGTAAAGTGTTTAAAAATGTTAATATTAAAACTCCAAATAAAATTGTAATTAAAGCCAACAAACAAGAAACCTATTAGCCTACATAAAGTGGTAAAAAAAAATCAATAATAAAGTTAAAAAAACGGATGTAAATGTTTTTCAAGCCAACAAGTATTGGTTAAAGGTGGCTTGCATTAAGATTTATTTTAAAAGAAAAAATAAATTCGATAATGTTTTTATAGTGTTACATAATATTTGTGTTGTCTAAGTTGCCTCTAAAAAAACCAATACCAATAAATACCAATAGCAACAGTTTAGTCTAATGAAAATTGTTTATGTCTGAAATTCCAAACCAACTATAACCACTGCCATTTATGTCAACACACAGAGGCCATAAATAAATAAAAGCAACAAAACCTAAAACCAAAATTACTTGCTCCATTACTAAATATGTCTTAGAGTTTAAATTTAAATCCAACAAAAAAATATATCCAAATTCATTAAGACAACTTGATTATTTGCAACAACAAAAAAAAATATTTTCTTGAAATTGCAAATATATTTGAGCGCTTCACATTTACAACATACAAAAAATTCTTTTACTTTCGTTTTTCATTGCCAGTAAATATTTAACTTTTTAATTTAACAACACAAGAAAAGAAAAACTGTGATTACAACATGCCTGCCAAGAAACAAAGCTTCACCAGTACATTACTCTTGATTGTGTGTCTCAGCTGTTTTTATCGAATTGCCGGTAAGTAATGTTGCTGGCTTAAACAGTCAGTTTCTTATTTTATTTTGCTTTTAATTTTCGTTAAGAAAAAACTTTTACTTTCGCTTTTTATTTCTTCAATATTTATATTTCTTGGATTTCATCTCTTGGCCACACTTATTGGCCATCATTTTTAAGCACTTGTTTTTCTCAAGTATGTTCATGTTTTGTCCCTTAACTTGTTGATTCATTCTTAAACGCAGATTTGCATGACTTTTAAAGTTGTTGTTGTAGCCATAAGGAAAATTACTTATTAGTGCTTGTGCCTTAAGTCTTTTGTTTTTATCGTTTTATTTAATTCAATGTTTATTTTTTTAATATTAAAAGGTTAATGTTGAATTTATAAATTTACATATCAACACATGTTTGCTTTTTTATTGTTTTTATGCTTGCTTTGTAGTTTGTTACTGTATATGTATTTTTTGTTTTTTTGTGCGTAATAGTTGTTGCTTTTTTAGAAAAAAAGTCTTAAAAGTATTCAGTAATAAAATAATAAAACATAAATACAAATAAAGTTTAGAGGTGCTTGTGGAAAAAAAAAAAATAAAAAATAACTTAAACAAATTTGTTCCCTATAGTCAGTAGGTCAAGGTTTATTTTATTAAATTAATATGTATTAAGTGTATTCTGCGGGTGTTAAATAACTTGCAGTTTTAATATATAAACTGAATAAAATCTATGATGGTTTTGTGATATTATTAATTTTATTACTTATATTATTTAAACATGATTAATAATATTTATAAAATCAACTAAGGTTTATTTTATTTAGTGTTTCTATGCAAAAACGCAGGTGCAGGTTCAGTAAAATATAATTATTTGTTAGTTGTATAGTTTTTCCAATCATGAAATGAAATAAAGTAAGTTCCTAAAGTTTGTTTATGAAAAATTAAAATAAATCCGCTATGTGCGGCTTGGACTCATACATGAAGGTTATCTTTAAACTTTATCTTTTTCTTACTTGTTTTTTTTTTTAATTTAAAGTGTCCGTATTTTATCTTACTGTTTAAAAGATAAGCCAATACATATACCAATCGCGTTACTAGCGGGACATCTTCTATTTAAATTTAATCATTATAGCAAACATGGCAGTACATGTCCTGTGCAAATTTGAGTCTCATGCCTAATAATTACATAATAATAATAGATTAAAAGACAAGGTCATACTCTATAAAATAACCGTTTTTGTAGAAACACTATTTAACTTTTAAATTTATTGTTAACACTTATTTTTATATTTGCATATACCCTGTAAATTTGAAATGATTTCTACTAAAATTAAACGACCAGAAACATGTGTCTGCCCATCGCTATTTAAAAAGATAAGGCAACATACTATTGGGACACCCTTCAAATTTTTTTTAAAGCAGAAATAGTTTTACACACACTGTGTAAATTTGACGTATCTGTCCATCACAGTTCAAAAAATTTTAAAACTTTCTAAATATTACGAAATTTTCGAATCTCCATTTTTAATTAAGAACTCGTTGTTATAGTGGCTATAATAATATATCTTATCTAAAAAATTCAAGCTTCTATCTATTAAAATTTTAGAGTTAGAAGGCTGTTACAGACAGAAAGACATTGTAGGAAAAATATTGAAATCTTACAATTGATTTTTTTAGAGTATCAATAATTTTGATTAAAAATTTTATCAAACTAACAAATTTTTAGTTGCATATGATGGATGTTACTATGTAATAAAAATTTAGTTTTATTTAAAATTTATTTATCTTATAAAAAAAAATATTTTGTACTAAAAGTAAAAAAAACGAAAAAAATTTTCTGAGTCTTAATTTGAATATAAACTATTTATTTAAATATTATGTGAAGAATGCATAAAAGTTACGTAAATAATTTAGAGAAGAAAAAACAAGTAAGACGACTTTAATAACAAATAAATAATGATTTAATCAAAACTTACCTTTAACCGTTTAATTATTTCTAGAAGAAGGGTTCAATAACTTTTTTAACAATTTATTATGGTTTTTAATGAAATCTGTTTAAGAGTACTTGAGAGTTTATAGCTGCTTTAACATTTTTAATTATTATTGCCTTTACAAGTAAGGTAAATTTACCTTAGTTAGGAATGAGAATTTTTTGTAACCTTTCTCTGTAACCTCTTCATATTTTCAATGACCAACCATTAACAGACTTTTACTCCCATTTATTTCTATTTCGCATACCTTGGCCCATAATCGTAGAAACAAACTAAAGTCGGTTGTTTTTTAAAAAAAGTACTTTAATTTTAAAACTTGCTAGTAACTTTTTTGATTCTATAGTCAAAAATAAAGTATATTTTAAGTTAAACCAGCTTTAGCAAGGTGACACATTAAATAAACAAAATATTTGCCCATCTCTGATCTGCTGCAAGTATTTTTTGTCAAAAATAATAAACAAATATAAAAAAGCAAATTTGTTATTTTGAAAAATATAAAAGTAAATTAAATTTGTGCACATTAATATAGAAATTATAAAATCTATTAATTTCAACACATAAACTTAAATTGTGAGTTTATGTCATAGAATTATTTTGATTAAGTCGGTGCTAAGTCATTTAAAAACAACTTCAAGCGGTTTTAAATTTAAAACCGACTTTTACCTATAAAATATACTTTACGTGTCTATAGTATACAAAAAGTGCACCTCAAAGAAAACTGTACTTAAGAAGTGAAAAGTACACTTTATTAAGAACTATTATTATGGGTCTTTCTTTTTTAAATCATGGAGAACATTTAGCATTCATTGTTCTCAGCAATTAAATCAACTTTCCAATCGTTGCACTTCGTAAGTCGTCTCCTTTTACATCTTTATATTAGACTCACTTCTAGGATAATTCTCGTTTGCTCCAGTACTTTATATTTGAAAGCAACTTTGCTTTGGCTCAGCTCCGTATTACATACAAATACTAATTTGAAACTGGTGAATGGCGAACGAAATAAAGAAAGAAGAGTCGATAAATGAAGTAGCGATTTATTTGATATCATCTCATTTTTATTCGTTGTTTTTTATTTTCATTGTTTTTTTATTAATGTCAACCTAATTTAAATTAATCGCATATTTTTATTAACATACTTTTTAAAAAAAAGTTTTGAGTTTTAATTAATATGAATATAAAACCAAAAAAATAAAAAAATCAAATAAATGGCAAAAGAAAACCGTTTGAGTTCACAAATTGTTTTAGTGGGACCATCAGAAAAGATGGCATAAATTAATGTCTTAAAAATCATTATATATGACTGCTCTACCTCTAAATATGTTGAAGGTAATAGTGGTTTATAAGCCCAGTTTTAAAAAAGCTTCAATGAACAAAATTAAGGCCATAAAAAATAAATAAATATTCTAAAAGCGTTTAAAATATTTATTTTTATAAGGGTTACAATTTGATTTTTGGAACGTTCAAAATTTATTATTACTTTAAAATAAATATAAATTATTACCGCCCATGTTCATTTTATTTTGATTACAAAATGTCTCTTTTTGTGTTTTGCCATTTTCCTAATTTTTTAGTGAATATTTTGAGATATTTCAATACAGGTAATATTTATTTACAAATATTTTAAATTAGATTTAAAGCAGGTTTTTTATTATTAGTTTTCTGAATGTATCAAATAGATTTTTATTATCGAACATGAAAATATAGTGTTTATTATAACTGTTAATTTAAGACATGTATTTCCACCAATTACTTCATAATTAATAATATTCTACAGATTTGCTTAAATAATATTAACAAAATGCCTTTCAAATCAATATAAGCTTCAATTTGAAAGGTTTTTTTCTGTACTAAATTAATTTTAATAAACATTTCCAAAAATATACCTATAAATTGAACAACATGCAGTAACCTATTTAACTGTACTTTTTAATGATCATTAATGTTTATTTTTAAGGTTAGTTTTTTACTTGATTCAAATGTCAGTTTTAGGGGCACTACTATTAAATTTAGTTTTAAGGTTAATTTCTATAATTTATGTAAAAATCTTATTAAATATTTCCCCATTTTTCAAAAAGTTCTTACTTTGAAGCAAATTTCTTATAAAGAAAAAAATTTCTATAGGAACAAAAAATAATTAAAAATTATGTTTTTAAAGATATCTGTTTGAATGAAAGTTCTTTTCGTAGGATACTTTATTAGTTGGGTAATATTGGCCCATAATTATGTATAAAATGTTGTTTTTGATAAATTGTGGCTGTAGCTGGATTTATGTTAACTTAAACTTATTAAGTTTTTTTTAGTATAAAAAAGCGCCAAGGCTAACTGTATTATCAGTATTAATGAATTGACTGTACTATTAATAATTTTTTTAAAGTAAATCACAGACCTGGCATAATTTGGCATATTTTTAATTATTAATATTAATTGTGCTTGTTTAATCCAAAATATATACAACCGTAAACATAAGAAAAACTTATAATGAATTTGTCATGAGTAAAAGAATTGACGGAGTCACAGTGTGTTTTGCCATACGGCCAGCCATTTAAAGTCAGTGTAGATAGTTACCGTGATATATAACTACATTTTAAGACTAATTTTAGTTTAAAATTGTGTAAAGGGCCTTGAAGAGACCCTGCTTAGTTTCAGCAATATACATACAGCCACTATTTTTTTCCTTTAATTTGTCAGAAAATCACAAGTAAAAATATTTTAGTAAGTTTATTTTGAAAAAAAAATTCCTGCTTCAATAAAAGAACTAAAAATAGGATGAATATGAAGCGTAAACAAGTACAAGGGGCGAGCTAAATTGTAGAAACCTAAATTTTATCTAAAAACCTTTCGTTCAGGCAAAAACAAATTTCTATCACATCGTCATGCAAAACCAGGCCTGTCAAATAAAAACCTTTGTGATGGCTAGGAACCCAGGAAAGAATAAATCTGTGTACGTCCCATAATATGAAGTCGAAGAAAAAGAATAGAAAAGTTTCGAAAAGGAAGAAATAAAAATTTAAGATTCATTATTCATTTAATTTTTTTTTTAATTAATTTTTTTGACTCCTAGATTTCCTACTTAGATATCCTGAAATCTTAGTACAGTATCATATGAACATGACTTCACTAAGACATTTCAAATTTAGAAAAGTGATACAGTAAAAAATCGTAAATAGAAATTAGGATGCCAGAATCAAATAAAAAAAATCTTTATGAAGTTGCCAGGCTTTCAAACAAATTATTAATAGACAACAATTTTATTAATTCCCTTTCTATAGGACTTTGTTAAAGATAATTTTGAAAACTAACAATTTTGTTTTATGCTTTTGGTTGACCTTTAGAAAACGTGACGAAAAAAATATTTTTTTGATTTTTAGATAACATTTATAATTCTTGTAAATAAAGCAAAATCAAGGCCATCCTAAGAAAATGCATTCAGTTTTGTTTTTTTTTTTTTTTTTTTTTTGTATATTAATTCGATAAAAAACTGTAAATGAAACATGATAATAAAATAATAAACTTCCAATTTATTCTAAAGTAACTGCTTTATTCAAAGGATCGTATTTGCGTCTCTATGCTAAGCAAAACCCTCAAGACAGAATTTTGTAAATCACGTTAAACGCACCATATTCATTGTATTTTTATTTTAAGATATTTCTCTGCAGAGCAGATGTTATAAAATAATTTTATTGGTAATATTTTTTAAGTACTAAAATGATTTCAATAATAAAAATGCAATTTGACGCAGGTACATAATGTAGTATAAATCACATCAGTAAAAAAAAAAAATGTTAATTATAGTTGTGAGTAGTTATTAACTATAACTATAATTTTTATGCTGTTCGCATTTGCAAAGTTGTCCATCAGAATCTATTTAAGTTAAATACGTAGAGAATAAATTTGCTAAATTAAAATCAAGTACGAATATAAATGTTTGTTATGAGTTGGCAAATTTTATGCTTTTGCGACAGTAAAAAAAGGTCTTTATTGTTATTTTTGAATTTATGAAGTTATAATTAAATAACATGATTGTTCTCTACTTTGTTCTCCTTCTACACATGAACGCCATTTAAATAATTCAAGGTTATTAAAGTTATTCATTTTTTATATTTTATTTATAATTAAATAAAATTTGAAAAATTTAATTTTTTAAAACAGTGAATTCAAGAATTTGTATTTTTTTTTAAGATATATTTTATTATTATTTTAAGTATTTAAAAAGTTTACAGTAAATAATTAAGGCACTAAACGGGAAAGACATTTAAATTTTTATTGTTTTTGTCAAAACTGTATCCGAGGCTTAGTAACTTTATTAATCATTTTTTCAAGTGAATTTAGGTAGAAAAAATTTACGCCTAGAATAACTGATCAAAAAAAGAATTAAGTATGATTTAAAAACGGTAAGAAGAAAAATTTTCACTAAGCGAACTTACGGTACGAATTTGATGATTTTTTTAGGTCTATAAAGGGATATTGCTTACAGCTAAAATTTTTTATTTTTTTAAACTATCTACTATCTCATTGTGATGAATTTTTTTACGGGCACCTCTTCACAAGTCCTGAAGATACTTTTTGTATAAAGTGCCTTTCATTGAAAAATAACAATGTTTATTGCTGCTAAGCTATTCCTTAAAAATCTACTGTTTAATTATGATAAACTGTTAAGGTACCTTTTTAATGCAACATTTCTAAAGACTTAAAGAAATATTTTGTACATAAAATGCAACATTTCTTAATTCTTAAACTTTATAACGGAACAGTTAACTGAAATTCAAAACTCTTGACCACTTTGCAAGAGATTGTATACTCTCGATTATAAATGGCAATAGAGTTTTTCTATTTCAGTTTAATTAAATAATATATAATCGTTAATAATATGTGAAATAAAATATTATAAGTTCAATATATCTGTGTTCTTCTTTCAAAAGGAATGTGAATATAATATGTGTCCATGAATTTTTGTGTCATTGGTTCGACTACAGTTTTATTCTTGATGTATTAGTTCCTTTTCAATACTAACTTATAGCCATTTTTTATTGCAATGAAAATGCTTAAAATAATCTACTGACTCACAAGATTACTTGATTGCTCGATTCTGAACAACTAAGGTGACCATCTTCATTAGAATTTCGCTTTAGCAACATATATATTAGAGGCAAATGGCTCAATATATATTATTTATACTTTCCTATTTATTGTCAATTCAGTTGCTCGCTATTTTTGCCATTTCTTAGAGAAACAATATGCACAAGTGATGATAAAAAAATTATCCGAGTGTGTTTCAGTTTTTTTTTTTTAATTTTAATAAATAAAGTAACCAAGGCGAATTCATAAAAGGTGGCAGCGCCGCTACAACAATACAACTATTAAAAGAAAAACAGACACTTAAGTATATGGGAAACTTTAAAACGCAAGTTAGTTAGTTAGTTAGGAGTGGCAGCCTCTCACGACGAAGCTCACTTGAGCACAATCGAATGGCCCGTTATGATACCACAAGGAAGACGGCGCGACACCCCTTGAACTTCGCTATGTCCCCTATAGAGTAAAATGACAGCTCAATAAGAGTCCCAAAGAAAGGAGAGCCCAGAATTATAAATCTTCTTCGAGCCAGGGATGGGCAGTGGCACAGGAGGTGCAGTACAAAACACAAAAGAATAACTACATTTTTTTCTTTCCTTTTTTTCTGTTTTTTAAATTGATTTTAAATTTTTAAAATTCTATTATAAAATATATATAAAAAAACAAATTTTTCTGATATAAGGCAATACACTTTGGACAGCTACTCTGCACATAACACAGTTAAACAAAAAATAGCCAGCTGCCTCAACGATGCCATCTGGTAAAATGAATTCGTCTTACAGTTGGTGGCATTTCGAAACTTTTTAATTGTATTTCAAAAATATCTATAATAAAAATTTATAAAACCAAAAAAAAAAAAAACGATAAGAAACGTGGGATAAGTTCTGAAATTGGTTTGAAGATTATATAATTTCTTTAAATTAAATGTAAAAAACTAAAAACCAAAAGTTTTGTAATTTTTTTTTAGAATTCTTTACTTTTAATTTTATTTTTTTTTTCGCGACTTAATTTCTAAAAACCACTAACCAACCACGAAATTTCAATTCCAAGCTTTCTTCCGCTAAACAAACAAACAAAAAAAGACTTAAGACAAATGCACCTTGTCCGAAGCAACCACGAGTATGTTTCTTAAGTCTTTTGATTAAAAAAGTATTAAAAACTTGTTGGGCTTCCGCAAAAACACAAAAATAAATGAAATTTTATTATTTTACTTTTAGTTTTTAAGTCTTGTTTTATTTGTTCGTTGTAGGAAACTTCCAAATTATTATTTTAATAATATAAATATTATTTAGTAGCACAATTTAATCCACTCAAGCTTAACAAAATGAAATAAGAAAACAAATCATTATGTATTTTGCCACTAAACCGTAACACTTTTTTGCAATATTAATAAAAAAAAACTTACAGCCAACCAGATCTTCTTCTTAATTGACATACCGTTTTATGAAGTAAGACTTGGGTAAAGCCAATATGTTAATATTTTTTACGGTATAATGAATTACTTGACGCTACACAAAAAAATAATATGGATATTAAATAAACAAAAATAAACATATTTATTAAATACATTTTAAAACAAGTTATTAGCGAAAAGTTGTTTAGAACAATTTTTAAATAAACATGTATCAAGTCTTTCTTGCAAAATCCATTTAAAGTGAAGTTAATATTTTTAATATTTCAGCAATTACTTTTGCACGAATATGTGCATAATTTTGGATTTACAGCTATTTGCATTCAATACAAATTTGTTTTAAATTCCGGCAACTGTTTTTTTTTTAATTGTTGTTTTAAATAAACAAAAACCAAGTTAAAAACAACTTATTTGGCATTTGAAAATGTAAAAGCCATTTTCTTTACTTACAGATGTGCAAATGAAAAACTAAAAACTTTGTTAAGAAAATACAAAAAAATATATGAAGAGGTTGCAGTTTAAAACGTACAAAGTATATGTTGAACATACATAGTTGCTGTTGTCAGAGAGTGGTTATGGTAGTCTTAACCGGTACAAAATTATTATGAAATAAATGAAGGTAACTTGTATAAAATAAAATACAAGTTGCATGTTAAGTCACCTTGATTTTAATTAAATAATTTTGTTGCAATTGATATTTGGCGCGTAAGTTATTTTTGATTTATTTTTTATTATTTTTCTTACACTTTTGTGGTATTAAAAGCAATTTTTTCATTTGATACTCGTATTAAGCAATATTTTTTTTATATTTCTATTATTTATCATTTTTTGTTTTGATTAACAATCATTTTACTTAACAAATCTTTTACCTTAAACGATGCATAACATTTTATTATATTTTTTTGTTTGTTTATTATTTGCTATTGTTGTAGTACTTCAAACTACAGCGAATTTCTTTTCGAATATAAATGACCAGCAATTAAGCGTTAAATGATAAGTAGGTGTATTAATTGTGTTTATTTATAACTAAAGATACATACGAGGGTTGTATGGTAAAAGAAAAAAAGAAATAAAGAAGAAAAAGAAACAATACATTTAAGAGATTTAAATAATATATTTTTTTTTTTGTTTTATCATTTGGATTCAATAAACTAATAACTTAATATAAATTTTTAATTTACGTGCATTTGGAAAGTTTTTAAAATTTTAAGCTTTCAAAAAATTTTTGGAACACATTGTATCTCCAAGAAATAATTTTAGGGAAGAAAGTAAACGCGAGTAATTTTGGATGTATGCAGCCACTGATAAACTGTAGGAGATGAGACCTATAACACCACAAGTTCATAAGTTTCAGATTTTTAGACCCTGCAGGAGCGACGAGGCTTTCCTTTTTCCTTGAAAAATAGGCATTTATTTTGACTTGGGCAGCCCCAGATGTTGCCTTAAAAACCAAATATAGGCGGTAATATGTAGTGTGGTAAAAGTAACTTCATGGACATTATGTCGTTTTTAATGTGGAAATAGTTCCACATTTAAAAATGTCATAATGTCCTTATAAGAAAATCCAACGGCTTCGCTTAACAAGGGCTTCCTGCATAGCCAGCCTTCGGCCAAGTACGATGGTTTCTCCCTCTATTGCATAACCAACACCGGCTTCGCTTACCAAAGATCTTGTGCAATCCAGTTTGTAAAAACGTTTCTTACATAAAATACTTCAAAACATACCTTTAATATCTGTGAACGTTTTGACTCTACGTTGATTGACATGCCACCATTATTTAAATCTTATGAGTAATTTTCATATGATAAGCAATTGAAAATTGTGAATTCAGACTTTGGTCCGGCGTTTTTTTTTTTTTTTTTGTTAATTAGAAAACCACCATATTACGATAACTTTCTAATAAACCTTTAGCTTTTTTTTCTGAAAGCCACCATCACGAAGCTGGTTACTGTAAGAAGAGCTTAACCAAAACTAATATCGGTTTTAAAAAATCCTAAAAGTCTTCAGTTATTTTCAAAAGTTCTTTATCACTTTAGAGCTAAATGTGGATTTAAAAAACAAAAGAGTAAAGAAATTCTAATTAGGGAATTTTCGATGTATAGTTTTAAATATATTCAACCAAGCAAAAAATTCCATTTAAATAGAAAGAAATAATTTAATTATTTGGAAAATATTTAATTTTTTTATTTTAGAAAATTTTTTTATATACACACAGAAAAAAGACTTGTAAAAATTCCATAGATATGTTCAAGATTCAATTAGGTATATAATAATTTGATTTTAATTATTAATAAATTAGAACCTTGACTAATTTTTTATATTAAAAGCTAACATTTGATACTTGCCTCCAAATGTTGGTTGTAATACCTTTTAAAATAGTTAACCTGACCGATTTGTATATTTACTAAAATCTATTCTATTAATTGGAAGATGCAACTAAACTTATTCAGCACATTACTACTGAAAACCGAATTTTGGTAGTTAGAATTAAAAAATCAATTGTATCTTCTAAAATAGAAAAATTTTTGACGTACTAAAAATAAAATTTGTACAAATTAAACAAAAAATCAACAATATTTTAGTTTAAAAGAACAAAGATTTTTTCAAAGTGGTGAAAAGTTCTTCAATGTTGTATGGTGGTAAGTTTAAAATTATCTCACAAAGCCATATGTAAATAAAAGAAATTTAAAAATGTTTAATACTTTTCACAGAGGCAAGACTTGCGGTATAGGATGGCAAGATAAAGAAACTATATGAAAAAGGGTATCTTGATTTCAAAGGAGTTGGTTTAAATAAATGATTCAAATCATGAAATTTATGATGTATAATCTTATCACTGTAATTTATTTTTTAAATAAAAATAAATATTAAAAAATTATATCGTTTTATTTAATTCACAATAATACTCAATAGTCACCCAAGAATCATTTAAAAAAATAGTTGTGAGTGCCATACTCATTCAGTTATTACAACCGAATTCAAGATAATATACACAACCGACAAAATTTGATGTGTACAGAGAAAAGAGATTCGTTGTGACAACCGAATTTGTTGCCAATCGAATTTTGTCGGTTGTAAGAACTATTTGAAATTCTGTTAAAATAACTGATTAAATATAGTACTCGTAACCAATTAAAAATGATTCGAGAAAGAGGACAACCAATTGAAAATATTATTGTGAATTCAATAAAAAACTTGATATTTTCATAGAAAACTATATTTAAAAAATAATTTCAACAGATAAGAATATTACAAATTACATGTGAATAAGACCTTAGCACAACTTCTTCTTATTTTTTCCTTTCTTGCGATTTTAAAATTTATTTCATTTTCCTTCTAAAGTATATAAAAAAATATTATACGTTTTAAAATTATTTTTGGATTTAACTTTTTTCCTCTTGTCACCTTTCCGAAAAATTGGTTAATTTTTCTGCGCTCTCATAGTTCATTGTGTTCTTTTTTTAATAATATATATTTTTTAATGTGTTTTTTTTTTTTTTTTTTTTTTGAATTTCTTTCTTTCTTTATTTTTTAAAATGTCAAAAAAGTTTTCATTTTTAAAAGTAATATAATCCATTTTTTGTTCTTACAACCAAAAGTTGAGTATCCGTATTAATTTGCTGAATTAATTTTGTTGCATTTCCCAATTAACAGAAATGATACAAAACGGTCGAGCTTACTTTTTGAACAGTTCCTACGACCGACTATTATTTATAAATATCATTCTTTTGTAATTAATATAGAAAATATGTCAAGATTATATATTATCAAGAATAAAAGGTAAATTATGATGTTAGTGGGTAAATTTTAATAATTTCAAACGATTTTTTAGCAATCTCTTTTCTGTGTGTAAATTTTTTAATAAAAGAACCGGGCAATAGTAAATTCATAAAATGATATTATGGAGATCTCTTATTCAAATTCCTCTGCTTACCATTTTGTAATTGTAGGACAAGATAAAATTATTTTTAAGGAACTGAAAATTGTTGTGTCTCAACGTTTTTCATTTCTGTAAATAAAAAATTAACGGAATATTTTTTAATAACGATTTAATTTATTTATTTGTTTTCAAAACTTTTATGGTGTTAAATATAGCACCCGTAAAGTTACATTATATTTCTTTGAATAATCAAAAACTAAAACCATTTAATCACAAATTAGACAAAACTAAACCAGTTTTAATCGTTTAAAAATCAATCAAAAACGAAATAAAAATTCAACATAACATCACAGAAATTACGTGATGCATAAAAATTAAATAAGGAAAACTGTGTTATCGTCTCAGAAAAAGATAAATTAAATTATAAATTAGAAAAAAAAAAATAATGCCAACATGTAAGTAAGTTAACCAGAAAAAATATTTTACAATATTTTTTTCTGTGGCCAATAGAAAAAAGTATTACAAGAAAAGCAATGAATATTGAAAAAAAAGAAAACCTTTAAATTATTATGGCTGTATGTGGTGCTGTAAATAATGTTTTATGAACTACTTTTTATGGACCTTAAAAACTGAATAAATTTTAAAAAACATTTAAAAGAAGTTTAAAAAAAAACACATATATGTATAGTCTTATAGAACTTCAGTTTAAGACCCTTAAATTTTTCTTTTATTCTAAAAGTTTATTTATTTGAATTAAAATTATGTTAAACAGGAAGCAACCAAGCTATAAATAAGTGAGGGAAACTAATACACTTTGAACCTAATACATTTGCAATAATTTTATACAGAATGGCGTTACCATTGTACTGCTTTTGGTATTAAGTTGTATGATTTTTTCTTTTTTTTTTTTTTGCATACATACTTGTTGAGCAAGTAATAAAATCAGCTTATAAAAGGTTTTGTGATTGAGTCTGATACAAAGATTTGGCCAAATTTGCAACAAAAAAAAATTGTTATAAAAAATGGTCACTGGCAACGCTGCTTACTATAGTCATTAAATTTATACACAAGTTTCCGTCATTTTCTTCATTTTTCTACTAAGAATTTGATAGAAACTTTGTTTTACGCAGTATTGGGTATTTTTAGATTATCAATGAGTGTCAAATGATGGGTCGATTGACTTTTACTGTTCTTGTAAGGAACTCATGCAGAGGCATGTATTGCACTTTATTTGAGACACGGAGCTATTGTAGAGTCACGAATGTAATACCAAAGTTAAATAATTCAGCTGCGCTACTTGTGGCTATTTTTTTTTTTTACATAAATGGGATGCTTGAGTTTGAGTAAGAGGTCTTTGAGGTATTTTTCCTGAGCCTGCCATTTTGAGTAAAAGGTCACTATCTACTGCAATAAATTCCACATTATAACATCAGCAACTACTTTTTTATTTCAAATATAAACATCTAGCGATGTTCCATGCAATCTTAGCTGTTCGGATAACAGACCAAACCAGCACAATAGTTTTCCATGTAGGACCTTAACATACCATTACTTTGTAGAAAAAAAAAGTAAAACAGTATTATTTCCTTTAATTTTAAAAATTATAAATATAATAATTATTGCCAAGTGTATTTGCTTTATTAGACACGAAAATACATTGAGATTTGTGTGTGTATTCTAAAAAATTTCCTACCGAGTTGCTTAAAGTTTTATAAATAATTTTCTTGTTAATAAAAATATATTTTTTCTATTTTTTCCTACAGTTTTATCTTCGCGTTTAGTTTAAAGTAAAAAAAATAAAAATGCAACCATAATGATGCGACTCACGTCTATTTGTGCAACATTCACTATTAAAGACCGATTTGTTATAAGACCCACGATGACTATTAATAAGACCAATGCGATTCGTATTTATTTCGTATATTAATTTAAACATACTTTTATTAAACTATACTGTTATTATTGTTGTAATTTTAAGACAAAAATGTGAACAGTAGAAAAAAACTAAAATAAAAGTAGGAAGTTATGTTAAATACTCTTTTTCAGTTAAGCTAAAATAATATACAAAAAAAAAAAAAAAACAACACTCAAAACAAACTCAAACTGGAGTTATTATATAATCGTGGAAGTTCAAGTTAATTTAACATTCATGTGCAACAATTGCAGACAAGCCAATAGACCAAAACATGGACGGTCAAAACACTAAACAAATAAAATATTTTACTTTACATTTGCATAAGAAATGTTTCAAGGAAAAAACAAAAAACTGATAAAAACAGCAAACAAGTTTTAATGTCATTGTGTTAGGAGGTTTAAATTTGTGGGTAAGCATTTGCTAAAATTATGTTAAGTCTCCTATGTAGATGAGGAAAATAAATCAATATAAGGAGGTTTTTCTTTTAATATGTAATTTAAAAGAATGTATTCATATTGCAAAAATTGTAAAATGTAATAAGTACTTTTACATCGTTGAATATCTATGAAAAATCAAATATTTTTATAGCAATTTAAATAAATTATACAAATAAAATTATAGTATTTAAAAAAAATTTTAATTTTTGACCCATAAATTTTGTGAGAAAGTATAAATTATTTATCACAAAAGTACATTCAAAAATTATTAGATGTGTTTTGAATATTATTTTGAAAGATTTTCATAAGTACTTTCTTAAAAAAGCTTTGAACATTTGTGCAAAAATTTTTTTCGAAATTCTTTTCCAGAAACCTTCTTTTTTGTTAAGAAACTTAAAACTAAATAAAAATATTTTTTTTTTATAAGGCCAGCACTAAGTGGATTACCCCTAATTATGCATTGCCTTGTGTCAGAACAAGAAAATTAGGTTATAGGAAGGAGGATAGAAAGTGATAGGAAAAAATTCCACAAGGACTTTATTCCACATACGAACTGTTCGGCTAAAAAACGAATTTTTTTGCAATGCTCAGTGCGATTCACTGACCAATCGATCACAAAAGGATGCACTCTAGAGGAAGAACGTGTTACGCGTACAAAATTATGATTATGACATGTTCCCTGATTTCAATAGAACACAATCTTGCGTTGATGCTCCAGTGAGTTAGTAAAGTTTAATACCCTTTTTCGTTGATGAGCTTCTTCGATTTCTTCTTCACGCGGTGGAATAACTCCAAAATACCGGCTCATACATTTGAGTTGAATTCCATTTTCAAAATCTCAAAAAAAATTATACAAAAACACAAAAAAAAAAAATAAAAATAAAAATAGTTACTCATGGTTACTATGATGATGAACTATATGAGCTATAGCGAATTGGCCATATGGTATGCTTTCCCGGCAGTATTGCATTTTATTTTTATCACGAAATATTTATATTTGAAGGAATCAAACACAATTAAAGTAAATTGACTTTAATATAGACATTTTAATATATAAATTACACTTTAATTAAACCATTATACAATTTTTATAAATTTCCTTAAAAATACAATAACGAACGCAGACTTTTTTTGAACTTATCGTTAAAACATTTACATTTTAAGCTATTGTAGATAACTAATGTAAACATCCCCTTAGCAAATAAGATAAAGTAAAATCTTTAAAATTACAAACTTTTAATTGAGAATTAAATGGCGCCAAATATAATTTCAAATAAATGATCAGCACTTAACTGTCGCAGTTTCAGTTGGCCGGGCCACTTTAAAACAAGTCCAACAAGTAGCGTAGAAAAACCAAACAAAGTTTTATTAACACATGAAGATCGAAATTAAAACTGCAACAATTCATTTCTTGTATGAGACACAGAAAAACTTCCGCTACTTTAACTTTCCTTTTCTTAGGAAAGAAAGATGAAATATAAATAATAAAATAAAATAAAATAAAAAAATGCAAAAACTTGATTAAAGTCGTTAACATAAAAATTTATTTGAATTGTTGTACGAAACTTGTTTTTTTAAAGATAAATTCAATTCATCCTTACACTGGAGGAAAAAATGTGTGGGAGTTGAAATAAACAATAGCATTAGCGTGCTAAGTTTAGTTAGTGCACTTTTTTTGTTATAACGAAAAGTTTCTCGTTTCTTCAGCTTTTTGTATAAAATCTTCTTTTCGAAAAGAGTTGTTATGCAAAATATGTTTAAGCAAATCTATGTTAAAATTTTTATTTATTATTAACAGGCGCAGTAGTCGAAACATTGAAGCAGTATTTAAAAATTAATTTAAAACTCACAAATATTTGTATCATGCATTTAATAATCTTTACCTTACATAGCGTCTACATTAGAGATAACATCTGAGATGAGAACGTCAAATTCCATCGCTGAGAGAATTCTGTTACGCGTAGACTTAAAATTAGTGTTATTGCAATCTTATTAGAATTCTTATGAGAGCGTGGTGATAAGATTTTGTATTGGAATAATCTTATGAGATGAATTGTCAAGTACCAAAAAAACAACTAGGTATTAGTAAACAAAATGTCCCCATTACCCCCGTCTAAATTAGCAATAAATATGTTAACATATATTTCAGCAAATGTCAAAATTATGTTACCTCTAATGTAGACATCACTTTTTTTTTAGATATTTATTGGCAGCAATATATGTGGCAATAATTGTCAGCCAATTTTCGTTGACAATTATTGCGAACATAAAACGTCAAGTTCAGTTGCCATTTGTGGTTTGATTTAAAAGTAAAAGCGCGAACATAAAACTAAGTGATTAATTATTCCAAATATGTTGTGTTTTAAGATTTTCTATCGTAAAATAAGGATTAGAGCATAGAAGAAAATGTTAAAACAATATGACTTGAGTAAACAGAATTAAAAAAAAATTGTTTTTTTTTTTTTACAGTGATGTTCTTTGCATTTGATAATTTTGAAATTATGATTTAACATAAATAAATGTTTCCATACCCAAAGTAATAAGCAATTTTGATACATTACTTTGCCGACGTTATTGCCTTATTGCGAACATATTTATTTCTACCATAGACGGGGATTAAGGCAGAATTAGTCTCTACTTTCTGTTCCGTGACGGATCAGCTGATCAGTTTCTGTTAAATGGAAAATATGTATTTGTGGTTTGTTATTACTTTGACGTTCTTTTCTGTTCCGTTCGAATCAGTAGAATTTAGAATTCAACGTTAAGTTACTTGGAAGTTGTTTTGTAGTGTGAGTGCAAAATTGTAAACAAACCATTTTTGTCATAGTAATTGTAGTTTATTTTTTGTTGTATTGTGTATGGTGTTCTCTTTGTTTATTATAAGCAGCCGATATGTTGCTACAGAAAAACTAATTATAATAAATTAAAAAGCAGAACGGCTCGGAACAGAACAGCAAGAGAAAGTAAAGACTAATGAAGCCTTTACAAATCTGATGTACGATATTAAGATTAATATGGAGTAATGCTCTGCCGACTTTTTCTCTCATCTTATATAACAGTTAATCGCAGTTGTAGACTCTGTGTTAGCTTTAGTTCTTTGAAGCTTTTTGCATAAGAGCCTACATAACGATTTTTTGACTTATAAAATTCTTGTTGAAGTAAAAAAACTTTAAATGAAAAATTGTTGTGTTGAAACCAATTGTCTTTTTATATACAACAAATTTTTTACCAAACAAACCAAAAATACAAAAACATGTTTTAAACAAAAGCTTTTTTAGGTATTAATTCCGTTAGAAAATAGAAAAAGCTTTAGTTGAGCCATATTTGACAAGGTGGCAGCGCTATGGCAGATGATAAGTTTTGGTTAAATAAGTTTTTTTCCTTTATTTACAATTGCAAATATCCAAATCACTTGTTTTGCTTATAAATGGGAAAATTTTATTTAATTTTCATATTCAAGTGCTGTGCTAACTGTGCCTTAAGTATGAAATTCTTAAAAAAAGTGATATAATTGATTGAATAAAAAAAGCGTAAGAGTAGAATATTGCAGAAATTTGAATCATTTTTATTTTAACAAAACTTTTGTGAACATCTTCTATGTTCTTTTCAAGCCCGATATAAGATCAAACTATTTTTGGCCTTACACAGTTCCGCTCTATAGATGAACTCGTTTTCCTTTTTAAATTAAATTTATTGTTAAATTGATATTTCTTGGCCCTTTTGTGCCAAAAATATTATGATTTTTCTAATAAACGTAAAAATGTATCAGAAAACCTTTTTCTTAAAAAAATTTCATAAGTTTGTTCTGAACTTTATTCAAAACAATTTATTATAAAGCGAAAATTATATTAATAGTAAATTTGCTGTCACAGAAGCTTTGTTTTCTATTATTTTACGGTTTAAAATTATATTCAGGCAATCATGCAAAATATTCACCTGAATATTTTGTAAAAGGCCATTCACAGATTTGTGCCTCTTACACAAAAGCTTTTATGTAAGGTTTTTAAGCAAAATGTATAATACATTTCTTAAATGTTTAAGTGAATACTACTATTGCATTCAATCATATACACAACCATGTGGTTTGTATATTGAGGATGTTTACTTTTCATTTTTACTAAAAAAAAAATCATAGCGAATAAGGAAAACAATTTTTTTCGTGATGCAATACATGACATGTGAAACACAAATTAAGATGTTGAATATTTCTCTACCTAAATTATTTTCAAGTTTTTTTGTAATGATGTTTATATAATAACAAAAATATCTTAAAAAAAATTTTTTCATTGCAGAAGCTCAAGTACAAAATGAATCAACACAAGTGTATGTTACAGAATCTTGTTTGGAAAAACCGTTTCGTTGTCCGCATCCGAAAATACAATTTTATTTGTACACACGTCGAACGCAAGATAATCCTGAGTTTATTGACGTTTTGAATGACAATGCTTTGTATTATACGCATTTTAATCCACGACATCCTACCAAAGTCATAATACATGGTTTTGGTGGTGGTCGTAATTTAAGTCCAAGTCCTGATATACGGCAGGCATACTTTTCAATTGGCGAGTATAATATCATCATAGTTGATTATGGTTCGGCGGTAAAAGAACCCTGTCTTAGTCAAATGGATTGGGCACCACGTTTTGGTGGACTTTGTATATCGCAATTAGTAAAATATTTAGCCAGACATCCTAGAGGTGTGCAGCCACATGATTTACATTTTATTGGTTATAGTGTTGGTGCTCATATAGCGGGTCTAATTGCTAATTACTTGAAACCGGAGGAGGGAAAATTGGGCAGAATAACTGCTTTAGATCCAACGATATTCTTTTATGCTGGCACTAATAATTCTCGTGATCTGGACTCAACAGATGCTCACTTTGTTGATGTTTTACATACGGGAGCAGGCATTTTGGGTCAATGGCATACGAGTGGCCATGCAGATTTTTATGTTAACGGTGGCACTCGTCAGCCAGCTTGTGTGGGTTCAGCTACGCTATTTCGTAAGTTTTATTTATTTTTAGTATAAGAAATAATCATTTTTATTTTAGTATAAATTTTGTTTTGTTGTTTTTCAGAAACTTTAGCCTGTGACCATACAAAAGTGACACCCTACTTTATAGAGTCAATAACAACGACAAAAGGCTTTTATGCTGGTCCTTGCCCAAATCTATTTACGTATTTGATAGGTTGGTGTGAACCAAAGGACTCGGAATATGTGTTGATGGGGGAACATGTATCACACAAGTAAGAAAAGAGAATAATAAAAATAATTAAATGAGAAATGAAAAGCCAGGCTTTAGTTTAATTATTTTTATATTATTAATTTTATTGAGAAGAAAAAACTTAATATTTTTTAATACATTTAAATGTAAATTATTTCTTAAGAACATGACAGCTTGTATTGAAATAGGAGATAGATCTCTCTATCAACTGATATTCAGTTTGTTGACTTAATTTTAATTCAGGCATCTAAAGCTTTTTCTCTGTGTGTTTTTTTTTTTTTTTTTTTTGTTATTAATCTATCAAACCGCCAAGTTTTATAAAATCTTACAAATGGTCAGACATTTGTAATTATAAAGATAAATGGGTCTTAAATTCTTCATTTAAAATTAGTTGATAGAAAATTAAATTTTATAAAATTTTGCAAGAAATACAAGATTTAAGCCTGCTTTCCTATAGAACGTCAGATAATTTTATTTTAAGAGTTTCATTTGAAATATCGAATTTATTGTTTAAAATCGAATTTTTTCTAATTTTTTATTTTTGTCACCATAAGTATCACCACGGAACTTTAAATGTAAATGATAATATATAACTTTTTTCAATTTTAGAGCCCGAGGCACCTACTATGTAACGACTAATGCAAAGCCACCCTTTGCACGAGGTTTTCCTGGAAAAGGTAGATCGGCCACAACAGGAGAATATCAAGGAGTGCGAAGACGACGTCATCAGTCGGCATTTTAAAATAACCCAACAGCATCAAATTGTTGTTGTTATATCCTTAACTTAAACTTAATAACCTTAAGCTGATATTTGTGATTTATTATATAGTTGAATTTTAAGTAGAGTTATCTGTTTTTCATCAAGAAACTTGTTTATATTTATTGTTTATATTTTGTGAAAAAAAAATGTTAAAAAATTGTTTTAGTTTTGCTAAGTAGGTATTTGCTTTATAATTAAGATATTAAATAATGACGATAAGATAAAATAAATAAGAAATGATGTTTATAAAATTCAGAGTTTGTATTACATCGATTTGTTAATAGATTTTTAATGGCGGCCAGGCTTTCAGGTGATGGCAAGATAAAAAGGTTTTTTTGAGAAAAAGAATAACAATGTCAATTAAGAAATTGCTTTTTGGCTTTTTTGCCATTTTGTATAAAAAGGCACATTATTTTGCCCTGGCCTTGCAGCAATTCATTTGGTCGTTACGATATATGATGACTCTGTCCGATATTTGAATCACCCTCAAGCTCTTAAAAAGAAATTAGTTTGTGAGTTAAACTAAAAGCCTAACTAGCCTCAAGTAAAATAATTTAGGGGTGTCATGTTGCATGATTGGGTTGGCCATTGGATGAGCGCAAGTTTTAAGATGTTCCAGTAGCCAAAATTTTTTCTTCACAACTTCAATCTTTGCTCGCAATAGTCAACGTTGTCAAGTCCTTGTTTAGAAAACTCATTTATCGTTACTCCATTGGTGTCATTTCAACAATTTGGAATCATTCTGAACACCATATAGTTGATGGCTTATGGTCACGCTCGATTTTTTTAATGACGAAATCCATTTTTGATTTTGGTAATATTTTTTTAGGGTCTTTAAATTTTCTCTATCTCATCTAGTGGCTCTTCAAAGTTGATTTCAAAACTAACACGGATGGACAGATGGGCATCGCTCATTCGGCTTCGTCATACATAAGGATTCAGAATGTATAAATTTTATGAGGTCGGAAATAGATATTGTAGAAATTACAGTTTTCGGTAACATTGGGATCCCGCGGAATTGAGTTCAGTACAGGAACTCACCTAGCATTACTAAAACTTTTACTTGTTTTACTAACGACTTAGACTCTTTAAATCAAGTTATATTTTTAAGCAATTTAATAATTAGTTTAATTATCGGTTGTTAAGATTAAATGGTGATAAAAATATCATTAAGTATTTTGTTAACTCGCAACTATAAAAAAAATTAATTAACAGATCATTACTTAAATGAATTTAGTTTCTAATTATTTTTCTGTATAATTTAACAATAGCTAAACTATAGCTAACATGCTACTTATGTATCTACAAATAGAGGATTTTTTTCACAAACTTTTAAATGAAATATAGCGTTTTATTGATTATTTACATTACCAAAAGGCACAGTTGAGTAGGATTAACATATTTAACTAGTATTTTCTAAACGTCTAGGTTAATTGTCGTCAGAGGAGTACTTCGTCTTAACATACGGTCTACACTTGATATGACATTAGGCTATTTATCTCAAAAACGATAATTAGACATTACGTTAGCATAATCTGTTCGTAATACACTCACTGAACTTATTGCACTTTTGCAATAGACTTAAACCATTTTAACATATAAAAAATTGAAACGGTTGATTAAATATATAACATCATGCGTAGCTATTTTTATTCTACAATAGTTTGCTAAATATGTATCGTTAATGAAATTGGCGTAGATAGGATGTACACATGACACAATACCCGTAAAAGGGGGGAACTACAGCCTTCTGATTTGCTCAAAAAATATAATTTCACTTTAATTTTTCTGTCCTAAAAAAATAATAAATAACAAACTTTTTTATCTATGATTTTTAATTTAACAAGAAAATTTATTATTTGAAATTATTATATTAATTTACATTAATTGTGCTTGATTCCTTCAAATATAAATATTTCATGATATTCTCATGAAATATTTATTATTATTATGTGTTACTGCGGGAAAAGCTTATCCATATGGCCATTTCAAAATTTGTGTAAAATCCACTGATGAGCTATATGAGCAGTTGTGAAATGGCCATATGGATATGCTTTCCCCGCAGTAACACATAATAATAATAATAATAAATATTTCATGAAAATATCATGAAATATTTATATTTGAAGGAATCAACCACAATTAAAGTAAATTAACATTATTTTTAATATATTTTTCCTTTAGTTGTCAGATTGAAATTTTCTTTGTTTAAATAAATAGCACATTTTCTTACATTCGTTTCTTCAATAATAGTTTGTTCAATTTATTTAATTGTTGTTTTATATTCAATTTCACATAATTTGTTTATTAAATAATTTACAGTTATTTTAGTTTAATTATTTATTTTTTTTTTTCAGTTTAGCATTTGGTTATTATGATATTTGGAATAATAATTAAAACTTGATTATATTTAGTTAATAATTTTTTATTATAGATTTTTAATATAATTTATATTTAATTAAGAAGTTTTAGGCTTTTTTGGATGACAGTGATTTTATTTAAATTTTTTTTTAGTTTTCATTTTATTACAAACAACACATAAATAGTTTTAATGAAGTACTAATGACTTTAAGAAATTTTATGTTTGTTTTTTTTTTAATAATTTTATTTCAGTCAATTTTGCTTTTTAATTTTGAGAGTTAAAATATATTACAATGAAGAAAAAAATTAACATTTAATAATATGAGTATTTTGTGATGAAGTTAAATTTATTAGTTTATTTATTTATTATTATACTTTTTTACTTAAACAAACAAAACAATTAACAAAAACATTTAGGTTTTCTTATGGGCGGTTACTTATTAGAAAAGGGTCTACTACAATATTGGAATTTCTTTTTTAACTAATTTATTTATATATATTTATTTTTTATATATTCTTTTAAAATTATTTTAGATATTCAATAAACATCAAAAAGTTTGTATTTGTTAGTTTATTTAAATTTTTCTAATACATATCTCTCATTTCTTTAAGATTTTTTTTCTTATTTTTTTAATTTTTAATTTTATTATTTAATTTTATTTATTTGTCTGCCACAGCATAATTTTAAGTTATTTAAAAATTATTTTATATTAATTTTTAAATATATTTTAATTAATTAATTTACAGTTTTTTTATTTTTTTTTTTTCTATTCTCTAAGTTCTTATTGTTTTCTATCAATAATTTTTAAACTTAAATTATTCACAAAAGCATTTTATGATTTGCTATTTTTTTAAATTCATTTAACATATATACATTTGATTATTTTATAAAAAGGTTTTATTGTTATTTGTTTTATTATATTATTTTCTAATTAAACTAAAGACTTTTATTTCTTTTTTCAACTAATTTTTTTTTAAAGTTAATTTATATGTCAACACAGCCTGAGAGTGAGTACCTCTCATGTAGAAATAAAAACTTTCAGTTAAATTAATTAAATCTAATCAAACTAAAGTCTGCTTCTTATACATTTAATGTACCAAAATATTTCAGCTTTGGATGAAGATTTGAAAAAAAATTAAAAAAAAAAAATTTTAACTGTAAATGGATTCAATATGATACTCAAACAAATTAAAGTAATATAACTTAGGGCATATTGTGAGACCCTAGACAGTGGTGAAAAATTCAGTTCTATTAAATATTATTCAATAATTTTCTTAACGCAAAACACACTTGCATTCTCAAACCACATAAATTTCACATGTCGTTGTGAAAAGCCGTAGTGTAAAATTGTAAAATGCCTACAACTAAAGACTAATATGAAAATTGTATTGATACCGTAAAAATTTAAATTTAACAGCAATATTAAAAGCTTTGCATTAACTGAGCTGAGAACAAGTTTAAAAGATTATTATAGATGTCTGTCCAATCATTAAAATTTAAAAATCTAATTTTGGTTTGTAAGAAAGAAGAGTAAAAAAAGAACAAATTTTATTTAAGAAGCAGACTTTTTTTATAAACTACCTAAAATATATTTTATTACACACTGCCCGACTATAAAAAATTTACATAGCAATTAGGATAGAAATAATAATATATAATTATTTATGATTTCATAAAAAAACACGAAATGGCGTAAAAAAATATTCTGCAGGAAACTACATTCCCATAGGAATAGTGATACCCCACAAAATTAAACATAAAATTATGTGCATATGAAGAGCTTAATGTTCTGAAAATATTTTTTATAAGCTCAACCTATTTAGAAATTATTTAGCACATTTAACCCTGCATATTCATCCCATTTTTTTTAATCTGAGTAAATACTTCTTACAGAAACTTACTGGATTTTATTAAATTTTACTTAAATTATTTTTATTTATTTGTTTAATTATTTCTAAATATTTGTGTTATTTTATATACAGTGCATTAGTAATTAAATACAGTTAAATTTATTTAATTAAAATACTCAATAAAAAAAGTAAAATCAAAAAGGCAAAAAAATCAAAGGACATGTAATTTTAATCACTATTTTTACCTGCTTTAATGCCAGAAACTATAGTTAGAAGTTTTTTTATTTTCCTAAAATTCATTTCTTACTGCCAAGACATGAAAAACGAGGTAAGAGAAGGTGTGGTCAGATTAAGAGGGAAATTATCAAAAACGAGCTCAGAAAGAGGTCAGTGTAATCTTATAAATAAGAAAATCTCTGATATTTCCTAGAACTAAATATTAGGAATTTATTTGCAGTCTAGGTTTTGTAAAACGTATTCCACCACTTAACTTGAAATAAGTTGTCAGTGGTGTAAAACCTTTCAAAATAAGAAATCATATTCATAATCAATTTTTTTTTTAAATCCAGAAACACGTTATTTATTTTTTAAATAGTTTATTATTGAAACGCTCCTTAACTTAAACGATTTGCTAACAGAAATCTAAAAATACTTTATAAGGAACATACATGGGAGTAATTAATTACATAGACTAATTAATTGACGATTTTATTAGCATTACATATTGCTAATGATATATTAAGCATTAACATTATTTTCACTAATGGTAATGCTTTTAATGAAAAAGTTTCGTTGATAATTAGTCAAAAAACAAAAACATTACCATTGGCTAATGATTAAATGGTTTTAAATTATAATCATTAATGAATATATTATTTATATTTGTACACTAATTATACACCTTTAACAATAATAGAAAATTATTTTCAAATGACATTTTGGTGGCAAAAATTTTGTGAAATACATCTGTCAGGAAAAATGAGACACTATGAGAACATATTTTTGTTTTCGTGTGAGTAATATGATCTGCTAAATGGGGTGTTAAGTGACTTTTGGTCTAAGACATCAAGTTTTATACCTATTTGCTTAAAATTGATAAATTATTAAAATTTTTAAATACAGATATATCTACAGGAGTGTTAAAATTTATTTATTCTGTGCATATTTTTTGAAGTTTCTGCTATCAAAATATTGTGTTTTATAAAAACAAGTATTTTTTCAATTGTAATTAATAATTAAACGATTTCATTAAAATTTCATTACCATTAGTAAAAACAATCATAATTAAAATAAAATCATTAGCATCAACTTTTAGTTAAATTTCTTTTAGTGTAATTATTTCAAACAACATCAATGAACTTTCACAACATCAAAAAAAATTCCAGCTATGATAAGAAAAACTAAATTACAAAATTTAAAAATTATTTACAGTTCAACTTGAATCTGTTTTGTTTATTTATAAAATAACTTGAAAAATTTTAGCAACTACGAAGGTATTTTTTAAGTTAAAAATATTGTGCAATTTAGAAAAAAAAATTGTGCTGTTATGAAAAAAAGTGCAAAGAAACAAATTTTGATAATTAAAAAATATTAAAAAATAACTTCTAAATAAAATGTGCCATGTTTTCGAAAGTGCTTGAAATAAATATCTATATTGTGCAATAATTTCAAAAGTGCTTTTTAATAAAAACAAGTGTTTTAAAAGAAAATGAAAATAAATTATAATACAATTTTTTATAATTTTCTAAAAATAATTTATATTGGAAAAATAAAATTGTGCAAAGAACATACATACACATGTGCTATATAAGTGTAATTGTTAAGCATCTTGTGCATAATCATCAAGGTCATTTAAAAATAATCGCAATTGTACTTGTGCATTTATTTTTTTTCTTTAGTGCTTCTTATTTTAAAACTGTGCAAATTTTTTAAATCATAAATTGCTTGGTAAAAAGTTCTTTCGAACTGGTGACTTTGTGCTTAATAGTAACTTCAATATTTAAAGTGCGAATTAAAAACAAAATTTAGCAAATCTTTTCAGTTTTAAAATCTGTGCTACTTAGTGAAATATCAAACGATAGTAGTGATTCAAATGGGACAAATTATGATTTGTCGTTGTTAATTATTTAATTTATATATCGCTGCTGCTAAATATCCTCTGTGTTTTTTTCAAAAGAATTAAAGAATGATTATACACGTTCTATTTAATTTTAAATAAAACTATTAACATTAAGAAAACTTTTATATTTTATCCTTCATTTCTTACCCACAGTTTCTTTAGTTCATATAAGTTATTTCTTTTTCAGTCGTAGATTGTTGATTACAACATTATAGCAAATACCAGCCGATTTAAATTATTTTTACTATTTACTCTTAAATTTAAATAAAAATTTAATGTACTCTATAATTTGTCCCATTTGAGTGAAATGTACACTGAAAACAGTTTTATAAACATAAATTAACATTCAATATGTTGACTGAAGCTTCTTTCTATTTTATTCTTAAATTATTTTCAAAAACCAAAATAAAATATATTTAAGAGAAAAAAATATTATTAAAAATGTATTATATCATTAGAAGAAAAGAGTGCTGTGCTGTGTAAGTTACTTGTGCTTTTATGTGCAATTGTTACGCAAGTGCAAGATTTGTGCAAATTCGAAATTTACAAAAAATGTTGTAAGGGTGTGTGTAGTCAAAAACTTATAATTTAAACTTTTTCCTTCCTAGAATTTACTTTGTTATTAACATTTTAATGATAAAAAATTAGTTAAAAACTACAAATTTCAAAATTTGAAGATGAAAGTTTACTTAGGTCATACATTCTTCTTGATAAAATTAAATCTAAAAATTAAACATTCTTTATTTCAATAATAGAATTTTAACAAGAAAAAAGTAAAGATTATTGTAATTTTTTATTAAGTAAATTTAGTAAAATTTAATTTTTTATCAAAAGGAAATAAAAAACTCTAATTTAAAAATTAAATTGACTTTAAAAACTTACTTATAAAATAGTGTCCCATATAAAGAATATATTTTGAACGATAAGATTTTTTAAGTATCTTCTAGAAAAGTCATTTGTTAGAACAACCTCTAAGAGGCAACTTTTTTAAATCAGCATATATTTAATACATTTTATAACTAATGCTTGTATAATAAAACCGTAATAAAAATTCAATTCCTTTAAAATGACTTACAATAAATTTCTTTCCTAAGAAATATATCCAAAATGCACATGTTTAAATTGTCATTTAATTGCAGACCTAACTTTTAACCTGGTACCTTCAAATATAATTGGAATTCAATAATATTATTATTCATAAATGACATTGGAATTTTTATACTTAAAGAAAGCAACCGGCGAAATACCTGCTTTTCCAACCAACAAACAAATTGCATTTTTATTTTAAAATGTTATGTGCCTTTAACATAATAATAAATAGCATAATAATAAATAATAATAAATAATATTATTAAAATTCTCAAAATAATATTACTAATAAAAAATATGCAATTGCTTGTGCAAACTGTTGGCATCACTTTACTTTTGTTTTTTTTTTTTTGCTTCTTCTTGAGAAATTTAAAAATAAAACTGTCTTGTTTTTGTTATAAAGTCGGCATATAACCAACCTAATGCAGAAGGGAGTGTAAAAAAAAATTAAAACGTAATTTGTTTGTTGATAATTTTTGATAGACCTTTAACACTTTTTCCATGGGATTCTATAATAACTCTCATGTTGTTTGTTGATGTTTTATACTTAATAGGAAATGTTTTTGGCTTTTCTAAAAAATTGGATAAAAGTTTTCTCATGAGCTGGCTGAAGCAACCGGCAAAATACGTTTAGATATCTGCTTTTTCAATCAACAAAAAAATTGCAGTTTTATTAAAAATATTATGGGATATAAATAAGCATAATGTAATTAAAAATACTATAAAAATCCCAAAATAATTTTACAAACAAACAATTTAGGCTAATATAATAATAATAATAATAAAGATAAGATAAATCAGTTTATAATTCTTGTCCTTGATAAGTGTACTTGGCAGTTTAATGTATTGAAGTCTATGATAAGAGAAATTAAAAATCGCATTTCTGACCCAAAGCTAATAGACTAACATACTACGTCATATCCCACAAACTCATTTTTAGTTCAGGATTTCCTGATTTCCTTAAGAATTTTTTTGAGTTTAGCTATTTACCACAAAAGGTTTTCTTTTAAACGTTTTAGTATTTGATTAATTAATAGTAGTTACAACAAAAGAGGTTCAGTGCTTTTCTAAAAATACCAAAACAAGAAAAAAACAAGAAATATTTTTTAGCTCTAATTATCTTATCAAATTAATGTGCGTTGTTCTATTAACTACATGATGCAATTTGCATTTTTATAATACTAATGATAGTTATAAATTGTATCTGTATGAATGTGTTGTATATTTAATTTACATAATATTTCTTTTTATAATTCTTATGCTATAATTATTGTTACTTTCACAAGCAGTATTGTTTTAATTATAATATATGCTTTTTTAAACATTATGATTTTGATAAAATAAAAATTTATTTAAATTTTTTTATTTATAATTAGAATATGTTTAATTTTTAATTAAATTATTTCTTTAAATTATATATGTTTTTGTTATTATATTTATTTTAATATGTATATTTATAGATATATTTTTTTAATTATAATAATTTTACTATATCTGTACAAATTACTGAATAAGAATTGACTCTTTTAGTTAGAAAATTTTTTTGTTCATATTTCATACAAGTATTTTTTTTATATCTTTTATCTAAAATAAATTATAAAGACGTTTAATTTAACTAAAGAAAAAAATATTAATTTAAATATTATAAAAAAAGAAAAATAATAGTTATTAACAAATTTAAAGCAATTATTAATTGTTTTAAATATATTTTAATTATTCTGCGATAGTAATAACAATTTGCTTCGCTACAAAATTATTTATTTTTAAGCTATAAAAAAAGTGCTGTGCTTTGTGAATTACTTGTGCTTTTAAGTGCAGTTTTTACGTAAGTGCAAAATTTGTGCAAATCTCAAAATAACAAAAAATATTGTGAAGATTTGTATTTTATTAGTAACGATTTTAATGATGAAAAAATATTAAAAGCTGCAAGTTTTAAATTTCAAAATTTTAAACCGAATATCAACTTAAGTCATACATTCTTCTAAATAAAATTAGATCTAAAAATTGCACATTCATTATTTCAATAATAGAATTACAACAACAAAAGAGCTATTAATTGTAATGCGTGCTAAAATATGATAACTGTTAAAAACATACGGTAAAATGCTTCTAAAAGCTTAACAAGGCTTCATTCTTTTAGTGCCTTAAATGTTCGGAACCTTCTTGAAAGATCTTAAAGTCTTAGTAACCTTTAACTTCTTAAGTTAAGACCCGACTTTAAATGACCATGCAGCAAGTAAAAACAAAATATATTAGTACGGCGGCCATTTTAAAATCGAGAATTAAGCTTTAGTGGTCAAATATTATAACAAAAATATCTCGTTTGAACTTTGAAACAAGGCGAACATAATTGTTATTAATTCAAATTGTATTTTTTAAGCTATTTTTAAAATGGAACTATTGAGGTTACACAATCCTATCGGAATGGTTTTAGTTACATATTCAACATTCCCATCGATTTTATTTATTCCTAAAAAATTCTGAAACTCTAAATCTTAATTTGAATATTGAAATAACAAGCAGGTCAATTTAAATAAAAAATTCAAATAAAAGTATCTGCAGTAAATTGTAGAAAAATCAAAATTTAAAGGAATTTCATTTGACTTTGAATTTTAAAAGTGGTTTCATTTTAAAGAATTTTTTGAGTTTAGATACGTATCCTAAAAAGACAATTTGAGGAAATAAAACCACTTTCAATCGGAATTAAGTTCTCTGACACCTGATTATTTTCCACTTAGCCAATAGCTCTTTATTAATTGTGATTAAATGTAAAGAGATGAATAAATGTTGAATAACGCACTTAAAATAGATAAATAAATAAAATACAATTTAAAAATCAGAAAAAATCGGGAAAAAATAATATATCTGATGTATTTAAAAAATAAAACACAATGTGAAAGGAATAGCAAGCGTGTAGAAAAAAAAATTAATTGTGATAAGAATGAATAATTCTGGGTAGTGTGTGTCAACTAAGTGTTAGAGAAATAAACGTTTTAAAAATATAAACTTTTACATTCTATTTCTTTCAAATAGCTGTTTAAATAAAAGGTTTTAATGAATCAGAATATGCATTTCATTATCTAACTTTCAAAATTAAAAATAATTGTTTGCTTTTATTAATTAGCATGTGTGCAACTAAATTAGCCAAACTCTTTCAATTTAATGCAAGTAATTTTGAAAAAAATATAATTTTCAAGCAAAAGGTAAAACATTACGGGTGTTCGCCATAAAATGCAGTAATACTTATCGTATAGTAGCAGACATAGGAACAGTTCCATCTACGAAACAAAAGACTTATTTAACCTTAAAAGTTGAGTTTGCTAATTTTTCAGCATTACTTTTAAAATTAAGTTCCGTTTCATTTAAAGATCAATTGAGTTGATAATTGATTTTTAAAACTTGTCTCAGACAAGTTTTTATATTTACAAAATTTATTGGCAAATGCTTCTTCTTTTTTCAATCAGCTGTTAATTTCGAGTTTTGCAAAAAGCATGACAAACTAAAGCAAAGAGGTCATTAAAAATGAATTAAAAATTATTTAAATTTCATAAATTTGCAATCCTATATGGACAAGATTTTGAATTTGGCGATTTTAATAAAAAAAAAAATAATGGAAACATTTGGTCTCGTAAATATTTTTTTCTGTTATTAGTATGGAAGTAAAATTGTGTATTGCTAGATATTTTCTAAACATATCAAAGTTAAGCAGCAAATTAAATGTTAAAAAAATATTTAAAAATATAATAATTTAAATTATTAAAAAAAACTACTTAAAAATTAAAAACTTATGTATTAATAATACTTATTTATTTATAACTTAAACATATTTTAAATATTTAGCTAAAATCCACTTTTAATCTCATACGTTTATTATATAATTTTATTAACAATTATACATTTTTATCTTATTTATATTATGTTTTTTTTTAATATTATAAAGAATATCAATTACGGTAATATAAGTTATAATTTTATAACTTTATAATTCTTGAATAAAAGTTAAATAAACCTTAAAAAACCCAAAATAAAATTAATTTCCTATATTTTTTTAATATTTACAATTTGTTCTACTTTTTGCTTAAAATATCTAGAATGAAACTCTTTATAATCTGTTTTGTTTTTCAATGATTTACAGAAGCTTTATTTCTTATAATTTATACTTATTAAACAAATAATAATAATTTTTTACATTATGGACATTTAAAATGTTTGAAAAAATGTTTAAGAGTTTATTTTTTTAGTTTATTATTTGGTTAGTACATAACAATAAAAACAGTTAATATAAATATTTTTGTTTTCTGAACCACAAAATTAACAACAAGATAGACTTTTATTATGTAAATATAGTTAATAACAATTCATTAAATTTTATTTTTGTAGTTTTGTTTAAAAATTAAATATATTTTTATTAATACAATTGAACTAAAATATTTGTAATAATAAATAAATATATTGTTTAGTTGTAATGTAGTAGTAATCTGGTTTAATGGAAAAGAAAATTTAAAAGCCTTTGAATATTGTGCAAATGCATTAAATAAGTCGTTTTTCCTTTTTAATATATATATATATATATATATATATATATATATATATATACTACCGTATTGCCTGATAACAGAAATTCTTTCAAAATATTTGACAGTATTGTTCTTACTGTCCTAGCGAATTTTCTAACAGAATTGAAATAACCCAGACTTTTGTACTCAGTAAAAAAGTGAAGAAACAACGTAATGAAACCACCGCATCAACTACCAACGAAGTGATGCAAATTCGGGTGAAAAACCTATGAATTTTACATAGTCATGTCATTAAAGGCATGTTGTTGGTTTTTAAAAGCATTGAACTACTTCTTATCTGCTTTCTAAATATTGAAAAAAAAATGGGTTTTATTCAAAAATGTTGTCGTTATGCAGGAAAAAATGTAAATCTAAAAAAACATTTAAAAACTGGATTACAAAATGTGTATTAACTTTTTTGGATGTAAATAAGATGCTTTGTACTTCTTTAAATTGTGTAGACACAACTTAGCATCCAGTATTAATCATAGTTTTAAGAAGGTCTTAAGAGTACAACGATAATTCAAGTAAAACAAATATAATCCAAAAAAAGTTTTCTAACGAAGCTTTAAATTTGCAATCAAGGCAAATTGGAAAAAGTAGTAAATAAAAAAAATCATGCATGTCACAGAATTTAATTCCGATTGAAAATGGTTTGAGTTTCGCTAATTGGTTCTTTTGTTGTTCTTAAATTTATTTTTATTTTTGTATAGATTTTTCTCGTTTCTTTCTTTGCTGTGTACAATATTGCTACATTCAAATTAAAGATTTAGCATTTTTTTTTTTAGAAATAAAACAAAAAATCGTTTTAAATTATCTTGGGAGGTTAACATGTAATTAAAACCACTTTGATTGAAATATGTGACATGCCTTTTAATAGCTATGAACACCATGTCGCAACTGAATTCAGCTATTGCACTCTTAATGTTCATATTTCGTTCATATGCAACCATCGTTGGCAGAACATATGTCTGAACAAAAATGTTCGCCTTCAAATACGACTTTATTTATGATTTCTTCACTTCGTATTAGCTCCATCTACTGATCAACAGTGCAAGCACTCTCTTCCCTGTTTAAAAACATTGAAACAGCCTAGACGACAAACGGAAAGTTATGCTCAGAAACATGTTAACGACACATACAAGAACATTGGCAAATTAATACCGTTGTTCTGTTTAATTTGTTGGGGAGAGAAGATGTAGGGTACGTCAGCTCGAATATTTGATAAAAAAATTTTTTTAACTAATTGGAAATTATCTGTAATAAATTTATTCATTTCACTAGTAAAATGTTTCTGATTAAATTTGTTAAAGAAAACTTTCTAAAAAATTGTCGAGAGCAGAACTGTAATAAAACTTTAAACGACGCTGTAATACTATGCTTCCACGGAGCCCTATATTCTTGCTTCGCTCTCTGATTAATGATTCATCACCCAATCATGTGCGAACCAACGTGCTTCGCCATATAAAATCTTAAGAGCGAAGCATGTTATTTTAAGACGATGCGGTTGGAATCTATCTACTTTCGAAGCATAAAAAATTTCTGCCTTCTCTAATTTTTATCGCAAGTTTATCTGAACTAGCTGTATAAAAATGCAAACAAAAAAGTAAAACAATGTTAATAATGATGTGCGAATAGCAACACCAATAATTTAACTACAATTTAAATTTTAACTAATTACAAACAACAAATTTAAGCGAAAAATAAAATATTAGAACAAATTATTTGCATATTATATTAGCTTTTATGCAGAAGTCAAAACGAAGCATGTGGTAACATTATTAGGATAATGAAGCAACTGCTTCAGTTCGCCGAGTAAACATACTATAAAGCTTGTTTTATTCGAATACTTAAAGCAACGGTTCTTAATTTGGGGTCCGTGTACCCCTTGGGGTCCGTAGCAACCATCCAAGAGGTCCGCATGAAGAACCGAAAAAACAGTGTTTTCAAAAATAATAAAAGTTTCATTTTGAACTTGGGCTTCAGAGGGGTCCGCGAAAAAAAAAATTATGTAGTTTACTAGGGGTCCGTGAGCAGCAACTTAATTAGAACCCCTGAGTTAAAGAAAAGGAAATTGCTGTTAAATTTTTAAATATTCCCTTAATGTCTGAATGTGCTTATGCCCTAAAGTATGCTACAATATACTAAAGATTACTTTAACAAAACGTAAAAGTGCTTCCAAATTTCCTTTCCACATACCAAACTTACTCGAGTTATTTTAAAATTAATATTTATCTAAATTTTTTCTTATTCTTAACAAATTTTTAACAGGAATTCTTTATTAAAAACATTATATGATAAATTTGTTTTATATTGTTGTACATGTAATGAAAGTGTGGTATGTTGGCATGATATTTGAACGATTTCAATGAATCAAGTGTTATTTAATTTAAATTTGTATTTTTTTTTTTAAATATTGTTTTTGAAGTTTCGTACTTTGGTTTCGATTAAACGTTTTGTTTTATATATTTAATACTTTTTTATTTCTTTTAGTTTTGTGTATTTATTATTTTGTAGTTATGTATCATATTTGAAATATTGGTTGCTTGTTAGTTATTATTTTTTTATTAATATGTGTTTTAATCTTTTCAAAAGTGTTTGAAATAAATTTGTTTGTTACTTTACTCTTTCTTACCTAAATAATGTATGCATGTATGTATTGTATTAATATATATATTATAGTTATTATTTTGTCTATTGTTGCTGTTGATATTGAGGATATTGTTGTTCATATGTTGGCATTTGTCCCATTTGTGGTGCCATTGCTGATTGCTGTTGTGTTGTATAATTGTAACTTTGATAATTGTCTGTTATATTGGCATCAGGTTGCATGCTTTCTTCACTTATTGTTGATGTGGCTATTGAACCAACGCCAGCCATGGCAAAAGGATTATTGGCCACGTGACCTGTCGCACCATAATTAATGGTGTTCGGTTGTTGCATTTGACTTTGTTCAGTGTATTGTGGTGTTTCACCCTTTATTTTAATGAAATAAAAATGAAATTGTGTGTTTTTTTATAACCGTCACTTAAGTGATTTTTAATGTTTTTAATGGAACTTACAAATGATGTTTCCTTTACATAACCAGCAGCAGCTGCTCCCTGAGTAGGATCTTTACTAATAGCGCCCATTGGTGGCGACCAGACTTGTTTCTCCTCTGTTGGCGGTTCAGCCCAAGGCTGCAATTCTCCTGATGCAAAGAGACCATAAAATGTACATCCACATAAATGAACACAAGCAGCCAACGTAAAGACAGTCGTCCAACAGCCTTCCGGCTAATATTAAAAAAACATAATAAAAATTCTAAATTTTTCTGTGAGTTTATAAAAAGTCCCTTTTAAATAAGTTGCTTTTAAAATGTTACTTTTAGTCAAGAACTTTTTTACACACATTTTTTATTCGAAAATTTTAGAGATTACTTATAGCTAAAAATGCATTTACGTAAAAGAAAAAGCTTTAAAACACTCTAAAATGTACCTTTTCCAATAAAGTTATTTTTAGATTTTGTTCTTTAAAAAAATCCATTCTAAGAATCCACATTTTGCAGAAATTAATTACCTAAATACTTCATTGAAAAGATAATTTTGAAAAAGAACTTTATTTTTAATTTTTTTATATTATTTAATTGTTTCAGGTACTATTTTAACTAGTACTTTTTAAGGCAATATTTTTACCTACTCTTTAAGGAAAAAAAAATTAAAATTTACTCTCTTAAAGAACTTTTCTAAAGAATATTTTAAAGACTTACACATGTTGTAAATAGTCTCTCTAAAAGAATACTTTGTTTTTTGAAAAAGGGACATTTTTATAAAGTACTTAATTCACGTAATCTTTTTTAGTACTTTAACAGTTCTTCTTTTTAATGAGAAATTTTTAAACAACACAAAGTAAAATAAAAATGCTAATTATACTTACGTCTTTCTGTATAAGACCATCCAGGGCATATGGTACGATAATGCCAGCTAGTGTGCCAATGCCATTTGAAAGACCCATAAGAATACTAGCATAACGAGGAGCGATATCTAAATGATTGACATTATATCCAGATATTGCAAAACCGGAGAAGGCCACACCACAGGTTAAAGCAAACATAGCACCGGTCTAAGTGAAACATAAAACAGAATTTAAGCGCAAACCATCTCAACCAAATATTAAAAAAAAACTATTTTACTTACCGCTGTATTCGCATGAGCAACAAAAAGGAAAAATACTCCTTCCATACCAAAGCCGCCACAATTAAATAATTTTCTAACATTCGTTGTAGACATTATGCCGTTTTTACGTAAATGATCCGCCAACATGCCACCAAACGGTACAATTGTGGTCATTATCAAATGAGGCAATGACCCCACAAAACCAGCCTCTTCAATTTTAAAATGAAATTTATGCTTAAGAAATGAAGATTGAAATAACACTAGCAAATAGAAATTCCAGGAGCGGCAAAAGTTTGCTACAATAATGGCATAAACAGGCATAGAACGAACCATTGCAGCCCAAGGTGTAGTTTTTAAATTCGGCATACTCGGCTGTACCGAGGTTTCACCTAGCGATTTTTCTATATATTTAAGTTCGGGTATACTAATGGCAGGATGTTTGCGTGGATTCTCGAAACAAAGCCATAACCAAAAGCAGTACCTTAAATAATCAAACAAAAAAAAAAAAGCTTTAACTTTAAGGAAGTTTTATAAAGTAAAAAAGAAAATTTACCATATGATACCAAATACGCCATAAGCATAGAAGGGAGCCTGGTAGCCCACTGCATCTGCTAGCAGACCCGACAAGGGTAAACCTACCACCACACCAGCATAGGAACCACTAAAAGCCAAAGTAGCTAAACGTGAACGTTCCATAGGAGGAGCCCAAAAACGCCAAATACCATGACAAGCTGGATAGGTTACACCCTAAAAAATATACACATTTGATATGTTGTTGTTTATGGAAAAAAATTTTTTTCTAACAAAAGCAAGATATATTTAAAAAAGAAATATAAAAAAATGGTATCTAAACTTTTAAAGCATTTTTTTACTTAAAGTAAACGTAATAAAAATCCTTTTATACATATTTATAAAGACAAGTGAATAGATTTATAATCAAAATCAACAAAAATATACAATAACAAATCCTCAACGAATGATGACAGCTAGAAAAGAAAAAAACACAAGCTTTGATCTGCTTACAGTTTAATAAAAATAAATAAATAAATAGAACCCCACAGCTCCCCATGTTAGAAATGAAAAATTATTGAAAAACAAGACAAGAAATATCATATTACTCACCTCAAATAATCCTTGCAATACACGAACACATATCACTACATCACCATGCATCAAAGTCATTGCGAATGGCACAAATAGATGCAGTGTCGCTGAACTGGCAATCGATAAACCAAATATTTTATTAGCTGGAAATTTTGATGCAATAAAACCACCCGGTATTTGTGTTACCAAATAACCCCAAAAAAATGATGAATCAACATGACTCTCCGTAGCCACTGTCCAATTCATAAAAGCCGTCTGCAGAGAAAGACACAAAGAAGCAGAATTAAGAATAAAATAATCATTACACATGACTTATTTTCTTTCTTTTGATAAAAAAAAACAAACAAAAATATTGTATAAAATAAATCTTTGTATTCAATTATTTTCATATTCATTGTTAAAATCTGACTAAGCTTTTGAATAGTGTCCATTATATTTGCTGTTAAATGAATATGATTTTCAAAATGAATATAAACTAAAGGAAATTAATATTGGGTGTTATATCTTTATTATTATGTAAAAAAGGCATAAGTTGATTTCCGGTTTATTTTATTTTTTACAAAGAAGAGAAAAAAATCCCAAAATAAAACGATTTTTCTTCCCTTTTTTCTTTTGTGAAAATGAAATATATTTCAAATTTTAATACGAGAAAGTATTCACTTAATTTAGGAAATAAAGAAGTGTCTCATCAAATGCAAAAGATAGAGAGAAAAAATTATACAAATTAACCCACGTATTAAAATATGAAGGCAAATGTCGCATTATGAAAAAAGTTATGATTTACGTGATTTAGATTCATTCAAATTTCGCTCTTAAGCCAGAGCTAGTGATAGCAAATAAAATGCTAATCGATTAATAAATCAATCCTATGAAAAATTTAATAGAACAATTATGTATTGCAAATATTTAATCGATTATTCCAGAAAAGGCTAAAATTTTTTTGTCATAGGAAACATACCCTTCCTTTTGTATCGCGTGTCGTCTTTTTAAATACATTTTTCGTTCGTGTAATTGTGCACATTAAATTTTTTTTTTATTAATTGTCGAAAAGAAATATGAATCCGAAGCAAACATAGGATCTTTATACTGATAACTATTTCAGACAACATAAAATTTTACTTCACACACAACTGGGACGAACGACGAAGTTTGTCCAACATGATGAATTCGTCATTAAAACTTCGTTGTGTTAGTTCGTCGTATGAAGCACAATAACGGCGATAAAATTAGATTACTTTTTTACTTTTGTTTATTTTTTGTGATCTTATAAAAAAATAAAAAATAAAAACAACTAAAAACTAATTTTATATTTAACTACTAATTTGTGCACTTCTATTTAATGCTATAAGACACAAATAAATCAATTGTTCAAGTAAAATAACGTTATTTCATGAATTATTTCGAAGCTAAAACCAAATATGGTTACCTTGTACTGATTTGTTGGTCATTCGCCGGCGTAAGAAATAGAAATAAATCTATTGCAAAGTTCGCAGCAATTGGCAAATTTTGCCCGACGTCATGATTGTGTGGATTTTCATGTTTTATTTTTGACTACGAATATTCGCCACCAAAAATTCGTCGTTCGTCGTATTTGTGTTCCTCGCATTATGCTAATTACTGCATATTTAATTAGTTCTAGATATAAATCTATCAATTAAGTGAAATAATAAGTCCCTGATGTGAAATTTTAAATTGAGCCATTTATTTTGAAAGTGACATAAGTCACTTTTTCAAAAAAATAAAAGAAAGAAATTAAAACGCTAAGAGCTGCTACGATTTTATTTTGACCTAAGTTTTTATTGGGGAATAATTATCCTGAGATAAAAGAGCAAATAAATTTTCTTTAAATTTAGCCACAATAGTTTTAAAACTTTTGAAACACAATCCTTAAAATATGATCGTTAGCTTAGAAGCAAAGGGGCTTATACCACTTTCCAAATACATGGCCCAATTAATGTTACATTTTTAATTAATAAAAATACAAAGAAATATTTTTTTAATTAATCTTTTTATACCTTGTCATAAACATTTTAATTTATTAAATTTTTTTGACGATCATTTTTCCGCGTAGAATTAAATATAAAATTAATGCTTAAAATTCAGGCATTACATTAAAATTCTGGCCTTAATTTGTTAAGTACAGCAATTGGCTACTGTAGTCAAAGTAATAAGCACGTTGACTACAAGCCTGGGTGCCCAGGGTTCAACCTCTGCGGCAATCAAAAAATTAAAATGTTTTTTTTTCTGTTTAATGGTATAATTACATATTCAGAACTAACAATAAAACATGCAGCCTCGGTCGTCGGTACATCTTCATAGCATATTCGCCGGTGAAGTAAAATAACTAACTCTCTATCTTTCTCCTTTCATCACCTGTCTTATCTCTCATCTATCCCTTACCTAAAGAATGTAGCGCGGTTACGAAAACAACTAAATAGTTATTATAATGCCTTCTCTTAAAAAAAAAGCTTTGATAAGGGATTGGTGGTCAGACTATTAATTTTTGCAAAAAGGCTTAGTGATGATACAGCTGTACTTATTAAAGTGCAAGATATTTTTAGCAGCACGTACAGCTAAGCGTGTACTGTTTAAATTTTATCCCAAGAGTCAATCATGTCTCGTTTTAGTTCTAAGGGCATTAAATCTTCGGTGTAATAAAGTTGATGCTGCAACAATAGATTTACAACTTATTTTCGTTATTTGTTGTTCTCACAATGAACAAATAACCTGGCGTAATGTGGTCTATTTTTTATTTTTATACACTAATTTCTTCTAAAATTGTTAATAAACCATGCCCACTTTGGGGTTTGTCGTTATCAACAGCATAGTTTTTTTTAAATTGACCGGTATATGGAATTAATCTGCATATTATAGCTAGAATCACATTGTGTTTTTTTCTTCAGTGAGACCAAAACTTTAGGAGAATAAGAAAAAAATAGCTCCAACGAAAAATAATTATTTTGGATGTAATCGATTTATATCGCTTTAAATCGTAATTAAAAGCTAGATTACTACTTGTTGTTCAATTAGCCGTGACAATCCGTCATATGTCAAAACTTGTTCAGCTAGAAAGTCCTAGATTTCTTCATTAACTTAAATTATATGTTAAAATGTATATGCATTTAAACAAAAGTTTTTTTTAATTTTTTGAGTTTTCTTATTTGAATCGCTTTTATCAACTCACAAGGCCTTAAACGTCGGCATTATTTATCTATTTAATAAAAAATTCACGAATTATTAATCTAAAAGATCTGAAAAAGAAGTATAAAATATAATTAATGTCTTACTCTTCAACGTTAAATTTATATTTATTCAGGTTAAGAACAATCAACAGTCGATAAAAATTAACATTTTTAACTTTACTGACAATATATCTATTTATATTTATTTTTTTAAGACTGACGTTCTTAAGGTATGGCCAGATTAGTCAAATATTTGATCAAAAAGACATAACTACTAAATTATAGAAAACAATTTTGTTCTTATCAAATATTTATTAAGACATTTAAAAACCTACTCAATATAAAAGGTGAGATATCACTTTTTTTATATTATAAATCGTCATTCGTAATTAAACGTGATAGGAAAGATGGAATAAACATTTGTTAAATTAGTAGTTATGCTTTTTTGATCAGAGATTTGAATAATTTGACCGCCTCTTTAAAGGCGCTTTCACACTATAATACTGAGTCGTATGATTTTCATTTAAATTTCTCGTATGAGAATGATTTAGATTTCGAAAAATCTAACGTATCATTACAAAAAGCTTTCACACTATCACACTTAAAACAGTTTATAATTTCTCTGTAGTAAGCAAACAGCTGTTCTAAAGAAAAACATATGTATTAGAGAAGTACGAAGCCTGTATGAAAAACTTTAAGCTGCCGGCGGATACTAGCCGTTTGGGAACAAGTGTAGAAAAGCACAAAATTATGATGTATGTATATGGCAATTTGTATAGAAAATAATCAAAAATACTATTTCTTTCAGCCGTTTTTGCAAATATTGATTTTTTTGCTGTTGAAAGCTTTAAGGCAAATTTGTATTATAAAGTAACAAAAAGTTCAATAACAATACACATGCTGATTAATTAATTTTATTTAGTATACAAGTACAATTTTTAGTGTGTTTTTGGCAGTACCGACAGTTGAAAGTAAATTGTAGAGACCGTAGAAAGATTTAAAAACTACATATTAAGAGCTTTCACTTAGCAAAAAACTCATTTGTTTTCCTAAACTGAGCGAAATTGATAGGTTACTTATAAGAAAATTTGTAATTAATCGATGGATATGCTTGAAATTGTTTTTGTTTAACATACATATCTGCACTGAATGTTTCGTATTAGCACATCGTTAAAATTAGTATGAAAATAAGAAAAACATTTACAGTTCTTAATTACCTCTAAAAATCTGATTGGTATTTTTAAGTCGGCGCAAGACAAAAATCAACCGCGGATAAGCTATGATTATGCAGCAATTGGCTTCGGTCTCTGAAAAGCAGCTGTTTGTTTAATTGGCTTCATTTTTTGTTGCAAAAAAACAACCCTGATAATATGAAATGTCTTAGCTTTTAGAAAAATTTCAAAAAATAGAGAGAGCCATCGGTGTGTCAAATTTTACTTCTCAATCTATGTGATTTTACGTAAGATCGCTTTCACACTATAAGATTTTTCATATTATTTCGAATTTTTGACAAATCTTAATACTCAGTCTTATAGTGTGAAAGCGCCTTAATTAATAAACAGATACTTTTGCAAATAATAAAAATAAACATTAATATGAAAGAGCATATTTTTGATATGTGTTATGATGCATTTTAAATTAATTATTTTTAGTATTTTTTATTTATTCTATTTTATAAAACTTAATTCATATTTAAAAGCTAAAACAGAAAACATAATGCAACCATTAGCAACAATAAAAAAAGCCATTAGAAGTAAAAAAAAATACAAAAAGCACTTAAACAGTGGCTGTTATATTGCACAGATTACGAAATCGATTGTGTATAGACTGCAACGTGTAAAAAACAAAAATCTTATCCAAAAGCTTGTAAACTTTTAACAAATTAGCAACTTAATCCATTTTTGTGTATTTTAAAATATTTTTTTATGTCGAGTTTAAGAATATTAAATTTAAACAATTCTCTCTTTACGCCAACCACTGCTAAGAAATCAAAAGCCATCACATAAAAAAGAAATCCATTCAAATAAAAATATTTTTTTAAAAGGCTCCATTAAACAACAAATACAAAAGACTTTTCAACAACAAAACAGGAAAGGAGTCAAAAAACATCCTGTTACGAAAATAACAAATACATGTATAAATTACAGCTACGAGTGTGAATGTATATACTCGTATATTGTTTAAGTTTTACAATAATGTGTGTGAGTTGTTGCCATTGACAAATAAGACCTTTAAGGCAAATATTAACGAGCATGATAGAATTATAAAACACCACAACTTTGAATGTTTCTATATAAATTAAATATTGTTTGAAAATTTTTTAACTTTTAACAGTAACAGAGGCAAAAAATTGATGTTTAATGGGAAAACGTGACTTTATTTCTTGTAGGTTTTATACAAATTTTAATTGACAGTTTTAAATATTGCTGCATATGTTACATATGTATAAGTATCATATAAAATGAAATTAATCTATTTAATAAGTTTTTCGAATTTAGTAATTGTGTTAATTTGTTTTTTTTTAAGCTTAATATGGCTTAATGTTTGCATTAAATACTTACACCATTGTGTTCTCCTTTTAATTTTGCTGCCGACATATTACAACGCATGCCAAAAGCAATCATAAAGCCAATACATGCCATTGTTGCAATTGTATAACGTGCCGACATGCAAGGACACTGTGCCCTACAGTATTTGTCAACTTTACGCAAAGGTGGCCGTTCAATTTCCTCAAACGAAGCTGGTGAATCGGGTCTATCATCATCGTATGGCACACCGCCACCGGGTCCATCACCCTCACGCTCAGCACCCTCCATTTCTTCATAGCCACCCACACCGCCATGGTAGCCTTTAGAGATTTCAAAGTTTTCGAAATTCGGTTTTATGCTAAAAAAAAAGAAATTAAAAAATTGGTAGTTTAAAGTTAATAATTACAAAAAATTCATTATTTTTATTAGAAGCAGCACTCAGAGGACCCCTACAATGCAATGCATTGCATCAGAACTAGAAAATTAGGTTATGGGAAGGGGGAATAGAGGGAGTAGTGCTTGTAAGTATTTGATTTGAATCTTTGCGTACTGAAAGTGACAGGAAAGTCCTTCGCAGGGAGTTTATTCCACATACGAACTGTTCGGCTTAATAACTAAAATTCCCTGTAATGCGTAATGCGATTCACTGGCCAATCGCTCACAAAGAGTTCCGTTCTTAAGGCAGAGAGCGTTATGCGTACGAAATAAAATTTTCTGCAAAAAGTTCCCTAATTTAATAAGAGCACATTCTGTTGTAGTACATTAAAGCAGTGAAACACACTCCTCATTGTATCGATGATGTGAATAAATAGAGTTGAATACCTTACTATCACCAATGAGCTTCTTCGCTCTTTCCCGCACGCGGTCGGTTAACTCCAAAATAGTTTTTGGAGCACCGGCTTATACAGGAGAGTAGTTTCTATTTTCGCTGTGATAAAGGTGATGGAGTGAAGTTTTTCTTACAGCGTTTCAGAAAATCTAGGCTCCTGCATGCTTTTTTTCGACTTAAAAAATATGCTTGTTCCACTAAACATCGCATTGAATATTAATGCCAAGAAAATTCGATAGCTTCCGATTCTTTAACATCTATATCACATTCTGCTTTACGCCTGTGCGAAAGCTCACAGCAGGCTCCATTTGGAGACTGAAAAAAGATCGCAATTTAGGGTATCGTCTATGTTCTTTTGAATAGCCCTAATTTCTGAAAGGCTTGGCCTATTGCGAAATGAATATGAATGGCATAAGCTACTGTCATCTTCGAAAAAATAGATAGGGTTGGAAGTCTGGCTTAAAAGATCGTTAATTAAGGGTTGGTAAAAAGGTCAGCCAAGTGCACGGTAGACCTACGTACAAAGGGCACTACTCCTTTAAATTTTATCTTTATGTTTACATCAGATGCTACAAGAAGTAAAAATTCTACTGGAAATTCTTTAATTTTTAATTGAAATTGTTATATTTGTATAAACTCACACGCGTCTGTAATGGTTTTGAAGGCAATCAGTTCGCTGCCTTCATCGGCTTAAAAGATAAAGACATATGTATATATGAAAGTAACGCATATAGAGGACCACCCTTTAATATATAACATTATTGTTTAAACTTACTTCGTGTAAGTTTTAAGCCTCTAGTAGTGTTAAAGATACGTGAAATACGCAGAAATAATGATCTTATAAATACACCATTTAATTTTTAAAGCCACGCCCTAAAGCGGATATAATACCGCAGTGTCTTTCCTTAACGATCTAAAAGATGAATTCATATACGTGAAAATAACGTCGTCATTTAATTATTTACTGCATTTTATTATTATTTATTGTAGCGAACATAGGATTTCCTCTTCGAGAGCTGTTATGGTTTCGGAGATTAGGACCATTGACAGAGGGACAGACATTGTAGCAATAACAATAGGATCAAGTCCTTGCCAATTTATTTAACTAAAAATCACTAAAAATGTATGACCTTATTGATAATATTTTTCTTGCGTCTAGTTATCTTTTCAATTTACGCATATTTGTCACAAACACATAAATATTTTCTTTTTGATAAATGCGAAATAGTTACCATTACAATGCCATTTGTTATTGTCAGATGGTGGCGCCACTTAGTTTTAATATTTTGGCTGCCCTAAAGTCTAAAAAGATTTCACAATCTTTGGAAAAAATACTCAGTACAGACAACTATAACAGGCGTCAGACTGACTGGCATTAAAGAATATAAAATAGAGGAAATAAAACCTTGTACATCTTATTGAGATGAAGATGGTCTGGTAGTATTCATATTTTTATCATCCAAATAAAACAAACCAAAGAAAAATAGAGGCCACATAAATAGTGAAATTATAAGACATAAGCATGACCATAAAATAAACACAAAAAATACTAGAGAAAAAAATAACAGATAGAAAAATGTTTGTTAGATATTTAGAAAAACATCTTTTAATAGGCTTTCTTAGCAAAGAATTATTTACAAAACTTGGGGGATGGCTATTTAAGGACAAAATGAAAAGAAAAAATTATTTATTAGTTGTAGTGGTAGTTAACTAATATTTGCTACTGAGTTGTTGTTTGAATCTTTTTAAACAACCAGAAGGGGAACAAACTTTTGTATTTTCTACATTTTTTATTTTTTTATTTTTATCTTGTGTTGAGATATTTTGTAGTTGTTAGCAACGATTACTTAAAATATGTACGTATTTTAGCATTATTAAGTTTTCCTTTATAATTTTCTATGGTCAATTATACTTTTAATTCATAAAATGTTTGAGCATGGCCATACCTGACTGAAGCCTTTTAATTGTTTTGCTAAATGTTTTATTTAGTTTTCTTTTTTTAATGTTATGACAACATAATGCTTTGTTTGAAATAATTGATTTCAATTTTTCTTTTTTCACTCAACGTTATTGAACACGTCAGTCAGTGTATAAAAATTGTAAATTAAATTAAGGTTAACCTGCATAAAACACTGCCAACAACTTAAATAAGGAAATTTAAATTTTACTCAAATACCTTAACTGCAATATATCGGTGAATTAGATTTTGTTTACTACCTAATTCCTGACATCACTTATAAGTAAAATTAACTTGTGAACATCGGTACCAGTAACTTACATTTAATAGTAAAATCACAATTTTAATAGATTGAACTAAAATTCTATATGAGGAAGGATTTTCTTTCAAAACTTGACTATTCCATGTAGGCTAAACACCACCATATCATTTAGAACAATAAAGTTACAAATGTATAGGGCGAAAGATAATTAAAAAATGAGAAAAAAACATCAAGTGAAAAAAATTGGCGTTCGCCATATTTCCTAAGTTACATACCTCGAAAATTTTCAAAATATCAATATGAGTATGATTTTAACGCTTTAAGGATATAATAAAATTTTTTAAAATGCTTAACCCGTTAAGAGCCGATGGCATCTTAATGTAAAATTATATATATGTATGTATACTTAAAAATTTTTTTTATTGTTCAATTTTGTCACCCCAATACTTGCCTTTTATATTGAAGTTACTTCACTAAACTAGATTTACATACATGGTGATGGGTATATAAGATTCGGCATTGCTTAATATAGCACTTTTACTTCTTTTCAATTAATACTTCCTTATAAAAAATAAGCTTTAATCTATCAACTGTTGAACTTAACTTTTATGGTTCGTGTTACCATTTAAAATTTGTTAAATTACAAGAAAATCACGAAATTTTAAATGTTAAACTTTATCCCATAAATGGATATGAGGTCTAGCCAGGGTATAAATAAATACTATCTAAATGTTTAAAAGTATTTAGAGCTTTTTAAAACTAGCTTCATCTGTTTTTGGATTAAATTGCAAGCAAATTATTAAAATTTTTCTATAAGACATGTTTTTTTAGTAATGGAACGACTCATGGTGCTTTCTTCAGTTTAAAAAAGCTACTTTTCTAATCATGTTTTCTTTTTTCTTAGTTTCACAACAAAGCTCTAGAAAAATTGAAAAGCTCAATTTTCAAATGCAAATAACTCGTCTTATACTTAATGCAGAAGGCCTTGTCAAGGGCATTTTAAATTTAAATAAGCCGGAAAAAAGTCAAAAAATTTTCTATCCGAAATCCTTAGCTTTAGACACTAATTTGCACTTCGTAAAAGTTCTGGAAGGCTCAACTTTTAAAGTTAAGCTCAATTACTTCTTGGCTGTCAGCCTTTAAAATTTAGTTATAATTGTTTTTTTTTTTAATATATTTTATTTAAAAGTTTTCATGTTACATTGTCAGTGCCACAGCGTCTAAGGACATTAAAAATTTGTGATTTGTTTCCAATAGAATGCGTTTCTACCTCACTTTGTGCTTTTCACTTTATTTTGTCTTGCATTTTTTTAATTACTGTCTAGTAAGCCTACAATAATTTTTACAATTTTTTTTACTCCAATTAGTTTTTTCTTAATACTCTATTTCCCTATATAATGGATTTGATTGTTTTTTTTTTGTTTTTGTTTTTGTTTTTTTTTTTGTTTTTTTTTTTTGTTGTTTTGAGTTACTTATTGTTCCAAATGATATGGAGAAATCAGAGGCAGGCGTACCGTTTTGCCCACTGCCTCGAAGGACAAGAAATGATCTTGCTGATTTTCAATAGCAAAAATTTCGAAACTATGTCTGATCGATTGGCGTATTTAAATTTTCTCTAGTGCCTTAAAAATTTGATTTCAACACTAACACGAACGGACATCGCTCAATCGACTCCGCTATGCATAAGGATTAAGAATATATATATATATATATATATATATATATATATATATATATATATGTATTGAAATTTATATTAAAAAAATTACAAACGAAATGATAAACCTACATCAAGTAAAAATTTTGGACTCGCCTATATTTTCCGAGTTACGGGCCTCTAATTTTTTATTAAAAACATACGTTTGTGCGTCATATATTCTAAGATATCAATATCGGTATCATTTAAAAGCTGTTGAAGAGGTCTTTCAAAAATACAAGTATTTTTTAACCCATTACCCATTAGGGGCAATGACATTTTTACATAAAAATTTTTTGTTTTTAAATTTTTAGTTCTCTGTCACCTCAATTTTTTTTTTGTTGATTAGAGTTGCTTCACGAAACTAAATTTACATACATAGTGAAGCTTATAAAAAACTTGGCATAGCAAAATATAGCACTCTTACTTGTTTTATCATGATTTTAAATTGACCAAAAATAAAATCATAGTTTTTCTGGATACTCAGAAAAATTTTAAATAATGAGTAAAAATCCAAGCCCATAAACTACAACACAAAAATTACTAATATATTTTTAGCATGTTGTTTTTACACCTCTACAATAAAAAAATAAAAAAAACAAATTTCAACCACAACTCTTTGTCAGCAACAATTCCGCAATTCCCCAAAGATTTAACTAACAGAAAATTACACAAATATTTTCACACTAATAAACCATAATCACTGATATCGTTTTACTTAAATATTTCAACTCTGGCGTTTAACAACCCTCATCTTCCTTTCCAACATGTTTTGTTTCACAAAATAATTCTCATGTTTAATACACTAAATTCACCAGCAACCCAAATAAAAATCCTTAAGGATTTGTTGAAATAAATAAATAAAACAACAACACTTGTTTATTGCAAAACAACTCAATACGACAACTTATTTGGTCTTGCGATAATTTTTTATTTTGAAGACTAAAACTTAAAGGTAAAATAAAAAACAGACGTGTTCAATTGAAATAATATTCGATTTTATTAAGTGCTCTGGCTGATATTTTTTTCTCTGTTAACTGTGTAACAATCAAGACCAAATGCATGTGAGAAGGGTGAGTTTGGTTTTTTTACGAATTGATAGTTGATTGAATCATTTTATTTTATCTCTGTAGTGCAGAGATTTTTATAGACATTTTTTCGGTTGTTGTTTCTTGTTACTGGGATTTGGGATTTTTTTTTATTTTTTTTTTTTTGTCATGTTAAAAGGTTTTTAGGTTAATGACATTAAATTGATGTATATTTTAACATTTTATCAAGATTTCACCACATAAAAGATTAAATAAAACTAAATGACAATTGTTATAAAATGTTCAGTGTAAAAAAAAAAGATTAATGGAAATTGGAAAAAATTGTATTAATAAATTTAATCTTTTAGGAAAACCTTTTAGATTTTTAAACTTTTATCAAGAAGAAATATTTGATCCCATTTATTTTTAGTAAGAAGGGTATTTAATAAAACAGGCTTCTGTGTCAATCGGTGTTCAGACTTATCGGTTAATAAGCAATAATTAATTTTTTATAGTTTTTTGTAATAAAATGAGATTGACAATCCTTTATATATCTGCAGCATTTAAGATAATGTTGTGATTCGTTAAAGATTTTTGATTGTCTGTTTGCGCAAATAGAGCCGAATAACTTGTTACTCTCCTTCCCCAACAAGTGCGATGGTATAATATCTGAGAACATCATGAGACATGAGTTCAAATCCGCTCAGTGCCTTGAGTATTAACAACAATAATTGTTGTTGAATAGCTGCAGTGTATAAGTTGTATAAAAGACGAACATATGAAATAAGTAATTTACTATCCCGGAGTCTCGTTTTACAGTAAATATATAGTCGCGGTAGATAAGTTGGTGAGAATAAAAGATGATATAGTTTAGATACCTGTATGGTAAAAAAAGGTCACAAAAGTAACCACATTGTTAAATTATGTAGCAGTCGTAGCTGATATAATAGAAGGGCCTACTTCGAGTTTCGCCGGACATACTGGACATATGTTGTTCTGGATGGCTGTGAGCTTGGAACACGCCTGTTTTCTAAAAAAGGCATCGAGTATCTTAAGCGTTACCAGAGTTACAGAATATTTAAGTGTAGACTGCTATGTAAGTTTCTAAAACAGCAATTTTAGTAGGCAAGAGGTCTGGAGATTAAAGAGAGATGCGTAGGGCTTCAAGCACCATACAGTCCCGACTTGACATTGCGACGTCTGATGTACTTCTAGATTTATAAAGCAGATATTTTAGGGTTTTCAAAGTGTTGTTTTGGTTAAGAAAGTTAAAATTAGTGCTTTTCATTGTACGAGATTGTACATCAAAAGGCCTTGAAACAATCCATAATGAAGACGACTACAACACAAGTTACAGACAGTCAACTGCATTAAGGCAATCGAGTGGCGACTTATAATTATATTTGGAGTTACATATGTAGAAAGTAATAAAACTTGGAACTGAATTACCTTTTTTACTTAATATTTATAAATCACATATGTGTGTAAACAGACCTAAATTCCTTTACAGCCGTCCAAAATCGTTATTTGTCACCTTAATAAAGTTGCTCTATTGTAATGTCATCTTTTTAAAAGGATGGCGAAAAAAAACTACAAGTTCGAATAAGAATATAAGAGAACAGCAGAAAACGTGTGCTCAGGATCACCTCGGTCGCAAGCTGACAATAACAAAGAACTGTTTAATGAAGAGAGAAGTTGACAATTAATATGATAAATAAATACAGAAATCCTTCATAAATAAGGATTTTGCAAAATTTCTTCATTGTCACAAATTAATTAATTTGTTTACTCAAATAATTAACAAGCAAAATTATTCGATTAAAGAAACATAATAATTTAAAGACTTTTTCAAAAAATTAATAAATTGAAACACTTCAACTTCTTTATTGCTTAATGTATAAAATAACTATAAAACTAATGTCCTTTAAAATTAACTTAACTTGGCGGCAAAGTTATAATAAACTACGGCATCTAAGACACAGTCTCGCCACTTATTTAAGCCCTAAAACGCGACAATATTTTATAGAGAAAATTTATCACCAAAACAAAACTCTTGAAAAAACTCTAAAAAAATAATATAAAAACTACAACAAAAAACCATGTGCCAATGATGACAATATACAAATTCCATGAGAAGGAAAAAAAAGAGAAAAGTTGTAAAAATTATTGACATGTTTAAGATGTCATTATGGTTTTTTGTGCAAGTATGTTTATGAGTTTCTTATAAGGACTTTTTTTAGATTTCACTTTCTTTTAAGAGGAGTCGTCTATGGAAAATAAAGTCATCGATATGTAGTTGTAAAATAAAAAATTCCTTAAATATGACATTCCTTTAATTTATTAACAGATATTTAAAAGAATGATTGTCTTTAGTTTGTTTTAATGTGATGACGTTTTTTAGAAGTGAAGAGCTTATAATTTCTGTATTAATGTTCTAGTTAAACAAATATGTGTATACTCGTACAAAAATTATATCCAAGGCGACTAAATATTGTTTTTTTATACATCTGACCAACTGCATAAAATTGTAAATATTTTTTTATTTACTTGTGAAGTTTTACGCCTAAGCTCCAAATAAATCAATATTGCATTTTAGCTTTTTTGCGCTGGCATTATTTCTTTATTTATAGGCTTGTTTCGACAGTTATTAAATTATTTGAAATAGCAAAACCAGATATCTAAATTAATGCCAGCGGAGTATCGTATACTAAACAGTTTACATTAACAAAAGCTTGCTGATCGTTGCACCTTTGTTTACTGCAACCAAATGTTTTTATAAAAAACATAATATTGTGGCCATGCAATTAAATTTTTTTCTTTGTATGTAACACTTTGTTCGCATTCCTTAAAAACTTGTTTTCGATATTTTACTTTGGATGAAGCTTGGCTTCACCATTAACAGAACGAAGCAAAGACTAATATCAATTATCAGTTGCAGGAAAACAAAAATAAACTCTTATTAAGCTAAGGACAGAATTTAATTTCGCATATTCGGCTATGCCGAGTCTTACATACCCTTCACAATGTTTGTAAATCTAGTTTAGTGACTATAAGAAAGCACAATATTGCGGTGACAGGGAATTAAAAAATAAGAAAAAAAAAATTAAGTTAATAATTTTCATCATCGGGTTTTAATGTGTTAAGCTCTTTTAAAAGAATTTGGTATTTTCTGAAAGATTTCTTCAAAATGCTTTTTAACGATACCCATATTGACAATATTGATAATAAAACTTTTTTATACATTTTTCAAAGGCCCGTAACCTAAAAAACATAAGCGAACGCCAGTTTTTTTAATTTATGTTTTTTTTTTTTTTTCTAATTTTTCTTATTTTCTGTCGGACATGGACCGAATTTGCTGATTTTCTATAAAAAAAACATTTTCGAATTTTTGTCTAATCAATTAGTGTATTTAAATTCTCTCTGACTGATCTAGTGCTTTGGTAAATTTGATTTCAACACTAACACAGACGGACATCGCTCAATCGACTTCGCTATGAATAAGAAGTCAAAAATAGATATTTTCGAAATTACAAACGGAATGACAAACTTAGATATACTCTTTTTCGCCTTTTTGCGGTGAAGGGTATTAAAACAATTTAAATTTAATTTAAATTAAATTTTCGAAAGGAATAGAAAAATTTTGAGGATTTCTTAAGAGGTTCAAAAATTAACTCAAAATACAACACATTTTTCTTTTTTCTTCACTCAACACACAGATAAGAAATAAAAAAATACAGTCGATTCATTCTGCTGTTTTGTTGTTTTGTAGAATTTTCCCTTTTACTTTTCTGGCTTAAGTTGGTTCATAATAAACACTTTATAAAGACGATAATAATAATGTTTCGCTGTGGTTGTTGGTGGTTACTGTTCGTAGTCACTGTCGTAGAACAAAAGTGTTAAGAAAAGGAATTCCTTGCACGTTTCAGGCACGTGCATATTAAACATAAAGCGGAAAGGGAAATGATTATGAAGTGCGTTTTGTATGACTTCATTTTTAAATTTTTATTTAATTTTTCTTTGTTTTTTGAATCAACAAAACTAAGAAAATGTGGATTTAATAATTTACAAAAAAGGGAAAATATGTTAAAAATGGTCAATATCCATTAAAAATTTTATTTAAAAAAACTGCTTAAATTAATATCCCATTCTTCTTTTGTTTTATTATACAATGTTGAAGTGTATTACTCTGATTTAAATATCAAAAACATTTTCTTACTAAACAACTTGAGATGCGTGAAAATGAAAATGTATTTTTCATTTGTGTTCTGTATTCATTTCAAAAAGAATCAAACTCTTTAGAAAACGTTTATTAAACAATTTTCATCATTTAAAAGCGTAAACGCTTCTATTGTCCTTTTGCCTCCCACACTGCGAGTACAAACACACTTAGTCAACACCATCTTCTTTTATTTTTCTTAAGACTTTTCTTCATACAGCGCCTTATTTTTAGTGATAATAATTCTTCATTTAGTTTCTGCGAGTATTCATTTATTCATTCATTGCCTTTCTAACTTTCAAGTGGCGCCACAAACACTCGTTTAATTCTTTTTTTATTGTCTTCTTCATTCAAAACGTCAGCATCATGTCTTGAATACGAAATTAAAATTTCAAGTGCTAATACTCGTGCAGTTAGTTAACATGGCAACCGTACTTTTTCCTATGGTTTCACTTATTCCTACAGAATGTAATGTGAACGCGAGTGTTCGTGTGTATTTGTGCTAGCAAGGAGTTTTATTTGCAGGATTATAGAAGTTGCTTGTTTATTGATGTTTTATTAAATTTTATTTAGTTGTTGGAAGGTGTCGTTTGTATTAACATACGAATGGAAATTGAGTAGCGTAAAGAAGAAATAAAATTGAATTCCAATTGATAAAAGATATTTGTAATTATTTAAAGATCTTAATTGAAATTTATTGCTTACAATCGCTTTATGCTGTTTTGCATTCAAAACGCCATAATGGTACTTTAGAAGTTGATTAAAAATTTGGCGATGTGTAACATTTTAAATTTAAATAATTTAATTTATTTATCAATTGCTCTTTAAATAATACGATGGATTTTTTTTTATATGAATAATATCAAATTCTAATGATTTTTTAATTTGAGTTTAAGCAATATCCCTAATTTTGTTTTTTATTTTTTTAAAGTTCAATATAATTCTCTCAAAAAATTGAAATTATTATCATTGGATCGACACAAGTCTTTTTTCTTTTTAACAATCGCTTAGACTGAATAATTAATTTCGAATACAAAAAAGTCAAAAAGTTGCCTGGGTGTGGTACTTCTTAGTGGTGCTTCTTACGTGAAACTAAATTCTAATTAAATCAAAACGTTTATTGTAGCAGCTCAGCAGCGTTTTGATAAAGGCCCATATCCACGACTATTTATTGTGCGGTTTTTGAAAAAAATAACTTCAAGCTACTATCTGCCTTCAAGGCTTTCATTGCTACTTGGTTATTTTGTCATTTACTCAATATCTGAGGGTAAGTAGTGCTAATAAACCAATTGCATATAGAAGCTGGCGATTAAAACGCAAAACATACATTTTGAGGCTAACGAATGAACACTAAGAAAGATCTTATTTTGCTCAGTGCTGTTTTTTAAACGAATTTTAATGTGATTTCGAGTTATTGGCCAGCTTATTGACCAGCTTATTGACCTACTGATCGTAAACGAATTTCTGATCCTTCTAATCTTCAAACCATTTACCCATACATAGCTTTTTGAAACCCTCCGTGTTTTTTAACACCGACTTCATTTTAATTGATGGTCGACATTTTTATAAATAAGCTAAAATGTTAATTTAAATCCTAAGCCGTTTGTAGGCCTCCCCAGTGAACTGTATGTGATGGATAAGCACCTATAATTAATGAAAGAGGAGTACCGCATAGATTTAACCATTTGAGAAATTACTAATAATTTAATTGAATAATTAACAGAAATTACTAATAAATTAAGATCTATTCCTTACCATTAACTCGGCTGCAAAAGACAAAGGGAGTACAAAAACAAATTTCAAAAGGTTAAAAAACTTTTTATTGTTCAACTTTCTTAATTGAAAGTAACCGCCACAAATTTAATTGATTTCCTTTTAAAATTAAAAAAAATATTTTAAATTTTGTTTTTATTTCCAAAAGAAATTTCGGCGTTCCTTTTCGCTTTATAAAATAAAGACCAAAATAGGAGGATAAAACTGTCTGCCATATGAGTTTTCGAAAAAACTTTCGAGAAAAATACTTCAGCGGTTTTTATCTTGAAAGGCTTTTAATTCAAATTTGAATCAAATTTACACTAACACTGCTCGAAGCTATTGAAAAATATTTAACAGTTCACCTCAGCCATACTATACGCTGTATAAATTAGATATTTCACCTCAAATTTATTTTCCCACATCAACTTTTTCTGTCGGCAAATTTTTTGTTAGAATACAGAAAGGCTTTCTTATAGAATCCATATATTTGCAGGACCACATATTTTTATTGAAAAAGAAGTTTAAGGAATGGCGAACTAAGGCTAATAGAGAATTATGTCCTAAGATTTAAACAATTAACCAATTATAACCCTTAAAACTCTGAAGTGAAATACCCCTGATACTGATACAGATGTAGTTAAAAGCAACAGAAGTGAACACGATCATTGGCATAAACTCAATATTTAGCCTAGACTGCAAAATTATAGTTTGTAAACCGATTTTAAAAGCAATATAGTGTTACAGAATTCAGTTATACGCCTCTTCTTTAAAATTTAAAAAAATCGAAGAAGGATAAAATTATCAATTGGTCTGTTTTTTGCTTTTTGGTATTAGTTTCCAGCAAATAATTTTATAAAAGATTATTGAGTGTGGAATTAAGGATTTTTTTTAGAATGACTTCCCAACTAGATTACCAACCTAATGATTTTAACAAGGCTTGACACTTTTATAATCAATTACTGAGTATTGCTTACATTGATTATTGCAGGAAATTAAAATATGTGTTGTAAGCCAGAAAAAATTTGGCAGTCGTAAAAGTAAGACATGATATAGCAAATACTTTTTAAGGTAATGTCTAATTTTTTGTTGGGTTACTTCAGAACTCCGTAACTTTAGAAATTATTTTGAAACTGCTTTTATTTGAAAGGCTACGCTTACAGATTTTCCCCACCTAAATAGATGGCCTTTTTTTAATTTAAAAAATTAAGGGTGACCCCATAAAATGTGTGTGATTTTAACATATGTGTTACAAAAATTTTAATATTTTTACAAAGTGATCAATGTCAATGAAACTTTATAAAAAGGAAGGTAAAAAATTAAGTGTGCAATTAATTGTTTGACGTGTATGACTTTATCGTTTAGACCGTTGCACATTGGCTTGAAAACGATTTATTTCGCACATAATTCGGTATTTCATGAACCACTAAAGACATCTTAACAAACACATTTTGTTAGCTGTTTGAGTTTTTCAGTTTGGCACAAAAGGTGTTTATACACATTTTTAATTTTTAATATAAGAAAAAAATCATGAGGAGGCGAGGTTTAGAAAGCTCCTAAAGGTAAAATCGCTTCTTGAGAAATAAAATATAGAACATACAAAATTTTTATATTATAACGATATAAGAGCTTTCAAACAAATGGTTAAATAATATTAAATGTTTTTTAACTTGAACATAAAAATTCCTGGAACGGGGAAAAACGTACCAAAAAATTGTTTTTTTTTTACAAAAGTGGCTCCACATTATTAACCGCGTGGGTGACAAATCCTTTTTGGGGTATGTAGCCAACAGATAAGGATATATAAATCTCTTTACGTTTCTTTAATCGGTACTTTGCACTCCGGAGAATTTTAAAAAAATTCTATTTCAAAATAGGCTATGTTTAGATAGGGCTGAAAGGACAACCCTTTTAATTTCTGGTCTACTTTTTCTTTTATTCGCATTTGCTATAGGTTGTCTTTAAAATAGTTTAAAAATTTTTGCTAATACCGAAGTAAGTTTAAGTTACATAAGAAAGAAAGAATAGCACCTTTTCGGGGAAAAACGGTATTTTTTTATTTCCCCATTTCAAAGTCGTGTAACTTTTTAACGAAAACTGCTATCAGAACGAAACTAATTTATTCCAAATTTTACTAAATATATAGCAGATGTCTTAAAGTAATAATCAGATTACTACACCATGCCAAAAGTACTAAGTTAAGGTCGGCCAAAATTTAAAAAAAATGTATATATTTGTCAGCCGATTTTCTCTCAAACTAAAAGACATAACCTACACATGGAAGCATATATTTTGTAGATATTTTCAACTAATTAAATTTAAAAAATCTTAACATTTAAGTTACTAATAAACTTTTTATGACATATCTCAAGATGTATATATGCCAAAGGTACCAAAAGTTGATGACCTCCCAGAAGCCTCCCTTTACCCTTAGGAGAGGTCGACTGTTTAGAACTCTACTCAGAAACACCTCTGATTTGCCTCTGTGAAATTTCGTTAAGATACTGAATTATCTCCAAAATAAATCTTTTTTTTTATGCCACTGTACCTTTTAAAAGCACATGAAATTTAGAATTCATATGAATCTAAAATAAAGTTTTTACATAGTTTTTTAAGAGCGCTTGTTTTCACATTTGTGCTTGAGAATTTGGATGTTAAAACACGTATGATGAAGTTACATTAAGTAATAAATAATATTTTGTAAATAATTTTTTTAATTAAAAAAAATCTTTAGTCCCATCCTCTTTTATTTTCACTTTATATTTAACGTATCAATGACCGGGTATTGTGCCGTTCACTGGTCCGTTAAATTAAATTTTTGTTTTTATTTTTATTTATTTTTAAAGTAAAATACGGCCATCAAAGCGGAACATCTTTTTAACATTGATAGTCATAATTCATAAATTCGTTTGCCCAGATAAAGTTAACAAATCGAAAATTTATTTGAAAAACATGGAGAAAAGCTAAATATTTTAGATAATACTCACCCACCAAAAACTCCCGTGGCTTTTTCCTTAAACGCAGTTAAACCCTTCATGGCGATGAAAAAGTTGCAATGTAACTTTTTTCTTTAAATGATTTTGTACTTTTATGGTTGGCTGTTGATTTTATTTTTGTTTATAAGGATACACTGCGGGTGGCCGTTTGTTTATGCCACCTTAGAAAAAAAGTTTGTTTCTCAGTCTATTACTTCTTACTCCGAATACGTTTCACACGTTATTTAAACCCACACGTTAACACGCTTTTCGTTTGTTATCTTCTCCTGTTTTACTTTTTATGTGTAACACGCTTAAATATTTGATTTCTACAAATTACAAACTGAAATGAAACTTTGCTTTGACTTCTTACTTTTTTTTTTAATACTTTTTGGTGGGTGGGTGTGGTTGATTGGTTTGTAAAGTTTTTTTTGTTGTTTTTAATCTATTTTTATGCGATTTCTCTCTTTTTTTGCTGCTTTTGCAGAGACTTAATAATTATTACAAACGACTTGCTGACTGACTGTTCATTGGTGTATCCTTAATTCCATTTAATTTATTTTTAATGAAATCACTGCAGTCATCATTCTCACTTTTTATGGAGCTTACAAAGTAGTAGTTGGTAGTTCCAAGTGTAGATTTGTTGCACAAATACTAGTACGAGCTTTTGCCAAATTGGCAGTTATGGGTCATTTTTATTTTACTTTTGCCTCCTATAAAGAAAAAGCAAAAAATATACAAATTGGTATTGAGTCATGTTCATTTGCTGATAAGAAAGTATGTATGAATCCTTGCAGGTCTGTAATTGTGCGTTTGTTTGTATATGAATATGATATTTTTCCTATTTTATTGCCACAAACAAAAACATGGCAACCAACATAAGCGGATTATTTTCATAAAATTTTGTTTTTTGGGAGTACGAGTTGCACAAATTTGCTGATGAAAGTACATAAAGTTTTAGTGATAAAAAAGTAAACACACAAAGCGGAAACAAAAATAAAATCCACTTCAAAGAAATTCATATAATTTTTGAAAACTTTTAAGCGGATTTTGTTTAATGAACGAAATTAACTTTAGCGAAAAATATATTTTTGATTTAATTAAAATATTTTCATTTCAGTTCAACTACCCAAAGACGATGTTATTTTAAATATTAAAATATGTACACAGTATATTTAACATATATAAGCAATTAAAGTTTTCCATATATGATCAATTAACACTGATACTACATTTTTAAAAATAACCACGCCCACCAAATAAATCTTCCAAGTTAATGCCAGTACAGAAAATAATACTGAATTTAAATAAGTTGTATTTATTTTAAACCGACTTCAAAAAAAGGAGGAGGTTATTTGGGAGATTATGCTTACAGATTGTTCCCGTTTTAAAAACAGTTCATAATCTTAAAAATTAAAGGGTATCCCCATAAAGCATACATGTTTTTGAGGTGTATAATGAACCGTAAAGCGCACTTCTTTAAAAAAATTAATATAAAAATAAATTTAAAAATTAAAGGGTGTCCCTAAAGGCGAAGTAAATTTACTTATATGCGGCTATCTTTTGAACCACTATAGACAAACACTTAAAACTAGACAGGATGTCATACAAAATTATAAATTAAAGTGTGTCCCAATAGTTATTGTATTTTGATGTATGTGGCCAAAGTTTTAAACTGTAATAGGCAGATAGTTAAAATTTAAAATAACCTGTATTGCTAAGTCCGCAATAACAACAAGTATAAAATTTGAATTTATAAATTAAAGGGTGTTCCCATCTTTGAAGTTAATTGACCTATATTTTAAACTGTTATGTACAAATACCTTAAAATTAAATAGAATTTCCACTACTTTGTCTGGTTTATTAAGAAGTATAAACAATAAAATTATAAATTACAGGGTGTTACAATACATGCTGTTATTTGATGTATGACCAAACTGTTGAACAATTGTAGACAGTTGATTGATTGATTTTGCTAAGTCCGCTATAACACGTAGCAAACTCGAAATAAGAAATTAAAGGATGTTCCTATAACTGATGTAATTAGATCTATTATTAAAATTAGATAAAATGTCCATTACAATATGAAATATAATAACCAGTTTAAATATTTAAAATAAAAAATTAAAGGGTGCCCTAATGGTTTTCTTTTGATTTATATGACCAATCTTTTAAACAGTTATAGACTAATGCTTAGAATTTAAACAAATTTTGTTTTACTGTATCAGCAATAAAAAGTATAAAAAATAAAGAGTGATCACACAATTTTTTTATTTAATCTGCATTCATATTTTATTCTAGATATATAAAAAATTCAGACACGATCTTTCTCGAATATAATATAAGAAATGTATAATTACAGTCATAAACAAATATGATTTTAAGTTTGTTTTGAAGTCGGTTTGTTTTTGCAAGAATTATTTAGGAAAGGAACAAAACATTGCCATGTGATAATGTGATTAAGATTTGCTTTCATAAAATCTTTAATTTACCGACTTAAAATTGATGACATCAAGTTGAATAAAATTAAATCGATCAAATGATTAAGTTAATGAACGATTGTTTTCATTATACGAGTATGTATGTAGTTGATTTAAAACATGCCGTTAAACAACAATGATCAAAGGTCAGTATCTTGCTGACAGTTTTTATACGATCATTTCTGTTATATTCCATTTTCTACATTAGAGCATATCGAAAGACAGTCCTTTTAATCAAATTAGTGAAGCAAGTACATTGATTGAAATGTGATATATATAACTTGGTATGATTTATAATTCCTAAACTATTGAAGAACCAACTAAGACAATTCTCGTTACATTTACCAGATGGAGGAACATTAGACTCGAACTGATAGTAAAAGATTTAAAGAGTTCTCTGAGAAAGTCAAATGACTTTGACTCATTCTTGACACATTCTTATACTTGGAATAATCATATTTTCTCTTTCAAAAGGGTGATAAGGCTAGGCATTCTGTCAAAAGCTTTTTGAAAAGAGTGAAAGCAAAAGCTCGATTGATATTAAAAACCGGTATATAATATTCTGTGTCTTGAGGTGGTGGCAAATCTGCACAATCCGCCTCTAAACATCTCAGTGCAAGAGTAAATTTGCAGAAGCCTCGTTTTCTTCGTAATTTTGGAAACGACTCCTACGTTATAATGGACACAGACGTTGGTATTGCATAGATACTTTAAACTTCTCATATTTGACAAGAGATAATGGGCAGTTCACTGGTTCACTGACGTCTTACAAAGGAGTAATGGCAACACAGCAGGCTAAGCTATCAACAAGCTACCACATAGCATAAATACCCAACAACTACTTAGATTGAAATCTGCGCCGTTTGCATATACGCAAATGGATGTTTAAGCAGAAGAACAAGAAGAATAAGAGTTGTCATATTAAGTTTTTTCCTGACCTTTTTTGTTTTATTTAATTTCTGTTCTTTTAAGTTCTTTTTGAACTTTCAGGCTTTCAAGGTCAATTTTAAAAAAATTAAAAATTTTTTATATTTATTTATTCCGACGTTTCATCAGGGAAATTTTATTTTGTATAATATTTAAATTTTAACACAACAAAAATTATTTAATATATTTAAAATTTAAAAAGACAAATATTTTTTTTAAAAAATAAACAAAATTTAAACATCAAATCAAATAACATAAACATAAACATAATAGCACACCACTGTTCTTAAAGTTAATATCACAGTATACTAAAAAGTTGTCATTATCTCCAGCAGCCAGGAAATATAAGAGCCAACTTTCTAGCCAACAAAAGTGCTTTAAACTCTCTTTTGGTATATCTATACTAGAAGGATAATTAATTCCTTAGGTCAGTCAGAGTTTTATTGCCATTAAAAACCTCTGACCGGCCTTAAGCAGTCAAAGCTTCTCACTCATTGAGCTACTGAAGCTTTGTTAGTTATTTTAGGGATAGTATGTGTTGGCTCAATTATCCTTAGCGCTTAGCTACCATCCATTCCAAATCGGTAATGTCAAAAATTTTACGTAAAAACTAGGCTTGCAAGCTTGCTAATTGAAATTCATCGGTGACAATCGGCTGGTTTCAAGTCATATACTATAAACTAATGGGCTGTACAAAATTTCCGCTTGGGTCAATACATATAGCTGCCCTACAAAATAACAATAATAACAAACAGAAAAAATTTCATTGCCTTTAGTACTTTTTTGTAAATTAAAGTTTTAGAGAGAATTCAGATAGAGATTGTGTCTGAACCAAGGCATTACAAATTTACACAATTGGATGTTGTAATTTTTTTAGCTTAAAAGGGCATTGAGAAGATTTAAAAAATAAAATGGTAAGAAGAAAAGAAAAGCTTGAAATGTGCACATTGGTGGTCTTCGAGATTCCTTGGATTGCTGTTATCAAAAAACATTTGAGTATGTAGTTCCTATTTAAATAGATCGGAGGCCGTATCAAAAGTTCAGTTACCGAGGATTTCCTTAAATGAAGTACAACATTTTTAACTCGAGAAGTAACTCATGAAGCTCCAAATTCTAAATTTTAGTTTTAATTTTTTAATTTTTTTATTTTTCTATGTGTCTATGCTTCTGCCCAATATGATACTTAAAATAATTCCCATTAAACATGCTTTTTTTAATTTTTGATAAAATGATTAATTTTCGGAGATATTCATATCTATGCACATTATCTTCGAACTGAGGACCATCTAATAAATCTGGAATTAAAATGTAACAGATCCTTACGAGATTTAATTAACGTTGAATTATAAATTTTATCATAATTATCTTGAAATTCAAATATCAGCCTTATGCATAGCAAAGTCGATTGAGCGCTGTCCGTCTGTGCTAGAGTTGTAATCAACTAGATAAGGTAGAGAAGGTTTAAATACATCAATCGATCAGACATAGTTTTGAAAATTTTGCTATTGAAAATCATTTTTTAACTTCGATGTCCTTCGCGGCAGCGGGCAAAACAACACCTCTGCCTCCAATTTTTCTATATCGTTTCAAACAACAAAGTAACACAAAAACAAATACATGGGGCGATGGAGAACTTTAAATAAGAAAAAAACATGGAGTAGAAAAATTGGCGTTCGCCCATATATTTTCGAGTTATAGGCCTCTACACTTTTCATAGAAAATTACGGTTTTGCACCATATTTTTTAAGATATTAAAGCATTTAAAGAGGTCTTTCAGAAAATACGGAAAACAAAATTTTAAAGGCTTAAACCATTAATTAGTACTTAATTTTTTCCTTATTTTTTAATTCTCTGTCATCCCAATATTTGTTTTTTGTTATTAAGTTAATTGGATTTATTCCGCCAGTAAATAAAATACTGTTGTCATACCTTTCGGTGAAGACCGTCGTCACTGGCTGTTTATTTAGTACGATTGGCAAGCGCTTTCGATGTAAAGACATCATTTTCAAGCCGCGTTTTGATTAGTACTGGTTAGATAGTGTAAGGTGTTTGTTGCATCACCACCACTATCTATGCAAAAGTATTTGTTTTTTGTTTTTATTGGAGTTATATAAGCCGAGCATAGCACTTTTACTTAATCCACTTTCGTTTGTATTTCTGCAGGTAGTTTTTGTTTATGATCAAAACTTATTGACATTAAGTTGGAACAAAAAACTAAGTAAAACTTGAAATTTTCGGAAAAAAATATTTTTTTAACTTTATGGTAGAAAAGAGTTTCTTATACCGATTTAATTTAAACTACTCAATGGGAAATCTTAAGTATGGTAAATGTGGTTATACATATACGGGTAAGGTTATGTAAGATTCGGCACAGCCGAATGAAGCACCCTACTTGTTTATTAATATATTACTCTAGAAAACACTTTTGCAGTTCTGATAAAAAGAAAGCTTTATTTGAATTTTATTAATTTATACGTAATACTTAAAAAATCGGTATTAGGAAGCTTTTGAACCTTTTGACGTTTACATTCAGTGCCACACCACACGGCACCGTTAAGCCTCAAAAATCTTTTAACTCCTGTGACTTTTTGGGGGTTAAATGTACATCACTTTATTTTATGCTATTCTTAGTTATGCAGCATAATTGTTTAGTTATGGAATGGAATAAATTGAGCTAACTTTTCTACTTGGAGGCTTAATTAATAAATTAATTGCACCGTTGAAAGAGAAAAATTACAAAAACATTCAAATGTAAAAAATTTTTTGAAAACTAAATATTTATAACTTAAATTCAGAACCAGATCACACTGGCTTGAAAAGTTCTAAATTTCTAATTTAGTTAGTTAGTTAGGAATGGCAGCCTCTCAAGACGAAGCTCACTTGAGCACAATCGAATGGCCCGTTGTGATACCACAAGGAAGACGGCGCGACTCCCCTTACCCAGCCGAGAACCATGAAGATTCCCGGATGAACTTCGCTATGTCCCCTATAGAGTGATATGATAGCTCCGTAAGAGTTCCGAAGAAAGAAGAGCCCAGAATTCTTAATCTTCTTCCAGCCAGGAATGGGCAATGGCACAGGAGGTGCAGTACAGTCTATTCCTTATTCTCGGAGCCACAGCTGTGACAGAAATCATTAAAGGGCAGACCGAGTCTTTCAGCATGTCTGCCGATTAGACAGTGACCAGTAAGTACCGAGACCTTGATACTTATGGATTTCCTGTCCAGTCCGAAAAGCTGCCTGGTCCGCTTGAGGTCCAATGTAATCTAGTTTAAACAAGCAAAATCTTTTTAAGGTGAATTTTTCCGATCGTCTAAATCCTCAACACAAGTTTTTATTTAAATCATTAAATGCTAGTTAAATAAACTTAATCGTATATGTGCAAACAGATGCATATCTGTGCAGAGGATTACTTCCTTTCTATATCTTATCGATCTCTTAAAATAGACACGTTAAAAAACTACTTAAGCTCTTAACGAACAGGAATCAAATCTATTTATGCTAGACTGTAGTCATCACAAATTTTTTGATACTTTCTTGAAAATATAAAAAATAAATATGCAATATTTTGTACTGTCGAAAATAAACCTAAAACAAAGACAAACTCTAGGATGGATATCAGTAAAAGAAAAACATTCCTTGAAATCTGACAGAGCAAGAAAAATGTTGGAAGCTCATCTCGTATATGAGCCATTTATTTTAAAAGTGGCATAAGTCACTTTACTTTTATCTGATGCACATCTAAAAAGGATTGTGTTTCAAAGGTTTTAAAAGCATTGAAGCTAAATCTCGGGAAGACATACTTGCACTTATCATCTCATGATGTTTATTTTCCCCCAACAGTAAGGGACAAAATTGTTCACGATGTAAGCATATACATATGTGAAAAATTTTTAAAATTTCTAGTTGACAACACCCTTAAACTTTTATTTGGCAACATCAGTTTTATTTACATACTATGGCAGTTGCATTTTTAAAATTCCGTTAGTTTTATTTACGATATTAACTGAGCATTAAAGCCACGTGTGTGAACAATTTGACTGAGTGTTAATTTTCTTTAAAAAGTTTTAATAAACTTCCGGTTTTTTCTGTGTGATTTTCTTTTAAAGTAAGTAGATTAATTGTTTAAACATAAAATTAAATAAACATGAAAAATACGATTAATTTAGTTTTACTTAGTTTTTTCCGTGATAGCCAAAGCTAAAGCAGCACTTTTTAAACAAAGCGTCATACAAAATTTAAAGGAAGGAGTCTTATAATGCGAAATTGCCAAAAAAAAATGTAATATATCAGTGGGTTCTGTGTGTAAAATAAAAAACAAAGTAATATACAGATCACAAGCAATAAAGCAGGTCGCCCAAAAAAACTTTCGCCAGCAGATTGTCACGAAGCTAGACGATTAATCATTACTGGTGCAGTCAATACCGCAGTTGAGGTCCAAAAAATGCTACGTGAAGAACATAATTTAGATGTTAGCACCAAAACCGTCCGAAGATGTTAAAAAACAGTAGATTGACAGCCAGAGCAAAAGTCAAAAAACCGCTTTTAAGCGAAAATAACCGCAAAAAACGTTTGAAGTTTGCAAAACAATACGAAAAATCCTCGTTAGAAGATTGGATGCGAGTAACATGGGCAGACGAGACAAAAATTAATAGAATCGAGTCAGACGGGAGGCAATAAACATGGGTCGATAAAAGTGTTGGTATAAAAGAAAGAAATATTTGTTAGACGTTAAAATTCGGTGGGGGCTCATTGATGGCTTAGGGTTGTTTTCGCGGAAACCAGCTTGGAGTTCTGCGTCGTATCAGTGGAAAAATGTGTGCCAAGGACTATGTCACCATTCTCGAAGACTCCTACATTCTTAGTTTATACATATTTAGCTTAGATCCAGGACAGGATGATATCTTTATGCAAGACAAGTATACAGCAAACATCTCTAAAAACTGGTTTAAAGAAAATGGAGAAAAACTCTTAGACTGGCCTCCACAGTCGACGGACTTGAACCCCATAAAGCACCTTTGGTCCGTTTTCTTTTTCTTATTTTTAAGTTCTGAAATGCTAATCGATTTGAAATGTTTGAAAAAATTAAAATAAAAGCAAATGAAATAAAAACATCTTTCATAATATGTTGGTAGTAATAATTTCGTGAACAATTTTGTCCCTTACTGTATATATATATATATATATATATATATATATATATATATATATATATATATATATATATATTTTTTTTTTTTTTTTTTTTTGTGAAAAAGTGACTTGTGCCTTTTTCAAAATAAACGGCTCATTTATAAAAATTGGTTTAAATGAAATAATCAAAAATACTTACATGTTTGCTTAAGAACTTTAATCCTTAATATAATTTTAGATTATATAACACAATAACTGATAGTGCAGTCATTGATGATGTCATTTAGTAATCCAAGGATACAAAAATTTGTTGTTGTATATTTTTTATTTCATTGAAACTTAAAATAGTTTTTTTTAGATTTTAACACTTTCAAACATTAACGATTTTTATTTTTAACGATAAGAAACGATTTAACGAATTTAAGGTACACAAATTACAATAATGATAAAATAGTACGGTGAGGATTTTTATATATACACTGAAAAAAATACACTTTTAAAAGTAGAATATTTTAAAGAAATTAATTTAAAAACACAAATGATATATTTTCGTTAAAAAAAGATATTTTTATAACAAGAAATTTTATTTTTATGCCTTAACTTAAATTATTTGAAGTGACATTTTTCAGACAGAGTTTTTGGTTTGTAAGGACAAACCAGCGGATCCCTATCGAACTCTGTCTGATAACTGTAATTGTATTTGAAATGTAAGGTTCTATATAAAAGATAAATATGAAAATTTGTGCTACCACCTTTCTCGAAGATCGGAAAATTTATGGTGGTTGTATACATAAATGATAGTACAGTATATACTGGAAAGTATTATATACATAGAAAAGGATGGAAGTATTACACAAACTTTGGAATTACAACTCTCTTCTTAGCATTGGAATGAAATGAAAATCAAAAATATGATGCAATCCTTATATCACTGGAAATTAACATGGAAGGCTTATACGTGGACTTTACCTCTTGTTTGAAATTCTTTTTATTGGAAAGTATTGTATTATATAAACTGAAATTTTCACTCAATACGATTTTTCGTTCTTTTAAATATTAAAAATTAAAGCACAAGTGATTAAAACTTTTTTATCTCTTTAAATTAAATTAAACTGTTTTTAATATGTATTTTTTTAACAAAATTATCTTTCCCTTTTCTTCAAAACCGACCTCTTAATTTTCTCTGTGAGTTTAATAGAACCACTTTGTACCGTTTTTTTTTACACCACACAACAGGACTACAAACGAAGAACTACTGTATGAAATTATAAGATCCTAGAAATACCAGCAATGGACCAAAATTCGCTAAAATCCATGTATACAATTTAATATATCCTTTCTGTTTTCGCACTGGTGTGCAAAAGAGCTGGCATTAGTGTGGTGAAAAGCTTTTTGATTTTTTCAGACCTGCGCGTAGCTTGTTTCAAAGTATAAAGTGATGGAATTTTAAATCCTTCTAAGGGTTTCTTCTGTTAGAATATCCATTATTTATTAACTGTAACAATGTACAAGTGGGTGGTTTTACACAACATTTGGTGTGAATAGCCACCTGTTTGGCGTTAGCCAATCAAGTTTTTTTAAAGGTGGAGTCCAGCTTTTAACCATTCTTCTAATGGAAAATTTTAACTTTTAATAAAGCGTCTCTCATTTCTTTAAAAATAAAAAAATATTTATTGTATTTTTACAGTTGTATTTTCTTGTGTTTACATGTTAAAAGATTTCAACATATTTCGTTCCAAAATCACTGCAAAAATCGGGAAAATATATAAAAAGTTTCTATATGTGTAGACATACACATACATATGTACATTTTTAATTCAGCCACTCTATGAAAAATTATTGTATTTGCTAAAGAAAAATTTATGTAAATATGTTCTTGTGTACTTATATCACAATACAGTGGGCGACATTTTAAAATTTTAACATTTTAATTTTTATGAAATTATTAGTTAAACTGTTTGATATCAAAACAAATGGATTAAAAATAAGATTGGCTTAGTTTTATTAAATTAAAATTGATTTTCGGCTTATTTTCATTTTTTTATTTTATTATTATTTTAACTTTTTTTAAGAACTTTTAACTTTTTAACTTTTTAAAAGAAAAATTATTTACAAGTTCATGCGGACGTTTTCCAAAGAAAACAGGAACTACTCAACACTAGCAGAGTGTCATACTACATTTTCTAGATCACTCATCCTACATCAGCATTCTTCGCGACTATCTAACTTAGGTTGTGTACAATATAAATATTATAGTTTTATTTGACTAATTTACTGCCGGTTTCTCTTAATGCGAACGAACATTTTTTTGCATACTTATATTGAAAACATAAACAATTTTTTATATTTTATTTTTGTTTTTAATAAAAGTATGCGAAAGAAGATTCGTTCGCATGCAGAGAAATTAACAGTTAATCAACAATAATATGTTTAGACGAAGTTTACACACAACCCAAAGCATTTCTTCGTTGTTCTCTCTGCAACTGTTCTTATACATTTGTTTTTTGCTTAGTACCAACCTTCGGTATGGCCGAAAAGATGCTATTTCACGAATTGTGGAGATTTTTGCATACAATAAAGTACCCAGAAATACTGGCAACAACAAATATTCTGATGAATTAAGAAAATATAAATGAATAATTTAATTGCTTACAATATAAAGCAAAACAAAAAAGGTAATCGAGTGTGGAATCAAGCATTTTTGGTGAAAGGACTTTCCAACTGGATTACCAACCGTATGATTTTAACAAAGCATGAGACTTTTATAATCAAGTACTGAGAGTTGATTACATTGACTTTTGCAGGAAATAATAATCATTAGTATGTATTTTAAGTTATTTTTTTTTTTAACTTAAAGAACCAGTTCAATTTCTACTTTCTTTATTCACGAACTAATGTAATGTGTTTTGTAAGCGATTAAAAAAATTTTGCAATCACAAAAGTAAGTCATTATATGGCAAGTACTTTTTAAACTAATGTCTATTTTTTTGCTGGGTGTTCTTATAGAAGTTGTTGTTTCAGGGGTGTTATTATCAGTGCTTTCATTTTGTTGATGATGTCATTATTACTATAGATGTTTTAGAAAAAGGAAATAATATGATCAGTCTTTTTGTAATTGTTTTAGGAATAAATATACGTAAAAACAGAATTATTTTTTTTTTCGGTATTTAGTAGAGATAATATTAACGTAAGTTTTTACAATAATAGTTACGTATTACGTAAGCATTTTAGGTTAATAGTAAAATTAATTGACTAAGGAAAAATTTTTAATTTTTGCTCGACCTCTTCTAATTTTACATACATTTGTGCATACATATCGTCGGTACCATATAGAAAGGCCCTTACTTACATAATTTAAACTTTAAAGGAAAAAGTAAAACATAACAAAAACTGTAATTAAAATATTTTAATATTTAAAACTGTGATTATTGTGACTAAGTGTATTTGTGTAAAATGTTTTGGAATCACACAAAACTTCGGGTTAGGGCATTTCTGTATTAGACTAATTATATGTTTTTCTTCTTAATATTCTTCTTTCTTGCGGTTAACATTTTGCCTAAAATGTTAAAGAAAGCAATAACAAAAATACGAGACAAATAATACAAAGAAAAATTATTTTTTTTAAGTTTTGTCTAACCCTATTTCATATTCTTACTTATCAAATTAGTTGGTGATATATATTTTAATCAAAATGTACTAAACCGAAAGCAGATGTATAAAAAATGGTGATATCCGACCTAGCGATTTAGAAAGTGCTGTTTTACATCCCGCTAGTGACAATTTTTTTTTTCTTTAAAAACTGTAACAATTATGTTTAAATAGTTTTTCTTTCTTTATTAATTTAAAATTTAATATATACGTGGACTTAAGCCAAATTAAAATTTTTTATTGGTTATAATACTAAAAACGTTCGACAAATAAAAAATATATATAAATAAAATAATTTTAAAAACATTGAATTGAACCTTTAATTAAAACACACAACATTTTTTTCTTATTATCTTACATTAGTGATTGAAACTATAAAAAAAAACAATAGGAAAATTATTCAACTCTCTCTCGCCCACTGTATGTACACAAACTAAAATATGTATCTGTATGTAAACGTTTTTGCTGACATTGTTGTCAGCCATTTTGAATTTGTAAACGTTATTTCTCGTTTTAATTTATTATTTTTTATCTTTTCTTCCATTCAATTGTTTAGTTCGGGTTCAACAATTTGACATTTCGTTGGAATTTTTTAGTGTAGGCTTTATTTTTGCCAAATCGATAAAAATAGTTTTAAAAATGAAAAACTATTTGGTTAAAGGTCATATTCAATAAAAATAATATATAAAGATATTTTTATTTTGCTTTTTGTTAATTTCTTAAACAACTATATTTTAGAGCATATTTTTCAAATTAGTTGCATTTTTTATCTTTCAAATTCAAAATTAATAATAGGAAGGTACTTTACCTTTATATAAAAATCAACAAATCAAACAATAACGGGGTCATTTCTGTACATGACTGTTGGTGTAGATAGTAATCGATATGGAATGCAATATACCTTTTTTTTGGAATTATTGCCTGTCTTTTTGTCTGTCTGTACTCGCACCACGTAAAAACTGCTGGATGAATTTGAATAAGATTTTGAAAAAAGGTCCCACAAAACATTGGTTCAAATTTGATAAAAATATGTCGGTTCCTAGAGAAAATAGAGATACAACTGTGAAAGCACGTAATTTTACCGTTAAAATTGTACTGGAACAGTTGTCAGTACATTTTATTTTTGTAGATGGAAAATTTGTAACACTGTTTACAGAATTTTTCTCAATTTTAATTTTAAGAAAATTAGAAAAGATACGCGGACGAAGTCGAATTTCGATTCTTTTTAAATGTTCGATGTTACATAAAAATAAGCAATAGTCTGTCAAGATACTAAAATCATAATTTTACAATAGGTTTTTTATAAGTTTTTTAAGCCCTTCAACGATAGTAATAATCGTTGAGGTCTCCATTTTTAAATCATTTAACCTTAAAATTATTACTGAATCCTTTATCAGGGCATGAGAATAATTGTGTAAATTAAGATATTGAAATTAGACGCTAGTGTTTGACTTACTTTTTAATACCCCTTTATTTCGTAATGACATCCCATTATCGACTGGAATACGGCAATCCTCTTTATGCAACTAAATTTTAAGTAATTATTGGACCTTCGCTATGTCTGGTTGACGTTTACCCGCCCTAAATTGTTACCATTCGGAGGCTAAAGTCACAACATGCGTGGTCTTTAGTGAAATTCTCACGCTGAGTTAGCCCGAACCGTAATCTATCCGTAAAAATTTCTCATGTAGATGCAAATAAAAAGCGCAGCTTCAGCGGTAAGTAATTGAAAAATACGATCTTAATACTGCGGTAGTGAAGGTTTCTGCTGTTTTTTATTGTTGAAAAGTAATGAAAATGTAGTTATTTTCAGGACAATCTAGCGGTTTTATTATTATTTTTTTTTTTTTTTTGACATTTCTATATAGAAAAGAATATATTTCACTCGAAACATTGGAAAATTTTCAAGATCTGGTGACTTTATTTAATTAAATGTATCTAATACGAAAAATTGACCTAGCGAAGCTGACAAGTGTCTTGTAATTTTACAAAAATTGAATCAAAACAAAAATTTTAATTAACCTTTCTTAAGTTTAAAAGAACAACGATTTATTTTTTTTTAATATCAGAAGATGTGCTAAATATAGTTCAATAAAGTAAATCCGACATGGCGTCATTTTATTAATACTTTGATCCATTGACTATTCCAAAAAAAAACCGTGTGAGGAATTAATACCTCGTTTCGCAAAATTTTGAATGGTTTCTGATATGTTAACCATCAATCTTTGCTTTACACACCCACAAGTTTTCTGTCTAATGAGTGTTGCAAAATGCAGCAAATTTAATATGCAAAATTTTTAAAAATTTTCTTTTCGATCGTTTTGCTTTACTTGCTTAACAATAAACATAAACTAAAATTAAAGCCATGTTGTATAAAAAATCTGACACAGATTTCTAAAATGTGTTTTTTTTTTAATTAGAAAAAAAATCGTCTACTAACGCCACAAAATTTGTTCCATCAAAAATTAAAAATATCTAATCTAAATAGACATTTGACTTTTATCTTTTGTTTATATTGATTCCGAAAAATTATTGAATGCACTTAAGTCAATAAAAATTGGAAGAAACCTGTGTTATGGTCATATACTGTTAAACCTTGATAATAAAACAGATCGGACTTAGGAAAATAAGTTTCCCTCAGAAAAACTAATCCTACCTATAAAGTTTTTTTATACTTTTGTTTAGCAAATGTAATTTTAAGTTCAGCAAGAGTTCAAAAAACTAAACTAGAACTCAGGAATTGAAAAATTCACCTCGTCCCCTTTAGTGGGCGGTAACTCAAATCTATAATTAAAAAAAAAATTTTTTTTGTTAAATTAGAATATATACTATAATATACTACTTTACTAGCAGTGCCCGCGAATTCGCTTGCGTTTCATTTCTAATTTTGTTAAAATTCAAATTTAGAAAATTGTGTTTTCAACTATTTTTCTAGAGTTCTGTAGACAGTGTTAAAATTTTTCTATTTACAAAAATTAAATGTGCCAACAACTGTTTTAGTACCATTATGCCGGGACTTTTTATACTTATATCTCTTTTTTATCTACGAAATGACATATTTCTACCAAAAAAAAGTATTCTATATTAGAACCAAAGTTTTAACGGATTACCTCACAAATTTTTTTTTCAAATCCCTCCAGCAATTTTTATGTGATGCGAACACAGACAGACAGACAAAAATTCCAAAAATAGGTGTTTTGTGTTCCATATCGATTACTATTTACACCAACATCAAAATTTTCAAAAAATATTTCATGTACAGAAATGACATACGATGAGTGGCAGAACCTTTTCCAAGTAGGGATGAACAAAACACATCGATGTTTTAAAAACACTCGATATAATCCGATGTTCTTTTTGCTCCTAAACTATCGGAAACATCGATGTTTTCTTTCGATGCATCGAAATGACAAATTGTATACAGAACATGTAGATTGATATATAAACGTGTTCATGCAAATTTGAAAAGCAATGAGACGAAGATATAATGTCTGATAAGCTTTCAGTATTTTTGAAGACTCCTTTTGGAAGACTGAACGAAAGTCCGTTTGATATTTGGAAAGATTATAAATCGCAGTTTTCTAAGCTTCACAAGATCGCTTGTAAATATCTTACAATGGTGGGAACATCGGTTCCGTCTGAAAGACTATTTTAACAAGCGGCGCAGGTGATGACTCAACAAAGAAACAGACTGAAAAAAAGTATTGAAAAAAAGGCTAGGGAGATGTAAAATAAACTTAAGATTTTTCGAAAATATAATATTAAATAAAAACACATCAAAACTTCAATAATAAATAATAAAAAAAAAAACAATCGATGTATAAAAACCATCGATGTATTTTATGAAATATCGATGCAGCATCGATGTATGTTCGCGATACATCGCATGGAAAAAAACATCGATGTTTTTTTACCGTGTCCATCCCTAATTCCAAGTCTGAGTCCACTTTAGGGTGAAGTACAGGTGGTAGCATCAAAAAATTACTTATTTTGTAAAAAGTAATGATTTTCATTTTGAGTTGGTCATATACTAGTAATCAGTGGATAGTTTGTTCCTCGCTTTAACAATGCCTTGTTTGGATCACATTTTGTTTGCCTCTTTTTTAGGAAAAGTTTTATATGCTCTTTAATAGACGAATTCTTGCGTGCAGAGTAGATATTCTGCAGCTGTAATCATTCAAAACAGTGCCAAAAAATTAGACTCCGTAAAGTAATATGGATTTGAAGAAAAACTTATGCAGTAAAAATTTTAAGTCTAACTTGAGTTTTTAATTTCTACTAAAAGCCAATAAAATACAGCTGCTTTAAATTTTATTTAAATTAACTTTGCATCAGTGTCACTTTTTCCAGGTTAATCGTCGATTAAAATGTATTTCAACATATTAATGCTGTACATCATCAGGAATCGGTTGGTTATTAATTTTGATGGGAGGGCATGTCTCTTTACGTAGCGTTGATCTTTATCCTTCATAGCCTTGCCCATTTCTGTAGCTATAGTGTATGATCCTGCATATATCCCTATTTGGTTCAAACTTCACATGTTGTTGGGTTTATATTGCTACTAGTTGTCGTACAGGAAAGGTATCTTAAGTAAAAAAGGGGTCCTGAGATAAGGCATCATGGAACATTGGCAACAATGGACTGGGAACAGTTTTCTAACAACATCTCTTTTACATGCTACGTACCTTTTTTAAGGGAAAGTTTTGTTTCAATTTATTTATTATGCGCTCTTTTTTTATCGGGTGATTGTTTTATATCAATTAAAAGTTAGGCCATCCTCTTTTTGTTTTTGAAGTTAAGTCCTTCTATATTATTGCCATTCCCTTCAAAAAACAATACAGGCAATTCTTATAATTATATTTATAAACTAAGGTGATTTAATAGAAAGTTCGAAAAGATGGATACATACGGATACGGCAATTCTATAAAAAAAATTAGAATATATTCTACCATCCCCTCTCCCACAACCATATGTAAAAAATTCGAGTAAAATCTGTTCTGCGAAATTCGAAATTACAGCAACAATTTACGATACTATTCTCATTCATTTTGCCGTATTTAACTTATGCTAATTTTTTTCCCATCATTTTACAAATTGAAAGTGAAGGGCACACCTCTTTAAAAAATTATTGTTTAAACCCATTACTGTTAAATACTTATAAATCCCTGAAAAATAATACAATAAAATAAACTTATATACTTGTACTGTTTCAGTGATTAATACCATTAACGAAATTATCATGGATTATAAAGGATTTTATAAAGACAAACTGAAACAATTTTCCTCCTTGCAAAGCCCGAATAAAATTGTAACAACAATGTGAGAAAACGTTATCCTGACTAAACAGACGCTCACTTCCGCCCATAAAAAAGAAGAATAATTGTATAAAATAAATTGTAGAAATGGTTAAAAAGATAAAGGGTAGAAGAACATGCAGGTTTTTTAGATTTTAAATACAACAACAGAAAAAAGACAATGCAATTTAGATTAATTTTTTGGCTTCAATTAATAGAGTGTTGTCAGCAAAATGACACAAACACACAGACATTTAAAATGTATGACGATAAAACAAGATATTTAAGGAAGGATTCCTAGTGCAAGCTATAGAATTATTTTGAGTATTTTTTAACTTTCTAAGCTTTAAGTTTAAGGTCTTGTTAAAAATTTTGAATTTTTTGCTTTTATCGAGTACAAACCTCCTTAGAGTACTGAAAGTTATCAACACTGTTTGTTAATGAAGGGCTACTGCTTTAATTTGAATTTTTATGAATGAGCAAACAGTTTAAAAATTTTTTACAAGAAAAAATATCAAAAGGTCCTCAGAAGCTCAGTTTAAATAGAAACTTTTTATTTATTTCCTTTAAATAGCGTTACAACAACGCTACTAATTTATAAAGATTTACTTCAAAAATCAGTCATCGAATCGGGCAACTTATAGACGCAAACTGGTGTTCAGCAGTGAAGCTTATTTTCGCCTTAACAGGTTTGCTAATGAACAACATTACCGCTAGTACAGTTAACGCGATGGTAGCGTCTTTGGAACTTTTTTCTTCAAAACTAGGAAGAGAGCTCTCGTTACGGTCGATGAAGTACTTTACTGCATTATAATTTTTTTTGGAATTTGAGTGACATTTATCCGGCAAACTGTGGTTTCATAAGGATGAAAGTCCGTGGCATACGGCGACCGCAACCAATGACTGATTTCAAAATAAATGGCCATAATTTGCATTCAAAATTGTGAGATTTGCACATTTGCAAATAAATTACCAGCAATTTATATCTTGTTATAAAATTTTTTTCTTGTTATTCTACACAAAGGACCGAAAATTTGACACCAGGAATGCGCTTTGTCAAAAACAGCCGCGGTGGCCATATGCACAAAGTCATACTAAATTGCTTTTTTTTTTTTTTGTTTGCGTTATTGTTTTAAAATTTAAATGTTTATTGGATTCGTAATGGCTTAAATCCTGACTAGGATGCTTAGCATGCCTTCCCCTCATAATTGTTTTATTTGGTGGGTGTTCAAGTAAAAGGGTAACTTACACGCAACCCTTTTATATTCATATTGTCTCCACGGTGGTTTTATGGTGAAGAGAATATTGTCAAATCCATTAGCAGGATGTTTAAAATAAATGAAGAGATTAAATGGAATTCAGTTATTGTTGAAAGATAGATTTTATTTAAATTAATAGAGATTTTATAAGCAAATAAATTAACGTTTTCTATAATTTTTTTTTTTTTTTTTTTTTGGTTTTTTTATATAGATGCATTCATTTTAGACTTTTTTTTAGTTGGTCATTACTTTCTTTTAAAATTACAGTTACTAAGTCTCTGTTATTAAATCTCTGTTAAATAAATAAAAAAATAAATTGTTTTCATTACAAAACTTTTATTTTCGAAAACATTATGGAGTCAAAACAAAAATTTCCAAAAGATTTAATTCATTAAACGTAGATGCAAATTAAGATAAGAACTTGAAAATAAAATAAAAATTCACAAACGAGGGTTGAAACAAGATTTAAACAATGAAGAAAAAAACAAACTCTTAGCAACTAACAAGAATTTATTAACAAGTGTTATCAATAATCGCCCATTTATTAACATTTAAGAGTAGAAAAACTGACGAAATACTGACATAACAGGAGGCAGTTTTCCCTTTTTTGCACAAAAGTTAATAGAATGTATAGAAGAGAAAAACTCATTCCACTGTATAACAATCAATGACATCAAACATTTCGAATATCTTGTTTAATAAAAACAAATACCAACAAGTTAATTTACCGTGATGAAGTTGTGCGATATTAACTTTATGTTTATACTTTTATCTCATTCTAGTTAAGGGTGTGTGTGTGTGTGTATTGGAATGGTTGTGAGCAGCTTTCTATTCTATTATTGTCCTTGATGTCTTGGTTACTGGTTATGTTGCCAAGGTTGTTATAAATGAGTTTAGCTTTTAAGTTCGTGAGTGCGTTTGTTTTGGAGTTAGTAAAAGATTGTTTTCGATTTTTGTTAGAGAATGAAATATTTTAGTGACCATAAGAGAAGATTTTTTAAGTTTTTTTAAGTACGAGTTTCATTAATTATCGTTATAGTTAAAACCATTTAATAAAGATATAAATAAATGGCCTCAAAAAAGTAATAAATTTTTGGGTTTTTTACACTGCTTTGATTATTTAAAAATTTTGAAGTTACAGTTGTGCTGTACTCAATTTGAATTAAAAACATGTCAAATTTTTAGCAAAAGTTTCGCCAAAATGAGAAATAAATTTTTTTTTTAAATTTCAGAAAAATTTATTTTTCAAAAAAAAAACTTTAAGCATAAAAATTTTTATTTTGAGAAACATATTGGTAAACGTTTAATGATATTTTTTAATAATGATTTTTGGTTTTTGATAATAATTTTTAGTTTACTCTTCTTTTATAAAGATTTATTTATTTTATTGAATATATAGCTTACAATTTGTGTATTTTCTGTGAGCTTTTTTGATTTTCTTTGAAATTTCTGCTTGTAAGATTTAATTTTTTTGAAAAATATTTTTTTTTTTTTCATTTATAGTGCAATTGTTATAGTACTTTATTTAAAGATTTTAAAATACAAATATTTTTATTAAACATTTATCATATTTTTTTAATTTTAGTCTAATTTTGATGTTTATTTAAATTTTTATTTTTTGGTGATTTTTCGATTATTTAACCATACTCAGTTATAAAATCTTCTTAACTTAAAACCCTAAGACGTGCAAAAATGCAAAAAAAAACGCATATCTTGCACGACGTTTCCACTGACTTGAAAATAACTAGTCTAAAGGAAACACCACGAGCTGTTCCACAGAGCTAAACTGTTTTATATATTTGAATTTGTGAATGAACACTGACATTTTATATTTATTTATATTTGTTATTTTATTTTTATTTATTTAATGTTTAAATTGATTTTCGCATTGTTTAATTTTATATTTTAAATGCAAATTTTTTTAACAAAATAATTTTTTAAGTATTTTTTTTTTAACTTAATATTTAATATCACAATATGAGTAGTTAGCACGAAGTTGAACTTAAATATCCCAGATACAACACAGTATTGCAAAGACAAAATTAGTTTGAAAATACACAATTTCGACAATTAAATCAAATGATTTAAGAAGTTTTATTTACGAAAAATATTCTGATACAAGTAAATAAATTAACTTGAGCAAATCTAATGTCTTGACCAAAATCACATAAATTCAAAGGCGCTATTAAATACACCTTCACGTTCCATAATTAAGAAAAAAAAAATTATAAAAAAAATTATTAGTAAAATTAAAAGAAAGTGGAAAAAGGGTACATCTAAGTCTGACATTCCGTTTGATTTTTTTTATAATATCAATTTTCAATCCCATAAAGTATATATATTTTCAGCTCCTATGCATATCGAAGTCATTTGAGCGATGTCTGTCCATCTTTTCGTCCGTGTTAGTGTTGAAATCAACCTTGCCAAGACACTAGATGAGCTAGAGAAAATTTAAATACGCCAATCGATCAGATATAGTTTCGATAGAGTTGCTATTAAAAATCAGCAAAGTCGGTCCATGTCCTTCAAGGCAGCGGGCGAAATTCCACGTATGACTCTAATTTTTCCATATCATTCGAAATAAGTACAAGTAAAAATGCTATATTCGGCTATGCCAAATCTTATATACCCTCCACCATTTATATAAATTTAGTTTAGTGAAGTAACTCCAATAAAAAAAACAAATATAGAGAAAGAATTAAAAAATTAATAAAAAAAAATTACATTAAAATGCGATCGGCTCTTAATGGGTTGAGTATTTTTTAAAATTTTAGTATTTCCTTAAAGATCTCTTCAAAAGCTTTAAAATGATACCCATTTTGATATTTTGAAATTTTAGAAGCCAGTAACTAGGAAAATATTAGCGAGCACCAATTTTTCACTTGATATTTTTTTCTTATATTTTAATTCTCTATCGCTCCATATATTTGTTTTTTTTTTTTTTTTTTTTTATTGGAGTCATGAGTAGTATTTATGAGTAATTTACGATTTTTTTTGAAACTTTAATGCTGCTATAAGTGAAATTCTAATTTATAGTTTAGCCTACTTTTTTTTCTATTTTAATTAGGTTTTTTTACTATCTGCCAAAAAGTTTAATATTATAATACCTTCATTTTAATTTTTAAATTTATTAAAAAAGAAAAAGTTATTTGCATACTCTTGGGTTAATTATAAAAAAAGTCAGGAAAAATTAGATAATAAAATAAAGTAATGAAGAATTTTCTAAATTACTACAACATTATTTATTTAACTAACTAATATGATAAATAAGAATAGGAGAAATATTCATAATCAATCATTATAAGTCTGGTTATTCAAAATTCAAACACAATCCAAAACCTTTTTCGTTGTTTTCTTTATTAATCATCACATATTTGTTCATGATTTCTGATAACTTTTTAAATTATTTGTAAAATTGTTATATTTTTGACTTTTAAGTTTTATTGCACTCTTTAAAATTTATGTAAGTGATAAGATATTAATAACATATAGTAAATGCAATCCCTAAATTGATAGAATTGTTTAGCATTTAAATGTATAAACTTTCTTTACTCAGTTCAAAAGATAAAAAAGTAAAAAATTAAAACACAATTTTTGAGAAAATTAAAAATTAAAAGTTTTACAAATGACCAGTGCACCGCCCCTCGTATATCAAAATTGAAAATTTTAAATCTGCCATTATTTAAGCATTGAGACATGTTAGAACGTGTTTCAAGAATCGTGAAACACATTTTAACCTTACAGTCTGCAACATATTTAACTATCGTGATCGGTAGAATGGTAGAGAGATGTCTTTTAATTGAAATGTAGCAGCGAATTCGAAAAGTAAACTTTTGTCACAAGCTAGCCTTAGTTAACTGTAATTTTTAGAAGATATTGTTAGTTCAACTACATTAGAATAATTAATTTATTTAATTATTGTGTACCTGAGAAGCCGGCACACAACTTCACACTTCTCAGTTCACAAAATAATACTAAAACGTTTTTAAAAGATGAACGATAATATTCTTTTGAACGAAAGGTTTCAAAATATTATTGCGATATATAAAATTATACATCATTTAAAATAGCTTGCTAATAGCTTAAGAGAAATTTATGAAATTTAATTATAAATTTAGAGGTTAAAAAACAAAATATTTTTGTTTTCTCAACAATTGGAGATTTCAATAAAAATTTATTAATAAACACAGATACTATAAAGCAATCAAAACATTAATAAAAGACTCCTCCTACATACAAATACAACCTGCATATATAAATATGTATATATTTTGACATTTAAACAAAGTTTCATACTTTAGCATTTATTAATAAATGTATTTGCAGAGCAACCATTTTATAATCAGTATATAACTCAGGACACACTAATACTTATTTAAAATCAATGTTTGTATGTGTATAGGTAGCAAGCCCCCTCTCATTTTGGGAATATGGCAACATTTGTAACCAACCTATAAATTTTTCAAAAATAAAAGCGTGAGTGGCATTTTTTCGGGTACTTGATTACAAGGACTCCCACCTGCATCTACCAGATCATGTTATATATATCCAACAGCAATCATACATGTGTATGTATTTGTTTCTAAAAAAAATAAGCTTTTGCGCATTACTTCACAATACGAATCAACAAAAGCTTTTTAATGCTCCCACAAAATGTACGTTGCAACATTTAAGTTTCCCCAACAAAATTTTCTATAAAAAGCCACACAACTTTAAGGTGAATTTCATTTCTACTTACCAAACTCCTGGAGTTAGCAGCAAAAAAAACAGAAGCTGGATTAAATAAAATTGATATCAGTACAAATAATTTGAAAATAACCGTCGGTATTCAAAAGTCAATTGCTGCAATGGATTTACCACCAAAATATTGTAATTACGTTAAATCAATATCTAAGGAATTATTGTTTTATATACAAAAACACAAGAAATATCGAAGAATATTTTAATTTCTAATGGATAAAGAAATTAATTCTAAAAATAATGAATACATCATATTAAACAACCAAGAGATAATATCAACTAAAAAAATCATATCAACTCATATCTTTTATGAAATTATCCTTAATTTTATTTAATCTTTGATATTTAAGAATATTTCTAAGAACTTATGTATTTAGATACTTGTATTTTGTAGATGACAATAATATTTACATGAATAAACTTATATAATCCAAAAAAAAATTTGTGAATTTTTAATTAAAATTATAGAGATTATGACGAGATCGTATATTATCATCATAATTTTCGTTAAAAGGTACATCAAACGATTAAGCTACAAGAAAATAAATAGTCTTACAATTCTAAATCATTATATTGTAGCTAATCATTAAAATGTTATTTTAAATATTTATTTATCTATTTTATTTACATTCAAAAAAAAAACTATTCTCAGGACTGGGTTCATACTCCTTAAATATTTTGAAGAAAAAAAAACTTTAAATTTGGCTGATTGCTTAATCTTTCTTAAGCATCATTCATATATATTTAAGGCTTAACAATATATAAATTGATTTTCAATCCTTATAGCAGCATTTAGCGAGTCTTATGATAAACATACATATATCATCTTGCCGTCTTCAGTTGTATCTTCAATAATCTCGTGTGACTAAAAATTTAAGATGAAACCTTTACACTATGTAACACAAAACGAATTTCCATCATAATATCTTACAAAACGCCGGCAGAAAAATTGTCAAATTTACTTTAATATCAGTACAAAAGGGTAGACGTTGATGATTTTATATTATGATGAATAATTTTTTATTAGTCGTTGTGAGGATAATCACCCTTATTCTCTTTGGCGTCGTCAACACAAGACGGCGTCGTTTTATCTTCGTTTGTTGTAAATCAGTATTCCCGTTGTCAACATTGTCATTAATCGATAACTGTCGGCATATGGTTGGTATTCCCTAAGAACAATTGATGTTGATGTTGCCGTTTAGTTTGTCGTCGTCATTTTTGGTGTTGTGTTGTGTCGTGTGCTAAAGAAAACTTTAAAAAAAATAGAAAGCGTACGGCGATATTGAAAGAAGCAAAGTAAGAAACATATAAAATAACATAAAGGAAATTTGAAACACTAAAATTATTAACCCCTGTAAATTTGAAAAATTAATGGAAGAGTTAGAAAAAGTGTTCCTTGCTAGGAATTTCGCAGGGGCATTATAACAACTTGTCGGACTGATCAATGGATTTGCATATGAAAACTTTACTTATTTTTTTATCCATTAAATAATAATATTAAAAATTGAAAGTTTTACTAATACAAAGCTCTTTATCAAGCAGCTAAAATCATACCTTTAACTAACGGCAAGTTGTAATAGTGGCCCACAACACTTTCTTAACATAATAGAAAACAAATTGAATCATCTGCCACAAATATTAGATATGTCTATTTTACTTATTTATATTATCAATAAACAGTCAACGTCGTCATTAAGCTGTTAGGGAATACCAAATTAGTATTGATGTTGTGTTTAATTGATGTCTTAAAATTGACGACGATGTTGACAATGCCAAACAGAATAAGGGTGAATATGTCAAAATAATTCTGTCTGAATGTTAATTTTTTAATTTACCGGTTGGTTTTCAAAACAACAAGAATAATAAATGAAGTCTAGACAGTTTGAATTTTTATCATGATATTAGTTTGACTTTAATCAGGATATAAATTTATCAGGTGTGGACTCTGTTACTTACACCGTCCCTGTACACATTAAAGGTGCTTCTTTCTTCCTCATTAAAATATCTTATATGATATGTGCTTCCTTGTAACTGCAGATCACAAAGCTTGCCAGCAACGTGGTTAAAATGCCCACTCATTCTATGTAATAGGAGTAGGGTTTGGGACTTTTCGGAATTTCTTACTTCCCGGTATTCCCGGAAAAAAACAATTCTTTAAAAAGACAATTTTATTTAGTAAAATAATATTAAACAATTCATATTTTTTTTAAGACATTAACAAACAATAAAAATAATTATTAAATAATAGTATTAACAGTTTATAAAACTTAAACACAAATAAAGTGACAAGACAAACATATTTACATTTGTACTATATAACGAGAGATAACAAAGATAAAATTACTGAAAAAGTATTCCCAAACATTTTCAGAAGAGGTAATTGAGTGTGGAATTTTGCATTTTTGGCAGAATTACTTCCCAGCTAGATTACCAACCTAATAATTTTAACAAGGAATGATACTTTTATAATCAATTATTGAGAACTAATTACAATAATTATTACGGGAAATAATAACAATCATTAGTACGAATTTTAAGGTCTTTTTAAACTTAAAGAACCAGTTCAATTTCTACTTCCTTTATTTGCGAACTTACTTGTCATAATATGACAAGTACTTTTTAAAGTACCGTCTAATTTTGCTGGGTTTTATTAATTATTTTTTAAAATATATGATTTTAGAACTGCATTTAACAATTTACTACACAGACTGTTGCTTGTTTTCGTTAAAAATTTCCAACAATAGAAAAAGCCCTTTCACTTTCTACTAAGTTAAATTTTGTTGTCAACAATGCGTTATAATGGCTCGAATAACTTAAATTCCCTTTTTAAACAAATAAGTAACCTTTAGTTCTTTTTATATGTTACTAGCAATGCCCACGACTTCGCCCACGTATCATTTCTGATTATCTTAAAACTAAAATTTAGAAAAATGTATTTTAAATATTTGTTGTAGAGTTCTGTAAACAGTGTTAAAACTTTCCATCTACAAAAAAATGTAGGGACAACTGTTATAGTAACCATCACACCGATAAAATTGGGTGACTTCACATTGGTATCTCTAGAATCTCTACGAAATGACATATTTTTATGAAATAAAGAGGTTTCTAAGGTTCACACAGACAGACGATAATAGGTGTTTTGTATTCCATGTCAATTATTATCTACACCAACATCAATATTTTCAAGAAATATTTCATGTACAGATGTAAATATGTAATAGAATTTACACGAAACGAGATATTTGAAAGTTTGTAAATGTCCTAACCAAAATATTTAAAAAACAATCAGTGTTTTTTTTGTTAACTGCCAATGATTTAGCTAATATATAAGTGCAAAGTACTCAAATTTCGATTTGTGGACAGTATATAACATTTTTGGATGATGCCAAAAACGAGATCATAAATCAACTAAATTTTTATACAGTTCACTCGCGATAATATGAATACCTCAAAATATGAAAAAAAATTTTCTTTCTTCCATTGAGTAGTCTTAAATATGAACTTAGTGTTAAAGCTTTAAAATATGAACAACTTTTATCTAAACAGTGATGAAATCTTTTCAAACAGGGTTGTAAATAAATTCTGGTTCAATTGCATAATAATTTTGGGATTTCGCTAGCTTTTTGCTTTTGAATTGTCTTTTTAGCTGTAAATTTAAAATTTAAATTTATTACATACACTTTTAGTTAGCACTCACATGTATTAATTTTTGTAAATACATAAATTAAAAAGTTTTAAATTTGCATATAAAAAAGCATGAGTTTTTAACTTTAAAAGAAAAGTCTGAAGTTTTGGAGCATTTACAAAAAGGAGCAAGTGTTACTAGCTTAGCGAATAAATTTGGGTTGAAAAAGTCTTCAATACGTGGAATAAAACAAAACAGAAATTCTATTATTAAATGTGTCAACAATATCTTCTGTGGACCTGGAAAAAGAAAGACTGTGCGGCCTTCCCAAAAATGAAACATGCTTTATACCGATGGTTTATGGATACGAGAGACAAAAAGTTTGCTATAAATGGTTTAATGTTAAGATAAATTAAAGAACATGCTTTGAAGTTCAATGCCAGCGATGGATAGCTTCAAAATTTTAAAAAGGAATACGGCGTTCTCTTGCTTCAAATATCTGTAGAAAAACTTTCTTCACAGCCCCACTTGGTGGATTTTTTCAATGTGAAGCTAAAAAGTAAAATTGAAGAGTTGGGATTGGTCAATAACTAGCTTTATAACGCTAATGAATCCAGATTGTTTTAGAAATTGCTGCCACAAGAGACCTACGTGTCATCATTGGAAAAAAAAACAGCTCCTGGTGCAAAAACTGAAAGGCAGCGGGTAACTTTCTTGTGCTGCTCAAACGCCGCGGGAACTCACGAACTTAAGCTGCTTGGAGCTGGAAACGCTCAAAAGCCTCGCTGCTTTAAGAATTTGAATTGTCTGTTCATTATAGACTTTCATCATATTGTCATCAGCTTGGATGACAGCAGCCATTTTTAAGGATTGTTTTCATCTTTTATTTGTTCCGAAAGTAAAATTTATAAACTCAAGCTAAATACCATCTTACAACTTATTATGTTCTTTTTTTTTGTTTTTTTTTTCGAAAGTTCATAAATATGTTTTAAATATATATAAAAATCAACACATACAAATTTTTACACATATACAGGCATGTCACACATTCCGATCGGAATGGTTTTAATTCCTTATTAACAATTCCGATAAATTTTGTTTTACCTTCTTCAGATTCCGATCGATTTTGTTTATTTCTGAAGATTGAATCTCCACAACAACAACAAGACTAAACCAAGTAGGACACATCATCAAAGTAAATTTAAGAACCGCAAATAACAAAATTTCAAGGAAACTAAATTCCTCTTTGAAATTTGAAAGTGCTTTCATATCGAAGAAATTTTTCGTTTTTAGTTTTCTAAAGAAGCAATTTGCGGAATTAAAACCACTTGCGATCGAAACTGAGTTCTGTGACATACCTGATAATGAATTGTTATTTTTTTGGGAAAAGGGAAAATTAAACGCCATTTGTAAATATGAACAGTCTTGCAAAAGTGAACTGGCTTGGTTTTAATTAGTTCATATTATTGTGAGTGCACTGTTAAATATTCTAACACATCCCACCGACGATAACAATAAAAACTACATATTTCATTTAAAAATTTCTTAATGTGTGTTCAGATTACTCAAATATTCGACCAAAGTCTAACCTTTCCTGTTATGTATCATTACGAATGACGATTCATAATATAACAAATGTGATATCTTACCTTTTACATTATGATCTTCTATTTCTTGTTAAGTATTTGAGGGACACAAAAATTGTTTTCCATAATTTAATGGTTACGTCTTTTATATAAAAAAACAACCGTAAAGCTGTTTTCACATGAGATGTTTTCTTTTGTATTTTGAAACATTGATGTGTAAAAGTCCGATAACAATATAAGATGAAACAATTTTGGTTGGAGCGATCTGATCTATCAAAGCATTTGTCTATAAATTCAGATATGACAGACATTTAAAAGTTTATACGGGTTTTAAGACTTTAAGCAATTCAGGTGTAAAAAAATATATCGGGTAATAGCAAGAAAATGTAGAAATAAATTAAATAACTGGCGACATGACAGCGCCTATTTACGGTTAATTTGGTTTATGATTTCATCACAAGCCTTTGGCACACTAAGGAAAATGGAAACGACTCAAGATTAATGAAGAGTGGTCTAGTTTCAAAATTTTTCAACCTAAAGAATTGGCCTGGTTTAAAATTCTTTGCCGTAAGTGGTGCTTTAATCACTATTTCCAAAATTTTGTCTATTAAATATTGATATTGTATACTATTTGCAGTGAATTGCTCCTTGATTTTGTTGAAAACTTCCATGTTAGCCAGGTTGACGCTTTTACAAAGAAGTATTTTTTATTTGCTATCAAACGCTTTTTCTACAAGTTGGGTGCAATCACTACAAAAAAGGAATCGACTGACTATTCTGAATATATAAACTATTTTTGTATAACACTGTAAATAATTTACCTGTAAGAAAAAAACTTTAGGCTTTTCTGGATAATCAATTAATTATTTGCAGTTTATAAATCTAACGAATAATAAATTTCCCAAAATTTTTGTTTATTTATTTATTTTTTTTTTTTATAAATACAGACGAAATAAATTTTCAACCAAAAAAATATTATTTCCTAAAATACTCTGATTATCATAAAAATTCCATTTCGTAAATTGTCTGTCTAAAGAACGTAAGATTTACACATAAAACATAAAATTTACATATGTCAACAATACATTGAGGGCGTAAAATTTATTTACCAACTTGAGCAAACAGTAAAATGCTAAAAAACAAAATTGAAATGTTAATTACAAATAACGGACCAACAACCACACACTGACACACACAACAAAAAAAGCCAGAAAACAGGCAACAGGAAAATTGAAAAAAAAGAAAAGTACGAACACTTGCATGGTAAATAAAACGCCTCTTTTGAATAGAAAACGATACTTAATAGATACAATTTATATCTGTAGATGTACCAACGCTTCCTAAAACTTAAGGACAGAAAAAAAAACTGTTCATAAAAGTTAATGAAAACAAAAAGTAAACAAAATTTTCAATAAATACTTGCTAAACAAAACAAAAAAATGAAACAAAAACGATAAATGAAGAATGAAAAATTTTAAAACACCCTTATGAAGAAAAATTAAAATATGTATTTGGATACTGAAAGTTGTTAGAAAGTGCTTAGAGAACCCTTGTGTTTCAATTTAGTTTATTTATTGCTTTTAAAGTATTAAATAGGAGCAATAGCAATTTCAGTTTAAATGAATTATTTTTCTATTTTTGGAATTCGCCACTAATGCATCTGCATTTTATTATATCCAGAAAAAAGCATTGTTTTGTGCGGTTTACAAGCCAGTAGCAACATGGGACTTTTTTTCTGAAACCAGAGCGCGCGTTATGGCCATAGTGATCAATAATTTCTGATTTTAGTTAGGGTTTTGAAAACGGGAAAGGTATTCCGGGGAAAAGTTATCTACAATTTCCCTGGGAAAATTTTTAGTTAAATTCCCGGTAAACGGGAAGTTTAACATTATAACATTTAAAAAAATACACTGATTGTTTTTCAAATATTTTGGTTGTGACAATTAAAAACTTAAATTCTACTACATAAGATATAGTACAACGAATCCATTGTTAACAACAAAACCTACCTCAGTAGAAAGCAAAAGGGTTTTTTCGATTGCTGAAAATTTGAAACAAAAACATTAAAGAGAATGTCTACTAAATTGTTAATGACACTCTATATTTTGTAAAACTGCTTAAAAAAAACTAAGCCAATTTTTATTCTTTTGGCGATAGTGCAATTTTTGAAAAGTTTGAACCTACTCCTCGTTTTAAAACAGTAATGTACCAGCGATAATTTGGTAAGCGGTTTTAGAATATCTTGTCGCTTATTCACAACAAATTAGTCACAAATAATTTTTTGAGGCTTTTTTTTCAATTCTTTATTTAAGTTGCAGGGAAATGCGTTATTTAATAAAAAAAAACATAAGCAATAGCAACATCCCTCTTGATTCACCAACCAACAAAAATTGCATGTTTGTTTCATGAAAAATTGCAAAGTCTATAGCAATTACTCGGCGTCAGATAAGGGATAAACTTGAACATTTAGTTTTTAGCTTAAAAAATTTTTAATTCGAAATACAATTTTTAATATGTCAAAAATAAATTGCGCGTTTTTTTTCCCATGGAATAAAAAAAGTATATTACGCCAAAAAAAATGTGTCATAAAATGAAAAGAGTGCCATAGAACTCCAAGTAATTTTTCGTATGTTGTTTCTCTTCATCTATCACTCAAATTTAGAAAATTATTAAATTGAGTTCACATTTAGAAAAGTTATAAGCTCTTAAAAATTTTTCTTACACTAGACTGTGTCCAAATGCAGTATTCGAAAAATATCCGCCCTATTTTGTGAACCATAATTCACGAAAATATTTAAAGCAGTTTACCAGTTCTATATTTGTTATCTTCTTACATTTCAAATCATTAAAAAAAATATCCGTTTTGAGTTTTACAAACAATCATTTAAAATTTTTAATTTTTAATTTCTAATTTAATTTCTAAGTTTTTGTTAAAAAAAACAATTTTAAATTTTTGCTGATGTATTCTAATGTACTGCGGTATTTTCTGGACCGCTACAGCCATCATTAGCATTTCTCGCATCTATACATTTAAGGCAATATTCATATATTGATTCAACTAGTTTTGTAACTAATAATATTAATTTTATTAATTTTTTTTAAGAAAAGCAAAAACTTAAAACAAAAATTTAAAAATAATAAAGAATAGCAAAAATATTCAAAGATGTTAAAACTTTAATTTCATCTTTTAGTAAAAATTCTCACCTTAAATTTTATAACTATTAACTGGTCTCTTCTAAATAAACATTAAATAGATACACAATTTTACAAAACAAATACAACTTAGAAATAGATATTTTACTTACCCAATATTTATTGTAAAAGTTTTAAGTAAATAAAGATATGCAAATATAGCACGTGTAATACTAAAGTAATTGTTTGTTGATCTCTTGATCGAAAAATTATATGCCCAGAAGTTATTAGAACAAATAAACCAGTAAAATCAACAAATAAAAAATATTAAAATAGATAATAGTACGCAAACGTTTTCAAGTTAAAAAATACAACACTAAAATCACTTTACAACTGGTGAAGTAATTTTTTACTTAACATTAGAGAACCAACCCTTAACAAAATATCAACTGCTAGTTAATCAACTGTAATGACAGGTTAATATTGTTTATGGAATCTCTATTTGATTCTTTATCTTCTCAGGCACTAACTTCTGTATGAAGACAGTGATTTACGCTTTAGTTTTCCTCATTGTTTGTATTCTGTTCTATTTGACAATATTTTGTTTTATCTAAAACAAAAAATTGTCTCTTAGATATGAAGGGGGGTTAAAGGAGAAAAAAGTTAATTTTAGGTTAAAGTTCAATAATAATTTAAAGCAGAAAATGTACAATTGTTGTCTGGAATAAGATGTCTATATAAAAATGATTTCTCTTATACCTTAATATACGAAGTCGGTGCTAAAACTACCCATTATTATATAACCCGTTTATTATGAAAGTAGTATAAGTAATTTTGCTTTTTGTCTGATGCATATTTAAGGACCTGCGTTTCAAAACTTTTAAAATAATTAGGGCTAAATCTCAGGAAGACATACTTGCACTTATTATCTCAGGTAGCATCACTTAACATTTTTATTTTTTTTAATTGACTTATGTCATTATCAAAATAAATGGCAGCAATTCTCAAGCAATCTAGTAGTTTGATTACACTGACCAACAATAAATATGTTTCGGGCTTAAAAATACCCAATTATTATGTATTAACACCCCATGAGTTCAAAAGCTCCTTTTTTTAAGATATAGTAAGATGTCACTTTTTACATGCTCAACTTTTACTTTGTTGAGAAATTTAGTTTTTAGATGTTGGTACATCTGTTAACTGGCAAAAAAAAACGTTGTAAAGCTATTTTGAGGTTATATACGTGATTTCTGTTCTTCAGATAGTGATTGATTTGGTTTCTGTATTTTTTTTTTTTTTTTTTTACTTTAATGTTTTAAAGTGATATTTGAGTGTACTAAACCAGAAAGTTACGAAGTTGTGTGAATTCAGTGAATAACTTTTGTTATATTTGGTCACGGAAACGCAATCTTACTCTTGCTGTTAAGACCAAGAAAAGTCGTGGGTCAACATACATATATTTTGTAACTCTTGTCCATTTTCTTTAAGACTCCACCAATAAAGTCAGGATTATCAATAAAGAAAAAAAAACAGTTCAACACCCACATATTCCTTCGGCTATTCGACTTATTCCACATTCAGATAGTTTACCAATACCTACCCTAAGCCACAGTTATTAACTTTAAGCGGTAAATGAAAATAGTGCAAAAGAACTCAGCCAGCCTAGCACATCTCACGACCGATGACCCATGATGTATTTTCGTTTGCCATTTTCGTTTTTATTTACCAAAAATTATAAAGCTTTCACTCATGAAGTGAAGAAACATTACAAAAATAGTTTTTTGTTGCCAGTGTTATTTGTTCCTTTGGGCATGTGTCAGTCACGTCTAAGCCACAGTATTGATTTTAATGAAATTTGAAGCCCTTATGATAAAATAGGGTATTTATGTTTTTATATAGTGGACCAGTAGGAGAAAAAAAGGGGAAGTGAACATTTTAATTTTCAATTTTAACAAAGTCACTGCTAGTAGTTTTAATGAATTTCGAAATAAAGATAGTTATTTATCTATATCTCTTTCTAGAGCCAGGATCTAGATAAGAGAAGAAGGAAACGGACATTTACGTCTTTACCGATTACAATAAAATTTAATTGTTAGATATTTGTGTAAAGAGTAGAATATTTTATATTTATTTTGAAAAACAAAGAATAGGAGAGGGTAGTGGGGAAGTAAACAAATGCGCAATTTTATAAATCTAAAAAGATCTTAACAAAAACAGATTTTAAAGACATTTTAAATATAGATATCTCCTGATTCAAACTGGTTTTATAGATTTCTCACATTTTTGGAGTAGAGCCCCAACGCAAATAAGAGTATAACTATTATACAGTGCCTAGAAAGGCTCCATAATTATACGTAGGCCACACCAGGTCAAATAAGCTAGTGTTTCATAAATTATTGTAGACTTATTCAATTGCACTCGTAGATATAGTTTGGCAATGCCTCACTGGTTAGTTTTTTTTTTTTTGCCGTAAACAATCCTCGTATTAAACACTGAAATTTAAGGTATCTGGTTTCTCAGAAAATATGACCACTGGGTTAAAAATTTGCAAACAATAAAAACCATGTTTATTGTAATAAAGTACTATAGAAAGAGAATCTCTAAATGTTACAATTTGGTTGCAGATGAGACACAATTTAATGACTGATGCCTTGCAACCAAACTGCTTACTGGAGTTTTTCGCATTTGTGCTTACTTTTTTGTTCCGGTGATCATTATACCCTATTTCCTTCCCTCCGAGTAGTCAGCATCTTGAAAACGAATTGCTACACTGATTTCTGAAATTTTATAAAAGAATTTTTGAGGGCTGCTCAGTAATTTTTCATAAGGACCGTTTGATTTATAGATGAAAGGTACGGTTATTCTTTAAATTACGGAAAAAACACCTAATGTCAAACGTCTACAAGGACGTTTAAAAGATATCAGGTTAGATCGACAACACAGATTTTGGAAGTAATACACAGCATTTAAAACTAGTTTCGCCTTTAAATTAAGTTAACTTAACTGACCAAAATTAAAATTTTACTATGCACTTTAAAGTTTTAGATTCTTTACAACAAATCCACTTAAATGTAAAAAATACCCTGCAACAGTAACGATAAACGAAACTTTAAGTTTGCATTTGCCACTTTTAAAATTAAGAGACAGTTTTGTGTGGAATATGAGGTGTAAAAAGAACAAAAACCCTGCTGGTTTAAGCCAGTATCTTTTGTTTTAAAAATAAATACACTTTAATGTACGAGATTTCAATTTAGTCTTCTATGCATTCATGTATGACTTCTTCTTCTTCTTTCGTATCTATAAAACTAAACAGCAGCACTTGACATTAATTGAATTTAAGGCTTCAAATTTGTCTGATTTTGTAAACAAGTTAGGTTTGCTTTTATATTGCCTGCTATTATTGTATTCTCTGTGGTAAATTAATTGGATTTGGCAGATAATTGAAAAGTTTTTAACGTTAAAGTAATGTAATTACTTTAACATTGTTCATATGTATACTTATATATATGTACATAGAAAAAAATGAAAAAATATTGTCAGGATTTTTGTCACAAAGACTTTTAAAGAAAAACAAATCTTTATTGTTTAAATTACCGCTTATTCAGTAAATAAGTAATTATAAACTTATTTTCAAGTTTTCACGGTTCCATACATTTAATGCAAAAACGTAGCTCAATTATTTTCATCACAATGGCTCTATCCGTCTGTCTGTTCGTCTGTTTGTAGGTCTGTCACAGCTCTCTATCTCTGGAACCGCTATAATTAAATTCCTTACATTTCTATAACATGAAATACTAAAAATTAAACGTCGTTTCGAAAATGACGTTATATTAATAAAAATATTTAACCGACTTCAAAAAAAGAAGGAGGTCATCATTTCGACTGAATGTTGCTCTTTTATATTTGTGCCTCATTAAGTCAGTCATTTCTGAATCGATTCGAAAGGCAATACTTACAGAATGGTCCCGTTTTAAAAACAGGGTGTCCTGTTTTTATGTTTCTTACTTGCATTTAAATAACTTCATGTCACGATAGCTCTCGGTGGCAAAAAGTAATACAAAATAAAAGCTTAGAACTAAAGGGTGTCCCCATAGGTGACGTAAATTAACCTACACTGGCTTATCGTCTACAGAATAAATATTCAATATTATTAATTAAAGAGTGCTCCAAAAGTTTATTTAACTTGGTTTTGATTTCGTAAATTAAAGGGTGACCCAATAATTAATGTAATTTGATATATGTGACCAAACTTTTGAACTTTCATAGATATACAGCTTAAATTTACTCGAAACATGCGTTGTTAATTCCGCTATAACCACAACTTTACAATTTCAATTTAGAAATTAAAGGGTGTTCCTCCAATTGACGTCATTTGACTTTTATCTTTTGAACCAATTAATGCAAACATTTGAAAATAAGACAGAATGTCTAATACTTTGTTTGGTATAATATAAAGTATAAAAATTTTAAATTAGAAATTAAAGGGTGTTACAATACTAGATGTTAGAGACAGACGGTTGGAGTTTACAAAGAATCTGATCGATAAGTCTACTACAAGAACTTGGAAATTAAAGGGTGCCCTTATAATTGCTGTAATTTGATGTAAGTTGCCAAACTGTTGAGCAGTTGTAGACAGACAGTTGACATAAACATGGAGCTGTAGTGTTAAGTCTTCTGTAACAAGCATAAAGCTTGGAAATAGAATATAAGAGTGTAGGAATAGTTATAGACTCACAGATGTGAATCTGTTTTGAAGCTTTTGCAAAAATTATTTAAACTGTGATTGGCAAACACATCAAATTTGAGCAGCGTTAATAAAATTATGTGTGCTATAGCAGCAAGTGGAGAAAATACAACTTTAAGTTAAAAGGTGTCCCAATCTAGAAGGGACTATCGATTAAGTGTCATTAACTTTTCAACCGTAGTGGGCAGACGTTTAATATGCCAGCTATAAAAATTAATTGTGTACAAAATGTTTGGAAATTAGAGGCTGTTTTGCAAAGGCCGTGATTTTGATTTTTTAAACCGTTATAAGCAGATGAAATTTATATATATTGAAATGAAATGAAGAGCATTCCGATATTACTATCACGGTATTTTCATATTTTTTTTTTTAACAAAAACTTTTTTTTAACAAAAAATTTGAACAAAATGTGTCCTCATAGTAATGTAATGTTCACAGGACCTTATCTTAATTTTACCCAAAGTATATTTTATTACGTCTACAGTACGTTAATAAATAATATAAATTAATTATTAAAGCGTGACCTATACATAATATGGAACACTTCGTGTGTGAGTAAACTCGAATTTGCCGGAATTATTTCTTTCATATTACAATTGTCATGAAAATCTGAATTAATTGCATTTTTCAAAAACTGTAAATAAATTTTAACAAATTTAAAGTTCTTCTTATGCAAAAACATCTTTTGTTTTCAATTAAAGTTTCTTAATTTCAACAAAACCTTTATTAAAACATGTTACGAATCTTATTTAAAAAATTGTCCATTATATCTTTTGTTTTTTAAATCTTATTATAAGAATCACAGCATTACTGAATGTTAACAGTATCTCAATCAGCAATAAAATTATTTAAGTTCCCATACATTTAGTGAATTCTCCAACGACTGTAACCACAATAATATTCTAAATTTCAGAATCATTTATTTGTAATTGTGTTTATCAGAATCATGTTGTATTTTATAGCAACAAGGTGTGAATTACCACTTAATAAATTTTATATGACCTATGGGAATTTTATTTAATTCTTTTTTGCATTCTTGATACATTATAGAAAATTTTAGCCAAAGTGAATTTCGTCTGAATAAAACATATTACACACACACACTTGTTTGAGTATCTTTAAAATTATTTTGAACCACATGCTTTTTGCAAAAAGCACGTAATTGTGTACGAGGTAACAATATTCAAGTAGTTTTTACTCAACAAACCACCCCTGGCGAGTGAAATATAATCCCCAACCAAAAAGTCATGCATAGGAAAAATGTATGAAAAAGAATCATTTCTTTAATCTATAAATAACGAATAAACTTTTAAAAGGGAACTTTTAAAAGTATTTCCAAATAAAGTCTCAAGGATGGTTTTAAGTAATTAAATCTTTAAAAGGTACCTTTCTAAGCTATTATTTTGTTCTGATCTTTTAAAGTTGTAATATATCAGGTACTTTAATGTGTACTTTCTAAAAATATTTTTTTAATAAGATATTTTCAAAAATGTCAAATATTAAAAACATCTTTTTTGGAAATTTATTTTTTTTAACTACATATTTTGCCCAGTTACTTTTTTCTGGTACTTTTAGGAAAGTGTACTTAAAATTACTAAGCAAAAAACTTTTAAGAAAATTGTTTACTTAACCAGGATAACATTAGATGAATTAAAAAACCAAAAAGAGCATTCCTAAGAAAAGATATACAGTCGACTCTTGATTATTTAAAACTCAAGGACCAGAGAAAAAAATTTAAATAATCGAGTTTTCATATTAACGAGACTTAAAATATCAAAAGAAAGATTAAAAAAATTCAAACTAACAAGAGCTTACAGAGCTGGCATACAGACTAAAGAAAACGGTTTAAATTTCTTTTAAAAACAGAAACAAAATTACATTAGGGAGTTCAAATTTTAAGGTGTAAAAAAATCGAACTTCAAATTCAAATTTGTAGCACAAAAATAAATGATTGTTTTATTTTTGAAAATTAAAACAATTTAAATTATAGAGCGTAGAGCTAAAAAATTAATATTATAGAAAGTCGGCGATTAAAATTCCCTTGAAATAATTTCAAATTTCAATATACTGAGTGTTTTTCAAGGGACTTGGAAAACAGTTCAAATTATAGAGAGATTCAAATTAACGAGTTTAAAATTATCAAAAGTCTATTGTATTTTTAAATTTACTTTTAAAAAGGTATGTTAATAAAGATGTGTTTTTCTACCTTTTTTTTGAAGAAGGTACTTTTTAAATTTTCAATATAAACAACAAAAACTTCCAGGAATACAACCGAAATTTTAAAAAGAGATAGGGTGACAGATAATTAAAAAAATAAGAAACAAATTAAGTACTTTATATAATTTTAATTTAAAAAGTGTCATCCGCTCTTAATAGATCAAGCATTTTAAAAAAATATTACTGTTTCCTGAAAGGTCTCTTTAAAATCTTTAAGTGTAGAGGCCCATAACTCGGAAAATATGGGCAAGTGCCCAATTAAATTCTCTATCGCCTCATATATTTGTATTTTTCATTAGCGTTATTTAACCAAACTAGATTTATTCCAAAATATACAGAAAATTTAGAGGCCGGCATGGTGTTTCGCTCGTTGCCTCGAAGGACATGGACCAATCTTGCTGATTTTAAAAGCAAAAATTTTGAAACTATACTTTATCTTTATTGTTATAAGTAAATAGTTGTTCTTTCAAAGTTAAATTATTTCTGACATAATACTTTTTTTTAAACTTTAATAGCCATAACTGAACAAGAGCTGAAGCGTTTCGTTGCTGTCAAGTCCTCATGCCCGTACAAAAAAATCTGATTTTAACCAGGCGTTTAATAGCAATAATAATTAAAAATAAATAATTATTCAAATAACTATTTTTTTTTTTAATTTTAATTTATAAAACACAAACACAAGGAATAGTATTCTTGTTAAAATTATCAGGAAAGTTATATTTATTTGGTTAAAAACTCTGTTTTTATCATTTTGACGTACCGTTGGCTATTTTTTTTAATATGGTTTTTCAGCGTAAAAGCTATGCGAAAGAAATATTTCCGCTTTTATTTAGATATGGCTTTTACTCTACTTTAAAAGTTATAATTTTTTAAAAATATTTAAAATTATTAAATTTGTAAAAAAGTAAAATATCAGTTTGTTTCTATTTTAAAAATTATTCCTCAACAATATCTTTTGAAATAATGATTGTTGATTTTACTTCTCTGCAATTTGTACCAAAACACAACCACTTTCAACGAAATATGTCTGAAATAAGTACGTCGTAACTAAACTAAACGAAGATTGTCAACAGGTAATTGCAGGTTTTAGTGATTTTTATGTGCTTTTTAAGCTTGTTATAAGTTAATAATTGAATTATTCATGAATATCCTTTTATACTTTGATTTTCTTATTTCCGGTAGTTCTCATAATTTAAGGGCTGCTACAAAAAAGACCAGAAAAAAACTTTTGCTGCAAATTAAATATTTTTTTTCTCGAAATTAACTTTGCTGTGTTTTTCTGTTTCTTTTGAAGTAGTTTTCATAGATTTTTATTTGTTTGTATCAAATTATTCTTTTTCTCCCTTTTTTATTTTCATATTATTATTATCTTTACAATTGTAATTTAATCAGGGCAATCAATAAAAGAAAAATTATAATGACGAAAAAAACGGAAGCAAATAAATTTTCTAAGGAAGATAGAGTGCGAATATCTATAAAAAATTGTTGTCGTATCTTCTTTAGTTGCACACTTTCTCTTAATGACGTAATTTGAATATATCAAGAGATAAAAAATGTCCTGCCTTGTCACGCGTTTTTTATTATTTTTTAACAAAATTATTTATTTGTATTATTTTTCTTTAAAAAACTTAACAAACAAAAAAGAAAAAAAAAATTTTTACTCATGACTTAAAGTAGAAAGAATTGACAAAATTCTATTAAATGTAATCGAATATTTGAAGCACGAATTATTTTAATTTTATTTGTATTATTGTAGAATCTTTTTTAATATTTTTATAAAAGTGCATCAAAAGAAGATATTTTTTTTTTAACCGACTTCAAGAAAAAGAAGGAGGTTATCATTTCGACTGAATGTTGGTTTTTTATGTTTGTTATGCTTACAGATTGATTCCGTTTTTAAAACAGTTCATAAAAACTAAGTTCTCTATACTAAAGTCCTAATTTCATTATAAAGTATATATATCGTTTTTCATTATGTGAAACTTTTTTCACTAATTTTAATATTAAAACATTCTTCTAAAGATCACAATAAAGTATTTCAATTCACTATTGTGGAAAATATTTAAGATTCGGTATTTTTCATGTTTGCTCAATTTACAACCTCTTTGTATAGTTCTGTCGAGTGTTTAACACTTTACGAATTTATTAAGTGTCAAACAGTCTGTTATACTGTGCTCCCTTTTTGACGTTTGTGTTTAGCATATTCAGAAATAGATTTACGCTTAAATAACGATAATAACCAAATTATTCAGATTTACTTTATGAGGACCATTTTTTGCTAAACAGGTTTTTTAATTTACAAAATTGCGTATGTGGAGTTCAACCAGTCCACAACAGAAATAACAAACTCCACTACATCAATAAAAAGGTATCATTTGGATGCTGGAGGCATCAGTAGACCTTATTTCATTACAACATAAAACCACAGTTATAAATTAATTCGATGAAAGTCTTTATTGGATTATGATCAATGACTCTTGGTCTTAAAATATGGATGACATAGATCCGAGCGAAATGTGGGTTTAACAGGATAAAGTTACTAACTATAGAATCATCGAAGCCTTCGATTTATTTAAATTAGTTTTGGCGATAAGTGGATTTCGAAAATTCGCCTGTCATTTGGCCTTCAAATAGTTGCAAGTTAACAATTTCGCTAATTTGTTGTGGGGCTATAAGACTTCACCTGTTAATTATAAAAAACAAGCGATAATTATACCTTAGGGGTGTCAACATTATTCAAGATATACGGCCAGCAATGCACAAAAATTTTGGACGTCCTGAATAATAAATACATGACGTATTTATTTTTCTAACAAATTATTTCTTTTAGTAAAATTTAAGTTTTTGTGTTGTTTTATTGCTTTGTTTTTTTAACTAGAACATTTTTTATCAGAAATCTTTTTTTATTTATTAAACAAATTTAATCTGATAATCCCTTTAAACCTTTTGTAAACCAAAACTATTTTATTGAAAATAATTTACCAGTTGTTAAATTTGTTTAAAAAAAATTGTTAAAAAGATAATCGTTACATAATATTAAAGTTAATATAAATTGTTTCTTGTTAACAAAAAAAATCCCTACAGTTAACTTAAGTTTTTAAAATGTTTACAAATATTTGCAATTATCTTGTAAACATATTAACAAATTATCTAATTTTCTTAAAAGCCTTCATTGACGATAATAAAAGTTACATCTTGCAAAAGATCTTACATGGACATAATGGAGATGTATTTTGACACAAAAGCAAGAACCGTAAGTGGTTACAACTTGAGTGGTACTTTATGCAATAATATCGCACATTTTCAATCTTTAATACTTTTATTTTGTATTTTTAGACACAATGACACTTCAAACCAGAACAAAATTTATTTTGGTCGGTCATGTCGCATTATATGTATTGGTTTTATTTATAAAAAGGACTTTGTAAATTTTGTTAAATAAAATGTTTTTGTGTGAATAAACTTTTAATTTATATTGTTCGAACAATATCTGAGAATTGTGTATCAATAACTCTTCTTTTGAAACATAGAGCAATCATTATAAAGCCCATTATTTGTTGACTTGCACTCGTACAACTTTAGTTTTCTTTTAAAATGGTATGATCGTATGGTATTTCCACAATTTCAGCACACTTTAATACAGACTTTTTATGTACTGATTTAAAACAAACAAAACACGCTTTATTTGAGCCAATCTTTGAGTTGAAATGGTCCTCGTGTCACAGCAATAACCATCAAACCAGCTTCATGTTAATAAAAATGTTATAATATCTGAATAAAGAAATTTGTTTAAAACATATTGCAGTACTTTTATTCTATTTGAAAAAATTCCTTAGTGACAACACACAAACAATATTCCTTCTATTTTTATCTGCCGTGGCAATTATAGATATTCCGGGCATATTTGATTTTTTTTTTTATTTTTTTTTTTTAGCAATTCGCACTGAAACACAAATATTTCTTGAATTTTTATTGTTTTTTAGGTCCGTTGTTTTTTGTTTTGCTATATTCGATGTTATGTTGCCGTATTTTGAACAAACATAAGTAGTTTTGTATTTTCGTCGGTTTACTAAAACCGAAAGGAAAATACAGAAGCTAAAACCATTTCGATCGGATTAGTAAACTCGGAATCATTTCAATTCCGAACGGCATTCGTGACATGCCTGAATAAATATCAAAAATCTTTAATATTAAATTAAATATAAATTGCTGGATTCAATTTTCTTTTTACAGTTTAAAATACTCGTAGTAACATTTATTATTTGTTCTCTGTCAGTAACTCTTGCAAAACTTAATGTGTAAAGTCGTGCGAACAACGTCAATCTTCTAGTCAGATCTTATTTCTGTTTTAATTTACCCAAGAGAAAAATCCGATATATATATAGCAGTGTTTTTTAACTTATTTGCCCATTGTGGAGAGAAAAAATATCACCCGCGAAAGCTAAGTAACCAGCTCTATGGAAAATAGTCAAGTTTCAACATACGCCTTACATCTTTCGCAAAACTTACCACTAAAGTAAACAAACCATTACACTTCACTTATACATTTCAAATAAGGATAAAACTATCCGCAAAAATCTCAGCTTACACTTTAATGTTAAAACGTTAACATCGAGTATCCTCCTTCTCAATACCTCTTATTATATTTCCAACACAAATCCTTCTAAGAGTAGAGTTCATCTCCTTATTGCTAGTTCAAGATAAAAAATTATAACGGTCTTTAAAATGAATTTATTGTTTCTTCTTAATAATTAAATATTTTAAATATAAATTGATATTTTTAATACAAAACACAAATATAAACATTTTTATATCCACATGTGTGTTTGGCTTACAGCATCATTGCCTGCACTTAAATAGTTTTTTAAATCAAACAGCTGTATTGCTTGAAGTGTTGCGTCTCGCCATGTAAAGCAGCGTTTGTTGTAGGGAAACGAACTATCAGATATTCTAGGCGAAGAACTGCCGTCGAAAGTGAACAAAATAGAAGACCACTAAATATTAATCTGTAAATAAACAAAATACAATTGTTTTCTTAATAAGAATCTGTGGCAAATTGAATAAAATTCTTTAAATAATTGCAGTATTAACACACAACGGTCTTTAGTATTTTGATATATTTTTTTAACCAAGTTCGATCATTTTATTACCACGAAAACATTTGTTTTCATTCATTAAGCATGCATTTGTCCTGTCATGAAAGTCAGGTCATACGTCCAATAGGTGAACAAAAGCACCTACACACACACATTTCATTAAAATAGCAACAAGACCATTGTGTATTATTTTGGTACATATGTTTCGCATATTAGAATATAATACGCGCCAAATGATACAGACAGTATGCTCACCTACTATTTCGTAGTGGCCTCAAAAAATAAATATAAATGTCAACATAAAAAATCATAGGAATTTCCATTTTTTAAATATACAAATAAAAATTAAAACAATGACCCCTCAAAGTATGCTACAGCTGAGGTCTCAACAAATTACAAAAAGAGACAGCAAAAAGAAAATGGGCATAAAATGAGTGACCATAGAATCTATTAAACAAATGGCTTAAAAATGCATTAAACTAATTGAAATTGCGAAAACGAAACAAAGCCAAAATAGAAAGAAATTCAACAACAACAAAGGTTGTTTGCATTTGTAGCAGTCGGAATGTCTGAGTTATTGTAACAGAGAAAAAGAAATCCCTTAAATACACCACAATGCCACAATTCTTGTGATGTTTATTTAACAGTTTATTCATTCTTGCAGCTCTCGTTGTCACCAATATTCTCTTGAGTATTATTTTTTATTATTTGTTTACCATAAGTGCGAAAACGTGTGATGAAAGTTTAAAATAAAATTCTTAACACCAGTATTTCGATTTAAAGCACTAGAAAAACTTCAAAATTTAAATAAAAATAAATCTTTAAAAAATCAAATCTAAAAAAATAATAGAAAACAGGAGAATAAAATAACAAATATAAATAAAATTTGTAATGTTGTAATGATTCACAACCATTACTTACTTATGTTCTTAATATCTTGAGTTTATTTTTTTATTTTTTGTTTATTTTTTTTCACCATAAACTCCAAGCATTTTCTTTATTTAGCCCAAAATACATTTTTGAGAAAAATCCTAAGAATTGTAAAGAAATCACGTTTTTTTCTCAATAGCTTTTAAAAGGGCTGCTACTAGTATTAGCTAGATTTCGTTTTGTGTAATCCTTCGTATTTGTTTTGCAAAATTTATTCTTATTTTTAACAAATATTTATTACTTTGAATGTATGCCACCTGTTGAGTTAAATCGCTAAGGTGGTGAAGATTTTAAATTAGTCAGGTACTATTATAATGATTATAAATGTTATTTTTTTAAGTAGAGTTGATAGTATAACAAACGCCTTTAAAAGTTTTGGTTATTTATATTTTTTTGTACTTAAAAAACAATTTACATTTTTTCACATTAGAAGAGTTTGTTATAAAGTTTCTTTTTTGACAAAAAATTTTATGGGTTTTTTATTTCATATGTTCAAGATTTTCTTTATTTCATTTCCCATTTATTTATTTATTAATTTTATTTTGTTTAGAAAAATTTGCTAAATTTAATTACAATCTCTATTAAAACGATGCATTTCTGTGGTGTTTTAGAATCATATTTCTTATTTATTTTTTTTTTTATATATATATTTTTTTTTTGCAACTCTAAGGCAAATTTGCAGTACTGCTTGTATTCCATTTTGCCATTAAAAGTATTTTTAATAAAATCTTACTGAAATTTAGATTCGAAAATATATCAGCATGTTTTTATTTTAGTATCATGCAGCTAGAAACTAAAGCAGACGGATTTTCACATTTATTGTCTATAACGGGGAAGTTATAACATTAAGAATATACATTTTCCATCAATTACTTAAAATAATTAGGAAATGTTTTTTTTTATTTTTTGTTACGTTGTTCAATTTATTATATTTCTTTGTTCGTCTTCTTATTTAATTTTTAATATGTGTGCAAATTTTTTGGCGTTTATCCAGAGTTGTTCACTGTCCCCGATCATAAAAAAAAGTATAAATATTTATTATTTTAATTAACAACTTGTTAATATTCTATCACATTTTAATATTTTAGTTACTGTTACTATCTATTATTTAATTCTAATATATTTATGTTAACTAAAAATTATCTAGTGCTTTTTGCTTAATCTGTTTTATCGAAAAACCCGTCCTATACAACCAAGCGTTGACTATAAAACGCAACCTGTTTTTTATTAAGAGAGTATTACTATTTTAGATTTCTAGACACTCTAAAAGTAAATTTTCATAATGTTGTATAGAGAGTACCAATCTATATATCATAACGCCTTTGTCGAATCTTCCTCAATCTTAAAGTAACATATTTAAAATTTTGATCTTGTCAGTTTAGTGGTTCTGTATATTTAGAAAAATTTATTATTATAAAGTCCCCTAGGGCCCTTCAAAAAACCAGCCTATTTTTATTTCCAGATTGTCTATAGGTGCGTCCAAAACTTAAACCTGATCCAGCTAATGTTTGGCTTCGTATAAACTGCCAGCAACAAACACAGATGCTCTAATCACTAAGAAGAAAAAGCCTTTCAAATGTGAATGAAACAATTTCGTTGATCCCTTTACATTCATACAAGGAAAATTTGCATTAATACAATGAAAAATTTCATTAATATAATGAAACGTTTTAAGTACAGCGTCCTTTTAATTAAGAATAAACATTAGTACAGGGAAGCCACTGAATAGCTTTGGTTTAAGATTTAAATTAAAATTAAAATTAATGCCAAAATAAACACATGAAAAAAAAAATAATATAAACTTACATAAAATTTCTTGAGTCCGCTAAAATTTTAATGAAACTTCACCAAAGGTTGAAATGGGTATATCTAAGATTGTCATTCCATTTGTAATTTCTACAAAATGCTTTTCCGAAAACCCATAAAACATATATTTTTTGATATCTTATGCATAGCAAAGTCGATTGAGCAATGTCCCTCTGTCCGTCCGTGTTGTTGTTGAAATTAACTTTGCCAGGGCACTAGATGAGCTGAAAAGAATTTAAATACGCCAATCGATCAGACATATTGTCGAAAGAGATGCCATTGAAAATCAACAAGATGTGTCCATTTCCCTAGGCTTAAAACCAAGCCTGCCTCTAATTTTTCCATATCACTTAAAACAATAAAGTAACTCCAATCAAACAAAAAAAAATTGGCGCTCGGCCGTATTCACTGAGTTATAGGCCTCTGAAATTTTCATAAAAAAAATTGATTGTCAATACGGTTATTATGGGTATCATTAAAAAGCTTTTAAAGAAATCTTTCAGGAAATACTAAAATTTTTTGAAAATGCTCAACCCATTAAGAGCCGATAACATTTTTATGTAAAATTATATATTGTATTTAATTTTGTTTTTCTTAGTTTTTAATTCTCTGTCACCGCAGTATAAATATATAAGAAGAATAATAAGAAGTCATCTAAAATTTGTCTACGATCTTAACAAAACGACTTAAATAGTAAAAAATTCTAGCAAAAAAATCGACTTCAAAACATATTTGAGTTGTCTGTCTATAACGGCTTAAAAGCTTGGCAGCGTACATCAAACTGCATTAACTATTGGGACACCCTTTAATATTCAAATCCAAATTTTAACAAGTAGTTATGGAATATACAATTGTTCAAAATTATGGCCATATACATGAAATTAAATAAACTTTTGAGACACCCTTTAATTTATAATTTTTAAAGTTTTTACTTGTAACTTATAACGGTCATAGTAATCGATATTTCGTCCAATTATCCAGTGTTTTGCTATAACAGTTCAAAAGATGGTCCCATAAAGCCAATTTACGTCACCTATGGATGGGGACACCCTCACATTTTTTACTTATTTTTCTATAACTTTTTGCTGTTGAAAGCTAGAAAGATATTCTGTCAGAAAAAAATCAGCATTGAAAAAAAAAACCTTATTAAAAAAGCATAAATAAAATTAAAACATTTCTAATTGATTTTAGAAATAACATCTTTCGTTAAGATTCTTAAATCCTTGAAGAGCATGATCGGTAGCAAATGTCAATGATATTCAAATTTTCCGCAATCAGTTTTTAGTTACAGGTTTTCATTAACTATAAGTGCTTTAACAATGATGACCAATATCCATCAAAAAATAACCTGATAATTAAACTTTCTTGCTTTAGTACGACTGATGAACACCAACGTTTATTTTATTAGGTCTGTTTCTGTACTCTACTTTGGGATCCCGTGAGATCCCAATTTGCACGAAAAGCGTTCCCGTACTTAAAAATTGGGTAAATGAGAGCATTTTTGAGAGAATAAAGTTCTTCTTCTTCTTGCAAGAAACAGTCCAAATTTTTTCCTCGTGAAAGTTATTTATATTTGTGAAACAGCTGTAAAACATAAACAAAATAAAAGCAAATAAAAAAGTCATTAAAAAATAGGTCTGTTCATTTACTAAAAATTGTTACGAATTTTTAACAATTGTTACTGGAAAGTGTTCATTAACCCACAAAATTTGCAACGAGAGAGTGTAAACAGAGAGTAAAATACAAAAAATATCTTGCAATTTCCTACTAGTAAAATTTTTACTTGCAAGAATTAGCCAATAGCAAATAAAGACGAGTTAAAAAACATTGTTGCAGATTTGTTAAAGTAATTCTAGTGATTGTGACGACATCCTGGACCTTATTAAAAGTGATTCCGACTAAGAAGAGCTTTTGTTAGAATTTTTTTATTTATTTTTTTTTTTTTTTTTTTTTTTTTTTTTGGAAAATGACAAAAAAGGAACAGCATTCCAAATTATTTGTATGAAATTGTTACATCATATACTAGCAAAAAATTCAAACGTCACTTCCGCTTATCTAGAGAATTATATCCCACATATGCTTCTTTGCGAGCTGATAATGAAAAAAATTTCCAAAGACTGTTTCTCTTTGATTTTTTTAAAATTGGTTTTAATTTATTGAAACAGTCAAAACACTTTGACTTTTTATTTTGTGTTTAAAAATTAAATTTTGTGTTTCCGTAATTTCATACAATTTTGTCCCTTATGATAGAAAATTATACTTGCACTCATTTTCACGAACTTTACCCAAAAAGTAAAGAAACAAACCTATTTACATACATATATTATTTTATAATTTTTCACTATTTGTCCCCAAAAAAATAAAAAAATGCATTCCACTTTGTCTTCCAAAAAGGCCAAAATATTTTCTTTTTACCTAAAATGAACGTTCTTAAGTTTAATCAATTTAAACGTAAATTATGTAAATTTTTACGTTTTACTTTTTTATTTATATTTTTTTGTTTTTAAGATTTTAATCAAATAATCCTCAAAAATACCCGTTAAAAAGTATTTATGTAAAAACGCGTTGCATGTAAAACATTATTTCTTTAGCAGGAACAAACATGTTAAAGAATTTGTTTTGTACTCGAAATGCTACCAAAAACTCTGATGATACCCTATAAATCCTTGTTAATATCCTTTTAAGAGTATTGTGATGACGAAATTGATGGTGGTGGCTAAAACTTCCGTTTTGCTTCCCTTTTAAAACGTTTGTTGAGCAAACAAATTTTCGTTAAATTCAAAGACATTTAAGTAGATTAAGTCACAATGCGACTAAAACGTTGGCTGAATGTATGAAAATGATGAAGACAACAGAAATATTTAATGGGAAATCTCTTAAAAACAATACAATTCTTTAAGTCTGGTTGTCTACAAGCGAAAGATTGCTTGAGTTTGGGGTTATGGAGGATGCTTAAGAAGGAAAGTAAAGACAGGTTGTTTTAGATGTATAAAAATATAAATGTGGGGTTTTAAATGCATTTTCAATAGGTTGTATAAAAAATAAAAAGGAATATGCAAAGTATTCAAATAAATTCAAAAACATGCTTGCAAAATCAAAAGGAGCAAGTTTGATTTAGTTATAACTTCATATTCTTTTAAGTGTAATAAAGTATAAATATTAGAGAAAAACAATAAGCCTTCACTGAAAGGAAGAGAAACAGATAGTTTGGAATTATTATTTTTTAGTTCGCTATACAGTATTTTTATCACTTTCACAAAATAAAATCTTTGAAACAACCTTTTGGTGGAAATCTCCTTTTTTTAGTTTATAATAAGAAAAAAGTTAAAAGGTGCCAACCCAACCTGTGTTTATCTGAGGTTTATCCAAAAAAAATTCTGGGATCTGGGATTTACTGTTTTGCATCACTTATTAAAATTATTCAATTAAACGGGTGGCTTAATTTTTAAGCAGCATTGCAGAGCCTCTGGTATTGAGTAGGTGAATTAGTTTAAAGTCTAAGAGGCAACGGCTAAGATTTACGCAAAGGATATCAACGCAGGCACATGCTTAATGTTCAAAACAATTGCCGTCAAAGCTACAGAAGCATTAAACATCTTTTCAACGACAATTTTCTTCCTATTTGCTCTCTTAAACCTCGTATTTATTTAAGAAAAGTTCTAAGTTTTTATCTTACGATTTTCTTGACATATTTTCATAACTTTTTAGTAAGTTCAAGCTTTATTTACCACTACCATCTCAATTATCACCACAAAGTTGCAATTTGTTTTTGAAAGCCACTTTTCAGAGTGACCGCGAGGAAGGAGTAGATTCATATTGAAAAATGATTTAACCGTTTGTAAATATTATTTCGTCTCTAATAATCCTACTGTATTTTATGCCAAAGTGGGTGGAATATTTTAAAATCAAACAATTTTATTGATTATGCTTTCTGCCATGTTCTATTTTCTATTTTATTCATTTTTATTTTGTTATTTTGTTATTTTTTTCAACAGTTTTTATCCTTCCCACTTGAGTTTCAGTTTCACTTAAATATTCAATGCATTTTATCTTGAACGCACAGACACTAGCGTAGTTGCTCTAAAAGAACATTTTATGAGACATCAGTATAATACAGGCTTTGGCTGGATGATGCCAACGTGATGCACTACTTATGAAAAGTGTTGCTATCGATTTAATTTTTTTTTTTAATAAAACGCTTAGTGGTCTCGTTGTAAATTTGCCACCCACTGTTTTTGTTGTGAGTCGTTGTCTAAACGAGCCTCCCCCTGGAGAACGATTTGTAATTTTTGTTAACGACTGCTCTTTTATTTTTTATTTTGGGAGTGGGAGTTTTTATATTTTAAACAACATTAAATAAAAGTGTCAGTGTAGCAGAAATTACGAAATTTGCATAAAAAATTTAAATTATTTTATATTGAAATTAAATTGGATCTAAACTAGAATTAAAAAAACATCTTAGATCTCAATATCAACAGTCAAAAATTAATAAAATAAAAATTTACTGTGCTCCCATATTACTATACGCTTATTATTTTAAAAAAGAGTAATTTAAATTACCTGTGTTTTTTGGAAGAAATTTCACGGTGCACAAATTCGGTTTTCTTTTTGATACAATGCATAACAATCAGGCTTGTCGCAGAATTTTACTCCGATCAATAGTGGTTTGAATCCTGCACATGGGTTTTTCAGAAAACAAGAATCGTAAATTTCTTCTTCTTTCCACCTTTAAATTTCAAAGTGGAATTTAGTTTCCTTGAAATTTTTTTATGTGTGGTTTTTAAATCTACTTTTATTATGTTTCGTTGTTGTTTACCTTGCTGTACACAATGTTGCCAGATTTTAATTAAAGAGTTTAGATTTAGCATTTTTTTCGAAAAAAACACAATTGATCGGTGTCTAAAGAAGACAAAAGAAAATCGGTCGAAATGGGTAATACCAAATTAAAGTATTCCGATCACGATGTGTGACATACCTGTATGACTTGTAGAAGCAAATTCGAGTAAATGGGTCTTTGTAACAAAATTAAGTAATTTAAAAACTTTTTTCAATAATTTAAAAGAGTTTCAAACAAGGCCATTATAGTGTTTATTATATATAATAAAGCACCGCAAAAATGTAAGATACTGAACGACGCCTTTTGTCATAATGGCATTAAGAAAGGATCCAAAAATTGTTGTGATTTTCATGTTGATTTTCTAGTAAAGTTTTTTCTTATTGCAATTTTTATACCCTTCACAACAGGTTAAAAAAATGGTATATTTAAATTTGTCATTTCGTTTGTAATTTCTAAAATATCCATTTCCAACCCCATAAAGCGATAACCGTCTGTCCGTCCGTGTTAATGTTGAAAAAAAAAATTTGCCAAGGCAGTAGATGAGCTAGAGAAAATTTTAATAAGCCAATCGATCAGACATAGTTTTGAAATTTTTTCTATTGAAAATCAGCAAAATCGTCTACCTTTAGTGAACAAATATAGTTTAATGAAGTAATTCCAATAAAAAAATGTATGGGGCAATAAAGAATTAGAAACTACGAAAAAACATCAAGTGAAGCAAAACTCGCTTACCCATATTTTCCGAGTTATGGGCTTCTAAACTTTTCATAGAAAAGAACGATTAGAAACTATTTTATAATATCAATAAGTATATCCATTAAAAGCTTTTGAAAAGATCTTTCAGGAAATGCAAAAAATTTTTTAAAATGCTTAACCCACTGAGAGCCGATGGAATTTTTATGTAAAATTATAAATCGCACTTGAATTTTTTATTTTTTTTTTTATTTTTCTGTTTCACCCCAAATTATTATTTTTTTTTTTTTTATTAAAGTTATTTCACTAAACTATATATATATATATATATATATATATATATATATATATATATATATATATATGGTATATAAGATTCAGCATAGCCGAATATAGAGCTCTTACTTGTTTTACAAAATATCAATAATTTTTTGAAAGTTAATTTTTTTTAAACCTTTGATATATTTTAAATATAAATTTTTGGTTAAAATATTTAAAATATATCAATGATTCGCTAAAATATGAATTTAATGTGAATATTTGATTTTTTAGTGAAATACATTTTTTTGGGAATAATTTCATTGTAAATTTAATTTATTTAAAACTTCAAGTAGATTTTGTTTATTTTAGTTTTACGGCGGGTTGCCATATTTTTCAACGAAATTTCGGATTTTAATGATTTTATAATCGTTAGCGAATTTATAGTTTTTTAAGTTACATGGATTTTCTGTAAGAGACATTATGGGATCAACCAGTTAATAATTTTTTATATAAATTGGGAGCAAAAATACAACCTCAGTGTTGGCGATGCGTTTGTTTTGTTCTTTTTAATATATGAATTTTTGACAATATAAACGCTCAAAGAATCCGCAAAAAATTTCAATCTGTTTTAATTTAATTGCGTTTTCTCTTAATTTTCAATTTGTTCAATTTCAGCATGTTGCCTCAGTTTCTTGTTTTTTTCACAAAAAAATCAAGAAAATCAAAAAAAGAACAAAAAAACGTAAAGTTATTTAAAAACAATCAAAATGATAAGGATATAAAAAGTGGAGTCAACCACGCTTATTTTGTAAAATTTTCAAATTATTACGACCTGATTTCGTACCCATTTTTTTAAATATTTTTCAAATAAAACGATAAAATATTTAGTAAACAAAAAATAAAAAATTTCAAAAAAATCGGCATCCGTTACCGGTCCTGATTTTATTCATTTTTTCTCTTTTACTTTATTTATTTACCTCCATCCCACTTCCCGCATAAAGTAAGCTGATCTGATTTAAGACTGGAGGGGGCCTGAGTTCAATGTTCGCATATTAGGGACCGAGCTTCTCTTAGCTCTTAAAACTTTGCGCTATGCAATTTTACTTAAGACAATAGTAAGCGACATACTAGAAGCCTACTTTGTATCTCAGTGAATCGACTTCTGTGTTTTTATTAAAACTACTACAAGTTACCTCTCCTTTTTTATTAAACTGCTGTTTAATTTTTGTTTAAGATGCTCGTTGACGTAGAGATTTTCAATTTTAACAAAATCCTTTTGAAAAGATTTTTGTTTTTCACATTGTACCATTGTACAACCCTTATATTTTAATAAAAGTTATTTTCACCAGTTCCAATTATTTCTCATAAAAAGTTTTTTAATTAAATTTTCATCAATGTGATTAAAGCACAACAACACATACAACAACAAACGTCCCAGTAATTAAATTTGAATGCAACATGATAACCACATTAATCTTTAAAATATTAAATACAAGAAAAAAAAATACTTAACAAAAAATTCTAAAACTTTGACAAAAAATAATCCCACAGAAACAGTGACATCCAAAAAGAAATTGTAGGAATGAAATAACGAACTACTTGCTGTTAAAACACAAAAGTAATTAGAGAGCTTAAGCAAAAAAATAATAAAACAAAATCATCTTGCAGAGAAGAGATACCAAACAAATAATGATTATGATTATTTTGAAGTTTTCTAAGGTTTCACGCTGAGCTCTACACAATTGGTGCAGTACTTCTAAAGTTGTTTGGTAAAATGTTAGAAATCACTAATTACTGTGAAAATTTATGATTGTGTTAGTTAGCGGTGGATAGGAGGTGTGAGTTGGTAGAGCTGTCAAACTTCATTTGTCACATTTTCTCATTTTATAATTTATGGCATTTATCTAGTGTTTTAGAGTAAATTACACAGCAAAAAGTTTTAGAAAATTTATCATCACAATGAAATTCGATTATTCTTCATTTATGTCAATCAACGAAGCGATGAAAAAAAATTCTCATTTTGCCGAAACTTGCAACATCTTTCCGAAAGTCTAAGATTAATCCTCAGTTTATTAGTTGAGTGAAAAAAGAAAAACAAAGAAAATATTGTTTCATTTACTGTTTGTTTTTATTTCCTAAAATGTTTGTTTATCCTTTAGGAGGGTTAATGCACCCTTAATCGTTGTGTTTAAATAATAAAAGTTTGTTTCATTTCTTTTTTTTTCTTCTCTGTGCTTTTTGTCCTACTCAATCTATGATGATGTTTATCAAATAAAAGTTTTTCTACTTTTAGCACGCACGTCAAAACGGAAATAACAGGAGAAGAAAAAATAAAAGTTGTAGTAGCATTTTTGAAATTTAATATCTTTTTAGCTGGAATTGAAGAGATTTTGTTTTTGTTGCTTAAGGGCTTTGTAAGCAAAAAAAATATTTGAAGTTTTACTGTTTTGTTATTAGATGTTCTGTCTATCCTTATATCATTCACTACTCCTCGTTCTGTTATTTAAATAAATATGAGTCTATCATTTTTCTAATATTTATTATTTGTTGAGTGTGCCAGATTTGTTTTCTTGTGAGAATATTTGTATTATTTTGTATTTTTGCGCCTTAAAGATATGTGAGTGTATTTGTTTTAATCCTTTTTTATTTGATTTTATGTTTACTGTTGTCAGTTACTTATGAGTTTTACTATTTTCAAAATAAAAGCGGATTAAATTGTGTTTAATAGCTGAAGCTTTTTTTAAATAATCACGTCATTCAATTAGGTTGAAACGATGTTAATAGTTTCCAGTAGCTGTTAAATCTGTTCACATTTATTACTTTTTTGACTCTAGATCACCATGGAGAGCATCACAACTTCAAAATGAAAGTTTAGTTTATGAAAATAAGACAGCACACCCAAGGCTTACCAGTTCCGAGTACAATTATTAAAAGCTGCAATTCATTAAAATCGGCAGCCCGCACATTTTATGTCAGCAAATGAAAAAATATATGCTGATATTCCAAAGTCTATTTTTATATTTTTCACTGACTCTACCATTCAAACATTAAGAAAATTAAACATTATTTTTGTTGAAAAGTTCAATTAGAAGGACTTTTAGCACTAAATAAGCCGCAGACAAAAACTCCAAGAATTTCTATTCACAAAAACATGCTCATAGTCCGTGATCGTCATCTCATTTGCAGAGAGAGATAAAAAAATATAATTTTTAATTAGTCTACATTATTTGTGCCTGATTTCTTTAAATAAAAATATTTCATGATATTATCATGAAATATTGTATTACTGCGGGGAAAGCACATCTACTTCGCTACTGCTCCTCAGTGTATTCTACCAAAATTTTGTACAAGTTTATTTTCCCAAATTTTTTCAAATAAGAATTTTAACAACTAAATTTAAAATAGATAATCAAAATCATAATTTCTTACATACTAAGGTATTTTTCAAGAACTTCCTAAATCTAAGCTAAAGGTACGATTTATATTGTACATCTCTCAAGAACAAAATATTAAATAACAATTAACATTAATTCCAAGAAAAGGGTTTAAAAATGGAGACGCTTCATGAAAATTTTTTACAGAAAAATCATGAGTCTTATATCTAAAGCCAAACTGATTAAATGAACATTTTATTTATCCAACAAAGCAAAAATACAATAAAAACTTAAAAACCTCTTTTACCTTAAAAAAGTTTTTGAAAACTAGAAGATCAGTCCATGTCCTTTCAAGCAGCTGGCAAAAACTCCTTGCCTCTAATTTGTCCATATCATTTGGAACAAATCTGGTTTAGTGAAGTAACTCCCTTTAAAAAAATATACGGGGTGATAGATAATTAAAAAATAAGAAAAAGCATTAAGTGAAAAAATAGGCGCTCGCCCATATTTTCCGATTAACGGGCCTCTGAAATTTTCAAATTTATTAAAATATCAATATGGGTATCATTTTAAAGCTTTTGAAGAGACCTTTTAAAAAATGCTTATCCCATTAGGAGCTGTTTGCATTTTTTTAAAATTACATATCGTGCTTAATTTTTTTTAAATTTTTATTCTGTGTCACCTTAATATTTGTTTTTGTTTTTTTATTAACTAGATTTACATACATGGTTAAAGGTATTTAAAATTCGACGTAGCCGAATATAGCACTCATAATTTTTAATTTTATTTTTATATAATTTTCCAATATTGTAATAAAAATTTTAAAAATTAATTAAAATACACAGGTAAATTATTATTTAATTAGTCTTTCTAGGTTCGCATAGGTAAGGTTAGGTAGAGTTTTAGTCTGATTGCCATCTAAGTCTTAAAAAGATTCTCTTTCTGCATGTGTTTTAATATCGTTTAATTATAATGATTAAGCCTCTAGTTTCCCCAGATAATTAAACCTTTGGATTAACGATACTCCATCATCTCTTAAAAAACCGTAGTAAAATTCATCAAACAAAATAAAACTTGCAATAATTGAACAAATCAAATTTAGAATTATGCCACACAGAATGAGTTCGTTGTTTTTCTTGTATAAGCGTTTAACTCCCAGTTCCATACAATCCGGAATCGTAGTCGGCTTTCGAATATCCTTATTGTATGCAAAGACATCATATCTTGCGTCCACAGTCATAACCTTTTATCTTTAACGAAGATTATTTTTTTGTCACCAGAAATCTATCTCATTCATGTTTGTCTTGTATTCTGTTGACTCTTACCTCCTTGTCGCTATAGCAGCTACAAATACGTAAATGTATTTTAAGTGCACAATGATGACCGCCTCTAGTGCTAAGTAATGAACATCTTTGGGCCTTAAAAAATTCCTTATAAAACTCTCTTTTTTACTGCCGCTTATGTAAAAATTTTAGAAATTTCTGCAAAATATTAGGCCTCCATACACCTTTTCTTGTGTTTCTTGTTCAAGACAAATTTACTATCCAAGTAAACACTCAGGCATTTTGTTTCATATTCTAGTTTCAAGCTCAATCGTGTCTGGGTTGTGTCAAGACCTTTTTTTAAAGTTCTTCCTGCCTGCACGATTGTGGTTATTTATTTTCTTAAGGCAAGTAAGACAAACTCATATTTGTCTGTTTATTTATTAATTAATCGTTATAAGTGTAACACAGTCTATTTAATTTTTTATTCTACTGCTGCAATGAAGACAATGGCTGGCTCAGAACTTTATAAAAAAATTGAACTTTTTTTATGTTTTTGTCTTTGTCTTTTTTTTTAATATTAAACTCTTGATGTTTTTTGATAATTTTTTTTATAAAATATCATTCACACAATATAATATACTAAATATGTATAAAAGAAATTGATTCATCTGTAGATTATTTTGTATTGTTCTCTTCCCTGCCATAATGAATCTAATCACTTACGCCTGAGTGCATCAATTATGTTTCTACCATTTATTATCATCTAGTAGTAGTCATCCTTACACTCACACTCAATAATACTTCTTGTCTGCCTTTGTGACTTTCCATTTTCGTCCATTCGTTGAAAAAAAAATACATGTACACAAGTAAAATGTTTATTGTCGTACAAAGAGAGTAGTATCTGTGTTGAAAGCATGTGTCCTTTGTCTACATCTACTTTCATTTTTGCTAAAAGCCCAAGCAACCAACCAACAAACCAACTAAATGACTGACAGCCGTAACGAACGATGTTGTAATTTAACAAAAATTTGTTTACGTCATCATAATGAAGATAATAACTTTATGATTTTTGTACTTCAATTCATACTTGTGCTCTCATAGACAACACTCTTTCTTCCTAATTTTAAGATAATTCACTTTTGTTTTGGGTGGAGAGGAATTAATTCTTTAAATTTAATATGAACACATCGAGATACAAGTTTTTTTGTGTAGTTGGATTTAAAAAAGGGGGGATCATAAATCATGTATTTTATACATTGTAGTATTAAATGAGTTTCATTGCCAAATTCTTTAAACAAGCTCAATGAGACAATAGATGGTATCTGATTTAACTAAAAAAATAAAACTCTTTGATAGGTGTTTATTGTGCTCCTTAAATGCTCTTAAGATAAAAATATTAGTCTTTGAGTAACAAAAAAACACATTTTTTGTCAATAAAAAATAAACGAAAGCTTTTCTTTGAATATCATTATCAAAATATTAGACCCGTGGAACTTAAAACAGAATTATTATTTAGTTATGATATCTGTTTTAAAAAATATTTGGATCTCCCAAGTATTTTTAATTGAATTTATATTTATTTGCGATCGCAATATATAATTATAAATGACAAAAATTTATGTTAAAAAGTAGTTTTTCGAAAACTTTAAATTCACATGCTAATGTTTTATTTATTTATTTTTTTATTTATTTTTATTTATTATTTATTTCTTTATTTTATTAAAATACTAGCTTATTGTAATCGGTGTTGCCTTGGTCGATTTTTAGGGCCTTTCAAGACACTGTAAAATATATTATGGCCTTGTTTACTATATTTTGTAATCGAAAGAATAATTTTAGAGAAAACATATCAAAAATCTCAGAAGAGACGTCACCTATTAAATCTGGTCTATCAATTCTATAACTAAAGGTACGCAAATACAAAATTTAATTGCATCCGCGCGTTTAAAAATAATGGTTTTCATTATTAAATCCGCACGGAAAAGAGATTTGTGATGAAAGAGTTATCGATTGATATACAGAATACAATTGTTCATTCCTGTGGTATAAGATATCCACGAAATCGATTTAGCATACCTGCTTTATTAAATCTGAGTTCATTTTGCATCAACTGTTTAAAAGTTTATACAAAAAAGTAATGTGCGCTCAGATACCGTCGAAGAAATATTGTCGATTTTGCGAATTCAGGAGACCGGAAAAAACAGGAAATAGAAATTCCCCAGAATTGGGTATTTTTAATTAAAAAATTAAATTAGCTTCAATTTTGTATCTAGAAAAAGGAAAATTCATGTAAATTTTAAATAAATCAACAAAAAATTTGTGTATTTAAAAAATATATATAAAAAGCATTTTTACTTATCACAAAAATATTTTGATTTTTCGCATAGATACTACGATATTTTCGCCCAAAAGGATTTACCAAAAAAAAAGCTACAAGTAAGAGTGCTATATTCGGCTATTAAGAATCTTATATACCCTTCACTATCTATGTAAATCTAGTTTAGTGAATTAACTCTAATCAAAAAAGCAAATATCGGGGTGACAGAGAACTAAAAACAGAGAAAAAAATTGTAAGTACTTTATACATATAATATAAATAAAAATGCCATCGGGTCTTAATGGGTTAAGCATTTTTTTTAAATTTAGCATTTCCTTAAAGATCTCTTCAAAAGCCATATTGATATATAAATAAATTTGAACATTTTAGAGCTTCGTAAATCGGGAAATATAGGCGAGCGCCAATTTTTTCACTTGATGTTTTTTCTTATTTTTTAATTCTCTATCACCCCATATATTTGTTTTTTTTTATTTGGAGTTACTTTATTGTTCCAAATAATGTGAAAAAATTAGAGGTAGGCATGGTGTTCTGCCCGCTACGTCGAAGGACATTGACCGATCTTGCTAATTTCCAATAGCACCTCTTTCGACACTATGTCTGATCGATTGGCGTTTAAAAATTTTTTCTAGCTGATTTAGTGGCTCGGCAAACTTGATTTCAACACTTACGCGGACGGACAGACGGACATTGCTCAATCGACTTCGCTATGCGTAAGGACTCAGAATATATATAGTTTATGGGGTCGGAAATGGATATTGTAGAAATTACAAACGGAATGACAAAATTATTTATACCATTTTTCCACCCACTTTTTGTGGTGAAGGATATAAATGTACAGATGTACAACATGCTAAAAACCGTTTAACAATGGACAGTGCAGCAAAATTAGAATACTTTACAAATAAATAATGAAAAGCGAACTAACCTTTGATAATATCTGTGATAACATCTGATGCAAGAAATTTTGTTCAATTCTAAGTTTATAATTTTTACTTTGTTCCCTGTCAAATGTCAAGGCAAGTTTTCGATAACTTTTTTTGATTGTACTTATTAATTCACACAAAATGTAATTGTATTTCATAATTTTTGAATAAAATAAATATTTTACTTGCCACCTCATTTCAAGAAATTATAATATTGGGTTCTAACATTCTCATTTTTAATATCGTTTTATTGCAATAAAACTTATTTTGGATTTACATGTAAAAATGTTTTTGTTTTTCATGTATATTTTTTGTCTTCGTAAATAGAAGATAATTCCCCAGCAAATAGACTGGCACAAGGCGAATTAATTTTAACAGGTGGCATCGTTGCGGCAGCTGAATATTTCATTTTTAACTTTGTTATGTGTAGAGCAACTGTCAATAGTGTATTGTTTAACATAATAAAAGTTTGTTTTTTGTATTTTTCAAATAGAATTGTAGCGATCTTGCTAAAAATGTTATTCAAAAGGGTAAGAAAAAATTGCAGCAATTAAGTGTGGTTTTAAGTCCCCATATACTTTTTGTTTTTATTATTGATCTCCGTGAAGATAACAAACTAAAATAACAAACTAAGCCAGAGAAACAAAAAAGCCGCCGCCGATTTTTTCTTAACAGTCGAGCCGCCGCCGAGTTGTGCGGCTTGTCACGGCTCAAAAATGTTAGCCGGCAATTTTCATACTTTAAGGTTTGTATATTTGAATTGCTTTCGGTAAAGAAATATAAATTAAAATGTGAAGCTGTATTTTTATATTGATTGTAAATAGAAATATATTTTTATAAAAAACAATGCATAACTTATTAAATGTATGTAAATAAAATAATTTAATTAATTTTTAAAATCTTGCGTCTTTATTTCTAACATTTACTTTATCTAAAGTTTGTTTATTTTGATTGTTCTTCTTCTTTCTTACACAATACACAAGAACTTCTTGATAGTCGGCTTTAGCCGATTAAGTACAGCCAAGTTTAAATTCACTGAAATGTACTCAGATTTTAAAAATTATATCGCAACATCTACAAAAGTACCCATTCAACTATGAATATCACTTCTTCTTTTTTTCTTTTACATGGGAGAGGATTTTTAAGATAACAAACTAACTTAACAAACCGGAAATGAGAAGTGTTATGAAATTAAACAAATTTAATAAATTATTCAAAAGTTAAAGTAATAAATTAAATAAAAATCAATATTTTATGAACAAAAAATAATCTTTTGTAAAAAATACTAAAAATATGTTAAAACTACTACATTTGGGCTTTCCTTCATACTATATATAGCCTTATATCTCGAAAACTAAGAGTTGTTCCTGGATGGGACCAATTGTGGATGAACGCCACATATATTGGCTGTAATCTGAAATATAGCTTATATTTGTTGAGTATATTTTCTTGAACAAAGTATTACAAAAAATAAATTTTTCAAATTTTACTCATACTACAATGGGCTTATATCTCGAAAACTAATAGTCGTTCCTATATGTATGGATATACATTTCTATATTACTATTCTCGTAAATAAATAGATGTTATGAATTGACCACGATGTGTACCTTGCATTCATTAAAATCATCATCATATGTAAAAACAAAAGATTCACAATACATCACTAGCTGCTACCACATAGGACACTCTTAAAGTCATTAGGTTCCTGTAGGATAACCCTTTACAACTTGAATAAAAACAACTTTGAATTAAAATTTTACTCAAAAGTTTTAAAATAAAATGTTTCGTAAATATCAGGCAGTAAACGTTTTACCAACCAGTTGTTGAAATAAATTTTATGTTTTACGCATTATGAAAAATGACACAAAAGCCAAAATGTCATGCCAGTCAGTCAGCCAGCCAGCAAGCCATATCCATCGTCAAACTGCATACGAATAAATACGAAAAGATTAATATAAAAAATAGAAGCAAAGAGAAATAACATCGCAATAATATTTTATTTAAAGGTAGAGTGCACACGGCACACTTTTGTTAAAGCTCTGCATAAGCCTAATGCCCAACAGCAATAGCACTTTATAAAAAAAGAATGATTGGGGGACGCATTACAAGCGGAAGCGACACTTTTTTGACTAATGCATAAAATGTCCTAAGGTTTTTAAACTCCTGTTGATGTTTATTACTGTTGTTTTCACTGAACGGAAATCTAAAGAGAAAAATATCATATTGTCCACAAGTCATTTAACATTAAAAAGATTTTTGTAAATTTATAAACAAGCAAGAATATTTGTCAATTTTTATTCATGACAGCGTTAAAAAATTTTTAAAACGCATGAAATTAGTTTTTGTTTGAAAGAAAGAAAACAAAAGAAAAATAATTCGATTCTGAAATTAAAATTAAATTTTATATTAATAGGTCTGTTCAGTAACTAAAAATTTTTACTAATTGTTGCTAATTATTACTAGAATATGTTTACGTAATTAAAAAAAATGCAAGTATAAAAAAGTGAGAGGGAAAAAATTTGTTGTAAGAATTAGCCAAGCAGCTGTTTCTTACTTCTGTTTACAAAATAATTGTGTTTAAAAAAGTCTGATAAAAGAAACTTTTGTAAGATTATGGAAAAAAGAAGTATTTGGCAATCAAAAGAATATGAAAATAATATTATTTTATTCTTTTTTTTTAATTTTGATACACAGCAAAGAAGTGTAAAAGAACAGAAATTTGGTTTACAGTCTTCGAGCTTTGCAAGTGTTTGTATTGTTATTAGAATTAAAAGTAAACAAGCCAGTGATGAAACATTCAATACAATGTACTTTTTTCGGTACAATTTAGAGAAGAGTATTAAATTTTTTTTGTATAATTATCAATAAGTTATACAAATGTATGAAGTTATTATTATTTTTAATATAAAATAATTCACAATAAAAGTGTTTTTTAGAACTTGAGCAGAAAAAAAGTTTTATTCATGATGCTCTTAATCATCATAAACGCTTTAGATAATTAACTAATAATTAATAAAAAAGTACAACATTTTGTGTAAATATTTTTGTTATATAGTTACTTGTTTTATTATTTTCAAATTTCTCGTGTGGATATCAGTTTGCTGGCTTTAAGTGATTTTTGTTTTATACATTTCGCCACTCTAATACGTTTTCTTTAAAAAGGAAATATTTAGTGGTCATACTGTACAGTTTTTAAGTCTTACATATCATTCCTGAAGCCACAACAATTTTCTTTGCTAATTTTTGCTATTAAAGCGTTCATTTACTTTTTTAACATTTAGGAGAATAATCTTGTATTTTCTGTTTTACTTTCTCGTTGGTAGTTTTTGCTAGTAAAGTTACTGAACAGACCTAATTTTACTATGCATCAAGATAAAGAAATATATTTGTTTGAAATGTATTTTTTCCAAACTGTTTTTACAAATAAATTATTTTTTAGTTAGGCTTAAGTTTATTTATTATGATTGTAAAGAGAATAGCAAAAGTTAAATCTCAGTAGAATGAAACGCCTTTATCTACAAGGTTATTATCAATTGTAAAATTTTTCTATATCGAGATTACCACATCTTGTTAGAACCACATGTCTGTCTTTGAGGTCAAAATCATCTTTATCTGTTTTAAAAAACATTACAAAATTCTACGAATGATATCAGCAGTATCTTGGTGCTTTAAAAATTTTAACATTCAGAAGCATCTTAATATGTTTCAGGGGTGGCATGACACAGCGTCCAAGGACATAATGTCCATGGACCTTATGTCACACTCAAAAGTAACAACGTCCATGGACATTATTTTTCTTTGAAAACGTCATAGCGTCCATGGACATTGTGTCGCTTTTAATATGGATATAGTGTCATAATGTCCGCATTTAAACAACAACGATTTCGCTTACCAAGGATTTCTTGCATAGCTGGACTTCTGCCGGGCGCAAGCATATTTAACTTTTTGGTATAACTAACACCGGCTTCGCTTACCAAGGGTTTTAGGAGAGTCATTTTACAAAAACGGTAAATTTTTTACATAGAATACCTTAAAATATACCTTTAATATCTATAGATGTTATGACTCTACGTTGCGACATAATGTCCATCGTAGTGTGACATAATGTCAATAGATACTATGTAACTTTCTGGTGCGACATAGTGGCCATGGACATTATGTCATAAGACGAAATATATAACAATTTATTTAAAAAGGGCCTAATACGAATCCAATCTCGCCAATAGTGCAATATTGGATAAAGGAAAATTTTTTTCTTTTCGAATATCAGAGAGCTAAAATGAAAATGTTGGCAGAACCATGAAAAATACATTTTCCGTTTAAATCGCACTGGACTTAATTAAGTATAATTTTAAGATTTATGGTATAAATGCTTTGTTTTTAAAAAATAAGTTTAGAAAAAAATAAAAATAGGAAGCAAAACTTCATGTGTTTAATTAAAAAATAAGGATTCTAATTAAAAATTGAATTTTGATTTTATTTTGTTGTAAAATAATTTTTTTTTTAATATATTCATGTTTTCAATTGTTTCATGTATAAGACTTCTTATTCTTAATATTTGAAAAGAGAAAATCAAGTCATAAAGTTGATTGTTTATTTATTTTCAACATTCGACGGAAGTTCAATGAAATGTTTCCAATAACAAAAAGGACAGAAAATAAATTCAGACTGATGATGGCGTATAATGTGTTTTATTTTCCTTTTATCAAGAAAAAATAATAATAAAAAACAACCGACATCGAGCGTAAAATGAAATAAGTTTTCGTTTTACTTTATTTTTTTTTATGCTTGAATTATTGGTAACAAGGTGGTTGTTTTGGGTGACGATGTATTTTTGCCATGATTCCGTATAGAAAGCATTCTCTTGATGCGGTCTACCACCCACAACGATAAACAAAAGAAACAACAACAATATCGACAACAACAACAAGTAAATCGTAACCGTTACCACAAAATGTTTTAGGTTTTGATTTAGTCTTATAAGTTTTTTTGCTTTAAATTTTTAGATGTTGATCTCCTCCCTTTCGTAAGTTCTAACGTTTAATGATTGTGTGTAAGTGTGTGAATATGTTTAATGTATGTAGAAAAATGCATTCATGTGTTAAAAGGTACTTTTTTATAAATGTTGTTGTTACTGTTTGTTGACGATGATGATATTGAAACCTTTTAAGGGAATTCATTTTTTATTTTAAATAGCCAGATATTGAAAATGATGGTTAGTTTTGTATGAAGTTTGATTATATCTTTGTTCGTAGTCAAGAATAAATGCACTGATTTAAAACATGATAAAGTTAACCAGTGTAAAGAGAAATTGTACGCCAATCATAGTACAACTATGCATAATAATAATTTTATTTTTGTAAATGGAAATTTTTTAAGAGAAGGCAATAATGCCTGCTTATTAATTGTGTTACCATTTTTGGAAAGGAATTGCGTAGAAAAGAAGAGTGATAGATAAAATGCTTGGCTTTTAACAGCCTTGTAATTGCACGTTTGGTTTATCTTAAGAGGGAGGACTGCTTACCGCCGCAAGGTTCATCACCTACAGAATTCAGGAAAGTACAACCGTTACAAGACTAATATTGTCAAGGCAAAATTTTTATTTTTAGATTCTCCTAATTGTTATCTAAAATATATCTGGCGGGGAGTATGAAATATGTCCTATGGCTTGGGAAAAAATCTATTTTTAAAATATTTTTTAAGTTACTTTATTCATTCAAATTAAAAATTGGAAAAAGTCGAATTTTCGCAAGAGGATTTTTTTCGAAAAAAATTTGAAAAATTATGTCATAACTTAAACAACGGCTATACCTATCGGTTCAAAATTTTCTAAAATTGTGTAGATCAAGTTGAAGAGTTTTAAGCTGTGTTTAATGGCGCTATGTATTTTTAATTGTTCGGTAAAGAAAGATGATAACAAAACCTCGCTGTTGGCAAAATACAACAAATATACAGAAAAAAATAAAGTTTTATTAATTCTTGAAAAGATTTTTGTGTTATATTTACAAACTGATATTTTTTTTTCTTATTTTGTTTTATTTTTAAATCCCCATTCAGACATGCAATTTTTGTTTATGCAATTTAAAAAAAATTGAATTCGTGTTTACACATTCAAAATTTGTTTCTTTAATTTTAGTCTTGATTTCTTAGACAAATGAGAAAACAAATGAGAATTGCAAGTACATGAAACAGTGTACCCGTTTCTACTCGTATTTTCTCTCTCACCTACAAACTCGAGAGTTGCGTAACAAAAGTTGCAAAGTGTGGACGAAGACTAACTAAGCAATTTTAAAATTGCATTCGAAAAATAGAGACGACATTGATCTGGGCGTGGTGGAACCATCTAATTATTGAAATTAAAATTTGTTTTCAAAACATGGTGCTGTCATTAGGTTCTCAAAGTCGATTATTTCATGCAAGATCAACGGTCACTAATTAATGCTAATTAGGAACTCTTTGATTTTATCATTTAAACTTCCCTAAAGAGAGGGTGGACCATAAAGATTCATTACCAACCAAATTATTCAAAAACAGATGACAAATTTTTTATAAAGAGTTTACATTTCTCGGACAAAACACTTTAAACACTCTGTAATTAAAATAATACTACAGCTTCCACGCACGATTTGTTTATTTTTTATTTCTTGGCACTTATTTCTTTAAACAAACTTAAGTTACAAAATATTCTTTCGTTGGGTTATATATTAAAAGAATGAACAGCATGAATTTTTTCAGTCACGATTTCAGGTCCGGGATATAAAATTCAGATGGTAAGAACAGAGACTCTTTGCCAGCCAACAAAGTAAGCAACTTTATTGTAAACAAACAATCAATAATGATTCAACTATTTGAATTCCCTGCTTACTAAAATAATAGGAAATGTAATAAAAACAACCGATACTAATGTATGACGTTGATATTCCTACATGATAAGAATATTAAGGAAAAAAATTTTTTTTTTACTTTTAAAATCAAAAGAACGAGTTAACAAAAGCTTTCTCTTTGCAAGAGAAAAAGCAGCAAAATATTTAGTTTAAATATAAAACTTAATTTTATTTTTTAACATAATTTTTTTATTTATGTTTTCTTTTCTACTTTTTAAGAAAACAAATCACTTCATTCGTTCGATATAAAATACATGCCATATTATCTATGATTGAGCGGGTGGTTTGATAGATTGACAGTTCTAATCTGTTAAAATAAACAATTCTTGTTTGTTACGTTTGATTTTTTTCCATCATTCTAAGACATGTGTAGTGTATTTTTATGCGTTTGACCTTAGAATATTGACTTAAAGTTTGCCATAGCCGGCGGTTATAAACATAATTGCTTTCTTGTTGACTTATGTTGGTATTAAATTTAACTTTTGGGATTTATCATGTTGGTGCTAATCTCAGAAACAAGATATTTAAAGCTGCTAGTGGTAATAACAGTTTTGTAAAATTAATTATTGTAAATAAATTAAAAAAGCATCTAACGACACAGTATTCAACACGGCCCGAAATCACATGACATATTTTGAAAATCTCTTTTTTTTCTTTTGAAAATGATGATAATAAAAATTTGTTGCTTAAGTTAAAAAAACACAATAAAAACAACTTTAAATTATAAAATTTTCGATACCGCGTATTTAAGAACCCTTTTCAAAATTTCATAATAAAGCATTTCAGTTCTTAAGACTTTGTTGTAAATTTAAATTAAGGATTATACGGATAAATGACAATTTACAACAAAAGTGCTTATATGCAAAAAATAAATAAATAAATGGAACCTGAATGAATAAAATGCAAAAGAAAAAATAGCAAATTGTTAAAAGAAAAAATTTTTGTATTTAACATGTGGTAAAAATTGTTATTATGAACGGCTTAAATAAATTTCCCTTGAGACTCACTAAGCCTCTTGAAACTACTCCCACTCTAAATTTATAATAACAAAAAAACATAAATACAATATTATTCACTAATATTAAAGATACACATGTGAAGTTGTGTAAAAAATTATGACATCAATCAGAAAAACATAGTGTCTCATAAAGAGCTGTAAATCTTCAAATTCTAAATTTTTAATTTATTGTCATTGGATTGCCTCTAGCAATTTTTTGTGTTCAAGTCAATGTAGCAAGTTTTTAATTCGACATCACTTTATTTGTAAAATAAAGACACAAAAATAAATTTTTTATTACAGCAATTTGTTTCTAAAGATCAAGACGTGGGACAAAAATTGTAATTTAAATTCGTGCATATAGCCATCTAGTCTTGACAAAACTTATTCCAGACTTCCAATTTTAAGTCAATTTTTCGAGCATTTTTGGCCGTATGGCAGAAATAACAGCAATTGTTATCAATTGTTTCTGGTTTATCAGCATAAATCAGATAATCTAACTTGCCGTCATAGAAAATAATTGAGAAACAATTTAAAGTATAATAAAAAATATTGAATAAATTTAAGTAATTCTTATTATACCTTTCAAGGGTATAGATATAGCTTGTCATTTTATTTGAATATCCATTTCCGACTCCATTAAGTATATTTGTTTTTAGTTTTTGTGCATATCGAAGTCAATTGAGCGATGTCCGTCATTTCCGTCTCTCTGTCCGTGTTCGGAATGAAGTCAATTTCGCTAAGGCAATAGATGAGATAGTTTAAATTTAAAAAAAAACCGATCGATTAGACATAGTTTCGAAAATTTTATTATTAAAAAGTAGCTAGATCGGTACATGTCCTTTTAGGCAGCGGGCAAGACACCACGCTTTCTACTAATTTTCCCATATCATTTGGAACAAATCTAGTTTAGTGAAGTAACTCAAATCAAAAAAAAAAAAAACACATACATAAGGGGCAGTGGAGAACTGAAAAATTAGAAGAAAAAACATCAAGTGCAAAAATTGGCGCTCGCCCATATTAAGTTATAGGCCCTTATAAGTTATGGGCCTCTGTACCTTTCACAGAAAAGTATGACTGTGCACCATATTTTTTTAATATTAATATGGGTATCATTTAAAAGCTTTTGAAAAGATCTTTTAGAAAATACTTGTAATTTGTTAGAAATAAGTTGTTTGTTGTGGACCTTTTTTGCTATTTATTTGAATTGTGATCATAGGGTTCGGCTTGAGGTCCTATTTGTTAATAAATGAATGTTTATGTAACAAAGTGTATACATAAATAACAGAGGATGCCGAAAATTAATTAATATATTATAATTATTATTTTCAGAGTGCTTAGCCCAACAATTAAATAAATAAATCAAAGTTTGCTTAGAAAGCTTCAAGTTTTAGGCCTCTTAAACTAAATGAGAACTAAGAACTTTAGCTCAAATGTTAATAAACTCCACATTCTTAAATTAACTTGTTTTCTATACTGTTTTGCAACACGCATCAAAATTTATTTAATCAGCTATATTTTGTTTTCGCAATAAAAACAATTGCGCTGAAGTTAAGGAAATATTTCTTGAAAATTAATTGTCAATTGTATTGTTGCACATCTGTAACAACAAAAGCTAACGTTGTCGTTGTTGTCCCTGTGTATGATGAAAAGAGTTGAATAAGTTGTTTGAAGTGTTTGTTATGCTTAAGATCATGAGTTCGGATCCCAAAAGAGGCTTTGTATAGAAAATTAAATAATTTTTAATTGGTGGACAGGGTGAATTTGTTGCTTGAAGAAGAATAAATGAAAAACAGCAGTTCAAAACACACATATGTTTATAAATAAAAAAAATGTGGGAAGCTACTCTGTATTTCTATTCGAAAAAAAAAATCCTTTGAATTCCTATGACTTATACATTGTGTTTCGAAGGTGTTTTCTTTCGAATCGAAATACAGCGTAACCCCCCTGGAACAATATTTTATAAAATAAATGAAAATTTTAAAAACTATCGAGAAAATCTACAAAGAAATAGTTTTTTTTCGCAATATTATTAGGCCCCTAAAAACAAAAATAGAAAGGACGCACTTTTAAAAATGACAATGCCATTTTACGCTATCAGTCGTTTACACGGATAGAAGTGAGCTTATCGTAAAATCGTGATTCATAAAATCGACTGTAACTGAGCCGTAATATTGCAATTTTATCTAAATTGGTTGATAGTGTTGGGAAGAAATTAGTTTCCAAAGAGAGGGACTAACGTATTGCACAGCTTGTAAAATAATTTAATGAATTATTTTTGTAATCATTCTTTTTATCTTTTTGGGGATTAGAAATGACCTCCATATTGCAATATATTTTCATTAACAAATTAAAAAAGAAAGAGATCGAAAAATTTCTTCTCTTAATAAAAATATCCGCAAATCAAAGTTTCAGTGTATTAACTTATTTATGTTATCTGGTCAAAAAATTTTTGGGTTTTATCTAGGTTTGCTGTTCACGATGTGTTTTTAAGAGAGCGAAAAAGTAGTACATTACTTTCAATAAAAAATTATTGTAATTGATAAATTTAGTGGAAAAAATTGTTTTCTAATAGTATGTTTTTTATTGAGTCAATATTCTGTGTATTGAATAAATAAGTCTGGTTTAGACGCAATAGGTTTGTGTCTGACGATTAGTTTCAAAATTTAAGTAAGTTTAGACGCAATTGGTTTGTATCTGAGTTTTCAATATCAAAAATTTGCTTAATTTAAACGCAATTGGTTTGTGTCTAAGATTAAAATATCGAAACTTGCTTCACACACATCTTCTGACCAATGTTGTAATTTAATTTCTACTCAACATTATAACAATTTCGTACTTATTGCGCAATAAATTATTGAGATTTTGTATGAAATATTGAGCTCAATAATGGCTGAATATTAAGTAATGTTAAAAAAGGCTATTAATCTAATAAAGTTAATTGTAGTTTAATATTTTTACACTAAAATACTCTTTGACTAATTGAATGTTAATTAAAACAAATGAGCCAGATCGTTTTAAACTACAAACACTTAATTCCATCAATTGTTAAAACACCCTTTAGCCAAATCACTGTTTCTCAAACCCTGCAAAAATAAAAATATAATACGAATCTTTTTTTATCCCAAAGCAACAGCGAATAAAAGCTACACATAAAACGTACTTTAATGAATAAAATCCGATTTTAGGGTTATTAAATTGAAAATAAAATGAATTTCTTTACTTTTGGTTTTATGCTGCTCCTAAAATAATCCTGTTCTACTACTTTTGTTAATTGTTAACAATTTCTTTCATTTTTTTATAATTGATATTATCATAATTTTATTTTTCTATAGATTAATTTTCTTTCATTAATGAAACTAATATTGTATGATGGAAAATATTTTCATATAGAAACCATTCTTTCCCTTGTCATTAATAAGAAAACATTTTTGTTAAATGTTTATTATAATGTTTTAGATAATAGACCAGAAAAATATTAAAACCATAAATAAAACATTGTAATTAACAAACAACATACAAAATATTTTTAACTAAAAAGTTCTTTCAGCTTTTATTGTGTGTGGGAATATTTTACAAAAAAGTTGTTTCCCCCAATTTTTGAGTGTAAATTCTTATCATTCATCAACAACAAACGTTCAAATAATAATTTAGTCAGCAAAAAAAAAAACAAAAAACACTGAAATATCTGTGTGTTTAGATAATGAAACGGACGTACAGAAGTGACTTGGACATAGTCACGGCAACAAACATGTTGAAATCAATCTAGACGCACATAAACCGTGGTAATGAATATAATCTGTCATCAAAGTAAAATCATCAGCCAGCCATCAGTAAAATCCATTGCTCATATCTACGTTTGTTTAATGTGCACAAGTCTCACCCATCTACCCACTTTAAGTCACACGACATTTAAAATCAACCACCCTAATGTTTATTTTCAACCTGGAAACAGGTGGGCGTTTTTTTTTTAACTAAATGTATGTGAATTTACTTCCGTTCTCTATTTTTAAGGAAGGGGAAAAAAGGAAAATAATTGTCATATACAAGCTGAGTTAATGAATATGATTATATATCCTGTGACTTTAACTATTAACTCAATATAAATTGTCACTTTGTTAAGCAAAATACACTCTGTCTAAGGCAAAGTAAAAATAAAATGTTTGTCCTTAAGTAAAAAAAGATAAAAAGGGTTACAAAGGATATAAAAAAAATTACCAAGGAAATTTAATTTTATTCCCCGATAAGATTTTTCTGTGCTTATTGCATTGATTGTTCTTATTTTTATTTATTGTGATAGAGGATATATAATAAATGATATATTTTTATAAAGTTTTTCTTTAAGTAAGTAGTTCTGCTTTCGCTGCACAGTGGAACAGTAAAAAGTTTTGCAATTTTGAAACGAACGAACTGGCTAAAACTGTATTTCAACTGCTCGTAGTAGATAATCGTGCTTAACTTTAAGATTTTATAATTTTTAGAGAGGTACTTCAGACATATAATTTTGATATCGCTCCTTTTATTTGTATTTTTTAAGATATAAAAAAAAATACAATTTAAAAGCTAATATACAGGCATGTCACAGAACTCAATTTCCAATGAAAGTAATTTCAATTCCGTAAATGGCTTCTTCAGAAAACTAAAATCGAAAAATTTCTTCGAAATGAAACCACTTTCAATTTTCAAAGTTTAATTTAGTTTCTTTTAAATTTTCCTATTTGCATTTCCTAAATTTACTATTATGATGTGTTCTACTTAGATTAATTTAAATATTGCCACATTTAAATTAAATAGTGGAGATTAAATACTTTTCAGGAATAAACAAAATCGATCGGAATTGTTTATACGGAATTAAAACTTTACGAGTTATTTGCATTTCAAAATACAAAATTTTGTTTTTTAGGACCTTAATCGCATTTTGGCTTAATATGGCAAACTTTTTTTGAAAATTTTTTTAATTTTTTCTGAAGTAGGATTTCTAGTAAAATTACAAAATTAAAAAAAAAACACATACAGACATATCACAGAACTCAATTCCGATCGAAAGTGATTTATTTCCGTAAAAATTTCTTCGGAATGAAACCACATTCAAATTTCAAAGGTTTCTCTGAAATTTTGTTATTTGCATTTCTTAAATTTACTATTATGATGTGTCTTACTTAGATTAGGAAATAAGAAATATTGCCACATTTAAATTAAATAGTTGAGATCCAATACTTTTCAGAAATAAACAAAATCGATCAGAATCTGAAAAAGGTAAAATAGATTGGAATTGTTAATACGGAATTAAAACCATTTCGATTGGAATGTGTGACATGCCTGATAGATTAAACAATTTTTCATCACACGTCACATTTTCAAATTTGTTGGCAAACTTGAAAGTGTCCACCCAAAAAAGAAATAAAAATTCTTTTTAAACCCATAATTTTTTTCATTCTTCAGGAAGCCATCATTACGGAGATGAAACTTTTTTAAAAATTAATCCATTTTTGCTCAATGTGATACTCTCTTCACACTCGACCTATTTTTTACTAAATTTCGAACTTAGCCCATATGTTATAAATGTGCAAAGCTGAGATTTTAAAAACTAAAACCATTTTAACAAAGATCTATATTCATTTTACTTTTATCAAAATTACTTCTCTAATTAATCAAACACACTTACGGAAGGAGTTTTTATTAATTGTCTTTACAAAAAAAAATATTTTAATTTTTTTGCAGTTAATTTCTATAATTCAGAATTAATTTTCACTAAATTTGACCTTTATTATATCCTTCACCACAGGTGAAAAAAGGTTGGCATTCCGATTTTAATTTCTACAATATATACATTTCCGATCCCATAAAGTATATGTATTCTGAGTTCTTATGCAAGCCGAAGTCGATTGAGCGATGTCCGTCCATCTGTCCGTCTGTGTTAGTGTTGAAATCAACTTTGCAAAGGAACTAGATGAGCGACAGAAAATTTAAGTACGTCAATCGATCAGACATAGTCTGAAAAGTTTTGCTGTTAAAAATCAGTAATTGTTGCATCGTGATCGAATGACTTTGATCGAAATTTTACATTTTGAGATCGCCGTACTCCATATCGAATAGCTTGTATCAAAATTTGAGATCATGACATTCACTCGAAATGTTATTCGATGGGCTAAAAGGTATCTTAAACATAATCATATGTTTTTTATAAACAAAATAAAAATTTCATTGTAATTAATAAATAGTTTTTCTTTAAATAAATAATAAGAAATGTAAGTATTTACATATTAAACTTTATTTTCAAGAATAATAAAATCAAAATTTACTCAATCTAATTTAAACAAATTATACGCTGTGTGGGACAATGATAGGCGATCGCTCTTGTTCAGTAATATCTTCGGGTACGCATAACACTTTTATCTTCTTCATCAGATGAAGACAAATTAAATAAAACAGGGAATCTATTTCTGCAAAATATAAGAGTCTTACGTTTGCTTACCTTTATTTAATTATTTCTCTATTTACATTTTACAAGAATCATATGTTTTTATTCTATCACAAAGCAACAAAATCTTTTACATTTAAAAAAATTTCGATTCGAACGCTATCGAATGCCGCAATCCGTCACGAAATTTTACTCGATACGAAACTTAACTCGATCACGAATGCGACGACTTGACCCCAGTCCATGTCCTTCGAGGCAGTTGGCAAAACACCATGCCTCTAAGAAAAAAACTTCTAATAAAATACTGGCGTTCGCCCATATTTTCCGAGTTATGGGCCTCTGAACTTTTAATAGAAAAGAACAATTGAGAACCATACTTTTTTAAGGTATCAATATGGGTATCATATTGAAGAGATCTTTTAGGAAATACTAAAAAATTTTACAATTCTTAACCCATTAAGAGCCAATGACATTTTTTTCTCATTTTATAACTCTCTGTCACCACAACTATTTGTTTTTTTGGAGTTACTTTACGAAATTAGATTTACATGTATGGTGGAGGGTATGTAAAATATGGCATGGCCGAATAAAGCATTCTTACTTGTTTTTACCTTTTTTTACTTAAACAGAACAGAAATACTATCTTATTATTATTTTCCATATAAAAACTTCTGCTCTATATTGTTCATTTGGTTATAGATTTTATTAAAAAATTTTAAATATATTTTCAATTATATAACTTTTGCGCAAATAAGTTTAATAAAAACTTTTTTTTTTTTTGTACATAATAAAATAATTTGCAAACAATAATATATTAATTTCAACTTTATTGCTTCAATATCAACACCACTTTTATAAAATCTGCCATGTCTATCTTAAAAATGCCGCTCTTGAGAAAAGGTAACGGTATTTTACTACTCACAATATACCAAATAAGATTATTAATCTTCAAATTTCAATTCGGCTCATTTTTTTCGTGACCGCCCCACTAAATATGTGGTTGTGGAAGTTTTATTTTTCGCTTTACTCGGCTGATAGGCTGGATCATTGTCAGGTCCAGTTAAATGTGTTTTCCCAATATTTATTGGAGGAATATCATTATGACATGATTCTGTTTCACTATCTGGAGAAATTTCATCTTGAGAATCAGAGTTATCTGATTTTCCAATATATAGTTGTCTTTTCGATTCGATTTTATTATTTAATGTTTGTATTGCTTTAATTTTCACTACACGATCACAGCGATATTGTTTTGCGACAGAACATAATAGCCAGATTATATAAGCAAATAAAGCACTAATTGTGGTCCAGAATAAATGCGTTAAATAATGAAAATTTATACAAATTGTCATTTTCTTTTTTTTTTTAGTAAAATTTGTTTTGATCGAAATACAAAAATTTTGATTAAAAAATGTCATAAACGACAATAATAATTTTGAAGTTTATTAAACTAGAGATTAGGGTGACCCCTGTTACAATAATAACAGTTATTTCTTCGTCATTAATGGTTATTTAAAACCGATTGCCAAAAGGAAAACTATCAAATCGTGGGTATGTTTCTTTAAATGTTTGTTACCTTAGAGATTCTTTAGTTTTGTACCTATTCTTGAAACCTATTGCTGTATTGAAAAGTTATGTTATCTGTAAGATTAACAACGTTGCCATAATAATTAACAAATTTTAAAATTAAAGGGTGTCCCCATTAAACATACGTAATTTTCATGTATCTTTTGATGCGTTATTAGCAGAAACTCTAAAGATTATGAAATGCAATGGCTTCTTATAACAAACAAAAAAGGGTGTGCCCACCGAAGTATGACTTGAAGTGGACTTACGTTTTAAGTCCTAATAGACAGACAATTGAAGTGCGTGTGCCACAATAGTTAAAATGACAAATATTATATTACTAGACCCGCCAAAATAACATGTAATAAGAACATAAAATTTTAATTTAAAGGGTGCCACATAAAAGACGCAGGTTTTTTAAATTTATCGGGCTGTGCATAAAAAGAAGTATAAAAGCAAGTAATAGTGCTATATTCGACTATGCAGAATCTTACATACCCTTCAACGTTTACGTTAATCTAGTTTAGTGAAGTAGCTCCAATCAAAAAAAAAAAATATTGCGGTGACAGAGAGAAGTACGACATATAATTTTACATAAAAATGTCATCGGCTCTTAATGGATTAAGCATTTTTTTAAAATTTCCTGAAAGCTTTATTCAAAAACTTTTAAATGATAGCCATATTGATCACATTGACAATCGAACTTGTATATGAAAATTTTAGGGACCCATAACTCGGAAAATATGGGCGAGCGCCAACTTTTCCACTTTATGGTTTTCTTTTTTTTAATCTTCTATCGCTCCATGTTTTTTTGATTCGAGTTACTTTATTGTTCCAAATGATAAGGAAAAATTAGAGGCAGGCCTGGTGTTTTGCCCACTACCCCGAAGTACATGGACCGATTTTCAATAGTAAAATTTTAAAAATTATGTCTAATCGATTGGTGTAAATTTTCTTTAGCTGATCTAGTGCCCTGGCAAAGTTCATTTCAACACTAACACGAACGGACAAACGGACATCGCTATGCAAAAGGACTCAGAATATATAAACACTTTATGGGGTCGAAAATTTATATCCCTTGAACCTGAACAGCAGCATATGATACGTTATATAATTAATTTTTACTCATGTTCAACTAAATATTTACGAATTTGTGTATTTCATTTTACTAATTCTGTGATAGATCCTTTTTTAGCAAAAGAATTAAATTAGTAAAAGTAGTAGCTGCACAAAAATTAACCTGAGCCAAAAGAGTGGCGAAGTATTGAATAAATAAAATGAAAGGAACTTAAGCTTAAGTAAAAATATTGTTGTAAAACACTAAAGCTTATCTAAAAAAATCACTAATTTTATTAAAAGACGCTAATTTTACAAAACAAAATCTGAAAAAGCCGTAATTTACAAACAACAAAAAATTACTTTGCACTAATGTATCCTTGTTATAAGAATAAACTTTAAAACCGATATTTTTATAGAGAAGCAGGGAAGTTCAACGAAGAATCGAAGAACTTTTAAATTTTTAAATTATTCCAATCATCTCAATTTACGATTCTCAGTTCAACTTAAAATTGTTATAAAAATTAAAACCAATTTAAATAAAAATTTCGTTCAGACTTTACAAAAAATCAACTTTAGAATACGAATTTCAGATGAAATCTAAAATTGAATACTGGATCTAATAAAAAAAAAGCGTTTTCAAAAGTCTTCTAAAACTGTTTTATAAAAAATATCCAACATTATTTAAACTTAAAGAACTTCTAAAATAAGAAAGTTGTAACAAATAAGGTTCCACACAAGAGATTTATAAGTTTAAACAAAAAACTCAAAACTTTACTTTTAAATTTCAGTTTTCAGTGCATTAAAAATACACAAGAATATACACGCAAAAAAGACGACAAATAAAAATAACATTAGCATCATTAATGATGACGCGGGATCGTTTCAAAAGGCATTATAATACCGGTTGGTAATATAACAAATATAATTTTGGCTGCTCCTGATGTGTCAAATTTTGTAGGATGAGTTGCGGCACAGGAATTTTTAAATACTTCATAGACCTGACAACCATTAGCATAATTTTCCACCTTTGTCCACAACCATCTTGGCGCACCACATGATGTACGCGCTGATTCGCATGTAGCAATTGAAAATGTCTCCTTAATTTTACGACAAGCTAATGAACACAAGGAAAATGATTTTTTTAAAGCTCGCAAAGGTATGCCAATTTTTCCACTTTCTTGCCTGCATGAGTTTGTTTTAACACTTATTCTAGGCGAAGCAGAATATTTGCATATTGATGATTCTCGAAAAGTAATGCATTTTTCTGTACATGTATCACATTTTGAACATTTTGATTTTTGAATTACACTGTACGTGGGCGAGTCTTGTACATTACATCTACCGGTGCTGCGATTATCATGCGACCTATAAGAGCATGATGAACAACTACACTTGTCATCTGGATTAAAATATTGTTGTACTTTTCTTCCACCAAACAAAAACAAAACTCGATCTATACTTGACATCAAAGGCTCGTCTGGAAATGCGCCCAATGCATCGTATATGGGTAGACGTGTTTTCCTTAAGGTTCTAGCGTATAATGAACATTGCGGAGTGGGCGGTGTTATTCTGCAGTGCATGGTGATAAAGAGAACTGCTTTCTATAAAATAAAAACGTTTAAAAAATTCAAGAAACTGAAATTTTATTAAAATTTACAAACACACTGAAAGAATTTACATTGAGAAAAACAAAAACATTTCAACTACGAGTAAAAATATGAAACAAAAAAAATACTGGTTTTTGAATTAATTAACTTTTGTGACACTTTTAAAAGTTTTGTAACAAAAGCCCACAAGAAACGCTCGTGAACTAAAAAGCATAAATATTATTTTAAAAACATCAAGGAGATTATTTTTTTCGATATGTATGTAAGGCGCAATATATTTAATTGAACTGGTAAAACGTTTTACATCAAATATAAGCCTAAATCAACGTTTATAAAATATAAATGGCCCATTGAAAAATCATTTAGGTTAAGGTTTTGAAGACTTAGACGATTAAACCGAATATTAACAAGGACTATACATATAAATCAGCCACTGTTGGGATAAGGATTTAAGTAAGATTTTTACTGTGGTAGACCTTGCAATAACATGATTTACCAAATAAAGAGTAATAATCGATTATTTTTTGCAATTGAGGTTTTACATTTATTTCTTAATTTATCTCTCGATAAATCGAGATATAAATCGATTTCTTAAAACATAATAATTTGCGTGAAAAAAACTGTTCTCTTATTTCGATCATTACTAAAATATTATTGTTGAATTTTACATGCTTGACTGATTCAATAAAATTTAGATAATAAACAATTGCAGGACAATTCAGAAATAATTATTTTCTATTCCTTGGGAAAAAAATTTAATAAAGAAAACATTTACAAAAGAATAATTTTATGACGGTTTAAGTTCACGTAAATTTTTTAACTAACCATTCAGTAATTTAACCGTGAATATTATAAATAAATATTTTCTATTTTTTTAATTTTTTTTTTTTTTTTTGTTTTCTTTGAAAAACGTCCACAAACATTTGTAAATAATTTTTAAAAATAAAATTAAAAGGACTTCGTCTAACCAAATTAATATTGATTTTATTATACACAACCTAAGGTAGATGAGTGCGAAGAATACTGATTAAGGATGTAGCGAACTTGAAATTGCGGCATTACATTCCGCTAGCATCCAAATTTTCTTGTTTGTTTTTTTTTTATTTTTTTTTTTTTGGAAAACGTCAAAAAATGTATGCGACATTTATAATTTATTTGTCTTTCTAAAAAAATTTAGAAATTAAAAAATGAACCTGAGCCAAAAAAATTAAATTTTAGCTCACGTATATTTTAATTTTTAAATTTTTAAGGTAAAATTATTTATAAATTTCTGTACCAATAAAAAAAAGAAAAAAGAATGTAATGCAGCATTGTATGAACAAGTATAATAATTCGGACGTTTTAGTTTATAAATCAAACCGTACATAAGCGATTTTCTTGCATTACATCTATCAGTGCTGTCATTATCAGGCAAACTATAACAGCATGAGGAACAACAAAACGTCATTCTTCTACCAAACAAGTATGAAACTCTATGAAGACTTGACATCAAAGGCTTGCTGGAAATGAGCCCAATGCATTGTATACTTATATGAAGGACTTTCTTTAAATTTTAGTGTAAGCCGAACATTGCGAAATGTGCAGTATTCTTCTGCATGCATTGCGATAAAGAGAATTACCTTTTTTATAAAATAATACCATTTAAATTATTTAAGGAATCAGAGATTTTATTATAAAAAAGCACTAAACTAAGGCAAAAACAATCAATAAATGCAATTTTGTTGTTGCAAAGCATCACGTTGATGTCAAAAAACCTGACTACAAAAAGAAAAACAAAAAGAAACCGAATTCAATTTATTATTCTATCGTCGTTTAGTTCTTAAAATGAAGTTGTACCAGTTGCTTTCTTTCCTCTGCACATGAAGCAATACCTCCTATATCTTTTTTTGGTTTTGAAATTTAATTTTATAAAATTTAAAACTTTCGTACTTTTTTAAATTATTCAAAAATTGTTTTTAAATACATCAGCTGGGCTATTAAAACCACCTGTAAATTATTTCGCCTATACATATATATTGCCCGCTGTTAGATTGAGTGAGACATTTAAGAAATACACTATTTTGATACCTTTAAAAAAATTAATGAACAAAGCAACAATCAAACAAAAATTTTTTATTCGTCTTCAATTCACATATGAATATATAAATTTCTAAATCAATTAAGATAGAAATTATTATATACAAATTTCACGATTCCTAAATTTTTTGTTTCACTATTTTTTATTCAATAAATCATTAGCATGAAATCAAGACTGAAAAATTCAGATAAAATTTAAGTTTACAAAAAACAATTGAATAAATTAAAAATGGGTTAAAACCCCCTCGGAACCGAAAAACCAAAATTTTAACTTCAAATTGTGAATCCAAGGTACAAAAAACTATTTCAATCCACTTTTTTCAATAAACAGTACTGCTTCTTATTTATTTATTCAAAGACTGAATTTATTAAATCAGTTGTTATTTATTTATTGTGTAAAAAAATATTATAGCTATATTCATACAAAATAAAATAATTTTTAAATGTGTTTTATGACAAATTTTTCATACAAATTTATCCTAAAATACATTTCAAATCAATTTTAATATTCTATGAACACGAGAGTTAAATAAATTAAAGAAATTAATTCAATATAAAATGTAGGGAATTTGTTTTATTTCGTAATCACTTTGTTAAAATCTCAATAATGGCAGCACATAAAACAAGAATACAGAGAAACATAGAACTGAATTAAAAACGCCTAAAATTATGCCACATATGCCTGCAATTTGAAATCTTTGTTTGGTTGAATACGAGGGCTGCTATATATATTTCTGTCCTGGCAACACTGAGTGCTGCCAAGTGCAATCTGACATTTCCATTGGAAAGTTTGTCATTTTTAAGCACGATCGTTCTCAAAACGTTTTGACGTACGACCATTATTTGTGTTGTTTACAGTGACTTGAAAAAATTAATATAGAAAAAAATGGAATTAACTCGTGAACATTTTCGTGTCATCATTTTTCACAACTTTCGACGTGGATTATTACGACAAGAGTGCATTGATGAACTTAAATCTTTGTATGGCGATGAAGCACCACCTATAGCACTGTGAAAAATTGGTATAATGAATTTAATCGTGGCCGAAGCTCGCTCAAAGACGAACTCCGTGAAGGTCATCCAAAAACGGCTGTTGTACCAGAGAACATTGATGCCGCGCGTGAACTCATAATGCAAGATCGACATGCGACATACCGAGAGATAGAGACATCCTTGGACATTTCTTTCACCAGCATACATTCGATACTGCATGAACACCTGGCCGTAAAAAAGGTTTGTTCTCGTTGGATCCCGCACAATTTGAAAGTCGCTCAAAAAAAGGCTCGATTGCGGTGCTTTAAAAGACGCTTATAAGGTCGTTAGGTGACGAATCATGGATCTATGCGTATGAGCCCGAAACGAAACAACAATCGACCGTGTGGGTCTTCAAAGACGAGCAAAATCCAACGAAAGTTGTTCGTGGAAGAAGCACTTCGAAGCAAATGGTCCCCTGTTTCTTCGGCAAAACTGGTCATGAGGTGACTGTTCCGCTTGAGCAACGTAGGACGGTCACTTCTGAGTGCTACACTACAATTTGTTTGCCTGAAGTCATCGGAGAAATTCGAAAAACCAACAAGAGAAGACGAATCATTGTTTACTATGACAATGCAAGCTCTCACACATCGGCTCAAACCAGAGCGTTTTTGACCGGCCAAAACGTCGAATTAATGGTTCATCCGCCGTACAGCCCTGACTTGACACCTAATGAATTCTTCTTGTTTCCGCACATTAAAAAAAAAATGCGTGGTCAACAATTTTCGTCGCCAGAAAAAGCTGTTGAAGTGCTCAAAAACCATGTTTTAGAGGTGTCTCAATCGGAGTGGAAAAAGTGCTTCGACAACTGGTTTGAGCGCATGCAAAAGTGTATAAATCATGCTGGAGAATACTTTGAAAAACAATAAAACCATTTTTGATTATAAATATTCGCATTTTCACTATTAGGCCAGAAATATGTAGAGCAGCCCTCGTAAAAATTTTTTTATAGAAAAAAATTATGCGAAAACAAATATTTATTTATTTGCGCAACTGTTATAAAAAATAATTTAAGATAAAAAATGTTATTTATTTCTTACACTATTTTGAAAACTTACATAAAATAAATTTTAACATTTTTTCATTATATGAAATAATATTCACGCATAAGCCTGATCCACTAAAAACAATATTTTTTATTTGGTGACATTTTAACATTACTGAAAATTTTGAAATGACCTATATAACCAGGCTATATTCGGTAATACAGAAAAAAAACTGGTTGGAACACCACGATGTTTTTTTTTTTTTTGTTTTTTAGTTTTTTTTTTTTTTTTTGGTGTAAGCTTGTGTGGATGTTTAAGTGAATCGACACTGCCAAATATAACAACCATTTTTTATTTTGCTATTTTCACATATTGACTCAAAGCTTATATTTTAAAATTTGGTTTGATTATGTGAACGAACATATTCATTCATGTCTCCCCCTTCTCTTATATATTACATTAAGAAGATTAATTTTTTTTCTAATATTTTTCTATACTGAAAACATCAAAAGCTTAAGGAACTTTTTATATGGGGCATTCTATGCCAAGGCGAGCAATTAGTAATTTTTTGAATTTTGATATTTTATTTAACATTGATTGATAACTAGTACTCTTAATATGAGGGCCGTTTCTGCCACCTTCGTTACTCAATGTGATCAGCCTTTTCTTTCGACTTTAGTGATTTCAAGTTGTAGACAGCTAAGTTTTTATAATCATTTGTCTAAGACTATAGTCTTCCCCAGCAATCACAATAAATATGTTTAACGCGTTGTTCTTATCCTAATGGTGGCCAGTGCTAAACATTTATTCACAATGTGCGCTATTGTCTCAGCCTCTCCAGACACAGTCTGCACGTATTGTCTTTTTAAATTAATTTTAGCCAAATTTTTAATGTTATAAACCTTCCACGACCTGTCATTTACGCAGTTCAGAGACTTAGCTCTCTACTTCTTGCGAGATTTTCTTATCCATTTTTATCTGATTCTCATGTTTCTATTTTATTAGAATATATAAAATTCGGAAAATGTCCAGCCACAAACATCTCAATTTATACAAAATTAAAAGACGACAAGAATATTTTCGACTTAACTTTTTCGGCCTTCTAAACAAAAACTAACTAGGAGCCTGTCACTTGCTAGCAGTGCACTTACTTCCAGCGAGTCATTACCTATTACTTCCAGATTTTTAAAAACATGGATTTTTTTATAAAAATCTTATTCAAGATGTAATGGGCAAAATATTAGGAATTTTTAAGCTAAAAAAATATAATTTTTTGAACTTGTAATTTATTAAATTCATCTTAAAGTGGAAAATATAAACCGTCTGTCATGATGCAGAATGCCCCATACATACAAATTTTCAAACCACCAATAAATTTAATATATTTTCTACATGTCTTTCTGGCTCATTATGTCGAAGCATGAACAACAAAAGTACAAGGAACAAACAACAAATACAGTTTAAGAATAAAAGAAAGAAACTTAAATTTAAAAGCATCAATAAATAAAATTGAACAAATTAAGTTATAAATTACAACAATGTTACAGAGCTTGACACAAAGGTGCTTTTAAAAAAATAAGAAAAAAAATTTTAGCTGCAGCTCCTTTTTTAGGAAAAACAAATATATTTTTAAAAAACACATTTTTTACTGTTTTACCGTTATTACACACATATAAATTTCTTTAAGGAATAATGCACAATATAGAAATGACAGTAAGTATAATCATTAATCAGTAGTTAATGTCCAACTTCTTTTTTCTTATGATCCGACCTTTACTTCCTGTATTTACTGATAATTTTGTTTTTTCTAACACCTTTTTTTTTTGTTTGTTTACCGTTATCCCTTACTTTTTCTGCTTTTTTGTTCTTCGTTTTGTTGTTTGTTAACTAAATTAAATATCCTTTCTTTCATCCGTTTCCTTTACAACCGTTATGTCTTTAAACATTACAGTTCTTAACCTTTAATATCTTCCAAGCCCAGAACAATAGACAATAGTAATTTTTGTCATTTCCTTAATAGAAATTTTATCTGTAGTTGAAAATCATTATAAAAGAAAAAAAAATATCACACAATATAACGCAGCTTAATGATAATCTCTTAAACATCTGATAAATACTTAACGTATGTCTCATGGTGACCAATTTAAAATATTTAAGAGAAAAAAAGAAATAAATTTACGCAAAAAAAATTCTTTGAATAATGAAAGCAAGCAATGTTTTTTATACGGCAAAATAATAATAGGTGGTCTCGAAAAAAAAATTATACAGATTTTTTATATATGGAGTTAGACATTTCAGGTTCTGCCAAAAATTAATGAATTCACTATTGAGTATTGATTCGCCTTGGGTTTTTAATAAACAAATAAAGTCTTGGCGTTCATTAAAACTAAATATTTATTAAAGAAAAAATATGTTTTTTATTTGATTTTTTATTATAAAAATTATATTGCCACTTTATCGTGTAGGTTATCGAAGACCATAAACTGATTGTAGTATTTCGTAAGCTATTTGCAATCATAAATAATGTTTGATAATGGTTTAAGTTGAAAAACCAAACGAATGTTCTCTTTTAAAAATTGTAGTAAATAAACGTACATTAAATAATGCAAACTTTAGTAACAAGTTCTTGGTTGCTATTTAAATATTTACCTGCTAATGTTTCCATTAAATACATAAAAAAAATTTTGGAAAATTTTATAAAAATCAAAATGTATAAAAAAAAATAAATCGTTTTTCTTAATTTTAAAATTCTCTTATATTTTGTAACAAACATATTTTTCTACGGTTTCTATATAATTAATTTCAATTTATTTTTATAAATATTTAGCAAAAAAATATCTGCAAAAATATTTTTGCTTTTTTCAAACAATATTGAAAAGTTTGAAGCGCAGAGAAACAAACACTGCAAACAATTTAAATATGGAACATTTAACGAACATAACTTTTAAACATATGTTCGCGTCAGCAGGACTGTTTTTCTATTTATCTCTTTAACTATTGCCAATAATCATCTTTAAATGTTCAAGCTTCCGTCGCACAATCAGAGGGTGTTCCGATTACTAAGGTAAATTAAAGCCAAAATAATGAAATATTTGTTTATAATGATAGAAAAAAAAACACAAGTTAGAGTGTTAGATATGTATAGCCACATATACATATAAATCGGCATAAAAAATTAATTCCTACCATTCAATTTATCTATTAAAAGAAATTCGAAAATTTTAAGTTTTGCTTAAGGTTGTTGCCCCCAGCTTAGTAAATGAAAAGGTATCAGATCCTAGTGTAATTCTTTTTCTTACCTTTTTTCTAATATTTTATCATTAAAAAAAACACGAAACGAAATTTGAAAGAAAGATATTGGAAAACTTGGCAGCAGGCATGGTTTTTTGCCCACTGCCTCTAAAAACATGGACGGCTCTTGCTGCTTTTTAATAGCAAAATTTTCGAAACTGTGTCTAATCGATTCTCGTATTTAAATTTTCTTTAGCTCATCTAGAGCCTTGGTAAAATTTATTTTAACATGAACACTTTTCTATGCATAACAGCTCAAAATATAGTGTATCGATGGTCTCATGTAGAAAGGCCCTAACCCGAGTAATTGTAATTTTATAGGAGAAGTTAGAAACATAATGTATCACAATGTAAAATTTGAAATGCAAATGCTTTTAATGCTTTGCATTCAAATTTTGTGATGAGGTGTATTGGAATCCCGAAAAAAAACACAATTTCGTAAAAATTCGAGTTAGGGCCTCTCTATATGAGATCAGCGATATATCTTATGTAATCGGAAATGGATATTGTGGAAATTGCGAACGGAATGACAAACTTTAATAAACCGTTTTCCACCTGTTATAAAGGGTATAAAGAGATTCGGCTATGCCTTATATACCCTTCACCATGTATGTAAATCTAGTTTAGTGAAGAAGCTCCTATTAAAAAAACAAATATTCAGCTTAGAAAAAATTTAAAAATAAGACAAAAGAATTGATTATTATATAAGTTTACATTAAAATGTCATCGGCCCGGTTAAGCGTTTTCAACAAAAAATTTATCATTTTCTGAAAGATCTCATCAAAAGCTTTTCAATGATACCCATACCGAAATGAAAATTTCAGAAGCCTATAACTCGGAAAAATGGGCGAGCGCCATTTTTTTCACTTGGTGTTTTTTTTTTACTTCATTATTCAAAATGATATGGAAAAACTTGAGGCAGGCGTGGTGTTTGCCCCACTGCTTTGAAGGATATGGACCGATCTTGCTGATTTTCAAAATCAAAATATTAGAAACTGATCGGTTGGCATTTTTAAATATTCTCCAGCTCATCTAGTGCCGTGGCAAAATTGATTTTAACACTTATACGGACAAACAGACGGACATTGCTCAATCGAAATCCATATGCATAAGGACGCAGAATTCTTTATGGGGTCGGAAATGGATATTGTAGGAATTACAAACGGAATGACAAACTTAGAAATAAAATTTTTCCACTTTTTGTAGTAAAGGGTATAAGCCCGACTACAAAAATATAACAGTGTTTTTGTAAGCCAAAAAAAATTTATGTAACGAGGGTGGTTTTTAAAAGCTACATTCAAGTGTGATAGAAGATATTTATAGAGAAATCAATCTGCTTTAATGGCAATCAAACGTGAGTCACCTTAGAGTATATGGACACCAGCGTAATCAGCAGATTTGTATTACAAATTAGAATACAATTTAGTAAAATTAAATTTATAGTAGTTAAGACCTTCCTTCCACTTTCGTATTTCTTTTATAAAATTGTACGTTCAAACACAAAATAGATATAATAATAGTTTTAATTTAAAGGTAATATATAAATATTCCTTATTAAAGTGTTGCGTGGTGTATGTCAATGTTCTCAGGGTTGTTTATGAGAACAAAAGCATTTTTATAGACATCGGATCCTTATTTAAGTGATACAAAGTATACTAACATATAATTTTATCACCTTCCAGTCGATTAAACTTAGGAATCCATAAAATCTTTTTTTTTCTTTCTTTTATTCAATTTTATTTCATTTAAATGGTTTCAACCACATCAAATCTCAACTTCTGTACCTCCTGCCCATTTAATTTGTACAATGATGAGCATGTAGTTGATAGTGATTACGATGGTGATTATCAAATAGATGTCTGGAAGCTTTATTAATGTAACCATGACAAAAAATCTGTTTTGTTACAACAAAATACAAAATAAAGGATAATATTTAAATACCATATTAATGGCATTTTTTTATAAAGTAATTTTGTACACAGAAATATTTATATGTAAAATTATTAAAGTATTACATACATACGTATGTACATAAATTATATTTCTTTACCTAATAATAATATGGATTTTTAGTTTATATGAAAACTTTGTCTTAAAATACATCCTTTTTTTGTAATACGGCAGCAAATGTTCAATATAAATACGTTCGCTTTAAGCGTAATTTATTTAAATATAATTTCGAAAGCCTTAATTTATTAGTTCCTTATATTAAGGATGTTCCAAAAAGTTCTTATTTATGGGACCAATGACTGTCATAAATGTCATAACTGGAAATTTGTCTCAATTATTTTGCACAATGTGACAGTTCTTAGTTGACACTTTGTTCTAAATAGTTTTATTTTCATATTATTTTACTTTAATCGTGCTTGATTCCTTTAAGTGTAAATATTTCATATTCTTCTCACGAAATATTTATTATTATTAAAAATTACAATATGAAATATATTTCTGCGGGGAAAGCATATCCACATGGCCATTTCACTACCCATGTAGCCCATCTGAGGACTCTACTAGACTTGTGCCATATAGTTCAATTTACTGATCGCTCTTTTTAGTTCAAAGTTTGTAAAGGAACTAGTTCAAAATTTAGTTCAAAGGTTCTCTTTAGTTCAAACTCTCTCTTGTTTCAAATGTGCTGTTGACGTATTGTTCGTACTTTCAACTTTTAGTTCAAACGCTTTCTTTAGTTCAAAAGCTCTTTTAGTTCAAGTGTTCTTTTCAAAATATGATGGCAACAACACCGTTGCATTGCCCAAACAAATGTTTAATAAAATGCGTGGCAGCACTAATTTCGTGTCGGAAATAATCAACAAGGAAACACAGACATGAATTCTAGTTCATCTTATCTAGTAGTTCAAATACAAAGTATAGTTCAAAAATGAACTAGATATATTTAAAGGTATAAACTAGTTCACTTAGTTCAATCGCTGGAATCTTTTAAATGAACTATTTCGTTTATGAACTCTACAAGTTTAGACTCTACCCATATTTTGTAAAGAAAATCTTAAGCTGGATTCACCCATTGTTTCCGAACAAAATTTTTGTTCCGAAACATTTTTTTTATATGAAGTTTGACGTTTTTCTTTCTGAGAGAGAGAGAGAGAGAGAAACACGTCAAACTACATATAAAAACATGCTTCGGAACAAAAATTTTGTTCGGAAACAATGGGTGAATCCAGCTTTAGAGTCTATGCCAAAAGCCAAATTGATCAACTGATAATTCCAATAAATAAATAAATAAATAAAGCAAAAAGATAATAAAATCTCAAAACTCTTTTCTACAAAAAACACAGTAACCATTGAGCTATATGAGCAGTAGCGAAATGGCCACATGGGTTTTATTTTCTTTACCCAAACAAATATCTTTTTATTTGATTATAATACAGAAAACTTAAAACAATATGCAGTATAAACGAATGACCTTAATTGATTTTTCTATTCACTTAAATCATGTAGAAGCATTAGCGTAACTACAAAAGTTTTCTGAAGGATGCTATAATGGCCTTGGATGAAAAGGAAAATTGTGTGGTGAGTTAGAGTCCATAAAAAGAAAAAAAATTCGGGAGGCGGGACTAATATTTTTTTTTTTTGGGTGGCTTAGCTCTCCTCAGTCATCCCTATCTACGCCAATGTGTAGAACTTTCTGCTGCTTTATTTATTTTACCCTTGAGTTATAATTAATTAAGAACATACTTATTTAAAGGTCAATCATATTTTAAATTATAAATATTCAAAAGTGAATGTGAGTAAGCATTGTGCAGACAGACATATTATAATGCTTATAAATAAATTTTTAGTCTTAAAGCGTTCATTAAAAACTTGTGAAACAAAATTACATCTACATTTTGCATTTTTGTGTGTTATTGGACATATTAACTAATTCATATTTACTGGTGCATTTTTAAAACTACATATGTCACGTGAAAGTAGGCTCTCTTTCTTTATGAATATTAATGGAGATCATGATTTTTCTGAAAGTCGTGAGTGATATGCATGATAACGAGCAGCCGAAAAGGTTTAAAGATGAAGAGTTATAAAAAAAATGAAAAGTCATAAACTGAACAATTGCTTACAGAATTATTAAAAATAAATCCCACAACAAATCTAGATGTTTAAAAACGCTTTGAAATAAAATGACATCAAGAGACGCCAAAAACGATGTCAGTTCTTGAATTTGTACGTGATATAAAATGTGGGAATATTATGTTAATCAAGGCCCAAAAATTGTAATTGAAGACCGACCAAATACGAAAATGAAAGACGAATATTCTGCATTCCACAACTTTAACATAGAGCAGCATGCCCTAGAAAAAAGATTTGAGAGAATTAAACTTTAATAGCTAACACCTGAATATTTTTAGGGTTTCATAACTTGTAACCCTATTGTTTGCGCTACAATATTTGTCCATCTGTCACAGCTCTCGCGATTTTTATTAAAATATTTTTATGGGCAGACACATCAAATTTGCACAATTTATGTAATAAATTTGTTTCTGCAAAAAAAAATTGCACTTTTAACTAAAATGTGTCCCAATCGTAAATAGATTTTTAAATAAAGTTTTTCTAGAAAAATCTTTGTTACTTAGGTATGACATTTTAGCGTGAAAGCTATGCTTTAAATAGCGTTACGCTTTGCGCGCTGATTTAGGAATGTTTGTAAACGATCAAAAAATAAGAATCCTAGATACTGAATCCGACTTTCAGTAAGTAAAATCCAAAGAGGTAATTGATTCGTAAAATAACTGTAAACAATGGACTAAAAAAATTGGTTTAATGGAGGCTTTAGATTTGCAAAAGGTTAGTTATATATATTCCAAAAATCGTGTCTCTTTTAAAATTGAAAGCACTTTTGTTTATTACCGCACAATTCATACTTTTAAATGTACATGTGTATTAATAATTTTTTATAGTAATACATTAACTTATATGCACTTTTTTATTATTAATTTATTTTATCAATTCGCCTTCTCTGAACTTTCGATACCGAAGAATATAACAAATAATTTAAAGCACATATTTTTACATTTGTTTGGTTGCCTTAAGACTTGGATATTGCAACCAAATTTGATTTTCGGTTTCGGTTTGTACAGCTGTTGGTGGGTTGACAATCTTTGGCCGAGGTAGATTCGGGTCGTTCCGGAGCGAAGATCCCATTGTCGTGGGAACGACTTAGATTTTACATAAGCTTTACTTCAAAATTGTTATAAAAACAAGTGATATTTATAGTCTTACAGAAAAAAATTACTACTTACATAAATAATTTACTATATTTCGATAGTTATCGAGTTTTAGCTGCAAGATAGACATAACTGAAAAACAATTTTTGAAAAAATGCATTTAAACTTTTAAATTGTTGCAATTTTTGCAGGAAATTGGAGGCATTTTCATCCGTAATATTAAAGGTTACTTATAAAGCCACTGAATATTTTTCCTTTCTTTACTTAGATATTTAAAACTTTAGAAACTTGCAGAAAAGTTTAATTATGTATTATAGGACGATTTTGAAAGCGATATGAAATCACATAAATATTTAAGTATTTGATAACAAGTCATATATAGAAAAAGCCTCGTGTAAAGACAGTCTTACCAGCCTATACTTTTGTTCTAGTGTTTAGTAAAATTTCATAATAGCAAACTTAATAGTCCAATAGGTTTGGTTTTTGCTTCAATACGAATTCAAGGTGACTATGAATAAAATTTCATTGAAAATTCGAGTCAATAAATAAAAAAATTCACAAAAACATGAAATTTTCACCAGGGTTTTCAAATTGCGCACAAACGCAAAAATATCCGAAAGAAATCTAATGTTCGTCAAAAAATTGAATTTCAAAACAAACAAAATTGACAATCTACAAAAATAATAATCTTTCCTTAAAACTCTAAAAGTTATAGAAGTTAAAATACAAAATTACCACAATCTGAATTATTTATTTCATTTGTTTAACTCGGAAAATTGAAAATCATATTTTACAAAAAAAATTTTTAGCAAAAAATTTTTATTAAACTTTTTAAATAAAAAAAATAAAAAATTGTTTGCATAGCAAAAATCAAAAAAGCATATTAAAAAAAGTTTTTCCTGCAAATTCACACAGGAACTAATCTTTCACCAACAATCAATTTCAGTGAATTTATTTAAAAATAATATTTGGGTTATTATAACGCTAAAAAGTGAACTAAAACAAAAACGGAAAGTTAATTTTTATAAAAATTAATGTAAACATAGGGCTATCATAAGCATAGGAATATTAACAAATAGGAGGATGAGGTCATATTCAAAAGGAGTTGAATATAAAAAAAAAACTGTTTAATGCCATCTAACATGATCGCAGCTCGACGAAAATAGTTTCACCTGATTCTTAACTACCAAGTAGTGGCAATGGCGAATTAATTTATTTTTGCTATTGCTTTAAAAAAGAAAGTCAATATATAAAATAATAGAAAAATTATAAGATTTAGTTTGAAGTAACAAAGTCTAAATTTTATATTTTAGCCAACGCACTACAGCTGCAAAAGTAAAAATTCCTTCAAAGTTCTGATAAAATTCAAAGAAAATTCAACTTAAAACAAGACACCGTTAGTCAGTATAGAAAAAAAAACTCAAATAAAAATTTATAAAGATCTACAAGTTTTGGTTGTAAGCAACAAAAAGGTAGTGAATATTTTTAACAAATAAGAACTATCTCAGTTTTGCCAATTTCATTTTTTATGTCAAACACAAAACCCCTGTTATATTTTTGAAATTACCCCGAATAATAGTTGTGTCGTAGTAGAGCATATACATTGCTGATGTTTTTAGAAATAGCACAAACATACATACTTCAGCTAAAGCAGAAAAAAAACTATTTTTATTTGCTCAATAAAAATTATTAAGTAAACAAATGTATAAGTTGAAAAATATGTATATTATTTATTTATTTTATTTAAAGATGAAAAATTAATTCTGGCACGTTGAAAAGTATTTCGAAGCTGTTTTTAATAAGAATTAAAAAAGTTGTTTTAACAAAGATTATTTTTTTTAATAAAAAGTTCTTAACGTTTAATATTATCACAATTGGTAAGAATAAAGTGTGCAATTATATAAAGATAAGTGTACTGTCTCTTTAAGAGATATGTATATTAGGCAATTCTTATTTTTAAACGATATAGTATAAAAACAAATGTTGTTGTTATGAACATGTAAATGAATAAAATAATAATACTTTCTAAATTAGTTTTCTCATCGGTCGCAAAAAATATATTTGTACAACCAGTTAAAATATTAGCTAATAAAAAGAATGTTAAACCGTTAAAATTGATCGCCTCTAGAACCAGAGGTATTTTTGAGGTTGAATTAACTATCAAATGGCTTATGCTGGTCTCTGTTAAATTCATTTTGTTCATTTCGTTATTGGCAGGTTTTAAAGTATCCAAAACTATATCGAATATAAATAAATAAAACGTAAAAATGGTCACTGCAATAGCTAAAATCCATAATACATAACCTAAGTTACAGGTAACTCTAGCAATGCCAATTACAAATATTGCTAATACCACTAATAACCATAAAATTATGCTGATTAAAGAAAGCGCTTTTAATTTTGTTTTAATCTCCTCAAAACTTAATATATCTTTTGATTGCAACCATTTTCCCAGGTACTGTGACAGCAAATAAAGTGCAATAAATCCCGGTAAGGAACAGAGACCCTCACGATTTGCACTGATAAAATTAGTGCGCTTGACATCTGGATCCATAACATATTTCCAAACTCCACATTGTAAAACAGCCTCGTGTGTCAGCAAAATTACTGTAAAATAAACAATTGTTTTAAATTAATTTAAATTTTTTTCAAAATTATTCATAATAAAGATGCTACTCTCGATTTAACGACAACTGTCATTTATTATTTGTTATTATAATATAACAAGTGTCACTGTAATTTAGAACAAAAAGACTAAAATAGCAGTTTTTTGTTATTGTCACAAGTGTTTTTACTATCATCACAAATATTCTTGTCATTCGATCGAGAATAACACTATAAAACGGTTACAATGTTTGTTAATTTATAATATTATAAATATGTCGACATTCATTTTAAAACAAACAAAAAAGAAAATATAAATTTTTACACTCAGTCATTGATATTCTTAGCGATAAAATTGGTTTTTTCTTTAATAATTTTATATTAAATTTATTGATTGCACACAGGCATCATTCTATCTTTTCTTCCGCCTTTTATTTTATTTTTAGTGAATGGTTGGCCTCAATAATAAGATTTTAAAACACAAAGTTTAATATGAATATGCAAGTAGCATTGAAAAAAAATTCTTTTACACTGTTTTACAAAACTAAAAGCGTTAAAATTCGTTTTAGTTATAGTATTTCAAAAGACTGTCATTTTTTAAAACTTTTTATTATGTATTTAAAAAAGAAAGCCAGCAAAGTTTTTTTAAAGCTCTCATATTTCTGAGGACCCGCAATATCCTAAATTTCCCGTAAATATTTTTTTTCAAAAAAAGTAATCTTAAAGCACACAGCTTAAAAAAACGGATCTCGATGACTATAAATCAGATTTAAAACCTTTTTTATGCCCTGCCTATAGATAATATTGACAAATTAATGTTAAACCTAGTGGCACATTAAAAGGAACAAGTAGGAACAGGAACAGTAACTAAAAAATTCTTTACGGCTTTATAAAAATAAGAATAGAAATAAAAACACAGACAAAACCGCCCTAATAATATTTTCAAAAAAAAAAAAAGAAAAAACAAGCAGCCAACTTAACCAAAATGAGATTTTTCAATTTCTAAGAAAATTCTTCACACACAGATTGCGCTTAGCATGCTAAATTAGGTTTGGCTGTACGAATTTTCATTTTAACTATTTTTACTTTTCATTATTACTAATCATTTTAAATTATTTTCTCTTATTAAGGCAAAGCGTGATAGCTCGAAATAAATAAAATTTGTTAAAAGTTAAAAAGATAAGACTCTTTCGGACAGCTTATCGCAGACTTGACTTTATATGATTGTACTTATAATAACAAAAATTATATCTAGCTCTCTTATAAAATCATATCTTTAAGTAGTGGTAATTTATGAAAACGGCCTTCAGTTTTTTTTTTCAGTTTTATTAGGTTTTCAAAAAACAAAATTTTTTCGAATTTGGAACTTTTCTATTTACTTACTATGAAAATCAGTTGTTTGTTTTATTTGCAAACAAAATAACTACGGGACAGTTATTTAAAAAAAAACTTACATATTTTATTGATTGTAGTCCCTTAATAATAACAATTTTATTATACGAAATCACTCAACAAAAGTCCAAAATAAAAAATAAAACAACCTTATGTGCTGTTTTTGTATTTCAGGCAATCGATTCGTTTGAAAAATTTATATGAAAAACACTCAATTTTTTGAGTAATATTCATATAAATTTTTCAAACGAATCGATTGCCTGAAGTACAAAAACAGCACATTAAACTTCAAATAATTCGATAAAGTTCAAAATTTTTTTAAATATTTTAAAATTACAAAACAGAGGAAAAAAAAAACATTCATTATTTCTTTTATTTTTATAAAATATGTAAATTATTATTTTGTGAATCTGCGCTCTCAAAAAAGATAATAATTCCAAAAGTAATATTTTCAATGTCATCAAAGTTTTTTTGACTATTGCAGCTAACAAGAAATTATACAATGTCGTTTTACTTGTAAAGCGTAGGATATAAGAAAACACTTTTGTTAAAAAACACATTTGTTTTGTTTTGATTGTTAGAGGCATTTTACACGACGCCATTTTGCATAAAACGAGTTTCATGAAATTTTTGTTTGTTGGCAAGAGGTGTTGATGCAAGTGGAGTATAATTTTAAGGTGATGTTTTTATACCTTCTTTGTGTATGTTCACTGCAAACGTTTTGTTGATTGTATATTATTTGAAATAACACAAACAACTACAGTAATGAATATTAAATTAAAACCAAAATGTACACATTCGGATGCAATAAAAAATTTTATAGTTTAGGGATGCGATGAAACTCGCTAGACTTTAAACAAACTTAAAAAAAAATGGCATGAAATAAACGCGCGTGTAAATTTGGACTAATTTGAAATAACACAAATAACTACAATAACGAATACAAAAAATTACATGGAAAAATACCGTCGTCATGGCTCTATAAGAATGAGGCACCAAATTACTGTTTTTTTATTTGTTTAATTTTAATTTTTTTTAATTAATTATGTTTTCTTATTTAATAGAAAGTACTCATGCCAGAGAAATGTAAAAAAGCATTATTTATAGCAAGTAGAAATACGTTTTAAAAGCTAAAAAAGTGTTTAAGCACATTACTTGGATAAAATAATAGACTGGGCTAAATGTTAAATTTGACTCATATCCAATAGCACAGGTTATCCAAAAATTTCTCTGTTACGTCGTGTTAATTTTTTTAATTTTTATGAAAATCATTCAATTTAACGAAACCAAAAAAAATAACATTAAGATTTAATTCCAATAAAATTAAGCACAACACTTTTAATACGATTTCGAATTAAAATGAAAAGCAAAATCTATAATATTCCATTTACAATACGCTTTTGTTTTTACAAAACCAAAAAAGGTTTAAAATTAAAAGCTTTAAATTAAATAACGGAAAACTAAATAAAGAAACGCTTAAACGAAATAAAACAAGACAAAAAATTTGTCGTCTTAAATTTTTTAAAAGCTTTTGCTTTTGGATCTAAAAAATAATGGTCGATGGATATACGAAATACATTTAAACAATTCTAATTCAAAGCCATATTTATATTTATGTTTCTTCATTTGATTCTTAATAATTAAAATATTTTTTATCTCATTTCTAAGTAAATATTTTATTTTTCTAAATTTAATTAAGAAATTTATAAGAACGAACTTACCTAAGCCTATTGTAAGCAAATGATTATTGCTTTTAGCCAAAAAACCAAACAATGTTGCAAATAATTTTGTAAATGCCAATGTAAAAAATGCATTTAAATGAATCCCATATTCATGTTCGTCCTGATGATAATCAATCGCTGTAATAACCAAAGTACGAGCAAGACCTAGAACTAATAGGCAGCCAACAGTGAACACGAGCTTAAGCATATCGGACCATTTATGAGGTCTTGACGATACTAATCCCATAGAGAAGACAAACAATCCAATGCCAACATCCATAAGGCCAACACCATATCGTCTTGATTTACGAAATTCTTTGGGAAATCCTTCAAAATCTATGGCTAGAATGCACACAGCTGTAATAATATTTATTGAAGAACGCATCAAAGTAAAAATAGTTGGTCTACGGCCAAATACGTAATCCCTTTTAGATGCCAAATGCCAACAGCTTGTATACCACATTATAGTAATTAACATTAGGAACGCAAAAAGCACAATTAATTCCACATATGGATTTGCTACATTCACACTTAAAATAATAGACAGAGAGATTATAATAAACTCTAAAAGATAACGTAACCATATTTTAAATTTATCACTTTTTCCGTCATCTACGCTAGAACGAATTATTGCGCGGGATATTGTTATTGCTATTAAAGTCACAATAACCGTACATTGTATGTGCCAAATTCGATAAAAACTTTGAACCGAATGCTTGTCGTACGTTCGCATTACGTAGAATGTTTCCCCCACTGAAAAATTTTCGAATTGCGACCGAAGATCATACGCAGGGCATGTTAGTTGTTGTGCGGCCAACGAAAGACTTTCAGTGCCTTGTGGCGTAGCACTACACATGTACTTGCTGATATTATTTTTATTGACATCGTCAATATAATAGTGTTCCTTAATGCAATGCGGTAAAATATTGTTATCATTCATGATTAGATTTTTCCTTGTGTATAATTGAGTTTTGAAAGGTTCTTAGAGACGTCTACTGAAAGATATTCAATTCAATTTTATTTTACATTGATGTAAGTGTTTAATTACAGATTGTTGCTTTTTATCATTAAGTGGTTATTAATTGTTCACTATTGATTTATAATATTTTTTTAATTCAATTGTTTTCGTATTCACTTGTAAACATTAACAGCTGTTAAACTGTGTTCAGTACGCTTACTATTAAATGTAAGAGGTTGCCAGAAGACAAATAAATACGTTGGGATTCGATAAGTGGTGATTGGCTCATGCGACCTACAAGCGATTGAATATTTTTAATTTGAAGATGCCGATGTATTGTTACTATTTTACAACTGAACGGATTTGTGCAAAGGCAAATTACTTATATAATAAATCTAATCGTCAGATGCTACGAATTCACCTTGTTGCAACCGGTAATATCTTGCTCATACAAGGATTTCATTGTTTTACGTGGTAAAATTAATTCAACTTATTCTGCACAAGTACGAATTTTCCTTGCAAGTTATTAACACTTCAAGGTACTTGAACTTATGTAATATGCACCATTCATTGTTGTTTTATAACTGTGTTTAAAGAAAATAAATCGAGGTTTTTTTGTGTGTTGTTAAAATTTTAACTTTATTTAATTTTCTGTCGTTAATGCCATATAAGTTTAAATAGTCTGCAAAATTTTAGTTGCCTACTTATTAGAATTCAACAGCTATTGCTCTATAACATACGAGCAGACATTAAATAAACGCAATTTTTAAAACCTAACCAGGTTTAACTTAAACATTTACCTTTGTCTTTTTAGTTTTTGAAGAACACCGTCCTTAAAAATAATTTAACAGTAATCAGAATTCAACAATTCTGATTTTTTATAGCTTAGTTTATTAAACTTAGTTTATTTATAACTTTTGATTAATACAAAGTTATAAAACGCCTTACCTTCTATTGTTCATGTTAAAAATTGTTTGTTTTACTTCTAAATAACAATAAAAATTTTGCTTACTTATTTATCATTTGTAATATTTCTATAAAATGATTGACATTGACAGAGATAGTTTCACAATATAGAGATTTATTAACTTATTTTTTACAGTTTCGAAACAACACATACTTAAAAACGCATTCCAGTTTTCATATTCCCATGTCTACTAACAATTGTTTACTTTAACCTTAGTGCATTATTAATAGTTAAATAATCCTGTAAAGTATAGGCTGTGAGTCATGTTTGATAGAAAATAATGATATTAACATGGCGGAGTGATAGATGCTTAGTTTTTGTCTGAAAAAGTTAACTATTATTTAAAGTTTTATAAATATACATAGATGGTCAAAATTGTTTTAAATTTATTTCACAAATCTGAAAACAATTTATCGCATCACTTTTATTTTGGTCTACTTTCTTCCAGCACTCCAGCAAGAAGGAAAAAACAGCTGACTATTATACAAAGGAAAACTAAGAGCAAATAATAATTTAAAAAATTTGTAAAACAAGTAGTTTAATCATTTTAAAATTATCACATAATACTAAAAAAAAAGTACTAAGCCGCTGTGCTAATAATCACTTAAGTCATAATAATAAGAAAAAATAGTTTTTGATTCATCTTGTTAAAAATGCAAGTGCAAACAAAATCTGGTAACTCTTTTCAAGTATCCGGCATTTGTTCCCTTGGCTTATTTAAATAAAGCAGCTGTCTGATTTAAAGCAACGAGTATAATTTAAAGCGGATGTCTGGTAGAAAAAATTTATTGTAAATGTTTTGAGTAAAATCACAATTTAAATACGTTAAGTTAAAACACTGTAAGTACAAAAAATTCTATTTTGAGTTTTTACAATTCCTCTTGTAGTCTAGTCTTCTTTGTGTAGCTTTTGAATTCTTCATGATTTCGTACGTGTTTGGCAGCCTTCTTGACTAAACGCGAAAATTCATTCACATCGAAAGCATAATTTGTAAATTTTGCGTGTGCTCCACCTTCAGGATGATGCCCCTCGTCTTCGGGATAAACCAAATCACGATGTTCCCAAGTTATATAGTTAACCCCTCTTAGGCGGGCCAAGTCCTTATAACAATTAGAATCTTCGCAATTATACAGTTCAAATATAGTTGCCCAGTTAGGAAGGAATAAAAGATGAGTTAATCCAGCTCCATGCATGCCTATTAAAATGTCAGTATTTCGTGTTACTTTTAGCTGCTGCAGAAATGATAAGTCTCTGGAAATAATAATAATTTTCATATTAGGATCTTATAGATTTTTAAAAACTAGAATATTTAGGTAATTTAAATGCGTATTTTCAAAATTTTAGTTATTGCCTAATAGACGCCTCAACAGGTTCTAACGGAAAACGCGTTAGGCTTTAGGATTTTTCTTATTACTGATATACTTTATAAAAAAGCAAGTTAAAATTTACTGTTAACTGGACCGTAGTTTCGCGAACAAAATGTGAAAGGTATTTAATTAAATCTAAAGAAATTCTGCGCAACAAAGAAGCTTAAAAGAAAACCTAAATAACGTTTTATTATACAGAAATACATATGAACATATGAAAATTTATCTATGAACTTATGATTATGTATGTACATGTGTTCATGCAAATGTATATTTAATACCAACTTCAAGTTTATTTAAACCATATTTAAAATAAAAAATTGATTTTATTATTTTAAACTTACCTCTCGTAGGATATTTTATTAATTATAAAATTTTCAGTTTTGTTTATTTCTTCTAGCAATTTGTGTTCGTTTAAAACTCGCCTGTACTTTGTTCGTCGGGAAAGAAAAGTTATTCTGATTTTTTCTTGAGGAGCTTCGAAGGGCACTTTAAGCCGATGTAATATAAACTCGGAAAATGCTCTAAACAAACCGCTACTATGGCAGCCTTGTATCTGCAATTTTAAAGTAAAAAGATATAAAAAGAAAAAATTTATTATTAAATTTTTATTAAATAAAATGAATTACTGTTTAAATTTAAACTTACGATTGGTGTATTGTAATATAAACCGAATATCATACGAGGTAGCAAAGGAAAAACTACATTTCTAAAGCAAATACGTTTTCCTTTAACTTGATCTAATGTCCAAACTGGGTTATTAGAAAAAGCTTTAAATGTATCAGCGAATGGTGAATCATACGGGTAAGTTTCCCATACAATTATTTGAGTATTTGTATCAAACGAAGTATGGTGAGATTGATTAACAAACAATGTAGCATACAGATTAAAAAAATCACAAAAGTGATGGTACATATTATATGAAGCATCAATTTTCATTAAAAACGTGGGCGTATTTATAAACATATCACAATCTTCATTATCGTCATTTAAAGTACTTAATGCTTGGCCATAATTTCTCAATTCTGGCGACCACGATTGTAGGGCACCCATGTGATCCATTTCACCTTTTAATTTTGTTTCGTTTAGTTTACAGTACCCTTTAATTTGTCCAGGACCCAGTACATCCATATGGTAACGGATACGCTCATTTCTTTGCACCAAGTCACGAAAATCTAACATTAAATATCTCCCTCGGCAAAATCGCAAATATTTTGTGCATTCTAAGGAAGAATCGGTAATAAATTTGGGCTCGCACATTAACGTCAATTCATCGATCTGATGTTTTACATAACCAAAGTCGGCTTGTTGATAAAATGTATTCACTTGTGCATCCTTATTTCTTATCCAACCCGTATGGACGCCAGGACATAATGGGGTTTGAAAACGATTTTCCTTTTTACAATCAGGCTCATATCCCCAACAGGCTTTGCTATCCAACTCGGAAAGTTTCGGAAACTCACTACGGCATTCTTCACTTTGTTCACATTCTCGTTTTAAACTAGTAAACGTGTATAAATAACGCTTCAAATGTTCTAAAGGCAAATCAGGTAAAATGTTTTGTTTGGTTTCACATCCGCGACCGTGAATAAAAAACAATGCTAAAATAAACCAACTAGGTACGAGTATTAAAATTTTCTCCATCGTATATGGCTTTAAGTTCTTTTAAATAATATTTCTATTATAGGTCAGTGAAACATAAATAAATGGTTTACTTTATTTAGAACTCGAAAAAAAGTAATTGCGGCCTTGAAGTTGTGTTGCTGGCTATAACACGTTTTTAGACACTACTACTGTATGTGATGACCTCACGGTTCAGTACGTTATAAAAAACTTCAAAATGTGTGAATGAAGTTAGATTTAAATACAAATCTATTTTAAAACGTTTATTGAATGGATTGATTTCTTTGTTACTACCTCCACAATATTTTGCATTATTCATATGCCGGCTATTTTATTTAATTATTATGTTATCACTTCTTTTTTTTATTACATATCAATCTTTGTTACTGTGCGTAAAGATGAGCTTAACTTTAACAACTAACAGATTGCCACATGTATTCACCTTGGTAGAATAAAATCTGGTTTTTCTTTTTTGCTGGTACATACAATCTTTTATGTTCATAAGCTTTATCAGTTAATGTCTTGCTTGCTCACAACTAACTTAGCATTTGTTTGGTTTATTGGTAGCTTATGCTGCCCATAATTCAATTTAGGTACGTGGATACACTTGTGTTTTTTGTAAGATAAAGTAAATGTTGTTTATACCCATTTACTTTTTTGTTTATTAAAGAGAGTCAAAGTTAAATTTGTCTCCTTTGTGAGAGGAGAGCAACGTAATATTTGTTTACCTAAACATGTGGTGATGTTTATTCACAAAAGCTAAACACATGTTTGTTAGTTGACTAAAATATATGTGGGATAATCTTAATACGTAGAACTGATCGCAGGGTTACTCAAAAATTATTAAATTTTAAATTTATAACTTAAAGCATCCCAAAGTTTTCATACCCTTCACCGCAAAAAGTAAAAAAAGGGTATATCTAAGTACGTCGTTCCGTTTGTAATTTCTACAATATCCATTTCCGATCCCATAAAGTATATATATTCACCCTTATTCTGTTTGGCGTCGTCAACACAAGACGACGTCGTTTGTTATGGGCCCCTGTTTGTTGTAAATCGGTATTCCCGTTGTCAATATTCTCATAAATCGATGACTGTCGACAAACGTTTGGTATTCCCTAAGAACAATTGATGTTGCCGTTTAGTTTGTCGTCGCCATTTTTGGTGTTGTTTTGTTTCGTGTGCTAAAGAAAACTTAAAAAAATAGAAAGCGTACGGCGATATTGAAAAAAGCAAAGTAAGAAACATATAAAATAACATAAAGGAAATGTGAAACAACAAAATTATTAACCCCTGTCAATTTGAAAAATTAATGGAAGAGTTAAAAAAAAGTCTATTCCTTGCTAGAGAATTTCGCAGGGGCATTATTACAACATGTCGGACTGATAAATGGATTTGCATATTAAAAACTTCACTTATTTTTTTATCCATTAAATAATAACATTAAAAATTTAAAGTTTTATTAATGCAAAGCTCTTTATCAAGTAGCTAAAATCATACCTTTAACTAACGGCAAGTTGCAATAATGGCCCTTAGACTATTTAACTTAATTGTTTTTTTTTTTTTAATTTTTATTAATTTTTTTTTTTAGAAAACTTCAACATTCCACAACACTTTCTCAATATAATAGAAAAAAAATTGAATCATCTGTCACAAATATTACACATATGTATTTTACATATTTATATTATCGATAAACAGTCAACGTCGTCATTAAGTTGTTAGGGAATATCAATTTAGTATTGATGTTGTCTTAAAATTGACGACGATGTTGACGACGCCAAACAGAATAAGGGTGATTATCCAGACGGACAACTTTGCCTAGGCACTAAATGAGTAAAACACCACGTCTGCCTGAAATTTTTTCATATTATTTTGAATTACATGGAGCGATAGATAATTAAAAAAAAAAAGAAAAAAAACATCAAGTGAAAAATTTGGCGTTCGTCCATATTTTCTGAGTTATGGGCCCCTGAAATGTTCATAAAAATGTACGATTGTCAATATGTGTATCACTGAAAAGCTTTTAAAAAAATCTTTCAGAAAATGCTAAATTTATTTAAAAATGCATAACCCATTAAGAACCGGTAATATTTTTATGTAAAACTATGTATTACTTGCTTTTTTTCTTATTTTTTTAATTTTCTGTCAACCCTAATAGAAGTCCTTCACTAAACTAGTACATGGTGAACGGTACTTAAGAATTGGCATAGCCGAATATAGCAATGTAACTTGTTTTAAATTAGAATGTTGAAACTGAAACAAAAAAAAATTTTTATTAAGGAGGCGATTGACGCGTTGATTTTCTGAAAAAATTTTCTTATTGTAACTCTCTTTAAAAAGCTCTACCAAAATCGTGTGTTTTTTATTTAATTATTTTTTAAAAATAAAACAAATGCATATACAACACTGCAAATGCTTTATGTATTTAAACTATTTTATTTAGTGTACATGAAGGATAAGGATGTTAATTTGAGTTTATAAATACCGAAAATTTTTTATGGAACTCAACCATCAAGCTTTAGGATAATCCTGATAAGCTTTTAAACAATTCTTGATTATTGATATAAGTACATACATACATAATTAATAATATGAACTAAAATATTGATACAAAATCAGATGGCATCAAAAGGAAGAAGAATCTTTTAATATTTATTTATTACGCTTCACAATTATTTTTAACAATTTTTGATGAAACACATTTGCAGCTATTTTTTTATTTTATTATTAAAATTAAATATTTTTATTATAAACACCCTGACAACGTAGCGATTTGATTGCGTAAAACCTAAAATTTTAAGCAGTTGTTGGCAGCTGATTGTCTAATGAATGTCAAATTTGACTTTTATTGCTGATTTCCAAGGGTATTTTTATTATTGCAAACATTTTGTGTTAACAAGGCAGACGAACACCGAAAGCATTTTTTAATTGGCACAATGAAAGATCCACCCAAAAGGTAAGCAATATCGGCTTTATATTTTTAATAGTTACTTCTAATTTTTTTTAAAAATGTTTTATACAGTTTATGCATTACTATTACCACTCCGGGTAGTACCGTTACTTCGGGAGCACCTTCCACTTCCGGAAGACAAAATAGCTTAGAAGATATTAACCTCGACCAATTTTTAAAAACATCTAATTATGAAGATACTGTAAAGCAATTAGATATTTATTATGGAATTGGTAAGTTTTTTAAAAGAAATATTTAAAAATTCATAAACAATAAATAAATTATATAATGTTATTTAGTTTGCTGCACTTAACAATACATATTATTACAATTCGTAATTTTAAATGGAAAATGTCTTGTGCAAATCCACTCTCGTTGTTGCACATAAAATTGCTTGTTTTTTAAATAATTTTCGATCTATTTTTAAAAGTGTTTTATGCCAAATATGACTCTCAGTTTGATTTTTCTTCCCCACTTATTTTTTCTTCAGATGGATGTAAAAAAGAAAACAATTTGTTGATGTAAACAAATCAAGCATTTTTTATAAACAAAATTAAACAAAAATGTGTTAATTTATTTTTATTTATTCAAAACTGCATGGTAATGGAATGGGAATTGCGTGACTAAACGTAAACGTTTAAATTACGAATTTTTAATAAAATCAAAAATTTTTAAATGAGGATTATATTATTAATTTGATCTTTTTAATCTTTCCATAAATGATACCAACATTGTAATGCAAAACCGAAGTTTTATAATTTATTTTTAAGTTTTATTAATTTGATGAGTTTATAAATATTATTATGATTATATTATTTAATTAAAAAAAAAAAATATTTTTTGAGACTAAATTTAATTTAATAGTACTAGTTACGTTGGCTGTTATGAGCAAAATACATACAAATACATATTTAATATACATTCCTAGCCGGGATAATATAACAAAAATTTATGCGTTTATAAGCCAAATTAGAATTGTTTAATAAATATGAAATTTAAACCTAGAGCCGATGGCCTGCGTAACTGGTGTTCCTTGAAATATAATATTAGGCTTACTAAATAATTTCTAAATCTTATAAAAAAAACAATAATAATTTGAAATTAATATTTACTTAAATGTATAATAAAGAAAAAAAAAACACATTTTTCTAACCAATTTTATTTATAGTTAAACGACAACTTCTGAGGTTTCAAAGTCCAATAACTGGATTATTTCCTGTTATGAGTACTGATCACGAAATTGGTTCCGTCCGCGATAGTGTCTATTGTGCTGCTGCAGTATGGAGCTTATATCAAGCATATCGACGTATAGATGATGATCGTGGCAAGTCTTATGAACTTGGCCAATCGACTGTTAAATGTATGCGTGGCATATTAGAGTGTTGGATAAAACAAGCACCGCGTGTTGAACTTTTTAAACAAAGGCAATCGAATCAACATGCTTTGCACAGCAAGTTTCATTTGCATACAGGAGAAGAAATTTATTCAGATGATTTTTATAACCATTTACAAATAGATGTTGTATCTCTTTATATTATATTTTTGGTGCAGATGATAACATCAGGTTTACAAATTATATACACACAGGTTAGAGGAAAAGTGTAATAGTTTCCTGATTTATTTATCACTTTGACGTTTTTTTCTTCAATTTGTTCCTAGGATGAAGTAGCTTTTGTTCAAAATTTAGTCTATTATGTTGAACGTGCTTACCGCACACCTGATTTTGGTATGTGGGAACGTGGCTCTAAATATAATAATGGGACACCTGAAATACATGCTTCTTCAATAGGTAATGTTTAATTTTTAGATTTCAAAAGATAAATAACTAAAAATAAATTCTTTTTTGAGGCATGGCCAAATCGGCTTTGGAAGCTATTAACGGTTGCAATTTGTTTGGTGAAAAAGGCGCTTCTTGGAGTGTTGTTTATGTTGACATCGATGCTCATAATCGTAATCGTAGCATTTTTGAAACTATGCTACCCAGGGAATCCAGTTCCAAGGTACTTATTTAATAAATATCCATATACAGGCAGGCAGGTAGGCAGGAATTGAATTAAAATACAAAATAGCGATTTTCGGACTTATTATTTTGCAAAATTTATTGAGTTACCTTAACATCCGGGTCAGTATTTAGATACTTTTTACACATAGAAACTTCTAATTTTCAAGGAAGAAAATGAAAAAAGAAATATATAATAATACAACTTAATATATTTATAATATTTAACACAATGGTCCATGTAGATGAAGTCGTGAACATAAGTTTTTGTATATATATATATATATATATATATATATATATATATATATATATATATATATATATAATACAAAATTGATTTTAAATTTTTACAGGGAGTGGATGCCTCTCTTTTATTAACCTTATCCTTTCCTGCGTTTGCTTCACATGAGGACAGCTTAGTAGAACAAACAAAACAAAATGTTATAAATCGATTGCGTAGCAAGAAAGGTTTTAAACGTTTTAGCCGTGATGGTTTCTTAAGTAAAGTTGAAGATAAAAATAGAAGGTGTGTAAAATTAATTATATTTTAACAAAGTATAATGAATTTTGATTGTTTGTACTTACAGATATTATCATACCGGTGAATTAAAGGAATTTGAAGGTTATGAATGTGAATGGCCATTATTTTTTATTGAAATGATAATTGATGGTGTTTTTAAAAATAGTAACGAACAAATTGAAGAATATCAAAATGAGCTAAGAAAATGCTTGTATGCTGATGCCTATGGTGATCCAGTGGTTACTATGTATTATGCACCAGATGGTGAGGGTTCGTATGTAAAAGCACCAACCCAAACGCTCTTTCTATGGGGCCAATCAATGTTTATCATAGCACAGCTTTTGACTGCTGGTCTATTACACATTAATGAATTGGATCCAATACGTCGTTATTTACCTAGCTATAACAGACCTAGAAGAGCAGGTCGCTATTCAGCTTTCCAGGTATGTCGAAATGAAACTTAAATTTTTTATTTGAAAATATTTGTCAGATGTAGATTTTTTGTTTAGCATTTTAGTTCAATACATTTTAGTTATCTTTATATAATTGGTTTGAATTTGAAATTTTTTTTTTTAAATCTAAATTTTTATATATTGACAAAAGATTTTGTCCAATTTTTTCTCTGTTATTTATTTACTTCACTACGTTGGCTAAACTTTATCACCGTCTACATTGTTGTTACTACTGTCGTAATATTTATTTTTATATACAATAACAATATGCAATAACAAAATATGAAATTAAAATTGGTATTAACAAAATAAAACTAAACACATACAACTCAAAATGTCCAGGGAAAAGCCTCGGAAGAAAAACACGACGTAAGTGCTAGTTTTTTTTTAGATTTCTTTAAAACAATTTATAATTTTTAAGCAATGTACAAAATATAAACTTCACACAATATATTTATATCAAAATTTTTTATATCACTTATTTAAGCAACAGTTGCCTTGTTTCGACTTACACTATATTTAAACAAATACTTTAGAGAAATAATTATTTATTTCTAAATTTATTAAATTTAAATTTATTTTTTGTGTTGTTACTAATATGCATTTTAATGTTTTGTAATATACATAAATATTTGTTTTTTTTTTACTCTATTGAAATTTTTTGTTTAACTATATATTTTATATATTTTTCTATTATTAGGCTAAACCTGGCACTGTAAGTAATTACCTTAAGGTTACTAAAATTTTCTTCTTTTGTTAAAATTTTTCTGATTTCTTACTACACGTTACTAAAACTTTAGTTGTTGCTTCTTCTAGTTTTATTTGTTATTTGATTCATTTTATAATTCTGTATAGTAACTCTTAAATAATATAAATAAATTTTACGCGACTTAAATTATACAAAAAACATTTTTTTTAGTTTCTTCTATTTCTTTAAAGTCCAAATTTTTATGAGACTAAGCAGCAGCCTACATAATTTCACTGCTTAAACTAAGTTTTGATTGGTTTTATTGTACAACTGCAAGTAAGGTCGAAAGAAATTATGACGCAAGATATAGGACTGTTATAGAAGGACAGACATTGAAGCGAAAGCAAGGGCGTTACGTTTCTATATCTTCTTCACGGCAAACCTGTAATAAACAAACAGCATATAACTCTCACACAGAAGTTCTCGCTTTAATAGTTTGCTATACAAATTTTAATTTTATACTAATTTTAGGCGGAATACAATGTCCCGTTTGTACAAAACAAAATTTGAATAAAAATCGCTACGTCTAACAAACATCTTACCTTTTTAAAAGATATTGCTTGGTCCTCTTTATGGACAAATTGGAACGTTTGTATCTGTATCAGTCTCTAAAAGTACCATATACTGAATTAGTACCCTTTTAGTAGACCTTCCGAAAATTTTCTTTTATACAAACCTTGTCCTGGTAAAAGTGAACTCAAAAAAAAACAATGGCAATTGAAATTTATATAGATGAACTCTTTTCCAGGCAAAAAAATCTTTTCTAACAAAATTTCTAAAGCATAAACGAATATGATGGCAAAAGAAAGACAATTTTTAAAATAAATATAATGGACTCGGAAACAAACTATAATGTCATAATAAAAACAAGTAAGATTGCTATATTTGGCTATGCCGAACCTTAAATACCCTTCACCATATATGTAAATCTAGTTTGGTAAAGTAAGTAGCATTTCCTGAAATATCTTCTCAAAAGCTTTAAAATGATAAATATATTGATGTCTTAAAAAATATGGTGCAAAATCGTACTTTTTTGTGAAAAGTTCAGATGCCCATAACTCGCAAAATATGGACGAGCACCAATTTTTTCACTTGATTTTTTTTTCTTATTTTTTAATGTTTGTTTTTTTTATTGAAGCTACTTTATTGTTCAAAATAATATGGGAAAATTAGAGGCGGGCGTGGTGTTTACTTACTTTCTTTAAGGGCACGTACCGAACTTGCTGATTTTCAATGGCAACATTTTTAAAACTAAGTCTGATCGATATATAAAATATCGGAAATGGATATTTAAGAAATTAGATATTCCCCTTCTTCACCTGTGGTGAAGGGTATGATAACTTAATAATAAGCACTTTGCAAGAAGCACTATTGCTTTTAAACAAACTTTAACGTAAATTATGAACGAACCGTGTAATAACTACATTAAAACATATTTGTCCATTTACTTCTCGACAAACATTGATCACATGAATGAATCTATTATATGCTTATGAATCCAAATTATAACATTTTATCAAATGCAAATTTGCAGAAATCTTTATTTACTAAATTTAATGATTTCGTTTTTTAAAGCATGGATCTCATTTACTTAAATCAAAATATAATAATAAAATTCTAGAGTGTACCTCTTATACAGGATAAAGAGAAGGTAATTGTAAATATTGTATTATTTTTCAGACAAAAAAAAAACAATTGGGCCCTTGTGAAAATAGTTAATATTTTTAATTTTTGAATATAATTAAAATAGAAAATTGCATGAAATTTTGAATGATTAAATAATATTTCGCTAATTTGTTAATATTTTGCGTTCGTTTTTTTTAAGCATTTTGTTTTTGAGCATTTTTTAACGTTTTTTTTTTTTTAATTCTTTAGGGTACTGCTACTGATTTGGTAGTCCAAATTGTTTTAATTGCTGAATCCATGCGGCTGCAAGCTATGATGGCTACTTATGGTATACAAACTCAAACACCACATGAAGTAGGTTTAATGTGCTTGCTAACTGATATTAGATAATTTTGCTTTCCATGTTATAGGTTGAGCCAGTACAAATTTGGTCTTCCACTGAACTTATTAAAGTTTATCAACATTTGGGTGTAAATAATAAAGTTGGTCTATCTGGTCGCCCCCCAAGACCTGTTGGATCTTTGGGTACTAGCAAGGTGTATCGTATTTGTGGCATGTCAGTTCTATGTTACCCTTTGATCTTTGAAGTGTCCGATTTTTATTTGTATCGCGATATGGCCTTATTAATTGATGATATCAAAACCGAATTACAATTTGTTGGCAAATATTGGCGTTTATCTGGAAGACCTACAGTATGTCTATTAATACGCGAAGAACACATGCGTGATCCTCAATTTAAGGAGATGCTGGACTTATTAGCCATGCTAAAGAAGGGCTATTGTGATGGCATGAAAGTTCGTATAGGCCGATTACAAAATTTAATTAGTAGTTCTTGCATTGGTAAGTAATTTAACATTTTATATGATTATTCCAAATTTCCACTCAATTCAAAAATTACTTTTTACAGAGCATTTGGACTTTATGAATCAGAATGATTTGTCAGATGAAGAAAATGCTTTCGCTCAAATAAATCATGAATATATTGGCTATCAATCATTAACAGATGTTCCTAAAGCTCAAACGTATACTGAGGAAAAGATAGTGGTCGAGGTGTGTTTAAACTTTATTGTAAAATTAAAAAAGTCTTGCAAAAAAGCGACTTCAAAATTCTTATTTCTAAAAATGATGTCTAAATTTCAAAAGCGATAAACGTAGAGGTGACATTTGCATTTAAATTTTATGTTTTTAGTAAAGGGTGTAGTATAACACACTTTCTAATTAAAATTTTAGCTTCTGTCTATAACCGTTTCAAAGATATGGCATTAATGTCAAAATCACTTTTTATATGCGGAACCCTTTAAAATATCATGCATGTGATGAGAATTGATTTCATCTTAAAAACGTTTTGAAATTTAAAAAAAAAACGATGTGTCTAAAATGAACAATTTGTCTATTTCTAATTTCGATAATGTTAGTTTAAATTCGTTTTTAAATCGAGACAATTTTCCTCAACGAAATTTAAAGAACAGAAGAAAATCAATATAGTTGCCTAAAAGGGAGACGAATTGTGTGTAAACACTTTTATTTACTGAAAAGCATAATAATTATCTTCAGAAATACAATTGAAAAAGAAGTATATTTAAGACAAAAATTCGCGAGTTTTGATATGCATATTGAAAAACTTGTTTTTAAAATTAAATTTCCGTAAATATTAGTTAGTTACGGCTTGCAAATACAGAATAGTTGCAGCCAGTCAAACAGAAAAACTTTAACCATAAGACCTTTCAAAACTAACGTTTACAACTAATAAGAATAACTTGCTCTAAGAAGAATAATTGGGTTCCTCCTGCAAATAACTCCTTGATTTAGCCAAATTCAAAATTCTTTAATGAGTGACAATGAGTCTGTAGCAATAAAAACTATTATTTCTTTTTAATTTAAATAAATACAATTGAAATGGTGATGACCAGAATGATTTTGCTTAATCGACGATCGTTCTTATGAAAAGAAAAATTAAAAATTGTGTTTAACTCCCTTACAAAATAAGAAATAATTATGAAATATCTAAGGGACATGTTAGCTAAGATCTTCAAAATTTTAAATTTCATAAATTATTTCCAATCAAAAGAAATATTTTTTAAAAATATTGGAATGAATAAAATCAAATAATTTTATTGTGTTTTGTATAATGTGGTTTAATAATTTTAAACAATTTTTCAATTATAATTAAATTTTGGCGAGAAACTAAAACAGTTTACAATTGTGTTTTAAAATTTTAAGGGTTGTGTAAACAAAAAAGAAGAATATGGAAACGAAACAAAAGTGAAATGTGAAATCGATTGTAATCTGTCACACGTTAATCGATTTGAATCGAACGATTACTATCACTTGTTTCTATAGCGGCCGTTATAATACGCACTCTGTCTATAACGGTTTTAAAGATAATACCCATATACGTCAAAGTAACGTCTCTATGGATACACATTTTTTTTAAGATTACTTTTTATTAAATCTTATTATTAGAGGCCACACTCTTTGAAAATTTTTATTATTTCTCAAAAAGTTAGGTGTGTTGTATAGAGACACCCTTTAATTTTTAAATTTAATATAACTTTTTCTGCAATACAATCAATCTTTCATTATAATTAAAACATTTAAAAGGTAATATATTGAGCTTAAAAATTAATGTTTACTGATCTTTACGGCTTATAGCCATTCCATATAAAACAGTTGTTGAAACGAACATGTACGCAATACTGTAGGAGTGATCCCGTACTCAACATTATGAAGTGGCCATATGAATATGCTTTTTTCGCAGCAATACATCACTTATTAAAAATTACTTATAAGAATATTACAAACGTAAACTAATTTAGAAAATAATTACAAATAATAAATTTAATTTAATTTTTTTATATTTAATATATTCATAATTTAATTTTTAATTTTTAGTATTTTGCTATTAAAAAAAATTTTATTCCTGATAATGGAATTAATTGTAAAATGTTTAGTAAATATTTAAATAAAATATATTTTTTTCATCTCTTTGTAATATTTCGAACAGCACTACAACAATAAACCAACTCATGAAATTATCGATGCCCTACGCAATACTGAATCTGTTTATTGTTTATGCCAACTATGGGGAATATTATTAAATCGTGAAGGATTGAATTTTGAAGTGAATGGACTGTCTGTTCAACATGCCCTAACACAGTTATATCATCGTGCTGGTTCTCTACGTTATTGGCGAGCCGTACGCTATTGTTCCTCCCTATTGCATCACATCGTTGACTCTATTAGTCCCTTTATAACGACTGTTCTGGTAAATGGCAAAGAATTGACAGTGGGTGTAATTGGTCAAAAAGAAACCGTGTTTGATAAACCGATGACACCGGCAGAAATTCGAGATGTTATGTACAATAGTGTCCAACCATATAATGTTATACAGGCTGTATTGCAACAAGAAGTTGTTTTATATTGTGGTCGACTGATCGCTACTAATCCCTCTATGTTTAGAGGCATTTTAAAGGCAAGCGTAACATAAAATTTCTTTAAAATAAAAAAGTATTTTAAATTTAAACATAATTTTTTTAAATTCAATTTAGATTCGTGTTGGATGGGTTTTGGAAGCAATGCGTATTTATTTACAAATTTCTGGCCAAGAATCAATAGATGTCGATAATTTGTCTCCGTTTCAAGTACGCATCTTACTACAAAAAGTTTTAACGGTTAGTGAATGGGCCACAGCAGAAAGGTATATATTTCAGGATTTCCAAAAAAATATTTTAATAAAAAATTAAAAACAATTTTTTTTTAAATCCTTTTAAGATTAACAACTCTACAAAAACGGCAACTGGAGGGTTGTTTGTGCAGAGTTCCCAAAAACTTTTATAATAAAATTTGGGAAATTTTACTGCGCACACCTTTGGGTATAACAACACAAGGTCACTTATTGCCAGCCTCTCCAACCCTAATAAACATGAGCAGAGGTGAATTAAACTTTTCTTTGTTGGTCGAGGAGACATTAATTTGTATAGAAAAACCCGAACGAAGACAAATTACTGTGGAATTATTATGTATTATAGCTACAATTCTTAGCAGGTATGTGGAATACACTTTCTTGCTTTAAATTATTTATGATGAACAAATTATCATTTGTAGAAATCCTGAGTTACATTTTAAACAAGCTTTAGACTTGGATGAAATATTATTAGAGGCCTTTTTAATGTATTGTAAGGTTTGTATGCTTTGAAAGTATGAAATAAAAATTAGTTACTTTAAGTGCTGTCGTTACATTTTATTTTAGGATAATAATATACAGGAACACAACAACGATATGACACCGTTCTATGCCTTAAATTATAATGAAACTACTGGCTATTTAGCTAGAGCCGCAGTTAATAAAGTTTTACAAGGCGGTGCCTTTTCAACACAAAGTGAAGATTTTAATGCTGAAAATTTACATGACGAAACATGCAAAGTATCGTAATTACAAAAAAGAAAGGAATTTTGCAGTTTTATTTTTTTTTTACCTGAATTGGAAATTCATATTTTTTTAAGACCACCTAACTCTTTGTTACCATGACAGTAATGCTCTTCTATACTGATATTGTTATATTTACATAAATTGTAATTTTTTTTTACAAATAATTTGAAACTTTAGTTCCTTTAAGTTTTACTCGAAATTTGTTTTTGTAAGATTCTCGAATTTGTATTTTTAATATTAAATTCTTATTAAGTATACATGAGTATTGTAAATAATTATAAAAATAAAGTTTTGAATTTTTATTAATTGCAGATTTATTGCAAAGGTTTTTTATTAGCTATTAAAATCATTTTTGCATTTGTGTTGCAATAGAAACCTTTAAGGTGTTAAGTAACAGCCTTGAACTTATTCATAAAATGTATATGTTGTCCAAAATACAATATGAACTTGTCTTATACAATGTCAACATATGTGTAGACACTCCATACTTGGGATTTTTTTCATTACCTTTGAAATGATCACAATGACCATTAATTAGCATTCAATGCTACTGTTTTTTTTTTTAAAGTATTTTACTAATCGTAATGAAATTATACAGAAATTGTTAATTAAAATGGTAAAAATATAAATATTTTTTAAATAAATTTATAATAGCAAAAGCTAGGCATAAAAGGAATAAACATTTACCAGTTTTTATATGGATCTATATATGAAAGTTTTGAAAATGTATCAAAAGTAAGAAACTTAATGCCTGGGATCTAAATTCACCTAACACCCAGTCTTGCAGTGTTTATGACTAACAGTAAAACAAAAATATATTCCTGCAGTGTGTAATTTTTCCTAAAAATGTTAAAACATGCCATGTGAAAAAAATGGTCTACTATCTACAATATCCATTTTCGACCCCATAAAGTAATATATTATGAGTTCTTATGCATAGTGAAGTCGATTGAGCGTGGTCTGTCTGTCCTTCCGTGTTCGGGTTGTAATCAGCCTTGGCAAGGCACTAGATGAGATAGATAAAATTACAATACGCCAGTTGATCAGACATAGTTTCGAAAATGTTGCTATTGAATATCAACAAGATGTCCTTCGAAGCGCGGGTAAAACACCACGCCTGCAACTAATTTTTCCATATCATTTAGAACAAATATAGTTTAGTGAAGAAATTCAAATTAAAAAAACAAATATATGGGGCGATAGAGGCTTAAAAAATAAGAAAAAAAAAACTAGTAAAAAAATGGCGCCCGTCCATATTTTCCGAGTTACGGGCCTCTGAACTTCTCATAAAAAAGTACGACTGCACCATATTTTTTAAGATATCTATATGGGAACAATTAAAAAGCTTTTGAAGAGATCTTTCAGGAAATGTTGAAATTTTTCAAAAATGCTTAACGCATTAGGAGTCGATGACATTTTTGTGTAAAATTATATATAGCACTTTTTATTTTTTTTTATTTTTGAATTCTCTGTGACCCCAATATTAGTTTCTTTTTTTTTTTTTTTTGATTAGAGTTCCTTCACTAAACTAGATTTACATGTATGAGCTGTTTATTTTGAAAGTGACATAAGTGATTTTTTTTTATATAAAAGAAAGAGAAATAAAAATGCTAAGAGCTGCTACGATTTTATGTTGACCGAAATTTTGATAGAAGTGGAAATAAGTCTTCTCTAAATTTAGCCTCAATACTCTTAAACTTTTGAAACACAATCCATAAAATATGTTTGTCAGCTTTAAAGCAAAGTGACTTATGCCACTTTTAAAATAAACGGTTCATATAGTGAAGGGTATATAAGATTCGTCATAGCCGAATATTGCATTCTTAGTTGATACTGTTATAAAAAGACATGACATGACCATTTATTCATTATTATAAATGAAACATTTTCATCAAACATCAATACCATTATTGAAAATAAATGTAATGCTAAAAACAAATAATTAGCATTGTTTGTTAATCAATGCTATCTAATTAATTACTCCCATGTATGATACTTGCAAATATACAAAACCACAAACATAAACCTTAAAAATATATATAAAAAATCAATAACAAACAGAAGGAAAAACAACAATCTAACAAAACAACATTTCGAACACAGGGATTAAATATTGCCTTTATGTACATTTGAAAGCAAAATAAAACTAAGAAAAAAAATACCAGCAGCAACACGCAAATTAAATGAGTATAAAACAACCAGCTAATAAATGAAAATATTTTAGTATATTTTGGAACCTTCTTGCGTGCTAATATATTCACATAAAACATTATTAAACTGTAAAATTTAAGCTGCAAATAATAGTATGGGTACCTCTTCAGTTCAAAAATGGATGTCACATGAAATTGAACGTCTATCCTCAAAATGGCAACGTTATAAACCAGCAGGTTCAGGATACAATCGTATACATTCCATACGTCTGTCAAAAAGTGTTACACATATGCTAAATAATCCTTTGCCACCGGAAGACCGTTTGGGTAAACCTTCACAAAGAAGATTATCGCAAGGTGCAAAAGGCGTTTTAGGCTGTTCATCGGCCGAGTGGGAAGAGGTGTGTCCTAATGTTAATCGTCCTGAAAGGCAGGAACAAGCAAAAACTTCAACATCTCAACAATTTACGTATTATCGTAACTGTTCTACAAGGGTTACGTAAACGCCACAAATATTTTTTTTTTGCTTTTGGCTTTAGTTGGCATTAATGCATTTTTGTGGTATTAAATTAAGTATAGCATTAGAATAGTCGTATGTATAAGTGCATCTTAAATTATAAGATTTTTTTTTAATACTGTAAACAAACGATATATTTTGTAATAAACAAAGTGATTGCAAAACTAAATATTTACATATATTGTAAAAAACGTTTTTAAAAAAATCATTTAAATTATTAACTAAAAAAGCAGAAATAAGACCAACAAAACTTCAAATATCACAGGTTGGCAACTCTTAACATGATTTTTATACTTTTTAGAAAAAAAAACGTTATTACTTCGTTTCTAATCCGTTTTAGCAGTAAGTAAAGAAACCAAAATCAATAAGAGATATTTATTGTTTGATGATGTAAAAGAATCAAAGCTATTGAAATTTTTTTTCATAAAAAAAATTAAAATAAATAACCCGATTCGTTTTTTTTTCAGAGTCAAGAGTTGTCAACCTGTGACCGACGATCTGTAAAATATATACACGTAATCAAAATTTTAAATAATAAAAATAAACGACAGCTTGGTTAAAAAACAAATATTTATTCCTTATTTAATATTAGAGTGCTATTATATACCCTTAACCATGTAAATCTAGTTAAGTGAAGTATGTAAGTCCAATCGAAAAAACAAATATTGGGGTGACAGGACATTTAAAATATTGAAAAAAATTAACTGCTATATATAATTTATATAAAAATTTCATCGGCTCTTAATGGGTTAAGCATTAAAAAAAAAATTCGTATTTTCTGAAATATTTCTTGAAAAGTTTTAAAATGTTACCCGAATTGATACGAGGGCTGCTCTATATATTTCTGTCCTAATAGTGAAAATGCGAATATTTATTTATTTATAATCAAAAATGGTTTTATTGTTTTTCAGAGTATTCTCCAGCATGATTTATACACCTTTGCATGCGCTCAAACCAGTTGTCGAAGCACTTTTTCCACTCCGTTTGAGACACCTCTAAAACATGGTTTTTGAACACTTCAACAGCTTCTTCTGGCGATGAAAATCGTTGACCACGCATTTTTTTCTTGATGTGCGGAAACAAGAAGAAGTCATTAGGTGCCAAGTCAGAGCTGTACGGCGAATGACCCATTAATTCGACGTTTTGGCCGGTCAAAAACGCTCTGAATTGAGCCGATGTGTGAGAGCTCGCATTGTCATGATGAATAATGATTCGTCTTCTCTTGTTGGTTTTTCGAATTTCTCCGATGACTTCAGGCAAACAAATTGTGGTGTACCACTCAGAAGTTACCGTCCTACGTTGCTCAAGCGGAACAGTCGCCACATGACCAGTTTTGCCGAAGAATCAGGCGACCATTTGCTTCGAAGTGCTTCTTCCACGAACAACTTTCGTTGGATTTTGCTCGTCTTTGAAGACCCACACGGTCGATTGTTGTTTCGTTTCGGGCTCATACGCATAGATCCATGATTCGTCACCTGTGACGATCTTAGAAACGTCTTTTGAAGCACCGCAATCGTATTTTTGCAACATTTCTTTTCACCAATCGACACGAACCTTTTTTTAACGACTTTCAAATTGTGCGGGATCCAACTAGAACAAACCTTTTTTACGGCCAGGTGTTCATGCAGTATCGAATGTATGCTGGTGGAAGAAATATCCAAGGATGTCTCTATCTCTCGGTATGTCGCATGTCCATCTTGCATTATGAGTTCACGCACGGCATCAATGTTCTTTGGCACAACAGCCGTTAGAGCTTCGGCCACGATTAAATTCATTGTACCAATTTTTCACAGTGCTATAGGATGGTGCTTCATCGCTATACAAAGATTTAAGTTCATCAATTCACACTTGTCGTGATAATCCACGTCGAAAGTTGTGAAAAATAATGGCACGAAAATGTTCACGAGTTAATTCCATTTTTTCTATATTAATTTTTTTCGTACGTCAAAACGTTTTGTGTACGATTATGCTTAAAAAGGACAAACTATCCAATGGAAGTGTCAGATTGCACTTGGCAGCACTCAGTGTTGCCAGGCCAGAAATATATGTATATAGCAGCCCTCGTACCTTAACCCTCTCATGCCGGAATTAAAATAGACGGAGGAAAAAAATTTTTTAGCGTGTGTTTATGTTAAGTATGACTCAACAATGCATTGATACAAATTTCCGAGTCCACGTTATTTATTTTTAAGGCATTGTTTTATTTAAAATTACCTATAAAAAGAAACAAAACACTTTTTTGTGGATCGCAGCACAAATATGCCTCACATTTTGACCGCGGAAAACCAGTGTGACATAGCCTATATCTGCCTTTAGCTCCCTATTTTACCCGGTGACCTAAACTATCAAATCTTATAGAGCTAGCTGGTTGTGCAACATACGCTCTGTTATGGGAACTTGATTCAGAGGCCGTTGTAGGAGAAAGTAATGATGGCAGAAAACTTCTAGTGGGAGGAGCTTCCTCCGACACTGAAATAAGTGATGATGGGTGTCTTTTTTTTAGATGAACCTGCTGTTTGTGTTTCGTACCTAAGCTCTTTAGCGATATCTAACTAAAACTAAATAAGTGGCTTATGTTTAATTTCACCGTTAGTATTTTTTAGGTCTCTGTCATATAACAGCCAATTACTAATAACAAAAGTGTTTATACGCCAGTATAATTTACGCATATACTGCTTATTTGAACGGTGGTTGATTTTATACAATTCCATTAGCATGTATATTACTTTAATCTCTGTCCCATTGGTTTGTACCGCATCCACAATTGATTCTTTTTGATCTTTTACAATGTTGCATCTGTAAAGTCGGCGAAATATTCGATAGGTTCACTTCGTTGCAGACTACATTGCCTTAATTCTGCACTTCTCCACCTCAAACTATCCAGGTCAATTTTCTCAACAACATTCGGTACGAGTTCTTTAGGTTCAATTTCGTTTTCGTAATTTCTTCTTGTAATAAGATCTTCAATCCTATCAACTTCCATAATTTTACTCTTATTACTTATACCTTCAAGGTTCTTCTATGACGTTTTCGAAATTCGTTGTTCCTTTCTGCTCTTCTTCATTTTTTCATGTTCATTTCTTTCATTTTTTCAACATAAGGGTTAAAAAATATGATGCATAATGCTAGGAACACAACTGGGACGTACGACGAATTTTTGGTCGCGAACGACGAACAATTCAGTAAAATGTGACCATCTTTGGTTTTAGTTTCGAAGTAATTCAGTAAGTAAAGTTAGTTTACTTAAAAAATTGATTTATTTGTATCTTATAGCATTAAGTATAAGTGCACAAGTTAGTAGTTAAATAAAAAATTAGTTTTTAGTTGTGTTTTTATTTTAATATATTATTTTTTAAATGGTCTCCCTATCAACTCACAAAAAGTAAACATAAGTAAAAAAGTAAGAAAATTTTGTCATCATTGTTGTGCTTCATACTACGAACTTACACAACGAAGTTTTAATGACAAATTCATCGTGTTGGACGAAACTCGTCGTTCGTCCCAGTTGTGTTTTTCTTTACAGAGGCCCATAACTCGAAATATATGGGTGAGCGTGAATTTCTTCAGTATATTGTGTTTTTCTTATTTTTTGATTCTCTATCGCCCTATATATTTGCTTTTTAACTGGAGTTACAACACTAAACTAGATTTGTTTCAAATGATGTGGAAAAACTAGAGGCAGAGGGACATCGCACAAACGACTTCGCTATGCACAAGAATGGGGATTGGAAATAAATACTGTAGAAACTACAAACGGAATGCAAAACCCTCTTCTTAAAAAAAAGTGAAGACTCGAAATAAATAGAATCGAATCTAAAGAAGGTAAAACAAAGTCGATCAGAGTTATAAATACATATAGCGAAGTTGATTGAGCGATGTCCATCTGTGTTAGTGTTGAAATCCACATTGTCAAGGCACTAGATGAGCTACAGAAAATTTAAGTACGCCAATCGATCAGAATACTGTTGAAAATCAGCAAGATCGATCTTTGTGCCTTAAGGCAGTAGGCTTAACAAAGAAGTAATTCTAATAGCAAAAAAAATTTATGGGGCGATAGAAAATCAAAAAATAAGAAAAAAAAACATGAAGAGAAAAAATTTGCGTTCGCCCACATTTTCCCACTTATTGGCATCTGAACTTTTCATAGCAAAGCACGATTTTGCACCATATTTTTTAAAACAATAATATGGGTTTCATTTAAAAGCTTTTGAAAATATCTTTCAGAAAATACTAGAATTTTTCAAAAATGCTTTATTTTTTATGTAAAATTATACTTAATTTTCTTTTTCTTATATTTTTAATTATCTGTCACCCTAATATTTGTTATTTTGATTAAAGTTACTTCACTAAACGAGATTTACATATGCGGTAAATGGTATAGATTCGGTATAGCCGAATATAGCACTCTTAATTGTTTTCGTTTAACATGGTTCTTGAACGAAGTTCTTCCATAGAGCGGTTTCGGTATTTCAGTAAATATTCGGATAAATGATTTGGAGCCATACAAATATTAACAGCCGAATTCATTATAAATAAAAAACAAATTGAAATAAGTTTTATGACAAATTTTTTTATACAAATTTGTCCTAAAATACATTTCAAATCTATTTTAATTTCTTATGAAGACGTCATTATAAGTTCAAAATTTCATTATAAAAGTATAAAGAAATTTATAATTATCATAGTTTTTGACCAGAAACCTTTAATATAATTAGGTTTTAATATAATTAGAAGCTACATAAATTTTTTTTAATTAGGAGCAGCACTTAGGAGATGACCCCTACTTATGCAATGCATTGTGCCAGAGCTAGGAAATTAGGTGGTAAGAGAGATTGAGAAAGTAGTGCTTGTGGACATTTGATTTAAATATTTTCACGTTGAAAGTGGCAGGAAAGACCTCTGCAGGGACCTTATTCCACATACGAACTGTTCGGCTAAAAAACGAATTTTCTCTGAAATGCGTAGTGCGATTCACTTGCCAGTCGACCACAAAGGAATGCACTCTTGATGCAGAAATGAAATTACGGTTTTCAGGAACGAGTTCCCTGATTTCATAAGAGCACATTCCGTTGTAGTGACGATAAAACAGTGAAATACACCCCACATGGCGTCGATGCTCCAGTGAGTCAGTTGAGCTGGATACCCTACTGCCATCGATGAGCTTCTTCGCTCTCTCTTAAACGCGGTCGAGTAACTCCAAAATAGACATACATAGATAACAAATAAAAGAAACAACATTTTTTTATAGAATTTTCTAATATTAAACATTAAAATAGGTACCATTTCTTTATTTGTTATTTTTAATAAATAAATAGTTCAGAAAGTTAACATTTAATTTTTTTTAGTGTTATTTTTGATTTTTTCTTTTTAAACTTAAATTATTATTAAACTTTTATGAAATATTAAAAAAAAACTGTGTTTGATGTAAAAAATCTAAAATTAAAAAAAATTATTTGTTTTAATATAAACGTATTATTAGTTTAGGTATTTATTGTTTCGTTCGTGTTGTCTCTTAAAAAAGGCTAGTTTTCATTTGACTTACATAAAATTTAAATTTTAAACAAATTAATGAAATGATTTTGATTTATTTACGTTATGAATGCGATTAATTTAGAAACTTTATATAATTTTTGCTTAATGATATGATGTTTATTTTATTTATAATTTTAAATATAAATGAATTTGGTTATTAAGTATGAATTTTGGTTATAAATTGATTATTATCTTTTTTTAATATTAAATTAATTTTTTGATTACAACACTCTTAAGGCATATGAATCGAAATATTTGATTTATTAATACAACAAAAAAAAATAATAAAACTAATTTCTTCATAACACTGGATTTGAGTTTTTTTTTTTATTTTGGTGAATTCAATGAAAAGTTTCTTTAACAAGTTACAAGATGTTGCAAGAAAATGGGAAATCACAAGAAAATGTGAAACATTTCCTTCGTATATTTATATTGAAAACAAAGACAAAATATAAAAATTGTTTTTGTTTTCAATATAAAAATACGAAAGAAATGTTCGTTCGCATGTAGAGAAACCGGCAGTTAATTAATCGTTTGAGCTTGAGGTCACAATTTAAAGGTTTATTTATTCTGTTTTCTTTAATTCGCCATTACGTTGAAAAGCATTAACTGTACAAAAACAAGAGAAATAGTTGTAAGGCGTTTTAAAAGCATCGAAAATGGCAATAATTTAAAAATGTTTATAGTCAGACCTGTTCTTAAAATCATGTGATTTCAAATCACAAACGGTTTTTAAATCACGCAAACGATATGGTGCTGCAAAGCACACGATTTTCAATTTTCTGGCGTGTTTTTAAATGTTCAAAAACACAAGAAAACAGCAGATTTTTAAGATTTGAGTTTTGTTTAATTTCTTTATGAAATTTGTAATTATAAATCCTGAAGCTAAAATAAATTAGAAATTTTTTATTTGTTTACAATAGTTCATATGCATGAACTTTTATTTCCTTATTAAAGCTAATTGAAGCGCTTAACTCTCGTTAGTAAGTTAAATCATATAATTTTAGTTCATTTTGTACGCAGAACATCTTTTGTGTGATTTAAAATCAATTTGAAAAAAAAAGTTGATTACAGAACAGACCTGTGTGCCTTGTGCTCGAAATTACAACACGGAATTTCGGTTTATAATTGGGCTGTGTTATAGCCAGAAATTCCGTGCGAGTTTTCTCACTTTTCCCTTTTCTGCTATTATAAATTTGTTCCCCTTTTTATTACCTGCGGAAAGTGGAAAAAATCGGGAAAAAAAGAAGGTATTATGAATTATGAAAGAAAATTAAATGTAAAAAAGTAAAACAGCTCCCTTCAAATTACAATGATGTCACGTTTTTATTATTTTTTTCCTACGGAATTCATAATTGAAGGAATTTTTTCTCGAGAAAAAATTTTTTTCAGTTAGAATATTCATGATTGGGCTGATAAAATAACAAAAGTATAAGTATTGTGGCAGACGCTTAACTTTGAAAAGCCTTATGGAATCGGAGTCAACCCATTGATAGAAACTCTAGTCTTAGCTTGGATTACAGAAGGCAATATCTTTGTTTTAAGCCTAAAGAAAATAGGAAATAAAAAACTTTTAAAGGAGACACTGAAACAGGAGCGAAAAAAATTTTTGACTTTTTTTAACCAAACATATCGCATCGCCAACAAACTTTCTTCTTTAAGCCAGCAGGTGGTATTTGCATGGTTGAACAATATATGATGATTTTGGAATGGAATTATCAAATTAAAAATGAAATTTGATGGCAGATATAATTGTGCAAAAAAATGCTATGACAACTTTGTTTAAAGTTGTATAAGACATTGATAAGGACAGTCCTAACGAGCCAAATTCACGTCTAAACAGTTGTCTACTATTTGTGAACAATGGTGGTAGCCAGAATACTTTTTTGTATTTGTTTAGCAGTTGTTGTAATAATTGTTAGAAATTCAGCATTAATTGAATCCACTATAAATAAATTTAAGGATATTTGCTGTGGCGTCGGATGCTTAGACTTGAAATTTTATAGAGGAAGGTTTTCACAGTACAAAATAAAAAATGATTTTAATAATTTTATAAGTTAGTTTATATCTGTTTGTCCTAGAAAGTCATCGTATGCATAAGAAGTAACCATAAACTTTTCAATATCTTACTTTTTGTTATTTCTCTTGTGATTCAGTGTAAGTAACTTAAAACTGTGCAAATGAAATGAATGAATAATATGACTGCTAAAGAAGAGCAGAAATCATACATTGCTAAAATCATACATAATAAAGGTTGCTTAAATCTTTGAAAAAGATTTTTTTATCTTTTCCAATAAACTCCAGTGTTACGTTTACAGTTAAATGTTTTTTTTTTTTTTTAATACATACATTTTGTTTAAACAATTGAATATAATTAAAGCGTATTAATGACAAAATATCAATAAGATTTAATATATATAAAAAAATATGAATAACTCTTTTTAATTATTACTTATTATTTTAACTAGTTTAATAATATTAAAAACATAAAAATTATTTATCTAGACTTTTCTTGTTTTAAATTATTTTTATACAATATTTCATTTAATGTTTTGTATCAAAAAAATGCTTAAAATCCCTGAATATGAGTTCACATTTTATTACAATTATAATTATTTTACTATGAAGTATAAATAACATTTATTTTAATATCAACTTATTGAAAGGATGTTATTAATTTAAAAACAAGATTTTAATACATTTCATATTATATTTAAATTAAAAAAATTAAAGAAGTACATTGACTTAAAGTAAGTTTAATAAATAGGAAAATTTTGTAATCCAATTATATTTTATTATTATTTTTCTAGTATTATTATTATTCTTTTTTTTTTTGCTTAAAATTTATCAATAAAATTAAAAAAAATATTTATAATCGTTATAGTGATTAAAAGCAAATCCATAAATAATTTTACAATAAAAATGCGGTCAGACTAGTCAAATATTTGACCTGACATGTATTATAACGAATGACGATTTATATTATAAGAAAATGTAATATCTCACCTTTTATATTGAGAAGGATGTTCTATTTTATAAAAATTATTTAAAAAGGACATAATTAAGTGGTTAGGTGTTTTTGGTCAAATATTTGACTAATCTGACCATACCTTGAGAATAATATTATTAATTGATAGTATTAATATTTAAAAATAAAACGTACAATAATAACTCGTAGGCAGTTCTTAAGTTTTGATTGAGTAAAAACAACAGAATTAAAATATTGAAAGTAAAATATAAATAATTTCTAATCCTTGTATATTAAAAGTTAAGCATCCTTGAAATTCTTTCTTTCTGCTTATTATGTATGACACAGTCAGTTAAGATTGTTAGACGGCATCCTAATGTAGAACATGTTCACTACGTCGCGCACTTAAACGGCTGCGCACTGAATCACTATCGGTTTCATCGTCAGGAATTTCTTCACGCAGACGTGTCCATTTAATCATGGTTTCCGGCGATCGGTACAAGAATATTAGCTTTGCAAAAAGATCTTCCTCAAGCATAAATTCTAAAGCTTCTCTTACCTGTTTAATATAAATAAAGAAAAAAAAGAAATAAAAATTATCACAGAAAAATTTATAAACGCTGGGGCAAGTCAACAACTTCTTCCAAAAGAAGAGAAATAAAAGCATTTTTTCAGTATTGGCCTTAACATATAGAACTTTCTTTGGCTTTGAATTCGGCAACATGATATTGTCGTCTTAAGGTAAGTAGCTCAAGTTGTGTATTTTTTAAGCTGTCGCAGTCTTACACCAAACATACTTGAGAGTTTTTCATTGCAATTTCATTGGCATTATTTTAAATAATGACAATGGAAAAATTTTAACTGTCACTTAATGCTAATGATTTTATTTTAGTTATTTTTGTTTTAACTAATGGTAGTGAAATTTTAATAAAACTGTTTGACAACATTATGAAATAACCTTCAGGAAAAACAAATAAAACTTAACCTTAATAGATTTAAAATTAGTTTATCAATTTTAGCTGAGTAAGGTGCAAAACTTTATGTCTGAAATTTAAAATCATCTATCACTCTAGTTAGCAGATCTTATTACTTACACGTAAAAAAAATTTTTTCTATAGCGTCTCATTTTTCATGGGAATGTTTAAATATGAATATTTCAGAAAAATTTTTAATAACAATGTGATTTTAAAACTGTAATTTAATATACTTTACGTTGTTTAATTAGTGTACAAAGCAAGGAGTGACGTTTATTAATGGTAATGCTTTGAAACCATTTAAACATTTGTCAAAGATAATTACTTTGTTTTTTAAATAATTATCGATAAAACGTTTACATACAAAAAAAATTATTATTAAAGAAAATAATGGTAATGAAAAAAAAAAATAAAAAATAATAAACAATATTTTTATTTTAAAACTCACCTAGTGTTTGTTAAATTCGAAAATAAAATAATTACCATTATTTTTTTTTACCATTATCATTAGCATTATTAAATATTAAATGCTGCTGAAATTGGCAATAAATTAATCCATCTAATTAATTACTCCCATTGCATGTTTTTTATTCATTATTTTGTACATTAGTAAGAAATGAAATTTTGATATTTTATTGTTTTTTTTTTCAAGAAGACAATTTAAATAATTTTGTGAAATAATTCTACCAACCCTTTTATTTTGCATTGCTTTCTTGGGTTAAATACATTACATTAAATCAATCATAGATTTGTGTTAATTCGTGTTAGTCTGTAAATTTGATACCGACAGTTTTTGTTTTACTTTTTTTGATTTTTTTTTTTTGCTAAATCAAACTGTTGTTTCAATTGAGCTTTAGGATTCTTTTGATGCGTACTTGGAAAATATGTGAATGTACAGCCACAATTATACCCCAAAATACTTAAATCAGTGCTGATGCACATATCGTCTTATTATTTAATTTTTTTTAAGGGTAAAATCTTTCAAGCACGAGTGTTAAAAAATAGCAAGAATTTATTTTTCGGTTCTTGCAAAAAAAAAAAAAAAACATCTGTCGCTCTCGCTAAGCGTAAATTTATAGCGGTCCTAGTAATACACATTTTGTGTAAAATTTAAAAGTGTGGCTCTAACTGTTCACAAGAGAAGCACCCTGTAGGTGAAAGAGTTGTCCACAAATGCAAATAAATATTTTTGAAATGAAGTTTTGACATTCTGCATATACATTGAAAATGTATCTCTTATAAGACACCCTTTAATATTAACTTTGTTTTTAATGCTTTTTTTATTTGGAGCCAATGTCAATGTGTATCTCTTAGAATATTTGTTTTTTTTTTTTTTAATTTCTAAATATTTCTCTAATGACTTTTAAAAGATCTATTAACTTACCCTCGTATATTGTATTATGTTTTTTATAATTAACGTTATTTAACAAAACTTACCAAATATATATCAAGGCACAATTGTAAGACTCTATCGACATTTGGCAAATCTTCGTGTATAATTCTTGAAGTTTGGCCACCCAAAAAGTTCTTCAAAAATCTCGAGGCCAATAAAACAAACGTAGTATACAAACCGATAATACTAAAAAGAGAACAAAGTTATGTCATTAATACTCAGCCAACCAAAAGGCTTATAAAAGGAATCAAGTACAGAGATTTTCCTATGCACTTCTTAAAATAGCCGATGTAGTTGCACACACTGTAAACGTTTCAACTAAAAAAGGATTATTGTAAATAAAATGAATGCCTTCAATATTTTTTTCCTCTCAATAATTGCATTCAAATTTTAATTAATTTAATTGGATGGCAAATGAATGCATTCACGACGTTTATTTGTATAAGAAATCCATTCAAATTCTTATTCATTTTTTGCTGTTGAAGTGAATCCATTCACACAAATTTTCTTCATAATAAATTCATTCAAATTTATTTACTTTATGTGGCCAAGTGAATGGCATTCAAGAATTCAAATTTATTGTGAATGCATTCAAATTTTAATTCAATTCATTTTTTTTAGCAGATGAATGCATTGAAACATTTAAATTCACGGTGAGTTAAAAGCCACATATGAATCATTCGTTTACAGCTCTGGTATATACCAAGAAATAAGTTTTTTACATATGTGTAAAATGGTTTCAGACAGCTAAGGACAATTGAAATGTGTAGAAATAGCTAGAAAAACAGTAGAGCAATATGGTCATAAATTAAAAAACTGAAATACAATCTTATTTTAAATGAATTCGAAGTTCTTTTAGAATAAAGCTCCCATTTCTGAAGATTTTCGAATCGCAAGTGATTGTTTTGTTCTCTTTTTGAGTGTAAAAGCTGCGAGAAATGAGTCAGTAAAGCTTCCTTTCTAATTCCCAGAGTTTTTTGGGTTAGTTAGTTTGTTTTTATTTATGTATGTGTGTGTGTTCTAAGCAACCTACCCTCCTCCTGTTAAAAATGACCATGCTGAAGGAAATTTCTTAGCGTTAAATGTATACAAGACAACACCCGATGAACAATCATACAGTGGTAATTTTTTAAGTAATGTAGAGACACCATTGTCTGAGTGACAGGAAGATGTCAAGTCCCACCAAAATTGAGTATTGTCAACTGATTTCATTGATATACTTATGTTTGTAAAATCTGAAATAACAAAATATTTAATCAATATTAATATAAAGTTGTGGACAGTAGTTTAAATCACAAACCTGAAAATTTTGTATTATTGAATTTAGGCATAAGTGCTGATACATAACTGGGATCGCCGGAATGTAAAATCTTTAAAAACGTAGGAAAGATGTAGGGTATATTGACCTCAGTATGATTTTCATTACCGCTTCTGATCATATTTTCGAGTTTTTTTCTTTCTGGAAAATCATAATCCATATCCCAAGTAATTTGAGCGCTAACCGTAGGTAATTGATTTTTACCAGGCGGTGTTCTGGTTAATTCATAATATAAGCGTACGACCAGTGTTTCGTCTTAACAACATAATAATTTATGAAAAAAAAATTTTATCATAAAAATTTGCCAAAATTAAAAAAAATTATAATATTTTGTAAAGCCTTAAATTTAACAGTCGCACCACCTTATGCATTTTTTATAAGGAAATAATATAACAAACTGAAAATAATATAACAAACTTACTACTCTCTAAATCAGCTAACAATTTCGCCTTGTCAGGTGGTGCTATACTCCAAAGTGAAGATGAATGTCGTTTTAATTTAATAGCAGCTATGTCGGCGGCGTCATAGTTTAATAAAAATGATAAAGCTTCCTTATCCTTAATGTATGCATTTTTCATGTCTGAAAACATGTCCTCATCGAAAGCAACTATAATGTCGCTAGAAGTGGTATAATAAATTGGCTCGTATGATCCTATACGTATATATAAACCGAATTCTGTTGGTATATTAGGAAGCCCTACTGCACCAGAAAGAGCAAACAATGTCAGAGGACCCCATAAGGCACAAACAATTAAAAGTATTGCAGAACCACCCATCAATAATTTTATATAGGTTGCTTTCTTTTGGGCTCTTACAGCAGGAAAATCCGTTTCCATTTGACGCAAACATTTAATTGAATAAATATGGGCAAATATATCTTCCATTTTAAGCCAATCGAATAAAGTCATTGTAGTGTCAGTACACAGCCAATCTAAAATAGTACGCAATTCGAACAAGAATGGTACAAGCACGTAGCTGCAATAGAATGCAAAGGTATCGTTTTATGTTTAAGAAAAAATACTTTAAATAAATAGTTTATTTCACTTACATTTTGAACGCAATCATATTTACTAGGGAGAAACTTTTAGTTAAGAAGTTACCCAATATACGATTCGGATAACCACATTTTATTTGATAACTCGAAAGTAGAAAATAGAAACATTTGATAATATAAAAGATTATGGGTGGGGCAGAAGAATAAAAACTTCTTTCGGTTACAGCTGGCACTATAAAAAACATCCAAATATGCACGCCCACTACAGAAAAGAAGTGAAATACAATTTTTCCCACTAAGGCCTTGCGCAGATATAGAGCACGATCAATAACTATTAAACTAAATTGTACTAGCAACGTTACAAGAAAGAGTTTTGGAACGTTATTTTCTGCTAAATATGTTCTCACGCCACCATCCTCCTCTTTTTTAGACTGTTGAAAAATTAAAAAAAACTTATTATTAATTATTTTCCAAAGATTAATTAGCGATTACACAGACTTACACTAAAAGCAGTAAAACCAAAGAGTAAAACAAAAAAATTTATAAAATCGCATAGGAACATGAGAGCATAAACATCAGCTGGTAAACGGGCTTTGTGCATAAGATTGTGGAAAAATTTAGTCAAACCAGACAGATACTTATTACGCCTACAAATTTAAAAATTTATTTAGACTTTTTTATTTAAATAAAAGGCTAAAAGAAAAACTTACTGTAACTCTTCAACACGTTTAACTAAATCTGTAGTTGAAACCATTGAATTTTTGCCACTAATATATTCTGAGCCGGCAGAATGGCGGCGCTCAGAATTTTCATCCTCATCAGGATTTGGTTCATTCCTACAATAAAATTCAAAATGTGTCGTTATTTTTAAATAGTTAAATATTTTGTAGATAAAAGTAAAAATTAGATAAATATTTTTTTTTTAATTTAATACCTTACTGTCATATCATCATCATCAGTATCTTGACTAGAATTGGAATTAATAATATCTTGTTCCATCTTTTTATCGAAAAGGACTCTCAAAGAACTTAAAGTTTCTCTAGTATCGTTATCGGTTAAAGTGTTTTCTTTTGATAAATTTGCAATTAACTTTCTTGAATTTTTTCTAACTGTTTTATAAGAACGTGCTTTGTCTGCAATGAGATCTTCATACATTGAGTCTGAACTTGAGCTTGAATATGGGTCTGTATTTATTGCTTTATCTGCTTTAAGTTTAAATCTCCTAATAAAATCTTACTGTTATTATAATTATTAAAGCTTGATAGAACAAACGATTATTTTTTACAATTAATGCGTTTAATTTTAATTAAAGCATTATTACACACACGTACACATATATTTATTTATATATACTTACAAGACGAATTTTGACTCATAGGAATCTTCAAAATTTGTAACAACCGGCCTGTATGTGTCAATTTTCCATAAGCCATGAGATTTTAAAATAAATCTAAAACATAATTAAACACAATTAAATAAATTTAAAAAAAGTCAAAAAGCCAAACACTTACCGGTGGAAGAATAATACTAGAAGTAACACTAAATCATAGGTGGCATAATCGGGTGACATTTCAATACCAAACAATTTCTCAATACCAAGTGGATTATTTGGTAAATTGTAATGATAATTGGCCCAAATTAATTTAAATTGAAAGATACATTTTATAAGCACACATGCTTGTGTATAAGCAATCAGGGTAACCCAAAATGTTTTTGTAGGACGGGGCAATGACAATGTGCCCCAAAGGAAGACCATTAAAGGAAGAGGTAAAGATATTAAACTTGCATTTACCACCTTAAAATAAAATAATACATTAAACTTTTAAAATATACACCATGAAACGAAGTAAGTAGAAACAGTGGCCTAAATAGAAACATAATTTCATATTCACAAAACAACTAAATTCCTTAAGATTGATGGGGAAATAGTTTCAATTATTATTTTTCCAAGTTGCAACACTTTAGGTCAAATGTTAAAAATTATTATGTTTAGTCAACTGCAGTGTTTCTATTTATGCGTTTAACGTTGTGTTAATGAAATTTTTACGTCATACTTACTTGATTTATAAATACCACTATATAACAGATCAAATCAGTATTTGATAATATCGCAAACCAGGCAGATATTAATACTTCCACCATTATGTTGTGATCACGAGCTGTAAAATCTTCTTCACGAAGATCCATTTCTTTGCTATAAAAATCAATTTTAAATAAAAAAGAAGAAAATATGAAAATATTATTAAATACATCGTATAAAATGTTAGGACTGTTCTGTTTTATATTTAAAACACTAACACACGCTATGCTGAATAATGCTGCTTATTACAGTCGGATAATGGGTAAACAAAATTCAAAAATAAGAGTTATACATTCGGCTATGCCGAATCTTATACACCCTTCACCAAGTATGTAAATCTAGTCAAGTGAAGTTAACTCCATTCGAAAAAACAAATGTTGAGGTGATAGAGAATTAAAAAAAAAAATTACATAAAATCCTTCGGATCTTAATGGGTTAAATTTTTTTTCTATTTAGTATCTTTATTAAATGGTCCCTTCAAAAGCTTTAAAATGATACCCACATTAATATTTTTTTAATATATGTATTACTATATAAAGATCAGAAGCCCATAGATCGGAAAATATGGGCGAACGCAAAATTTTTTACTTGATGTTTTATTATTAATTTTTTTTAATTCTTATTTTTTAATTCTCATTGCTTCATTATTCCAAATGATATGGAAAAATTAGAGGCAGGCGTGGTGTTTTGCCCGCTGCCTGGAAGGACATTGACCATCTTGCTGATTTTCAGTAGCAAAATTTTCGCAATTATGTCTGATCGATTGGCGTACTTAAATTTCCTCTAGCGCAAGATTGATTTCAACACGAACACGGACGGACATCGCTAAATCGACTTCGATATCCATAAGAACTCATAAAGTTTATTGGGATGGAAATAGATATTACAGAAATTACAAACAAAATGACAAACTTAGATAAAATACCACAGACTTAAATTAGCTGTTTCTTTTGTAACGAACTAATTTAAAACTATCAGGCTGTTTCGCTAACAAAAACTCAGCATAAAGTTGGCTTTACGGTGACGAGTTTGACACTAAAAATCATTATCGTAGCCCATAATGATATTCTATAGTGACTCGTAGTATTAAACTGTGTCGATGGACAAGACTAAGCTTAGTTTCATCACTCACAGATTCAATATTTCTTACGTCTATATATATTAACCCTTAAAGAACGAATGCCGCCATACTCGCGAAATTGTAAATATTTAAAAAAAATCGAATGCCGCCATGGCATGTCCTGATATTTTAGGAAACTGTAGGTTTGGCTTTATTATACATGCAACAATTATACAAACAACACTCTGGTGCGTATTCCTCTCCGAGCATCGAGCAAAAATACATAATTTTATTTAAGAATAATAAAGTTAGTTATCGTCATTTTCGGAGAAAAAAGCCGGGAGGAAGGCGGCAAACACGGTATTATTGCGATACTTTTAGTAAAAACCCTGGTATTCACATTGGGTACTGTTGTGTACCACACACAAAAAATAAATAAATAATTTTGTATAAATATATCGTTAAACTGCATAAATGTATTTAAATCTATTTGTTTATTTCAATTCCTATTATTTTTCTGAAATTTTCATTTTAGTGATCCTTGGTATGGACATATCTGTTCATTTTGTTAGAAAAACTGTTGGCTTTTAATTTTTCTTGCAGATTAGCTCATAAATGTTCTAAATGGTTTAAATCGGGGGATTGTTCCAGCATTTCCAACACGTGGGTGCAGTTGTATAGAAGACACTTTCGCTTTGTGCTTATGAGCATTATTCTGGGTAATAATATAAATTGTTTGAAATTTTGCAAATCCTTTTAAATTATTTGTAAGAATTTTCAAATACATCATCTGATCCATATTTCCTTTAATGACATACAAATTTCCCGGCCCAGCAGTCGACATAAGATCCCATACCATTACTGAAAAAAAAAAATATTTTGTATACAGAAATGTCCCCGTTTTTATGTTTGTATAGATAGGGGACTATGTAGAAATTACAAATGGGATGACAATAATCGTTATCTTTATATGGAAAGACCCAAACTAACGTTTGCCCTTAATTACAGGAAAAAAAAAAGTAGATATAAAGTACAGATTTGTAATTGAAAATTTTTTATTAGCTCATTGTTTTATTAAATTCTTTAAGCAATTTAATACTGTTACAACTTTTTTAATCTTTTAGTGGTGCATTAGAGAATCATTTATCGAAATTATTGCATTTAACGGAAAAAGAGTTAGAACCTTTCTACATTAAGGTAACGATATATTCATTTTCTACCTGTGGTGAAGGGTATAAAAATAACTAAGTGTCTATTCTTGGGCATTATTATTACGTCGTTTTAATGCGAATTTGAATCTTTCATCTTGTATTTTATATAAAACTATATTTAATGTTCCAAATTCTTTTAAATGAAAAAATAATTAATTTTTTGTAGTAATAATTTTTTAATAACTTGTAGATCAATTATTTTCCTCTATTTCAGTATTAAAGACAACGTATGTTTACGATGCAATGCAATGCAGTGTATATTCAACAGAACAGTACTGCACTTTAGTAAATATTTAATACTTTTTCCTTCAAAAATAAAAAAGATAGTCAAATCAATATTATATAAAATTGTGAAAGTATTAACAGTATCATTTAATACTATAAAAAAAATATTTTCTAATAATTTGGTAGTTATTCCTGCCTATTTCCAATTAAACTGAAGCCAAAATTTTTCAGCTTAAGAAGAATATTAGGAATATGAAACTGTTAATCCCTTTTTTATATTAAATACATTATAAATAAAAATCACAAAGACATTTAGAACCACATTCACTATTCATCCAGAAATATATTTATAATATTAAAAAAAAAACTAATTATGATGTAAGAAGTGTTAAGTGTTACTCAGATGATGTGGACTTGATATACTTAAATGATGAAATGTGTAAAAGGCCTTTAAAAATATATTCCTTTATAAGTATGATTTTCACTGTATTTTTAAAAAGAAATTTTTTGAGCAATACATACATTTTTTAGACTAACATTAAAGAAATAAAAACATTATCACAAAACATATAAAACTAAGAAAACATGCTTGAAATCTTAAAATAATATAAACAATATTCTGTGCATTTTAAAATGTGAACATTCTTTTATTTCAAATATGAAAAAATATATTATATTTAAATCATCAAGCAAAAAGAAAGCAAGTGAATAGATGTTGTAATATGAAGTTGAAAATACATATTCAAATTCTTTTTATTTCTTTTAAAAAGGAAAAGTCAATAAGTCAGCTCCTAATAAGAAATGTACATTCTCTAAGTGTTTTTGTTGTTGTTGTTGTTGTTGTAACAGCTCTGCTACTGACGTGAGTTCTTCCCTGAAGAAAAAACTTTCGGTTTGTACAGCTGTTGCTTGGTTGACAATCTTTGGCCGAGATAGACTCGGGTCGTTCCGGAGCGAAGATCCAATTGTTGTGGGATCGAGTGTTTTTTGTTGTTTCTGTGGTTTGCTAAGGAGATTTAACACTCGGGAAATAATGCCTACGAACTGTTTACGTTTCCATAATAATTGGACTTGGGAAAGGGGTAAAGTAGAGAAGACATATAGTTAAGAAAAGTGACGGAATGTTTCATTACCACAACCCTGTAATTGTGCAGCAGAGTATCGATTTTGATAAGACCAATAAGGGGAAAATGTTAATTTATTATTTTATTTCGCCAAGGTTAAATGCTTTGGAGTTATATAGGTAGAGAAGGGAACTGCGATAAGCACCCGAATGTTATTTATTGCCAACAGCTGGGATATGAACTCAGGGCATAAAAGCTATTGCATGCTTAGTAGTCAAAGTACTATTTTACTTTTTAAATATCGCAAAGAAGCAGGTTGTTATTATCTTTTGAAGACAATCACTCTTGCAATAATCAGTGTGTAAACTGTGACTAACTATATGGTGTCATAGGTTATTCTTTTTTCCATGGATCACATACATGCATTTATTGCGTTATTTTTTATAAACTTTGTTCAACTGATTTTTGATATTTTAAGGTATTTTGTTTTTATTCATCGAGTATCTATAAAAATTTGTTTGAAAACAATTAATGAACCCTAGTACGCAAGAAAATAACTTACCGCTCAATAATTCGAAAATTTTATGGTGATCACATACTAAAACACAATTACTTTACAAACCTTTGTGATTTCTTATGAATGCGGTCAATAAAACTTTTCGAGTTATTTACGTTTAATTCTGATTGCATAAATTTAAAAAAAAAGTCACTAAAAACAATAACTCTATTAAATATGTGCCAAAGAGTAGGCAATTTTAGGCAATGTTTTTTCATCCAGTAATAGTCGAAGCCTTTTGAAGATTCGGGCTACGAGGCAAAATATGAAAGTTGTGCAATTTTATGGTTAAGAGCCTATTTATTTCAGGTCGACTGATCACACAACTGCATGACGCATTATAGGGAGAACTTCTTATGTAAAACAAGCTACATGTCGCTACATACCGTGGTGTAAATTATTTTATATATGTATTTTTTTTAATTTATAAAAGCTTTTTTGCAGATGATAAGGCATCTTCTGAAATCCACACAAAATTTTCACTTCATATTTTTCAAAGCATTGTTGCTTTAAAAAGACTATTTTTTACAAAAACAATACCTTGAAAAATACTGAAGTGAAAATTTTGTGTGAAATTTAGAACATGCCTGTGTAATTAAATATTAAAAAGTGACTAAAATATACAAAAACTAGTACAAAATGCTTTAAAATCTTTTTTAACTGAACGAGCACTACATCAACGTGCAATAATATTTTAATTTTATTAATGTATATTTTATGAATTTTATAAAAAATGCTAAGCTACCTTGTTATTTTCTCTTGAGACCATTGTTTATTTATTATAGAACCTGAAAGTCGACGGCCACGATCAAGCGATGGAGCCTTAATACGTATTTCTGGCAAAGGCTCCGATTTGCGTCTATTGTTAAACATATTGTTAGAAACATATAAGCCATAAGCAAACACCAATACATAATTAAGAATTAATAGTTTTAAAATAAATAAATAAAAAAAACAAATAGTTCAATAACACGAATAAAAGGATTTTTTTTCTTGCTGTTGTGTTTTAAACAAAATTTTTTTTTTAAATGTAAGGCAATAAGCATTATGAACAAATGTTATTTAGAATATCTCTTAATTGATGGTTAAACAATGAATGATGGTGGTAAAAAGTAAACAGATCAGATAATGAATTTATCTTATAATAAAACTAAAAAGTGCGAATAGGGCACTGACAAGTGTGGGTTGGGCCGCCCGTTAATTTTATGTTATTATTGGTTGTTGCTAACAATTTAGCTAACATCCTTTTGCGGTTCGGAAGACAAGACAATATTCGTTAAAACCTTATGCTAAGTTTTTGTGATGCTTACGGCTACAAGCGTGGGCTCAGAACCTTCAACAATAAATATACTTCTTAAGAAGAAATCTTAGACTAATTTTAAAGAGTAAAGAAACAGAGTACCAATTAGTTGTTAAAGAAAAAATAAGGCTTTGGAATTTGTATAAGAGTGTGTTACTGCCATGTATCGCAACGAGAGTTAAGTATGTGGCAATTTAATAGACGTAAAATACTTGACGTTAGACACTGGACAAAAACTGAAGAAAAAAATGTGTATTTCCCTTTTGATTGCTTAGAGCACTCTTTTGAACTTCTCAATATTCAAATCGGTGAGATGATTACCTTGATTGTATGGACATTTTGAATGCCATTAAGGCGTTTCGATCTGTAGAAGTTTTATAATAAACTAAAGAATACTTCTGCATGTTCAAAACAGTAATTAAACATTTTAGGTTGTGAAGAAAATTAAGAAAATTATTAAAAATTTAACACGTTGCAGTCAATCACCAATAATCAATTTTAGTGATTTTATATAAAAATAATATTTAGGTTGATATACATAAGTTTTAAAAGGAACAATTTCAATAATATTTGGAAGAGGAAAATATAAAATAATAACGGAGAAATTTTAATTTATGGTAAAACATGAACCTGACTAAGTGTTCAGATGGTTAGTTTCTCTAATCAAAAAAAGCTTTTAACACAATGAACGTAGAAAAAATGTTTATTTCATCTTGTCACAGGGATTTACAAATTCATGAAATGTTTCAATGAGGAGCAGTTTAAAATTAAGTTAATTAAAGCAATTATTTTGAATTGTTTCTTTAAGAATATGATTAAAATAAATAGTAAAAAATTAACAGGTCAGGGAGGTAGTTTTCAAATGCCGGTAAAATGCATGAGTAGAAAAACTAAATGAAACAATTACTATGGACAGCCATATAGATGATAAGTGCATTCATAGGAAGAGATATTAGGATCTATGCTGATAGAACACATTTGAACAGGATAGCGGGTGAAAGAATTAAACTTGTTCTTTGCAATTGGTACATTTCTTAGTGGGAAATGTTCAGCCTACTACAGCCTGGATTTTAATTTAGTGCTACAAATTGTTTTAAAGCTTAACAGGTGTTTGTGTTTACACACAACAGCACAACCTTGGTTGTATTTGGTACAATTTACAGAATGTTTTATGACCATTCCAAATTTTTTAAGGTTTAGAATAATAAAAGCTGCACAATGGAAAAACCCACAAAGTTGTAAGCTCAACAGTAAAGTTTTTAAATTTGTTTTCAAGAATTTTAAAAAAGCATTAAGAATTGAAACACTTCTTGTGCTGATTTTTTCATTTATCTTAGAAACGGTTGGCAAGGTTAATGTAACAAACTAAAACGAAAACATACTTAAGTTTGCACACAATTTTGATCTGGATTAAAAAAACAATAACTATAGAAATTTTTAAGCAAACTATAAAACAAGATATAATGGCAATGTGTTAATTAATAAATTTATTTAAATTTCGTTGTAAAATTCATATTTTCATTACATAACTTCAAACTTAAACAAAATTTTCTTTGTAACAAAATAAATAAGAAAATTTTAAATAAAAACTTACCCAGACATGCCTTGAATATTACGATCCTGAATATTTTCTTTCCTTCTATAATAAAAAATGATCATGAAAAAAATGCAAAAATTGTGAGATAATTTAAAGATCTTTAAGATTTCTAATTTAGTTTTTGAAAATGAAATAGTAGGAGATTAGAATAGATACTTTTGTTGAGGAATTCTGTTAGTAAAAATTAAGGAAAATTAAAAAGTTAAATAAAAACATTTAAAAATTTTTCGAAAACAATATATTAAGAAATTAAAATAGTTGTAATAATTTTGTTTACCTAGCGTCAACGACATCTAATGAATCTATAGCTTCATCGTTATACTCTTGTATATCAGATGATTGTATGGTGGAGGTGGTAGCTGTGGCAGATAGTGGAGGTTGTGATGTTGACAGTGGTGGTGGTGGTAGTGGATTTTGTGATTGCATAGGTTCATAAGTATTGTGATTGTTTTGTGGCGTTTCTTGTATGTTTATAATATTATTAAGTGCATTATTTGAATTCCGTTTAGATGATACTGAGGGAGCGGCAGCATCTTCACTTTCATCACTACTCATTGTTCCAAAATTTAATAAATCAATTCAATACAAAAACAAAATCCATTCAAATAATTAAAATAAATTATAAAAATAAGTAAAACATAATTTTGGATAACATTATATCGTCAAATATTAAATAATAAAAGTTTACATAAATTTAGGAAATAATAAGGATGATTTTTTTTCAATGTTGATTTGTTTGATGTATTGACAGTGTTGAAATAAATTTTGGTAATTTATCGATGATAAGAGAGCGCGGGTAGAGCAAAATATAAATGTAGCAAGAAAATCAAAAATGCATAAAAACAAAATAAAAGAAAAAAAAAATAAGAAAATAAATAACTGAAACAAATAATTGTTAAATGTACTATAAATATTAATATATTTATATATATATATATATATATATATATATATATATATATATATATATATATATATATATATATTATAATATTAAAAAAATATTTTTAAAACATTATTAAATCCAAACAAACGCAACTCAAACTCAGAAAATAATTGTTTGTACTATACGAACTTTGCACATTGAAAATTGATTACAATGGTAGTTATTAATGAACGAATTATGCGTTCACTTTTGTATCTTTTAATAATAAAATCTTCTGATACTAATAAGGTTATGTAGGATTTTAATGCAATAAACCTAATCTGAAAAATTATAATGTTAAGCTTAATAAATTATTATATGATTTGATTAAATAATTATTATTGCTTCAATCTTACTGATCAAAAGTTTAAGTTTTATTACAACTAGTTCCGAAAATTTATGAATATGCCAGTGTATGAAAACAAACAAGACGTTTCTCAAACGTTAAATGCAAAAAAAAAACAGCCAATAAATTTATATAACATAATCAACTAATTTCGTTGCATAGTTTGCCAAGAAATAAGTATCTCAACTATAATTAACAAATCAATCAGGAAACGTTCCAGAAACGTTCTTCATTACAAAATTAACATTTTTTTCTTTTTCTCCCCCCTGGCCTGCCTACGTTTTATTTTATGTACATTTTGTTCTCACGAGCAAAAAGATTACAAAATTAAATATCACAGAAAAAATGGAAGCAAACGTTTCGTTTTGTTTATTTTCGTACTCTGGAATAAACTGATCACATTTTTAAACTTTTCGAAATATACTTATATTTTTAAAAGCTTTGAAATCATGTAGAGAAGATAAACAATAAGTTGTATCTGGTTATAAAATCTGATATTTTGTATAAGGTAATCAGTCTATAATTGACAATATTTTTTTACAAGCCCAATTACTTTACATTAACTGCTTGAAATAATTACAACTTTTGTTAATATAATTTATACTTAATACTTTAGTTTTGCATCAACCGTTTAAATTAAAAATAATTAAAAGTCAATTATATCCGTAGAAATTAAAAAACAAAAATACAAAAAAAAAAAAACTAAATAAAGTTGTAAATAAATGTAATAAAAATCAACTAAATAAAATGAAATTAATAATTAAACAAATTCAAAATTACTTAATTGCATACAATTTTAATTTAATTTCAACTGTTTTAAAATTTAAACGTTATTGTTATATAAATACCTGGGTATGTTACGTTTCATTACGCTAAACAAGGAGGCTGCCTTTTTAGCATTTAAGCGTCCTTTAAACATAAACATGTTATTGGATTCCTTAAGCGTTTTCTTTTCTTCTGCTAATATTTTATTAACATAACGATAGTTGCGAGAGAAACGATTTAAACGTATAGTTATTGAAACTAAAAATATTTCCATTAAACGTATAATTGGATTTGCTTCGAGATCTTATAACGTCAGAATTAAAAGAAAAAAAATAGTGATAGTTATATTATCTGTGTTGATATAATTTGAAAAACAACGTACCAGCATCAGAGTCATCGACAGTTTCGCCGCTATCAACTTCTGTTTTTATTCTTCCTTCATTAGTTTGTCCCCTTAAGGGAGTTTGACCCATTCTACTGGTTGAAGGACCCATTTGGGACTCAGCGCCTTTAACAGTTTTCCTTTTTTGACTCTCCTTTAAAAACAATAAATCAAATGTAATCCATTTGAAAGCAGTAAACTATTAAAGTTAAAAGTTTATAGTTAATTTTACGAATAAGTATCTTTAACTGAACTGAATCTGATTTTTTCGCAGTTAATTACTAGCGATCCGAAAGGTAGAAAAGAAATGTTGTCCTTATAAATCTTAAATCTCTTATCAATGTGCATAATTTGGCAAGTAACTGTTTGGATCAGAAGGGTGAGCATGGTGTAGTCCACACAAGGAGAAATATTATTTACTTGTACCTAGATAACTATGTCATGAAATTTCTTACAAATACTCCCACATAAACGTAGTGAAAAATTATTACTGTATAACTAGAAAGTATAACATATGTAAAGCCTTGAAATTTTGTACAGGTAAAGCTTTATAATACAGTTAGCAGTGCCCACGACTTTGTCCGCGTATCATTTTTAATTTTCTTAAAATTAAAATTAAGTAAATTTTGTTTTTAAATATTTGTTGTAGACTTCTGTAAAGAGTGTTAATAATTTTCTATTTACAAAGTAAAATGTTCTGACAGCTTTTCTAGTTTCTTTACGAAATTACATATTTTTATTTATTTTTTTTAATTATTCTATATTTGAACTAAGGTTTTAAGAAACCTCCTCAAAAAATTTTATTCAAATCCATCAAGCAGTTTTTACGTGATGCGAACACAGACAAACAGACAAAAATTCCAAAAATAGGTGTTTTGTATTCCATATCGATTGGTTGGTGTAGATACGAACATCGTAATTTTCAAAAAATAGTTCATGCACAGAAATAAGCCCGTTAGTGATTAATTATATGTATAGATAATAGTTGAGGTAGCCAAGTATACTAGATGCAGCTAGTTAGTAGTTTATATTTTTATTAATGGATATTTAAAAGATTTATTAGAATCTACTGAAAATTGATCTTAATCGATGCAGTTGGGAAAGTTATCAAGCTAAACAACATTATTGGTTCATTGTAATTCTTTTTTTTAATCTTTTTTATTTTTGTTAGTGTTAATGACATGGAGGTTTGATGGCATGATAACGTTGGTTGTTAAGTTAGTCTGACATTGTAATCATTATAATTATAAGCATTTCGTTGGCTTTCTATTGGTTTGACCTACCGACGATTTAAAAAAGTTTAGTTATAAATGGACTTGAACTCTAGAGCTCGTTCCACAAAATGTATAAGCCATAAGCATCTGTGGTATAATTATCTTCTAATTTTTTAATAAAATCTTAATAAGTTTTGAATAAAATTATAAACTTTTATAAAAATTTATATCTTTGAAAAAAATATGTTGATATAAAAGGTAAAAATTAAAAAAAAAAACAGTAGTGTAGATTTTGTCGTCCATCTTCATAACGATTTTTTGGCTTATGCGTACTTTGAGAGTACTAATCAAAACGCGGCTTAAAAGTTATGTTCTCATATCGAACGTATCAAATAAACAGCCAGTGACGACGGTTTTTACCAAAAGATATAACAACAGCATAATATTTACTGGCAGAACAAATCCGATTAATAACATATTATTTGAATATGCAAAATGTTAAAAAAAAATTTTTTTAATTATATTATTAAAAATTTTTGAATTTTCAAACGATTTCAACAGATAAATTTTAAATACATTTTGAAAATGATAATAAAATCAAATATACTTACTTCATATAATGTTTTACGACGAGTCATTTTTAATTCACTTTCGGTTATATTCTCATTGTCATTATCAAACATGGCTTCAGTATCGGTTAAAACTTCTAGCTCAAATTTATCATCGACATCCTCAAACATATAGTAATCTCCAGCACGTACAGCTGTTTATTAAGAAAAATATTATTTATCAAGCCTTTACTTATTTTTGGTAACAAATAGAACGTCTACATTTTTTTTATAAAGAAGAAATACATTAATAAATAAATAAATAATAAAAAAATTTACATTTTTGCTTTTATACAGTTATATGTACAAAATTGATAAGCATTTATACAGATAAGCAGTTAAAGCTTTTAATTTTGGATTCGATGTAAATTTGTTGATATTATATTTTTTTAGTTGAATTTAATTATTTGTAGCAAAATAGAATGAAATGTGGTCGTAGCTTAATTCAAAATTGAAAATTGAATTAAAAACTTTTTCTGTCCATTTACAAGAAAATTAAGCTTTCCCATTAGATTTTCCTGAAAAAAATTTTTTTCAGGCATTTCAATCAACTAAATCGTGCAAATCCTAAAAGCATATCTGCAGTTGAAACAGTTTCGCTACTGTTTGTGTACCCGAAGTTAATTGGTTAAGTTCTTGAAGGAATATAATATTTTCTTGCCTGATTTACAGTACATCTCAAGTATTGACTTTATTATCATCTTACTATTTAATAATAAAAAAAAATAGCTTGTCCTTATTTAGAGCTTTCGGTGTTGCGTACTCTGTGTGATGAATGCGCATTACCTTGCCACTCGAGTTAAGTTCCATTAAAACAAAAAAAAAACAAAAAACGCAAGAAAAATTGTGTTTGTGTAGTTTCCAAAGCAAAACGCAACTCCAATCTTTTATGATTTTTTTTAAATATTAACAAACATTTAATTTTTTAAAGATCTAACGACAAAATCTGATCTATATGTGACATTACTTAAAGCAATATTTTAATTTTAAAGCATCCAGAAATCACTTCTATTGGGAGCTGCTATAACTATAGCTGCGTTCCCATACTTAACTTTTTGATCTCAATGTTGCGGAAAACTGTTCCAGTACTACAAGTTCAGGTAAAAGAGTGAGAGCTTTTGAGAGAATAACTCAACTCATTGCAATGTTATTTTTTTGTTTGTTTTCTTGTATGAAAAGTTTTTTGCTGCAAATTTATTTTAGCATTTTTGCTATCTGTAAAAATAAAAGTAATTTTGTTGCGTAAAAGCATCTTACGTTACGTGAAAACTTTTGCTCAACTTTCTAAAAAAAAATGTACACACTACACTGATAACCAGGTTAAAGAACTAAAAATACATCATTCAGACGAATTGATAACCTCTATCCTTTTTTTGTAGGCGATTTTTAACTTAAAAATAATATTTTTCTATGTTCTTTTAAGACTTCAAATTTAGAAAATAAACGAATTAGCGGAATTTTAATGATAAAACAGAACAAGGACATAAGTAACACTGTTTTTCATATAAGATTGCGTAAAAAATCGTCTTATTAGGGTGTCAGCCGATCAAGTTTTCATTTAAGTTTTAAAATTTCTCTCATTTTTTAACCAATACACTCGCACTTTAAAAATTTGCATTAAAAATTGTGCTGTTAGTGTTTTCTTGACATCTTGCTTAAAAACTTGCTTTGAAATTGCGTGCAGCCTACTTCACAGCTTTCAATTTTTGTGAATTTTGACAAGCAGTATGTGTAAATTTCCTGAAAGAGATTTGAACAAAAACTTGACCGTGTGACTGCATTGTTAGAAAGTGGTTAAGATTCTCTCACGCGTTCGCTCAAAAAGTTTACCGTATTTGTCAAAAATCAAAACTAAACGCCTTATTTTTTAATGCCAGCGTTTTTGCTTAAGGTTTCGGTATTGTACTGTTTCATCTTACAAAGTAAAATGTTAACAAGATGAAACCATGTGCCCTGGGAGGTGAGTTTATATATTGTATTGATCTATAAGTCTGTAGATTCGTTCGTATTTTTTAGAAAAATCTAGTCTTTTTCAGTATAACGGGTGAAGTTTCCTGATACTTTGCTAAACTTAATCAAATATATAAATTGTATATAAATTGTAATTGTATTTTTTTATTTAACAAATAATATAATAAAGCCAAATTATGATTCATATTAATGAAAAAAATATTTAAATTTAAAATTAGGATAACATCATGCTCTTATATTATACATAAAAAACTTGTGTTTAAAAAATAAAACATAACCTTAACATAAGAAAATAAAATAAAAATTATAATTTACCCTGTGGATGTAGTTTAATTTCTTTCCTTTTATGAGGTCTTAAGGTATAAACGGGATTTCCATGTTCTATAATAAAATTATAAAAACGCAAATAATTATGTTAAATAAAAATAAAAAAGCCAAATTTAAAAGTTATATAAATTTAAAATATAGAAATGCAGAATAAAAGAAAATTAAATATCTGGGATTAGTATTAAGATCCAGTGATTTTTTTATGCTTTCTTTAAATGTTCTTAAATGTTTTTAAACTAAAACTAACATTGAGAAGAAAAAAAAAAAGATTATTTAAAAATATATTTAAACGGCATTCATTAAGAGTAAAATTTATACACAGGTTTGTTAAAAACTGCAACATTTTATTGGTTTTACAGTTTATGATTGCTATTGCTACTTAATTAGTTAGAAAGAAAATAAAAACATACTGGAATAAAAATATTTAAAAAATCTTCAAGTGTTATTTACAATTAAAAAGTGTGAGTTTGCTTTTTTTAAAAAGTGTATTTTATTCAAAATTCTATACAAAAGTTTAATAGAAATTTTTTATTTCAATAAGAAAATGTAACATACGAAGGCATTTACACGGTGATTTTTTTTATTATTTGAGAACATGTCTTTTTTTTTTTGTAAATTAACAAGGTAGAAAGGCAAGGGCGTTACAATGACACGAATTATGTTTTGTGTCATTTGTATCTAATTATTTTTCTACTCATTTGTAGTCTTGGTTTTATACTTTGTTTACATTTCTTCAAAGTGTCAAGTTGGTTTAAATTATTATACTGTTCTGAAGCAATATTAAAATTAGCATGACAATAAAAAAACTCGTGAAAACAAATTTAAAAGAAATAAATTCCTTTTGTTGTAACTGAACTGAAACGAAATCAAGACATATCTTGAAAATCATCGTGTAAATCCCTTATAAGTAATTATTATAAAAAGAGATATTAAAAATACATTGTCCATGCAAACGTAGATCACAGCAGGCATCCATAGAAAATATATCCGTACCGACAGGACCCCAACTATAGGGTCTTTTTGAGTTACGCATTAATGTATCTTGTTGAGCCCAAGATAAATTACTTAAACGTCTACTTGAATCTTGGCGTTTGTATGCAGAATCCTCAACTGAATATTTGGCATTGCCTACACTTTGATGACGACGATGCAATAACTTTTTGCGCATAGTAACATGAAGCTCTTCTGGTTTTTGAATAGTTTTATGCGGTGATTCACACTTTGCAGACACAGTTTCGTTCCAGTTAACTGAAGATTGTCTTCTGTGAAGATTACCTGAAGAAGATCCGCCGCAATCATTTGTAATAAGAGAAGAAATAAAAGAACCATTGAAACTGTTTGAAATATTATCTTGTAAAGTTTTCGCTGACAATAATAAAGGTGCTGGATGGGCTTGGCCATTTTTCTATAAAAATAATCTTTTTTAAGCAGAAATTTTTAAAAATTTATTATTTTAATTTACCATAAGGAATACTTCATTTGATTCCTCTGAATTGCGATATTCTGTGTTTGATAGATTCGAGTGGGGTGAACTACGAGAAACCATCGATAATCTAGGAGCTTCTAAAAACTCCTCTAGGGTTAAAGTAAGTCTACCTGATGTTGGTGTCAATGGCTTAGTTTTGTGTATACGCGAATATATAGAAGTTATTAATTTTAAATTTAAACCATGTTAATTCATTATATACCTGTGAGTGTGATTCAATTTCGATTTCTGGCAAGTGAATATTTTGCTTTGTATTTTTATTGGTGTTGGAATCATAGTCACTTATTGATTTTATATCGGCATATTGCGTCTTTTTATACATTTTACCTGAGCCCTCTTCCGTATCATTTATGCCACAGCAATTTGCTGTACAAAATATACCATCAGAGTTAAGGTGATCAGTCCCCTCGCTCGAAGTTTCATTGCCAAAACCTAGGCAGGACACAAAACTGCTACAACGGGCCAACGGTGCTAATTTTGACGCTGTTCCTTTGTTGTCTATATTTATATAAATGTACAAACAACATTTTTTTTTTCGAAAATCACTTAAGAACGACATTTCACTTAAATAATTTTGTTAAAATGTTACGTTTAAACACGAGAAGCTTATTCAGACGATAACGAAAACAAAAAAGAAAACTTTAAGCTTCAATTTTATTATTTATTTGAAAAGCCTTGCTTTACCATAAATTAAATATATTATTTCATAAATTAAAGTTCTCTTCATGATCGAACTTATCATGAAAATAAATTTACAAAAAGGATTTGCATATAAAAGATTTAATGGAAAAATATAGTTGTAAGGAAAAACATTTTAGCTTACCATCGAAATGACTTGTTTTTTCTAAAGGCCTCATTTTCTGCTGTGTAGCTCTTATCTTTTCCATTTTTCGTTTAATTTTACGCAACACCTCCTCTTCGTGTTCTTGACGTTTTTCAATTTGATTTTGCCTTAAACGTTCGATTATTTCCGCACCTCTTTAAATTAAACAAGATGTTGAAAAATGAAAATTTATAATTTTAAATTAAAACTTACCTAGATGCCAATATATTAGTGGCTCTCGTATCCGTAACAATATGACAGAAATAATAGGATTTAAATAATCTTAATTGAAATATAAGAAAAGCAAAGCAAACTGCATCCCACACTAGCACTGACTGAACGGCAGTGGCTGGACAATCGCTTGTGTTTTCAGGAGTCGCTTCTTCGTATTCATATTTCAAACTGTAAGTACATTCAATACCAAACATGTGGACTGCCCAACAAAGTTTTGCGTTCAAAGTTTTCATAAATAAACAACCAAACATTTGTAAGATGCTTTTAATAAAAATATTGGCCACATTGTACGCCAATAACCAATCCCAACGTTTAGTAATTGAAGTTATAGGTCGCAGATAAAAGTCAGAACCTTCCCATAGGAACGTAAATGCACCAATCAAATAGCCAATGGCCAAAATGTCCTTTATATTTGTACCAGCCAAAAAAACAACGGCTAAAGTTACCCAATAAAATCCACAAAAAATAACATGTTTAATAATATCTGAATAGTTGCGTACGTGAGACAGGAAATTATGAGTTGGATTTTCAAATTCGGCTTTGCCTAAATTCGCAATGATTTTAACCACAGATTTGTTGCTACCACCAGGATAATTAGGATCACGTTCGAAGTGAAATACACGTTTCTGGCGATTTACAAGGAGTAGTAGAATAAAATCAAAGATTAATTTATACGAATGATCGTAATTTAAGTTTCCGGGAAGCATTGCCCAAATTTGTAGACTGTCAGAGTAATCAGTTGCAACCCAAGCGTATTCTAAAAAAAATTAACGTTCAGTAATTTTTCTCTTTAACTCAATAAAAAAAACTTTGTCATAAATAAGAATAGCAATACCAAAAGAAAAAAAGAAAAATCTTTATTTCTTTAAACAACTAAATGGCAACAGAACGTATTTGAACATTTGGCAGAATATATTTAAAGAAAATTTTTATTCTAAGGTTGTATATACTTACCTATGCATGCTGAAGGTGGAAGTCCTACAAGAAAAACATATTGCACTAGAATTGAAGTCAAAAGGAATACTTGTAGAGTACCCCATATGTGAACATTCTTTTTTCTCTTAAATATCAGCAAAACCAGCAACCACACGGCATAAGCTATTGCAACTATATCTTGCCTATAGGTTATGTCAGACACCAATGCTATCAAACTTATTTCATAACCAAATTTATAAAAGCCATAGTTTAACAAAAATTTTGTCATTCCATCAAGTTGTTTTTCGGCATCTTCTCTACATATATCAGGAAAAACCACAAGTGGTCGTGGTTCACCTTCAGTGCCCTTTAAGCGACGAATTTGATGTTGTCTTAAAACTATAACAGCATGTAAAGTTGCAATAACTATATAAACAATGTAAGGCCTAAGTATAAGTATTAAGGGATACCCGGAATCGGCCTTAAGTAGACCAAACCATTCGGCAGTGTTGCCTTTCTTATCGTCATTACACACATATTCATATTTGGAATGATCTAAGTATGCGATTTGATAAATCATTTTTGTCAATACAATTATCGTGACAATCAGGGAGATTACACGGCTAACGAAAAATCGTAAACGTGAAGTTGACACTAGTCCTAAGACACACAGCACCACAAATGGTATATTTAGAAAATTTATCTGCAAAAAGAAAGTAAGAGGTATTTAAAAAAAAAATATTAAACTTAAACATTAAGGCACATCAAATTATAATTTTCGCTCTACAGCACACTTTTACTGAACATAACCACAACCTGACAAAATAACCTTTTCCAATATCTACTTATTGAAAAAGAAACGTCTCAAGGTACGGACATATATGAAAATTATGTAACCAAAAAGCGTAACAACTATTCAAGTCCATCATAAACAGACAGACAAAAATTCTAAAAATAGGTATTTTGTATTCCATATCGATTACTATCTACACCAACATCAAAGTTTTCAAATAATATTTAATGTACAGAAATGATCCTGTTTAAGTTTTATTACATGTACTAATACTGCCCAAGACTTTGTCTTACTTAAAATTTTAATTAAGAAAAAATATGTTTTTAAATATTTGTTGTAGAGTTCTGTAAACAGTGTTAAAAATTTTCCATCTATGAAAATAAAATGTACTGACAACTATTCTAGTGTATCTCTAGTTTCTCTACGAAGTGAAAATTTTTTATGAAAAAAAAGTATTCTATATTTGAGTCAAGGTTCTTAGGGACCTCCTGAATAAAATTTTATTCAATTTTATCCAAACGATTTTACGTGATACAAACCCAGACAGACAAAAACATAAAAAAGTTCCAAAAATTAGGTGTTTTCTACTCCATATCGATAACTATTTACAACAACATAAAAATTATCAAAAAATATTTCATGTACAGAAATTACTCTGTTAGATTTTATTAACATATCTAGCTAGAACTAGAATTTATTTTTAATCATTTACTTCATTTAACTCCATGTAACATAAGCCTACAAGGCAAAGAAATATATATATTAAGAGCAGTGTAGCCAGATAAGGGGATTTCTCCTCAAATTAGGGATTTCAACAAGTTTCAACAAGTTTGGGGACAGAAATTCGTGGGGATGGATTTGGGTATTTTTCATTCTCAGGTTTTTTATTAGTAGCACTTGTTTGATTTATTGGCATTGATTTTTATATTTTGAATATTTTTTTACCTGTACTACTTTCTAATCGAGTTAACATATTAAAAGGAACACTAAATAGTGACTTAAATATACTGCAAATTAAAATTACAAATTCGTGCATAATATCAACTGATCAGCTTTATTTTCAAAAAGAGTTCAAATTAATAACTATAACGCTTAAAATGTATTGGGCAAAATGGGAGGTAATAGTGAAATTTGTTGTAGCGCCAGCTTTATTAAAACAGATAATATTGAATGTTAATATTAATTTCCGGTAAATAATCCTAACTGATTGATAGTAAACGGATCAATTGAGTAAAATGTATAGCAGTTTGCACTCGGTATTTAAACGAAAAAGTGAAAATAATGACAGAGTTTTTGGGCATTTTAGTTGTAGCAGAGATAACTGCAGAGACCAAATCAGTTTTTTAACTTGGGTTTATATCTTAATAATTAAACCGCCAACAGAATAGAAAGTGCAAGCAATATGTGTGGGGCAGAAAAGTCTCTTTATGTTTTGCTTTAAAAGGAAAAAAAACCGTTCAATTAAATAAGTTAAATGCTTTTGGCAGCTTGGAAGCGGTTTAATCAATTTCCAACTCTGTCTAGTTTCTTGTTAAAGAATTGTATAACTACTTCTTGCACTCTGCACCAAATTCGATTTTGATAAAGCAAAAATATATTTGTATATGCGTAAACAATTAATTAAAAAGTTTTTTTTTTATTTAAAAATGTGTATTTTAAATTGTTTCTTTTTGGGGACAACATTTGGGATTTTCGTTTAGAAACATCATTTCTCAAATCGCGGACGAGAGCCAGAATTTTTCTGGCAACACTGATTAAGAAGAGAATAATTTCCACTTACTTTATAATTTTAGGGACTATTTTTTCTCATATTGAAGTTTTTAAATAAAATTTAAAATTTTTGGAAAACTTTTTCTTGCATTTTATGTTATAATAACATATATGTTATATTTATGTTAGATATAATAACATGTTATTAACGATGTTTAATATATTAATAAACAGGAAATGCAAATAAAGTTGAAGTAAAATTTAATGATTTTTTTCAGTAATTAGCGAAAATTAAATTGCAGTATCGGTAAATTTAAATACATAAAAAACATGATTGGTTTAACAGAATGTACTCCAAACATTAATCAGTTTAAAGACACTATAAATAAATACAAAATGCAAAAAAAATTTAGTAAATATTTCTTATGTTACTTCACTTTTCAGAGTGCTAATAACCTGAATTATTTTTTTAAATAAAATCACTAAAATTTCATTGATTGCTCAACTCAACTCATGAACGTTTAACCACATTTTAGATAAGCGAAAGCTGCCTATTATAATTAAAACTTTATTTGATCAACTGAGAAAGACAGAGAATTTAAAAAACACTGACAAAGCTTAAGCAAAAGACAAACAATCATTTGTTTGGTTTTTTCGCGTTTAGAATAAATTAAAAAATATAGAGAAATTTAATGTTGTGAAACTTATAATCGACGTAGTTTTATTTATCTACAAACTATGCATTTTAAAATTTAAACTTTTTGAAACGAATATTGGCCTTGAATAGCTTCCAAGAGAGATAATTAAAAATTTTATTTTACTCACCTCACTAACAGCAGCTACAAATGCGGATATGTAGACTGCTTTAATCCAGTGTAATTCTAGCAGTCTCCAAAATACATCCTTAAAATGTTTAAAAAATATTTCAATCTTAACACGACAACGTTTAAAAAAGAGGCGAATTAAATTTCCAGCAGAATTAACAAATTCCATTCCTTCCACATCAATACCATAAGCACTGGAGCGTATTTTATGTCGTGATCGCTCTTCAAACTCATGTCCGCTAATTTCAGTAGGCTGATTTATAGATGCAATAAAACGTTTATGGAAATAATGAACTTGTATAACAGTTAGAATTACAATCATTGTAGGAGAAAGTAAGTGCAAAAACAAATCTTTAGTTTTATATTGCTGCAAGCCAATATCGGCTTGTCTGAAAAAGAAATAAACTCAGCAGGTGTACTGGATTAATTTACGGTTACTTACAGTGGAATGGATATACCAAGATAATCTTCCCAATACTTATCGAATTTATCAAACTGATAGGTATAAATTAATGTTAATATGAACATGGCATAAAAGATGAGAAATAACCAGAATCCATACATAAGTTTAACCCAGGCTGTTGATGACGATTGAAATACAAGCAGGAAAAATAGAAACAATGCCATATAGCATATGCGAAAACCAGTCATCCTTTCACCAGTCATTGCACATAGGAATATAACCAAAACTAATAGCCAAATCCATAATCTAACCAGGAGATTTTTAATAACTATGCCCATTTTTTTTAGGAACTTGGAAGTCTTTTTACCACCAACTGCATGATGGTCAAAACTAGGTTGTGGAACCGTTAGATGTGAGAATATATCGGTCAATCTGCTGTCACGCTTCTTGTTGGTCTTTTCTTTAAAAAACTGTCTTAACGTTACCCAAAACATGAGTAAGAATGCTGTTTTAACTATCAATGGCACACATGGTTGGGTATCATTCTCTTGAGGTCTTTCAAGTCCGATTTGTTTTAAATTAATTCCAGAAATCTACCAATCAAAAAAAAAAAAAAAAAAAGAACAAAATTTAATTCATGTTTAAATTAAAGACTTTGATCAACTTACGTTTACTTTCGTAGGCAATTCATCATTAGTTAAATCCATGCCATATATATATTGAGCTAATAACAGCAACTCCGTATATATGACTATAAAAGGAGTAGAACTCATCATTGCTTTTCGTTGATTTGGTATCATCCATAAAACATTGGCCCACAAAAGTAAAACAAATGTTAGCCAACTGTGATAAACAATTGACCAGGCCTATAAAATCATTTCATTTCAATTTATCATTAAAAATTTTAGTCTTATTTATAGTAAAACAAAAAATTAGTACTCACCATCATTAAAACATTGGTAAATATATAACTATTTTGATAGATAAATCCTCCTAAGCCCGTTATACCATACCATAATTGATCACATATCCCTGTTTTATAATCTATATCTACAGATCGATGTTTTTCCAAGTTAACTAATTGTATGTCATTACTTGTTCGTCGCTCTTGTTGTGATGTTAAACTATTGTCAGTTGTAGAACTTGCTTTACCAGCAGATGTACGCATAAGCTATAATTTAAAAATTTTAAATATAATTATATAAAAGAAATAAAAAAAAGTAAACGAATAGAAACGCCGTTAATGAAAATAAAAAAATGACGCTAGGACTGAATGATTTATTGTAATAAGAATGACTTGTTTTTAAAATGAAAGATATAGATGAAAATAAAAAAATTACGCTTGGACTGAATAATTTACTTTATTAATTTTAAATTGTTTTTAAAATAAAATGAAAAATGTCAATTAAACACAAGCCGTGAACTTAATTTAAGTTTGTGATAAGTGGTTAGTGATTGTAACATAAATTTAAATGTACATAATTCTATTATTAGGATTAACATTTAATCCAAAGAAAAAGAGATATTAATAATTAATAGAGTGAAAATTAAAAACTATCAATTTTTCATTATCAGACTTTTATCATTGTCCTCTGTTTGTCACTTTTTAAGGATTAGTAAGAGGCAGAAAATCACGCTTTTAATAAGGCTGAACAAGTAATAGTGCTATATCCGGCTATGCCGAATTTTATACACCCTTCACCATATACATAAATCTAGTTTAATGAAGTAACTCCAATCAAAGAAACAAATGATGTAGTGACAGAATGAAGAAAATAAAGATAAAAATTAAGTACCATATATAATTTGTTTTAATGTCATCTGCTCTTAACGGGTTAAATATTTTTAAAAAAATTTTAATATTTTCTAAAGGATCTCTTTAAAATGATACTCATATTGATATGTTAAAAAATATGGTACGCCATCGTGAAAAGTTTAAAGGCCCATAGCTTGGAAAATATGGGCCAGCGCTAATTTTTATGAAATGTTTTTTTTTTATTTTGTAATTCTCTATCGCCCTATATATTTATTATTATTATAATTTTTATTGGAATTACATTATGCTGTTTTGCCCGCTGCATAGAACGACATGGAACAATCTAGCTGATTTTCAATAGCAAAATTTTCGAAACTATGTCTGATCGTTTGGCATATTTAAAATTTCTCTAGCTTATCTAGTGCCTCGACAAAGATGGTTACGCTGTTGTAAGCTTCTTAATGAAAAGAACTATTCATTTTGGAAAGCGTTACAGAGATAAATAAATCTCGTATATTTTGCAGCAAATGTTAAATAGCGATATATCGCGACATAGTACGCAGATTGTGAACTTTGTTTATCTAATGCTATTATAAAAGGAATTAAAATATAAACTTTTTATCATGAATATTATTGTAAGAACATACAAAAAGAATTATCTGAATTAAAAATTTAATTTAAAAAAATCCCACTTTCCATCTCTGATATTAAACCATGTGTCGCTCAATGAAAACTAAATTTGAAAAAGTTTTAAGTTTTTATTTCCATAAGCATAATCTCTTATTTACTGAACATGCGTTTTTACAAACTCAAGTAGCCACAATGTTCTGAGAATTTGACCTGAACTAAGTTATGCGCCTTTAACCATCGCGATGCATCGCAGCCATTCAATACTGAACTAACATCAATATTGAACTAACGAACTATTTTTACTAACTTAACTACGATTGACACACAATATTATTTTATTTTATTTTTATTTTCCTTTTGTAATACCTTATAAGAAAGATGTTTTGTTTTTCAATTAAGATGCTTTTACCATCTCTTCTGCTTATAATTTACAGAAGCATTCATTTATTAACTTGTATACTGTGGCTTCATCATAATTGTTTTCCTCTTTCTTTCAAACGAGTCTTCCAAAGATTTGAACTGCTGTTTTCCATTTTTGCGCTATTAAAAACTCATTTACCCAGCTACTCAACAGTAACAATATTTTTTTCTATTCAAGCTCTGCTGGGATTTGAACTCATGTTCTGTTAAAAACTCTGTCGACACAGCCAACGTGGAAGTAGCAACTTATTTAGTTTCGTTGTTGTTAACTGTAATACATTCTAACATTTTTAACGGACAAACTTTTCTTTTTGGCTTTGTAGCTACAGATATGTTAAAATTTAAAATCATACTTTTTGTAACAATTCGAAAGAATACCTTTCTTGTTTATTTGGGGTTTGTTTTTTATAACCAGTGTAAAGAAAACTTTTTAATAAACTAAATTCGTTGTATCTGTTTTAATAAAAATTTAAATTATTCCTCCTTAAATAACTTAAGCAGAAGTCTAATCACAGCATTTGATACCGAATTAAATCTATTGTAATTTTTCATTATGGTATTACGGCACACGATGTCGAATCAAAAGTAAAGTAACTTGGGATGATATCACTCGATATCGAGGAATCAAGTTTTTAGTTATTTATCATAAAATTATTTTTTTTTGGCATAAAAAATTATAAAGTATAAAAAAGCATTAAAAACATTGTATGTATGTTATAAATGCATTACATTTTTTTATAGTACTATTCGATACATTTTGTATGGGATGAATAGCTCGACACGTATCGAAATATTATTCGATACGATAGTACACTGGATATCGTATGCGGTGATTAAACCCCAGGTATGTGACAAAATGAGAGCGGTTTGAAAATGATTAGTTTTGGAATATATATTAAACATTAATAAAGAAGTTACCCCAAAGTAATTGTATAAATTGAATGGAAAGGTATAAAAAAACTATATTTAAACCACGATATTTAAAACACGAAAATAGTAATCATTTTAGCACCATTCTCGGTTTTAGATCGATTCGACTACGAAATCAATATCTATTACATACCTAAGGATTTTAAAATAATATAATTGAATATCTTAAAAGCCGACATCAGTTTGCACATAATTAGCAACACCTCACCCTGAAGAAAATTTTCTCAAACAAAGCTTCTTCTTTCTTTTTTTTTTTAATTTTTTCTTTGTTAATGAAATTAAAAAAACGTTTTTATATCACACTTTAGTGACAAACCCATACTTATTCTTCCGCTATTAAAACACAATAAAAAGGACCTTCTTTTGATAACAAAGAAAGAAAGGCCACATACATAAGCAACAATGGAATGATTATTTAGACAGACATATTAAACAACTACAGTACAAGAGTACAATTAAATGCTGCTAGGAGGTTAATTAGTAACACATTACAAATGATACGATAAGGAAGAAGATGTGCAAAAAATAATAACAACAGCAAAAAGAGCACTTGTTATCACACCATTTCCATTGAAAGTAAAAAATGACAAATAAATAATTTTTTAAGCGGCGGAAATTATTTATGCCAAAATTTTTTATTTATAGAATTATATTTATTCTTTTGCTACTAAAGTCTAAAATTAAATCATTCGAAACAAACTTGTGTTAAAAGAATCAAATTTTTTTTCTTAATTTGTGTTCAAATTATACAGCGGTAATGCTGTCTGTGCTCTTTAAAACTAGAATATCATTTATTTTGCTTGCGACCCCTTCTGTAACATCTTTAACACCTTTATTTTGAAGACAAAAATTTATAAAATTTGCATTTAAGAATTCCTTAAATATGTTTCGTTAAATGCAAAACACTGGAAATGGTGTAGAAATAACCAATAAATATTTTAATATAAGTTGTTGTTGTTAATTCTTAAATTACTGGATAAAACACAAAGGATATGATAAGCTTAAAGTATTAGTGTAAGTTAAATACAAACAAATGCGATTAGTTATTATTATCTAATGGGACTGGACACACTATTCTAATTAGTTTTATTGAATTTTTAAATAATTGAAAACTATTAGAAATAACTACTGCGTCTAATGAATTTGTTTTGTTAGTTAAAGTTAAAATGTAAATAAATTACTATTATTATTATAATTTTTAATAGTGATACAAATACTATTTAGACATCCCACAACCGATGAAATTTGTTAAACAAATTTTACTTTCAACAGAGCAGTATAACAGTTAATAATATTAGTAAAAGTTGAGTTAATTACGTACTGGCGTCGTTTCAGTCGGTTCAGTAATAACTTGAGGACATTGTTGATCACGGCGCAAAGTTACCTAAAGCAAGAAGTAAAATAGAGCAACATTCAATATATAAAAATTAAAAAATAAACCAAAATTTGCAAATTATTTTTCGAAAAAAAAAAAAAAAAATTTGGTTAGAGGCAATCACAATTAAAGGAACTTCTTAATATAGTTTATTATATACAAAAGTTATGAGTTAGTTAACTTAAAACATATTTTTGTTTTCTACAAAACTTATTTATTAAAAGAAAATTCCAAATCGCGTTTATTTTAAATGCTGTTTGATTCATAACCTATTGTAAATTGTATGTTGTATCAATAACAACAAGAGAAGTTGTGAATAGGCTGTAGTAGTTTCTATTGTTAAATTTTAAAATTTAACTCAAAATAAAAGGTAAAATTTAAGAAAGGAAATTAAAATATGCCAAGAAAGATGAGAATATGTTTTCTAACTAACTTCGTTTCTTCTGCGACATTTAGTGATTACATAGAAAATATGTTACAAATATTTACATAAGGTCATTTCCCCACTTTTTGGGTAAAGTTCGGTAAAATGAGTTAAAACAAGAATTATTTTTTATTTTTAACCAATTGACTATTTTGCAGTTTACGCAAAGAAAATATCTAGGCTGTTCCGTAATAGAACAAGAAAAATTTTATTCTCTCTTGTTTTCTCTTACCCTTGGGATGTCGCTGGAACCCTAAGTTTAGTACGGAAACGCACCTGTAGAAATTACTTACAAAATTTTACTTTTATTGTGAAATCAAACGTTTGAATTGACTTGTAAAACGATAAGTCTTTGTGAATGTGTGGTCTGAGTAAAATAGCATAAGCGTAAGAGGTTTGATTTCAAAATACGTTGAAGTGTCTTTTTTATGTAATTTAATTTATTGTTATTAATTTTGATTATTTTATTTTCTGCATTTTCTATATAAAAAGATAAATTCATTAATTTAAAGTACAGGTAAATTAACTCCTTCAAAACGTTGATATAAGAAAACCAAAACATAAATACGAAATTAAAAAAAACTTTTTATTTTTTTAAAAGGACTACAACCTAAAAATCGAAAGTGATCAATAAAATAAGATTTTTTAATTTACCCCGAACAAAAAAATTTGCATTTTTAATGAAAACGGGTTTTAATAGAAGATTAATTAAGCTTTCTGGTGTGACCATGGACAATTTTTAATAGGTCAATTCTAAATAGAAATATTTTTTTAGTTTTTAAATTGTTAAGTTATTTTAATTTGATGCCGTCTTAACGGTATTACCGAATTTGAAATTATATTCTAATTAAAGAAGTACATTTAGTGCCGAGTAATTTAATATTTTGTAAAAATTTAAAATATTTAGACAAGATTTTTTTTAAAACTTTTGTGCATAGATTTCCTAAAAATAAATACATATATCATGCTATATTGTGGTATTGTTTTTTTTTTTTTGTTATTTCATTAAAAAGTAAGTATTTGATAACCTACAATCCATTGCCGAAAATATTATCAATGAATATTTGTATTCCTTTACATTAGTACATCTCTTATTTTATGCTTTCCACTCGTATGCATAATGTTAAATTTATTTTAAACACATACATATATATCATTACACTTTCTTTTCAAAAATATCAAACTTGAACTAACAGATTTAAGTACCATTTGTGATTACCCTCAAAATTTTAATGGTTATGTATCATAAAATAAGCATTAAGTTGTTGGTTAAAATTAATAATATTTGTGATAAGAGAGAGAGTCATTGTGCATTATTTATATTGATATCTATGTTATAAGTTATAAATATCCAATTATTTGTTAATTAATTATTAATTGTGTTCCTTGGTTTTATCGATACTTTAAAGAAATGTGTTCTAATGAGATTAGGGAACTCGTTCCCGATATCCGCATGTTATTTACGTACAACACACTCTTCATAAAAAGCCAATCCATTTGTGATCGATTGGTCAGTGAAACGCACTATGCATTACAGAGAGAATTTGTTATTTAGCCAAACAGTTCGTATGTGGAATAATTTTCTGCATAGGTCTTTTCTGTCACTTTCAACGTTGGAAAGTTCAAAACAAATATCCACAAACAACACTGCCTTTATCTTCCTTCCCATATTGTAATTTTCTAGTTCTGACACAAATAATTTCTTGAAGAGGGGTCATCACCTGACTGCTGGTCCGAGATAAAAAAATATAAGGCACAAAATTCAGCAATTTTAGCGGAAATAGAACTTGTGCTTTAAATAAACCCAATTAAGTGAGCAAATACGCTGTTTGATTTTCTGTTTTTAAGGTAATTAAAAACTAGTTATGTTTCCTAAAATAATAATAGAACTTTTAAGAAACTCTATTGCTGTTACTTGTCATTTTCTAAACTTATATATCCGAACTATAAATTTGTTTTGATTCTGTCCATACTATTAATTACGTTTTTTTTTTACCAAGTTTTGAATATAATTATTGAAACATTAATTAGAATTAAGCTACTAAAATGTTTAGAAAGACACCACTTCATGATTTTGTTTATCAGTTCTAGACGCACCTAAACGTGTTGTTTGTCATAACGGATGCCAAATAGAAGAAGAGTTAGCGTATATCTCTCACCAAGGAATGTTAAGCGATATACAACCGCAATCTGAAGAAAAACCATGAACCTCCTACAACCGGAAGTAGTGGAATTAATCGTTTGATTATGAAGTCAAGATAAAAAGTATCACAAGCTCATTAAATAATTTTTTTGCTATGCCCTACCATTGGATAGGGTTATTACTGATTCGAAGCGAGAGCTTTGTCATTTCGTGAAATTATGTTTTTTTTTTAAATATAGATGTAGATCCAGATGTTGCTTTCCTGCCATGATCTCATTAGTCTTAACCTGAAAGATGTGGGTTGAAAGTGATAAAAAATATCATTGGTCTAAAAAATATATGATACAGATTTGTTGTATGCCATCGCTTTCCCCCGGTAGCTAATTCGTACTGGTGACTATTTTAAAAGACATCAATTTTTTCGGAACCTCTTTTTTAAAGTCACAAACTTTTTAAGCTGGCTACGTAAATTATATTTTAATGATATTCGAAGGATCAATAGTTGATATTAAAATTTTAAAATGATTTCCGCAGCTGTTCTTAATGAAGCGCATTCTGCACATCCAATGCAATTGTTCGAGCATTACTGGCTATATAACACGAGCAGTATTGGCCTCCAAGACGTTAACTGTTGCTAGTTTATCAGCATAAATTAATGTCATGTGGCCGCCAAACTAAAAAACGATTATCATGGAAGACAACATTTTTTATCGACAGTAACACAAGTTCCAATTTATTTTTTTACGAAATAAGGTGCAATGATGCTTTTAGCTTGTAAGCAGCACCAATTTTTTCTGGATAATTTGGTAGCGTTGTTCAAGCGTCAATCTAATAAAAAGGATATGCTAGAGCAATGGTTCTCAAATGGGGGTCTGTGGACCCCTGGGGGTCCGTAGCAACCATCCAATGGATCCGCATGAAAAACCGAAAAAAACAGTGTTTTCAAAAATAATAAAATATTTTTTTGAACTTGGGCTTCAGAGGTTTCCGCGAAAAAAAATTAGTTTACTAGGGGTCCGTGAGCAGAAACTTGATGAGAACCCCTGTGCTAGAGTATCAAAGTAAGCTTAAAAATTATTATTTAATAAAAAAACTGATTTTTTTTTTGTAGATTATTTTTGTTTGTTCATGTGGAAAAAAAATCTGTTAGAAAATTTTATTGATGCAAAATGTAAAAAAAAAAAAACAGTGAATCTTATTAATATGGAGTATGACTAAAAAGATCAATAGAATGTTTTAATGTTTGAATAATAATCAAAGTAAAAAAATACAATTAACTCGCTTTAGTTTCAATCTTAGTGCGTCATTATTACTATTATTTTTTTGTTTTTTTTTTTTTTTTGTTGCTTTACAGAGAAAAATTTGCAGGTTTTACCTCAAGTTAAAAAGTTTCGTAATCAGGAAAAAAAATAAAAACTAGAAATTAAGAATTAATAGTGTTTGAAAAAATATCTTACATTCGAACGTTGAGATTTGCTCCTACTACCATCCTTTTTACTACTACGTGAATTTTGTGTAATCAGGGATATCTGACGTTGTATTTTTTGTGTACTAACACTATCAATTTCATGTCCAAAAGCAGTGGCTGGTTTAGCAATGATCTGTTTGTTAGTGATTTTTATTTTTATTTTTTTTAATTTTATAATTTAGTTTATTTAAAATAAAATTAAAATGTTTGTTTTTAATATTGTTTTTGTTTTTGTTTTTCCAAAAGTTAGTGTAAAAGGAAGCCAGTAGTTAAAGCAGCATTAAAAAGAATATAATAAATAAGAAATTATTGTTTTAGTGTTATTAAATTTCATTTTTTTATGCATTTTTTTCTACAAACAAAAATTTTTGTTAAATTATTTTTTAAGTTGTTTGCAATGTTTTAATTAAATATTAATTTAGAAAACGTTAATTTTTCTTATAAATTAGAAAAATAGAAGTAACAGGAGTTAAGTTTTAAAATTTAAATGTTTTAAGTATTTCCTACTTACCCTGGCTTTGGGGAGATTTTTACTAGTTAAAGCCAACACAAAGTATGTGAGGAATAGAACTATGGGATTAAGAAATGAATCAATTTTAAATTGTGTATCATACACTATAATTCTGATATCATTGGCACACGTCGATGTCACAAGGGGTTCTAGGCCAATTAATCTGGAAAAGGGAAAAATTTTGAAGCAATTAAACAAACCTCTTACATTTTTTATAGTCTTTTTTAAAATAATAAAATTAATTTTTTTTTTTTTTAAATAAAAAAAAAAAAAAAAATTGTGGTTTTTATATAAAATTTGCAGACAAGTTGATCGCTTGTATTACAGAAATCACACATTATAGTTTTACTCTCAAGGGGTTAAAACTTAACCCTAAAAATTTCGCTATGTCTATCCAACTGTCCATATCATAAACTTTAATTCCCAAACACTTGAAATCTTCAAGGAAATTAAATTTATATGACCCCCCTACAACAACAAGTAATTAAATGTAAATCTAATTTAGTGAAGTTGCTTCTATTAAAAACAAATATTGCGGTGACAGAGAATTCAAATATAAGAAAAAAACTTAAATACGACATTTAAATATTAAATAGATTTGTTCCAAATAATATGGAAAAATTAGAGGCAGATGATGTGTTTTGCCCGTTACCTCGAAGGTCATGGACCGATCTTGCTGATTTTCAATAGCAAAATTTTCGAAGCTATGACGTATCTATGACCGTATTTAAATTTTCTCTGGCTCATTTATTGAGTTGGAAAAGTCGATGTCAATCCGAAAATGGACGAACATCGCTCTATCGACTTCGCTTTCCATAAGGATTCAGAATATAAGGGGTCTGTAATGCATATTGTAGAAACTACAAACGGAATGACAAGCTTAGATATACCCTTTTTCAAACTGTGCTGAAGGGTATAAAAATAGTTGTATTTATAGTCATGCAACTCAGTGTATTAACAAAGAGAAGAAATAAAAACAATGTAAAACTTACCTTGCCGCTAAACTTGTTTTATCTAAATGTACTTGCATCCATGGCGTCTGATAAGCCACTATACAAATGGTATGAACCATAATCAGCACCATCACTAAACGTAGTACAACAGCAAATTTTCTAATATAACAAAAACAACAAAATTAGTAAATGGTTAAGTTTTCTTTCTGTTTTTGTTTTCAACTATTTAAATTGATTATTTCTGTTTGTTACGAGTGTTTGTTGCATTTGCATTAAAACATTTAAGGACATTTGTGTTTATCTTACCTTTGCAATGTTTGGAAAGTTGCCCAATATGTTCCTGATAGTAGAAATATTAAAAAATAAAAGCCAGCTGGTACACTTGGTCTCAGAACAGCAGAAAAAAACAATGTGGCCAAACAAAAGAAGGGCGCTGCAAATTTAATATTATTATTTTTAAGTTCCCAATGAAATATAAACTCCATAATTATTATTTTATTTTTAATTGCATTTTATTAAAGTGGTATTTGTTATAAGTTTTAACTTACATATTCTAATGAAAGCATCAAAATTTGGCTTATTGGTTTCTGTTAGTTGTTGTTTTTTCTCAACATCAGTACTGTTCTTGATTGACGATGAATCGGCAGGAGTTGCAGCTTCATCTAAATCCAATGTTTCTTCGACATCGTTTACATCGACATTGCCATTTTCAACTAAAACTTCTGCTTCTTGAGTAATTTTTTTCGTAAGCATATAGACGACTATGGAGGTTATGAAAACAGTTACTTCTGGCACGAGCCATTCAATAATGGCTAAAACTCTGTAAAAAAATAGTAAATAAAAAAAAGCAAATGTTTCTAATTTATAAAAATTATTTTGATCGATGAAATGTTAATGATTTCGCTTCGGAACTCTCCAACTAAGGAGTCTAGATAGTTTTAAGGTCTTCCATATTTTTATATTAAAATTATTATTTTAAAAGTGTATGAGATTTTATATGACTTTTCAGGCCTGCACATTTTGGATATTCGCGGGTTTGGGAGCTGATGATTATATTATTAAAGCTGGTTATAGTACAGCGATTTTATTTACTTTTTTAATTGCATAAGATAGAAAGCTTTATAATAATACTAACGAAGAAGGGAACTAGGATAAAGGCTTGATAATTATTGAAAAACTTTAAGTTCGTTAAATTGGCAGCGGCTGGGATACGAACCCAAGCCACCAAACCGATTACATCTTTAATAGCCAACGTGGTAGCCATCAAGCTACAGCACTCTTATGCCTTCCAAGGCGAAGTTGACAAAATAATCGTTTTATTATCATATCACACAAATAAAATACTCTTTATTGAGTCGATTATTGTTAAAATATCAAATACTCACTTTAAGTTTTTAAATCCAATAAAACCGACATGTCTCAGCAGACGTTCGATTGTAGTACATGTGCCAAACTGGTCACCAATTTTAAGGGTCAGTATTGATATTTGTAACCCTATATGACATAGTAGTAATATTGTACTTAATGCTATTAGAATAATAAAATATGGCGTAACAGATCCTTTAAAGTTTTGTTTTGTAGCCACTGGTATAAATGGTGAAATAAAAAACATCAACATGTACACAAACGATATACCAACAGGACGATATAGTGCAGCTGGAATAGAAAAAATATTATTATTTAATTTTAAGTTTACATTATCATCATAAAAAGCATAGAAGTTTAAGTACTTTTGCTTTAAGAACACAAGAAAAAAGGAGTAATTTTTTAGTTAACATGCAAAACTAAAATCGTAATATATTTTATTTCTTCATGGTTAAGAAACATCTTTCTGCTGTTGTTTTAACTAATATTTTAGATTAATAATTACCAGCTTAACAACACTAAGAAATGAAAGAATTGACTTACCTAATACCAAAATAATCGGTAGTGCTACACGTTGCAACGTAAGGCAGGCGTAACTGAATGCCATTGTGTATTAGATTTATTGTTGTAGAGCGTGCTTTGTTGTGTATAGGAGAAAATGGAAGATATTAAGTCGTTGCAATTTCGTTGATAGGATTTACTGTTGTATTAACTGCATAATAAGCTGCCTTTAATAATCAGCAGCATTCTAACAAAAGACAGCAGCAACAGTTTACAGCAGAGTATTTAACATTATTTTTTTATTACAATTGTAATTACTTCTTAGTAGAGGAAAAAAGATCTGAAAAGAAAAAAGGAGTAATAATTATAAAATTTTTATATAATATAATGTAGTGGAAGAATCATCAAGAATTAGAAAGATTAAAATTAAGTTATTAACTTCAGTCTAAGAAGGAAAGGATTTTTTAACTTTATAGACTCAAGTTTTTCCAATCAGTATATAAATTGCATTTTTATTTTAAATGTTATGGGCTTTTAGCATAATAAAACAAATAATATTAATAAGATTCCCAAAATTATTTTATAAATAAAAAAGCATGCAATTGCTTCTGCAAACTGTTGGCATCACTGCTATGTTTTTTATCTCTTATGTAGTTTTTATTTTTAATACGTCTTACGTCTTCAGGAAAAGTCGACATGTAACCAATATAATGCAGGAAAGAATGAAAGAAATAATTAAAACGCAGTGTGTTTAGTTATGCAGTTTTTGAAGTTTTTAACCCAAAAAAAATTTTTGTTCTAAAAATTTGGATAAAAGTTTTCTAATAAGCTGGATTAAACAACCAGCAAATAACGTAGGGATTCCAACTTTCCCACTCAACAAATAAAATGCATTGTTTTTTTTTATAATGTTACGGATTTTAAGCACAACATTATAAATACGACTTTTTCATTTTAATTTAGGATTGAGAGGATAATAAAGTACTAACGAGCAAGCACACAAAATAATAAGGAGTTCCCTACAGTAAGTAAAAGCCGGAGAGAAAAAACGGGTCACTTGGAAGGTATTTTATGCTTGGTGTGTAGTTCGGGTATGTTAACTAGAATATGTCGGATATGTCATAGAAGCCCCCAAGTAGCAGTTTGATATTACAGAACCATGTATTACACACGAAGAGTTTCGTACAATATACAGGCCACCCTTTAAGTTAAATTTTTTTGTTTCATTATTTTTTTTTCCATTAAGATTTCAAATATGCAACAAATTAAATAAAATTGAGGTCTTGTATGGAGACACCCTGTAAGTTTTAATTATCTACTTTACTATTTATTGTTATAGAGAGCGGTTTAAAAAAAATTTACGTCCATATGAAAATCCCTTAACTTTTAATATATTCTTTTTTAACTTGCACTTATGGCGGGCATTTACAAGTACCTTATATTCGGCGTAAATTACAAGTGTCTGTTTACAACGGCTAAAAAGGGATAAGAACTCATATACTAAAATGACGTCAATACGGGGACAAGCTATAACAGTAGTAGAATCGGCAATAATAATGCCTCATAGAAAGGGGCCTGTGGCAAATAGACATTGCTGCGATATTAATAATTTGATTTTTATTTCCTTTGGGCTCGGCACCTTAAAGTGGTGTTAACATAAGTAGATATCATAGTAATAACTATAATACAAATTAACGTAAGAGTTGGATTTCTAATATAACCGATAGGCTTTTTCGATCAAAAAGCCTAAGCACTAGAACTGTCAAGAACTTTTCATTCAATAGTATTTATTGGATATGCATCGACACGCATTTTGTCCATTCAATACCGATACTAAAAAAAAATATTGACGATACCGATACGAAATGTATATTTAAATCAGGGATGGTAAGATGTGATTTTTTAAATTTAAACCGAAATGTTAAGTTGTATATACCTACGAATTCATCGTGTAATCTAATAATTTGCAAAGACTATTAACTAGCGAAATGGCGTATTATAACATAGAATTGGCTTTGCTGATTGATTTTGTTGGCTGTTCTATCCATGTTTATTTCTGAAGACTTCGACTGACTACCCTACATAATCGGTTACTTCTTTTACAACAAAATTCAGTGACATTCTGCCTGTCTATTCAAAAATCGCAAGACAAAATTTTTTTTAAACAATAAAATCAAATTCTCCTAAAGATTTTCATATAAAATTTACTCATTTAAAAGAGTTAAGATACGGTCAGATTAGTCAAATATTTGACCACTTTTTTTTCAAATATTTATTCAATCGTTTCTGATACGTATCAATACGAACGACGATATATAATATAGCAAATGTGATATCTTACCTTTTAAATTGATAGGATCTTATAATTTTTAATAAGTGTTTAAGAGAGACAGAAATTGTTTTCAAAAATTTAATGGTTACGTCATTTTGGTCAAATATTTGACTAATCTGACCGTACCTTTAGTTTATGCATGAAAAATATTAAAAATAAATTTAAGCTGCAGACAAGCTTTCGAAAAAAAATATTTCGTCGGAACTTTATTTGTCTTATGGCAGACACTAAATAACCCAATTCAAGCATCAATTTAGTGCAAACGTATAAAAAAAAACATTTTAAGTTTCTTTAGCTCTTTATTAAAAATTTCTGTGGCCAAAGTGTGTTCGCAATGTTAAAAAAACAAACAAATTGAAAACGAAACAAATAACCAAGTACAAGGGCGATTGTTTCCAAACTTATACAACAAAACTTTTCTCTAGCCTTAACCCACAAAATGTACTATTGAATACAAAAAAAGCATTTTTTCAACCTTAACTCTTTAAATTTACGATTTGATTTCCTAAAAAAAAACACTGGCTAAAAATTACATTCCCCTGTAAAATGAACAAGAGAGTGTTTAAAAATACAAAAGGAAAATGAATGAATGTGTGGAAAATATGTATAAAGCTTTTGTGACTAACCTACTTGTTTAATTGAATCGCTCGTAAAGTACTTAAAAAGAATGCTTTCTTATATAGAACTAAAAGATGCAAACATATTTTTTTCAAGCTTTTGAGAGACTAATATAAGAGCATTTTTTTTTTGCTATGGAATATTCAAATATTAATTTAAAACATTTTAGCTTACGAATCAATTCTTTCTACACTTCTGTACAAGAGTTAAATAAAAATTAAAAGTCTACTTATTTACGCTTATAGCTGAACACAAAAACTGTGACAAAGTAGTAAATTGGGTGTGTTGTGCACTTTATTGTTGCATTAAATATCGCAACTTGTAGCAACGTAAACGGGGGTCTTTCACTATTTTACATAATTTTTCCTCTTTTATACACAGTTTTCTATTCATCGTCAGTCATTCATTGAATCAAAGGCAGACGACATTGTCTGCGCTTTAAGAGAGAAATTTGAACGCTGTGTTTTACGTTAATACGGAGGGCATAAGAAAAGTTTGCTTAAAAACTGATAATAGAGATGAGCTACATTTTAGTACCTGTAATTAAATTACTGCGATTGCAAAATTAATGATTTTATTAACTAATAATAAACTCATTTTTAGTTAATAAACTCATTATTAACTAAGTATTTAATATGAATATTTATTATAAAAAAAACAAATAAGAGTGCTTATTCGGCTAAGCCGAATCGTACATGCCCTTCACGATGTATGTAAATAAAAAAGACAAAGACAGAGACTTAAAAAATATGAAAAAAGTCGGCTTTTAATGTGTTTGGCATTAAAAAAAATAGTATTACCTTAAAGATCTCTTCAAAAGCTTTAAAATGATACCCATATTGATATTTTAAAAAATTTTAAAAGTTCAGAGGCATGTATTTCGGGAAATATAGAGGAGCGCTAATTTTTTCATTTGATGTTTTTCCTTACTTTTAGATTCTCTATCGCCCCATATATTTGTTGTTTTAGATTCGAGTTACTTCGTTGTTCCAAATGATATAGAAAATAAGGTAGGCGTGGTGTTTTGCCCGCTGCGTCGAGGGACATGGAACGATCTTCCAGATTTCCAATAGCACCTCTTTCGAAACTATGTCTGATCGATTGGCATATTTAAATTTTTTTAGCTCATCTAGTGCCTTTGCAAAGTTGTTTCGAGTTCGTAGTAATGAGGTGGAGAAACGTTTGTTATGAAGTTTTAACAGCTTTAACTGGATTAAAAAAAGGCTGGCTATATTGACATTGAAGCTTCCTCTCTGCAGTCTTGGGAACAAGAAAAATATACAAATCCCAGTTTACGTACAAAATCATATATGGTCATGGCTGTTGCAGAAACAAAATCAATTAATAGTAATTGTGAATTGAAAATGAAAAATTGTTAACGCTTCTTTACCTATTTCTTATAAACTTTTATTGTGTCAGGTTTTCATATTTCCACAAAATATAAAAAATCGATTTAAAAAATTTTAATGGATTATGATGAATTTAATGTGCGTACTGCTTGCCAGACAGAGGGAGTAAAAAATCATAAATAAATACATCATCTTTTTTTTCATTTCATATAATTGTTGCAACTGTTAACAAAGAAAATGTAAGTCCCACCTTGACTCAATAAAAAGGTTTAAAAGTTAAACGGAAAATGCTGACAGTATAAATTGTTGGTAACAATTTGAAATACTAGATTTGCAGTAACAGCCAGCCACATAAAAATTCATGTAAATGTTCAATTCTTTGTAGCTTTTCATTTTATTATGTTTTATTTTGCCGATTTTGTTGGCAATGACGTACATTTTGTGATCACAATAAAACAGAAAAATGTGAATAATAAAAAATATATAAAATTAAATTTTGCATGCACATATAAAAACTGAGGAATCTAAATATAATATTTTTATAGTGCAATAGAACATGACATTTTTGTTTGATTTTATGTTGTTAAATTCAATTAGACATTTTTATTTTAATATTTTTATTTAAATAATATTAGGGCTTTTCTTTGGAACCTAGTAAAAAGAATTATAAATTGATATATAAAATTGGTTTAATCCCTTGCTGAGTCCTTACCGTGAAACAAAAAAAGGAAAATTTTTTTAATTCTTTTTGTGCTAAAATAACAAAACTTTATTGTTATGCTTGATTTTCTTTCTTATAGCCAAACCCGAATCAACGCGTGATGTGTAGTCTATATGTTAGAAACTATCATGCTCATAAAACATGTATGAAGAAACGTCGACGCTTAACAATTGGAAAATCCGACTTTAACAGTGTATTAGCCAGTTATATAGGCTGCTTTTTTTTAAATCTCTTGTTATTGTGTAAAATAAATAATTGCAATTTAGTTATATTTAGGCCGATCTAGCGGTTTTAAGTTTTTTATTTCTCTCCAGTCGGTTTTATAAAAGACACAACTTTGACACTCTTATTTGGGTATGATATTTCAGCGTTAAGTCTAGGTTCTAGAAAACGTTGCGCTTAGAGTGCTGATTACGGTTATTATGTTAGACTAGAGCCCAGGTATGATTGTCATTAATACATTTTTTATAACAATCTATATAATACAAGAACATCATCTACTCTCCTGATGTGAAGAAGAAAGTATGAAAGAATACAAATAAAAATTGCATTTGTTGTTAAGCCAGCAGCTAACAGAATGCTAAAAAATATATATGTGACGATTTATAAACAAATTAACACTTATTGAGTGGAAAAATTGCTCGAATTAATATATACACAAACTACGGTAGTTAGATGTAAGGAATGCTGATGAAGGATGTAGCGAACTTAAAATGATACAATAAATTCTGCTTGTGTCTGATTTTTTCAGTTTTCTGTAAAAATTAACATACAAATTTGTAAAGAAAAATCTTTCTTTCGTAATAATTTAGAAATTAAATAAAAATGTTTAATTTCTTATAATCTATAAACGAGCCGTTTATTATGAAAGTGTTATAAGTCACTTGCTTTTAAGCTAATACACATATATAAAGGATTAACATTTAATTTTTTTTTAAAGTGACTAATGCCTCATTGAAAATAAACGTCTTACTTATAAAAAACTCCAACAGGATCATTTCTGTACATGAAATATTTTTTGAAAATTTTGTTGTTGGTATAGAGGTAATTAATATGGAATACAAAACACATTTTTTTGGAATTTTTATCTGTCTGTCTGTGTTCGCATCACATAAAAACAACTAAGTGGAATTAAATAAAATTTTGTAGGGAGGTCCCTTAGAACCATAGTTCAAATATAGAATCCTTTTCTTTCGTAAAATTAGTAGAGAAAAAAGAGATAAAAACGTGAAAGCACCTAGTTTCACCGGTATAATAGTACTAAAACACTGTTTACAGATTTCTGCAATAAATATATAAAAACTTTTTTCTTAAAATTGAATTTAAAGAAAATTTGAAATAATACGTGGACAAAGTCGTGGGCACTGCTATACTAAAAAAGTTTTAACAATTAAAAATCAGTTAAAAGCAGTATTTTAATGCCTAAAATTATGTCTAAAATACTAAACATTTTTTTTATAATTTTGTGAAGTTTGAAAAAATCATAGTAACATGATGTTATGTGCCTAACTGCAATGGTGTTAAGAAACTAAGAATTGTGTTGATATACTTCTTAAATATCAAACAAATGTAATTTTCTAACTTAATCGTTTTGTAAAATTACTTGAAAGAAGTTTATTCTTTTGATAGTCTGGTTTCAAAGTCAACATCGCTTTCAACGGAAAGGTCATATTTCATAAATTTTTAATTATAATTCAAAGTAAAACAAAAGAGCCTAAGAAACTTGTTTCTACACCAAATTCATTTAAAGTTGATAAAAAGTTTTTAAAAACATTTGACAATCGGCTTTGTTTCAATCCAGGACACTTAATTCGTGTACAACACTTTATAAATTACAATCAGTGATGTCAAATCATAAAAAATAAAAAATCCATTTTCCCTACAGTCAAAATTATTTGCTACTTCAAATTTTTTTCCCTACGCTTTTAATTCAATTATTTTTATTAAACAGCACTTATCTCTTAAAAAACAAAAGAAAATTTTATTTAAATGTTAAAAAGTCTCTACCTTAATGCTATTCAACAAATAAACACATAAGCAAACATTCATATTTTGTGCTTTATACAAACGTGATGTTAAAAATAAAAAAATAATAAAAATTGAAAAGAATTTTGCAAAAATAAAATATCACAAAAATTAAATTAAAACTAAAATTATTAAAAAAAGAAATAAATAAATAATAAATTGGTTAAAAATTCCCTGCATTTTGCTTGAAATATCCTTTTTTTCTACGCGTCAAAATTAAAATAAAAAAACTTTAAAAAGACAAAATTCTCTGATATCACTGATTGCAATTTAATTATTTTATTAATGAAGTTTACTTTAATTAAAAAAATAAAATAAATCTACCACGCAAATAAAACCCAGAAAAAAATTCATAAAAATTTCATATAATTAAGTACGAAATTTTGATATAAGTTATACTTCACGTTAATACTTTTTTAATTCATTGCAAAAAAAACACACCCATTTACTTACCTACCTTCAAAATAAATTGTTGAATCAAATATGTATAAACGAAATTCTAAGATAGTAATTTTTGTTTTTATTAAATAAATTTAACAAAAAAGAAATTACATTTTGTCATGCATTCATAATAATGCTCTTTACAAGGCACGACAACATTTGCTAATTAAAAATAATAATTAAATTTTGCTTAAATAATGAAATTTTAGAGAAAATGTTTGCCTTATTACCATGTCATCTTTAGGCGTATTATTTTCTTTGTTTTTGCAGAAACTACAATTTAATAATTATCTTTTAATGTCATTAAGTCGATGTTTTTTTTTTGTAGTTGTAAAAACTAATTTGTAGGAAACAATGCATTGACACATTTTTAATTATACTTAAGTCAACAATTACAACGACCACACTTCCTATCAAACGAGCCTTTTTGAATATATTCTACACGAAATGGAGAAACATTTGTATCATAAAGAACAGGGAGAGGTTCCTTTTGTAGTTATGAAACTTGAATATTAATGTTTTAACATATTTTTTAATCAAAGTTGGATAATTGACAGCATAGCAATATTGCATCAAATTTCTGCTAAATATTAAAAAAATTGTTGCAAAAAAAGGGGGTTTGTTGCTGCTTTGCAAGTACTTGTTAATGTTTCTAATTTCAGCGGCTGAGAATTGAATTCAGGGTATTTAGATCATTTTATGTTAAATAGTTTTTCTAAAAACCTTCTGCAATTTATGTTGGTTAGCATTACTTTTAACTTAAAGCTTGGACATTTCACTGGACCAAAGGCCGGGTCACATAGAATCCGTCATACGTTGTACTTTGACAAATTCAACTAAGGTCAAATAAACGATGGATGTGGTTGGCACAATGAATACTTTGCTGACGGATGTTAAATCAAAGTTTGCTCTCTATTTTTATACACTTTTAAATTTAATTTGTATTTTATTCACTTGTTAATTTAATTAAAATTGTATTTTATTGTTTGCCACCAAAACTGTTTTATTAAAATCACAAAACACAATTGAAACACAGTAAGAGTTAAAAAAAAAACAGAGAAGAAGAAGCAGTTGATAGTTGTCAAAGTATTCAACATACGTCAAAAATTAAAAGTTGACCAACTTTCGTACTTTGTGTTGACGGACACGTATTGATTGTGACAATGCTCATAAGAAAACATGTATTTTAACTGACTTGTCAGTTGAATTTGTCAAAGTTTAACGTATGTGCCCCGGCCTTAACTATCTTAACGACTTTAGGATTTCTCTATCTAATTTGAAAGCAGCAGGTTAGAAACAAAGATGATAATTATAATAATTTCACTGTTCCATCTCTGTTGTATAAATACAACCTTTTGCAACACCAGACAACAACCTTCAACTTTTTTTACATACGAGTATAAAATAATGAGGATGTTAAAGACTTTTATGCCAAGACACGCCTATTGTTCTTTATGGCCTTTAAACCAAAAATATACAGATATTTTTATATGTATGTGTGTCAAAGATTTTGGAAAATTTTATGTTTCATATTTTCATTCAAATGTAGCGCACAGGCTTATTTAAACTGCAATTAGTTGTGTTTGCGTGTGAATGTTTTTTTTACATTTAATATTTTTTCTTGGCAATGTCATTGAGAGATCAATCTTAATACAATATAGTTTGACATTTTTGTGAGGTATTTTGATTCTATGTGACAGCTTGTTATACAGAGTCCTAATTGTTTTAAAATTATGAGTTTGCATTAATTTTTGTTATACAGGAAAAGAAAGAATTAAAATATCACTTTTCGTTAAATGCTTTTGTTAAATTTTAATGGGGATGAAAACAGGGAATTGTAACAAAAATGTTACACGACTTATAGTTGAGGTTAAGAAAAAATGAAAATGATATCTATAGTGTGTCTACAATTCAAAAACATGTAAGAAAAAAAGAAGGCAATGGAGCACTATCATATTTACACTAGACGAGTCACAAATAATGAAATGTGTATATAAACCACCAAAAATCATTTGAAACCACACTTAATAATGATAATAAGAAAATTAATAGTTGCTTTATTTATTTTAAGGTATTTTTGTAAAAATAAGAATCACTAAAGCTAATGAATTAAAATACTGTGAATACAGAGTTTCAGTAAGCAGCGGATTAATTATAACAATTAAAAACCACGTGGTGTCTTTAAGGAATTCTAACACTACTCACTATTTTTTTAAATCTTAGATTTTTTAGATGTAGTTTCGATGAGTTTTAAAAATTCTTTGTTAATAATTCCCTAAGAATTTCTACAACATTTATTTATTTAAAACCTTATCAAATATATAATCTGGATTCAGAAGTCAGACAGACATTACCGTCTGTCTTTTTATTTGTAATTAAATTAAAATTAGTCTTTCTACGGTTCCAGAATATCTAAAGAAAATTAAAGCCCACCAATATGTTAGGCATTGAGATCAAACAAAAAAGCAAACGTCTGTATGTATGCTTCCTATGTTGTCGTGTATTTTTTTATATCCTTCGCCACAGGTGGGTAAATGGTATATCTAATTTTGTCGTTCCATTTGTTTTTTCTACAATATCCATTTCCGACCCAACAAAGTAAATATATTCTAAGTTTTTACGCATAGCAGAGTCGATTGAGCGATGTCCGTTCGTGTTCAGATTAAAATCAACATTGCCAAGGTATTAGATGAGCTAGAGAAAATTTAAATACGCCAATCGATCAGATATGGTTTCTAAAATTTTGCTATTGAAAATCAGGATGATGGGTCCATGTTCTTCGGATTTTTAATTCTCTGTCGCCCCGAAATTTGTTTTTTTTTTAATTGGAGTTACTTCACTAAACTAGATAGGATTCGGCATAGCTGAATATGTATAGCACTCTTGATTGTTTTTATGTGTTATCATTGTTTTCAATTCTTTGTTATATTCAAAACTGATAACCAAAAATTCATAATTTTTTGTTTATTTTTTCAGACCAACAGTAATGATACTGGATCAGCATCTGAAAAGTTGTGAAGAAACAAGTATGAATGATTAAAAATAAAAATTGTATTTGTGACCACACTGTTGGTTGGTACAAAAGCAAAAACAAATTTACAAAGATGAGTTACAGGGAGAACAACAAAGAAATGCTTTAGGTTGTGTGTGAACTTCGTCCAACCAAGCGGTTAAATAAATGTACACAACCTAAGGTAGATAGATGGGAAAAATGCTGATGAAGGATGTAGCGATCTAGAAAATGCAGCATTTCATTCTGCTAATTTTTCTTTGGAAAACGTCCGCATACATTTGTAAATAATGTTTCTTTCTAAAAGTTTTTAGAGGTTGAAGCTAAAGCCGAAAAAAATAATTTTAATTCTTTTAACATTTCAGCATTTCGTCAAAGAATCAAAATTTCATCAACAATAAAAAAATTCGCTAAAATTTACGTTCATTTTCACTCAAAAACTACAAAAAAATTAACATAACTTTCTACTGAAACAAGGCATTTTTTGGCTTAATTCCGATTTTATGCTACTTTAAGGTAGAATTCATTTTTTTACATTTCATTTTTTGTTTCTCTTTATTAAATTTAAAATATCCTTAAAAAATCGTGTATTGAAAAGTTCCCATTTTCTTCATATTTTATATTATAACTGTACAATTTAAACTGATAACCAAAAGTAGGACTTTGTTCCCAAAATAATGTCACTTTTATTAAATTTAATTAAAATATATGCAATTTTTGTTTCTTTAATTTTACTCGATCGAAATTTCTATGAAATGCGAGGGTTAATTCAAAAATCCTTTTTATCTATTTATCTGTTTATCTTTAATGCGGTGTGTGGAATTACACATCATGAGAAATTAATGATAAAAGATTATAATAAAATGCAATTATTTTAAAAATGTGTTGCCATTTGTCTTACCCCTTCATTTTGATCTATAATGCTTACTGGGTTTAAAACTGCAAACAAAAACTTAGACAGAATGTCTTTTTATGAAAATTCAGAATATGACGTTACTATATCAAGAATTACTTTAACTCAATCTCTTCACTCCTTTGGCCTAGACCTCATTTTTTGCACATTAGCACAAACACAAATATTTTAAGAGCTTAAGGCTTGTTGTAGTCTTGTTTTACTTCGTGGCCTTTACAATTTTGTTTGTTTATATTTTATAATGGATATATAAAAACTTAAAACTTTAAAATACTGATAGAAAAAAGAGTGCAGTTCTATACACATGAGATATTTTATTATATACAACACCAGACATAAAACGAGCAGAATTTGTACACAAAAGCAATCTGTTGCCAAATAATGGATACAAAAAAGAGCTTCTCTAACAATTAAATTTTGTTTTACATTTAAATATTTTTTTAAAAATTTTTTTTTTGTAACCTAAAAAAGATAATGATATAAATAATAATAATAATAAATTTTTAAAGCATTACAAAATAAACTTGTTGAAGTCCAGCCAGTCTTTCAGTTGTCGTACTTTTATTTATATTCCCTGTCGAATTTTTTGTTTTAAAACTTAATCACATAAGGTTTGTATGTGAATTTGAGCGAGTCTAAATTCGTTACTCCTGGCTTTTCGTCACATCTTTAGGAATTTTTAAAGTTTTATGTTTTTAATTAAATTGTGATTTATCATTGAATTCATTTTGAGAAAGAGTTAATGATTCCACTGTATAGTTATTATATTTTTACTATGATGATGACATTCAAAAAAATATTTATTCATGCAACATTTTATTATATTTTGCTGTTTTAAAAAGGTAATATAATATTTTTTTATTTACGTTTTTTTTTTAAATAATTTTTTAGCACTTCACGAAATTTTGTAGAGGAGTGCTACCTACCACTACCAGTATGTAATTTAGTTTGCATTTATTGCTAAATATTAAACATTTTCTTAAATAATATATTATTTAATTTTCGTAAATAAAACCTAGAAAATGTTAAAAAATTCATTTATTGCCTTTGAAAGGGTATATTTATTATTAATATATAATCACAATAACATTGATTAAATTATAACTGTTACTAAGGCAGGAAAAATATTTCTTATTAGCAATTTCCATCATACTTCACATTTCAATTTTTTATAGCATCACAAAAATTTATACTTTTTATTTAAAGCGCTTTTTTATATTTTATTATACTTATAGCTCGCTAAGCTTCAAGCATAAAAAACAAAAGTTTTTTTGTCTAATAAAATTATAATATATGTTACATTAACCTTTTAAAAATAATTTATTTTTATTACATTATAACAGTGAGAAACGTGATCTCATTTGGCGTTCAACTTCTGACTTAAAAACAGTTTTTATATTTAATGAAATAAAAGAAATAAATTGATGTGTATGTAAAATGTAAGGGAAATTCTTGAGAAGATTGTTGAGCATTTTAAATAAAAATTGAAATTGACATGAACTTCATGTTACATGTAAATTGTAGTCCAAGAGGTTCTAAATAAGATCTTATTAATCTAATTTTTAAAATTATTATTTTAGAACCTAAGGAAAGCAATTTAAAAAATTTTCCACTTACAATTACAAAGGCAAGTCTAGGAGCTCGTTAGCAAGACAAAATTTTGTTAGTCAAACTTTAGAAATCGGCTCTCATTAGGTTAAGCACTTTTTAAAAATTTTAGTATTTCCTAAAAGATCTCTACAAAATGATGCACAATCGTACTTATTTATAAAAAGTTCAGAAACCCATAACTCGGAAAATATAGGCAAGCGCCAATTTCTTAACTTTGTGTTTTCTTTATTTTTTAATTCTCTATCGCTCTATATATTTGTTAGATTTATTCCAAATGATATGGAAAATATAGAGGCAGGCGTGGTGTTTTGCACGCTGCCCAGTAATATTTAGATAACTTCCAATATGAACTTAATTTTTAAAACTTTAAATGTTGTTCGGTTGTTTTCTATTTTTATTTTTGAACTTCTGGTATCTTGATATAAAAATAAAAATTTATTACTCGCATTTTAGTGAAACTTTAAGTATTAAATTAATTATCGTTTTCTTTGTAATTTGTAATTGTTTTAATATTTTCCGCACTTGGTCTATATCGAATATATTTATAGACCAATTTTGCAAATTTTCAATATACAACCCTCAGAAAGCGAATCTGACAGATTGCTTAAAAAGTTTATTTTAATTAGAGATTAGTCATAAATTTAACTTCTCTAGGTTTATCAGTAGAATTATCTCAATCCCAGAAGAAAGAGTTTTTATATTTATTTATTTTTTTATAATTTTGTTTTTTTTTTATTTTTTGTGAAAAGGCATGTTGCGATTAATTAGAAAAGGTTTTTCCGACTATTTTGGAAGGACAAAAAAGAATGTCTTTTGCTGTATTTAACTGAATAAAAATCTGCAAAAGATTTAAAAAAGAAGAAAAAGAATTAATTAAAGAAAAAGATAATAATTCTGTAAGCATGTTCTTTCTTAGATAATTATAATTAAGAAGTGAAAGTTTATAACTTCAATATTTTTAATTTTTATAAACATGGTCTTACTTTTGAGCAATTTTTAATTAAATTTAATTTATTTTTTCCAATATTAAACCCTTAAAAAACGTAAACCTTAAATTGTTGCCAAAATCTATTTTTATAACAAACAATTCACTTCAGTTCGTTTTCAGTTTTATTCACTACTTTTTTTTATTTTATTTTCGTTGCTACCGGTGCCGCTGCAATTCGTATAAAAAAAGCAAAATGACGTAATTTTTCTCTCAACAAACAAAACAATGCAAAACAACAGTAAAAACAATACACTATTCACCACAAACTAATTACGAGCAAAAAAAATACCCACAATATTTACTCATGCGAATACGAAATAAAGAGTTTTACAAAATGGACGAAAAATCTTACGGTTTGTAGTGTTTATTTTTTCAGGTAATAAAAAATCATTTGTCTCTTCACCATTTCGTGTGTTATTTCTATAATTTCCGACCCCATAAAGTATATATATTCTGAGTTCTTATGCATAGCGAAGTCGATCGAGCGACGTCCGCGTGTCCGTCTACCCATCCGGGTTCGGATTGAAATCACCTCTACCAAAGCTAGAGAAAATTTAAATACGCCAATCGATTAGAAATAGTTTTAAAAATTGCTATTAAAAATCAGCAAGATCGGTACATGTCATTTAAGGCAGCGGGCAAAACAGGCAGGCGTGCCTCTGATTTTTCCATGTCTTTTGGAACAAATCTAGTTAAGTAAAATAACTCCAATCAAAAAAAAAAAAAAAAAAAAAAAAAAAAAAAAAAAAAAAATATATAGGGAGATAGAGAATTTCAAAATAAAAGAAAAATAAAGTGAAAAAATTGGCACTCGCCCATTTTTTTGCTCTGGGCCTTTAAACCTTTAATGAAAAAGTACGATTGTGCACTATTTTTTTTAATACATCAAGATGGTTATCATTTAAAAGCTATTAAAGAAATCTTTCAGAAAATACTAAAATATTTTAAAAATGCTTGACCCTTTAAGAGTCGAAGACATTTTTATTTAAAATTATATTTAGTACTTAATTTTTTCTTATTTTTAATTCTAATTTATTTTATCCCAATATTATTATTATATTATATTTGTTTTTTGTTTGTTTTTAACTGTACTGAAAGAGCTCATTGCACTCACTTTTCATTAACGTTTTTGCTATTGTCTATTTAAAATATTGCGGCAAAATTTAATTTTGTTCGCAAAGTTAAAATCACAGCTATCTTTTATTTTCTAATTTTCTCAAGCATTAGGTCAGTTTTTTAAATAAAAGTATTGTTTATTAAAAAATAAAATTAATTATAAAGTTCAAAAAAATATTAATATTTTTATTACAGCTATCCGTGAATGTGAGCACTAAAACACGAGACAGGCACAATATTCACTTCATTCATTTATTGATAAAAAGAATGTGCTGTTTTGTGAGTTCAAATTTCAACTAAAATATCTCAAAAATAGCAAAAAAAAAAGTTCTCTATTCCAGCATCTTAGTAAACTAGAACCAATGGGTTTCTTTAAAGTCATCAAAGTTTAGTTCTTGCAGCTTACTGCCACTAGTCCTTGGTATAGCGGCAAGTTTGTCGCTTTTCTGTGATCCGTGCTCAGCGTTAGGATAATATTTAAGAGATGGTTTCAACCAAAGGCGCTACAACCAAACGCTCGAAGTTGAGAAGGAGAAATTTTATAATAAGATTATTAGAAGGCAAATTAAAATCTTATGTCACTTTAGGAACACTTTTTTCTAAGCTTTTTGATTAGTTCTATTAACAGTTTCAACTAAGCAATTGTCTTTGACTACATTGCAGCTGATTAAGAAAGCTTAGACTAAAACTTAAAGAAAAATATATTTTTAAAAACAAGTAAAAATTCGTTTTATAACAAAAAAAAAATAAATAAATAAAACTATTTTCTTTCAATTAATTAAAATGAATCTTGCCTTAAAAATTTATATACAATATTTAGTTCACGTACGAAACTTGTTGAATATTTACACAACGAATAAATATTTCTTCCGCTCTTTACATGTTGCTGTTAAATATTTTTAGGCAATAAATTCTTAATTTATTGTTAGAATAAAACTTGTATGTTTGTAGCCGTGTACAAATAAGTATATTTAACAAATAAAAAAACAAATAGTAATCAGGGTTAGAAAAAATAAATGAATACATTGCGTATTTTAAAATCAAAAACGCAACAGAAATAGTTTGATGCGTGAAGGCAAATAAAATAATGCATGTGACTAAAAATAGCATTTAGTAATTGCTGTCCTTAATGACATTAAACAAAGCTTATTTTTTGTCATTTTTAATGATCTTACTTTGAACTGTCTTAAAGTCTTATTAAATGTGTTTTAAAAACCTATAGAAGGACTTAGATTTATAAATTCTGGATTACTACTCTGTTCTTTAGCTCAAGTATTTTTTTAACGATTTTATTGCTCCACTGTTTTATGTAATGAAAGACAAATGTTTTGTTGTTTCTGCAGGCATTTAGAATAATCGTGTTACCCTCTTTGGAAAGGAATAGAGAAGAAACGTTAGTTAGTGAAGATTTGTGATTAATGATAAAGTTAAGAAACACTGCAATTACAGGTTATATTTATTTTAGGCAAATTCAAGTTTTTATTTATTAGTTGGCTTTGTTGATGGTTTGTTGCTGTAGAGTAACCCTGTGTGTGTATCATGAGTTAAAAGCCTTAACAGACATATAAAAAAGACGTTCTAAAATTTCAGAGGCTGGGATATGAACCCAGGCTATCAATATTACACACATATTTGGAATTCAAAGTGCTAACTAGTTAACTTACAGCTGAGATATTTCAATTAACGGGAAAAATTTTTCAATTAACGAAAACAAATTTTATTTTTATTTGACATACATACATACATACATACATACATACATATATATGTGCATAAGTATTGTAACTATTAATTGACATAAAGAAGTGAATTAAATCATCCCAACACACATTCAAGATTTTCAGTTGGATTAAACTGTTAACGATACGCTGCTGTTACTTCCCACCGCCCAATAATTCTTAAGTATTATTTTAAGTAAAAGATTTTTCCCTTTTTATATAGTCCAGAACGTTAAAAGATAAAAACAATCAATGAAAAGTATTATTTACATAAGAATATTTTTTACATTTCAGGATTGCCAGACTATAAAATCAGGAATAGAGGTTTTGAAATTGATAACACATTTAAGAACTTTCCTTAGTTATATAGCAGAATATTAAGTTTACTCGTAATAAGAGCATATAGAATGGTGCCCCAGGAGCCTGGTAGAGTGAAACGCCACAAAAAAAATTTAACGGGAATCTCTAACAGCCAATCCAATGTGTAAATTAATATTTGGGGTTCATTCTGTTTAAATACAATTTTTAAAATTATATTGTAGCAAAAAGTAGAAGATTTACATAACTTGATTACAATGCTTTTCTTAATAAGATGGCGGTTAGAAATCTAACACTTATAAATTATTTGGTTTTATTTATTTGATTTAAATGAATATATGTCGCCCTAAAGTGTTATATTTAGAAAACTGTTTTAGCTGAGATATAGCAAATCACAAATATTTTTAGACATTTTATTAAAAACAAGAGATTAGTAAAGACAAAATCACGTTAAATACAAAATTTTAATATTTATAGCCTCAAGTGGAAGCAATTATAAATAATCATTAAAACCTTAAAGCAAAAATACGAGCTTATAATAAACAAAAATCTATTTCTCGATTAACATGCTTTTGAAACATACTTAAAAAAAGTCTGAAATATATTTAGCGTTAACTTATTATCGGAAGATGTTTATATATTTATTAAACAAAAAAATAAAAATAATTTAAGGATTTTCAAAATTTAATAAAAAAAATTTTTCTTAATATTTTGTTCAAATAATAAACTTTCTTTTGGTAGAACTTAAACATAAGTTGGCAGGCATTTTTGAATTCCAGTAGAATTCTTAACTGCAGATATCTAAAAAATCTAAAGGGCATTCAGAAATTTTAAGATAAATTTTATTTGTTTGACAAAAAAAAAAGGGAAAAGAAACCTGAGAACTCTGATCTTCAGAACAATAAGAAAAAAAACAAAAGATAAAGAATTGCAAAAATAAATAAGAAATTAAAAATGTTTATTGTTTTTTACTGGAAACCGGCATAAAAACAAAACACAAAAACATTATAATTTTTGATTTATTTCTCGCTTGTGACTGATAAGTAGGCTACAAAAGCAAAAATATTCGCAATGAAAAACAATGAGTTTTTAATACATAATGCAACCATAGAAATCCAACCGAAGCAAGACTTTCATTTTCGAAACGTCAGTGAATCAATGTGTAATATACACGGCGCAATAAATGGACAACAAAGTGATTACCCAAAGAATAAATTACTTTTGCCAGAAAAAATTTTGGAAATAAACGTGATTTTTTGCGTGTTTTTTTCATTGCACTGTTTCGATAATAAAATTGTATCGCTCTATCTTCCTTCGTAGAAAGGGGAAACGGGACTTAACTGTGATTTTATATTTAAACAATTGAAAGAGGTTAAAGAAAATCCTGTTGAACGTTTTTGAAATTTAAGGGAATACGTTATTGTACGTTTAACAGCGGCAAATTAAAATACATCATTCCAGAATAAACAAAAATTGTACGAAGGTACAACACTGGCATTACTATACTAACGTATACTGGGACAGTTGAATCTTAACGACTATAGATAAGTTGAGGATAGTTAAAAATAAAATGTAGATAAAAAAAAGTTAGTAAAAGAGTTACGACTCATGCCATTCTACAAATTTTTGTTTCAAATAAGAAAGCAAAACAGAGCGCTCACTTGACTTTTCTGTGGAATTTTTATTCTTTTGCTTCAATTTATTAATTTTTTTATTTCATCTTTTTCACAATTATTTACATATACACAAAATATGTGTTTGTCATTTCGTTTGTTATTTCACAACATGCATTTTTTTTAAATTTTAAGTACCTACATACACAAATACACTAAAAGTCCTAAAACTTCAGGGAAAAATAAACAAAATTAAAGAGAAAAAAAAATCGGATTTTTTTAATAATTAATGTTCTTTTAAAGAACCGAAGGAAGATTCACGAAAAGTCTTAAATTTAGACAAATATTCAATATTTGCGTAAAATGTCACGTTTTAACCAACAAAAACAAACGTTAAAAAAAACTCAAAATTGTTTAAAAGAATCAAAACTTTACAGTAGAATTCTTAAGACCCTACCAAAAATTTTAAGATTCTTCGAACAAAAAAAGGATATTTACTGAAAAAAATATAAATAGAAAAAGTTTTACTTTCTCAAAAAAAAAAAAAAAAAAAAAACGTGTCGAAATTTATCTCTAGAGATTTAGCTAATAATGTGCTGTTTCTCTAAAACAAGCAATCAACTTGTTTTCCATACGAGTTGAAGGCTTGTAATATAAAAACAGCACATTAATCAATTTCCATAATCTTTAAATTTTTTTAAAATATCCGAAATTTCTCAAGAAATCAAAATTTCATAAAACTGATTTTTTATTAATATTTGATTGTTTTTCGATTTACTGGTATATATTCAATAATTTTTCTGTTTACTTTTTTATTTCCTTTTTGTTTTTTGAAAATTTTCCTATTTTTGGTGAATAATATATTTTTTAGATTTCTTGAAATTGTTGGAGCTTTCGTAAAATCGGTGTCTATTAAATTTTTGAAAAAAAAAAATCAAGCCTTAATATAACTTTTACTGAAGTCAGATTAGTCTAATAACGAATTTCAAGAAAAAATATCTGAAGGCAGGTCGAAAACATAGATATGTCAGTGATCTAAGACTCATAAAAGCGCTTTTTAAAAAATGGGAAATGGAATTGTCGTTAAAATATTTTAAATAGAAAACTTAATCAACTTTTAACCATTTTTAAGTACCCATTTAGTAAATAAGAACCAGACTTTAGTTAAACAAAAATAAACAAAGTTTCTTTACTCTGCTCAATATTATCCTTTTTAGCAGGTCTGCCTGGGGTTTACAATATTTGAAAAAGATATTTACGCCAACACATACTCCCATAGAGATACAATATTCTTCTGCAACATATAACATAGATAATTTAAGAATCAATCGTTTTTGTAACACAAAAGGAAATGTACTTGAAGGCACTGAAATAACCACCTTAATACAAATTGATTCTAATTTTTCACTTTATGTTGTCATAAAAACGGAAACCTTATGCTCTACTGGCATTGAAATTCAAAGAAATAAAATTTTTGGAAATGCCGCTGTAACTTTTGCAAAGGACCTGTATGTCCAGATGATTAGATAAAAGTTTTCATGTATCTTAGAATTGGGAATATGACATACAAAAGTGATAATGGTCAATTTTATTATGCCAACGAAAGAACGATAATGTGTTGCGTCATCGTCGCCAAAGAAATTTGTTTGTAGTGAAGAAGACAGTGATATTAAATTGAAGATCTACAAAATATTCAAAAACTAGGAGGATGATAATTTAATGACGTCATATGACGGTATAGGTAAGTTGAAACAACTAGGTTACCTACTTTTATTAAAAAAGTGTATTTTTTTAAAACGTATAAACATAAGGGGAGCCCTTTGACTTCTCAAGATTTGAATAAAAAGGCAGGCTGTATGCATGTTGCACCGTCTTGAATTGAAACAAATCAATTTAGTCACAGACCACCTTCTATCAATAACGATATCGAGAACCAGAAATGTTCACTGCTTTAAAAGCCCAAAAACCGCCTAATTAACACAGCCTTCAAACTGAAACAAAAAATTTATAAAAATCAACATGCTGATGGTCAAAAAGCAAAAAAATTCCTCATTTCCATTTATTATTAACTGTCATTATTTCAATATTTAAATACTATTTATTATTAAAAATAAATATTTTGATAATAAATTTTAGTTAAAATTGTACTTCTCTTGTGATATGTGTAAAAAATTTATAATCTTTAAATATTGTTTCATGTTATTTCTTTTCAGATTTTATATTATATGACGCTTTAGAACCCACTGATGCTTTCATTTTACTTTATAAATCAGCAAATGCTTTAAATAAAAAACATCGTAATAAAAACTGGTAGAGCCTTTTAAACTAGGCATGTAAAGTGAACTACTTTTACAGCATACGTCCTTTCATCGGCCTGGGTTGTAATATCCATGAACAAGAAAATATGGACAGATTATAATTGCATGTTGCATTAGTTGCTAACATACCGAGTGCATATCGGTAATAGAGAAAAACTTATTAAAGACATTCACAGTATCCCAAAGAAGATGAACTAAATTTCATCAAAATGTTTCAAACTTACAATCATAATGGCCATGAAATTTTTCACATAGCTGTGAATATAAAGAATTATTGATTGCGACATTCTTTAAAAAACACAAAATAAATACTTTGGATTATAAAGTATTAGGAAGTGGATATTTCATTCTCACTTAGTTGCAAAAAACAATTTAGAGAACATATGGCCACTAATTGAAAGATATATTCCAAATTATAAGTGTAAAAAATTATACTGAAGTTAAAGTTCAAGATTTGAAGATAATGATATTAATATTGATGATATGGAGTCAGGTGAAAAGGAGTTGAAAAATAAAGACGAATGAAAAATGATATAAATATTTAATTATATATTATGATGTTTTTACCCAGTATTCAATGTTTAAATTTATGGCAAAGCAAGCATTTTTTAAATAATTTAATAAAAAAAATAATTTAATAAATAATTATTTTTATGTTTGATTAAAAACGAACAATAATTTGCTCGTTAAGAAAAAGAAATTTTTCTTTTTAAAATTAAAATTTATTAAAACTGTCTTAAATAAAATAGAAGGTTTTAGTGCTAATATTATAATTCTTTATTTTTTTTAAGTTATTACTTGAATTGTTTGATATTATAACAAATGTATTAATTAATTCTGCTTTTTCTGATGTCTAATTTTACATGTTCTCCTAAGAGAACGTCCGCATAAATTTGTAGATAATTTTTCTTTCTTAATAAAAATGTTAAAATTATAATAAAAATGAACCCAAGCCGAATTAAATAATTATTTTTTTGCTTGTCTTCCGTGTAGTACTAAAAAAAACCTTGTTGTCTTTTAGCAATCTCCCAAGAAAGATCAAGGTTTGTTGGGCGAAGGCTATGAGATACAGTAATTTTTCTGTAGCACAGTGTAATTAAAAACTTATGCAAACTTAAACCTTACTCACCTTTCTTCTCTTCGTGTTAACGACAAATGTCCCAATCTGTAAGAAAAAGCAAACAAATACATTATTTAAAAACTTTGCATACTTATAGAGTTTATCAAACAAAAACTGTTACATATTTTTAAAGTTTAAAGTTATAAAAAATGTTCAAGCAATCAATAAATTTTATATAACGAAAAACAAAAAACATTTGTACTTTACCAAAATAAATAATAATAGTTTTAAATTTTTCTTCTCCCAAGGTTTTATTATAAAAAGTAATAAAATTGTTAATATAAACTGTTTTATGAATACAGTTGTTTAAATAAAAAATTATATCAATAACATTTCAAGTTTATTTTTCAAAAAGACAAAAAGAAAACATTAAAAGTTAATATTTTTTGGCATATATCAGGCAGTATTGATTTCCTAGAACAATTCTTATTATTTTAAAGTACCAGCAAATAAAGTTTTCTGGTCTTATTTTGTTGGAAACTACTGTGTAATTGTTATTAACTACTAAAAAAAAAAAGAAAACCACATTACTTTTATAAATGGCATGGTTTTGGCATGCAAACAAAAACTAAAAGAAATTTACAACAAAAGGAGAAAATATTTAATAAAAAATATTTGTACAAAAGTAACTGAAATTTTCTCCTAAAAACAAACTGTACAGTTTACTTTGGAAAAATGTTTTTGCCACACTTTCCATTCATAGGAAATAGAAAAGAAACGTTTTTAAAAAGTTATATACAGAGTTTTTATAATAGAAAATCTCGTTTGTCGTTCACTTTGAAAAAATTCTACGTAATTAGGAATACAAATTGGCAAAATGTTTATTCCTAGATTTTCGGCCACTATCGTAAAAATGTCTATTTATCTATTTGATACCTAATGGTAAGGATATAGTTGTATGTGAATTCAATTCCCAACTGAGAATAAATATTTTTTGTTTTTTCAAAAAAACATTTAATACCGTCGAGTTACACGGGAGAATTAAAAATCACCATAATCAAAGTCTTAATTCCTTTAAAGTAACAAGCGTTTGGTGTCCAAATTTAAACAGAAGATAAAAATTTGGTGTTTTATAATTAACTACGGTAAGATCCAGCTGACTCAAATAATAAATTAATGCTGTCATAGTCAGCAATGGTTAATTTCTGGATATAAGAAATACAACCATATTTATTTAATTTAACGGTGCAAGAAATAATAGTGCATTGGAAGAAGTTGTCATTATTGGTTCATACTTCTTTAAAAACGACGACGATCGCTGGCTTACGCTTATAAGTAATTGGCCCATGATAAAATGACAGAGTGTGAACGACATGTGCTGAAGCAAAATTATTTGGCAACCGTAGCATCACGGCTTGTTTACTTTTCACTATTTCATATGCTGTTTCCTTTAATCGTTCATTTATTTATATATGATCAACCGGCCTCAAATTCTCTTGCAGCTGCCTAAACTTAATTTATTATTATTTTTTTTTATTTTTTTTTGTTACTAGGTTCACTGAGAAATTAAGCTTCTTTACAACCAGCAAAGTCACAGCGATCTATAGAACGTTTAATAATTCCATTAGATGACCAATATAAATCCAATGTGTTTGCCATTCGAACAGAAAAAAAACTTTGTTAATTTAATTTTCTCAACTTGTTTTAGTTTTTATATCTGTTCATTTCTATTGGAAAACCTTTTCGTTTAATTTGTATTTCTTGTTTAACACTTGAGTGGGCGTGTTTGTGTATTTTGTCGAAAAGAGTTTTTTACTGTGTAATCAATTAAAAATATTTTTTTATTTCATTGGTTTTTTAACTTTTTATGTGAAAAAACTGTATTTAAATTTAAAAATTTTTTATTATTTAAATTATTTGACACTTGATACCAGTTTACTTATTATCTCGCTAATAGAGTAAAATATTTAAACATCATTTTAAATATAAAATTGTTTAAATTATTTTCTATTTTATTAAGCTTTGGGTCCTTATATTTTTTATTAATATTATATATATTAAAAAAAGGGTCAAATAATCATTATTAAACTAATTATAAAATTGTTTCTAAGGGCAGCAATTGGCATGAGATTTGGATTTGGAAAAGATTTGTTTTTAGCTTTTGTATTTTATATCTTTAAAAAATAATAAGAAACTCAGCTTTGATAATTGAAAATGATCTGCATAGAATGCCAGGTAAGGCTACATTAATATGATAGCAAACGGTTTGATAAAATCAAGATTTGATATTAATAGAAATCTCATTTTTTCTGTTAGGTTTTTATCTTTTATGAAACCATAAAGTATAAAGAAGAGATTAGGGTTGAAGTAGAACAGCAAACGGTTTTGAAACACAAGCAATGTTTTTTTTGCAATTATTTATGATTCTTTCGTATTGTAATCTTATAATCAAAAATGTATTGGTAATGGTATCTAGAGACTAAATTTTATAATTGAAAACATATGGTACAAGACTTGAAAATGTCGCTTACAGTTAGTTTACTGGCTGCATGACATGTTTCATTACATAATAAACGAAAAGAAATTAATAATCTCATCAGACATTATTTGTCAAGGCCTTGTTTACAAAAATCTGCACTAAACATTGAAATGCACTCACAATATAATGCATTTTGATTTAAGCAATCTTTAAATTCTATATGTAACATTTTTTACTATGAACAGAAGCGTTAAAGTAAAAATTGTTTCATTGTTAGAATGACTTTGCTCATAAAATTTGTTTTCGAAAATATAAATATATTGTTAGACCCCAAATTCTCAGCTGTCAAATTGTTTTTTATACGCGACGGCAACACTTTACTACATAAATGGCGACAAATTCAACACCGTAAAATTTGAAGCACCCTTTAAATTCAATTATTTTCGTTGATAATGCCATAACTAAAGAATTGCCGAAATAATTTGTATATTTTATTTAAATATTTTCAAGGATTGGTCCAACGAAAAGAAAAATTCAAAAAAAATTAAGAGAGTGTGACACCTCCCATATGAAAAAATGCTTACTAATGTTTATCTAGAAATTATACAAGCTGTAGTCTTGAATTTTACCGGTTTAATAATACACATTCAGATTAAGGAAGGACTAGATAAGGCTAAGGACATGTCACCTCATTTACAAAGTAAATATTAATAATGTTATATCTAAAGAACAGCATTTGGTGACGTGCTTAGTTCACATAAAAATAAATCACAGATTTCATAAATTGAATAGACATGGACATAATGGTCAACAACTATAAAGGGATATATGTACATGTCGCCTTATAAGATCCTTCAAGGCTCATTCTAATAACCCTTTAAAAAAATCTTAACATGTTTTTTGTACTTTTCAAAGGACAAAATAAAAAGCGTTATTACTCCATTGCTATACCGTGTCAGAAGTAAATAAAAAAAAACATAATTAGTAAGAGATATTTATTGTGGGATGATGGTTCATTTAAGATAAATTTTTATATCTTCTTTTCTATTTATTTACTTATTTTTTAATTTTGCCATCTAAATGAAAGAATACTGTTAACAAATAATATAGCTGAGGTAAAAGGGTTGACAATTAGGTTTAATGATATTATGCAGATACTTAACAAAGTCGTTAATGGCTGCTTCAATGGTGCTTTCATTTATATAGTTATTTTTGAGAAGGCTAAGATAAAATCGAAAAACCCCAAAAGGAAGTAAAAAATGAGGGTGTTTTTTTTAATTATTTTTTTTTTAATAAAAAATTTTTTTATGAAATAATTATTGGACATTAATAATCTCAAATAAATATTCGTAAGTCAGCTTAGTTTGTCACTTAGCAAATAATAAGGAGCTTTCCAAAAGTCCTTGTAAGTTTTTTTTTTAACAAAATCTTAAATTATTTTAAAACTTAATACATTACACACATGCTAAAATAAAATTTAAATTTCCTTTAAGAGTTTCTGTCGTCTTTTAAATAATTACAATAAATATGCTTCAATAACTAGAAATAATTTTATCAGAAAAAAAAATCAAATCATTAACACTTAATTTATTTTCTATTTGCACGTGTTTACAGAAAGCTTCAGTAGGTGTATTTAAAATTATAGCGGTATTTATTGTCATGTCGCACGTTTATAACGTGCAGATCTGTGGTCTGATTAAGAGAGATAAAAACTTTTAACACTTTTTGATAAATGAATTAATTAGTCATTGATTTGTAATGCGTGTCAAATTTTATATTTAGCAACAGTTTGTACAAATTTGTATATTTCTTAAAAAACGATAGTTCGATATGCATTTTAATTACATTTAAATTGCAATTGTAAGTTTGTTTTTAGTAAAATAAGAAAACAATTAATCATCGTTGACCTATTTGTCCTATTTTTTTAGCTGACAAGAAAAGCAAGGCCAAAAATAACAGAGATAATACAAGCTGGTAAAAATATTTTTTTATTTCTGTTACTATAAACAATAATAGAACAATTTAAAATTTTTATTTAAAATTTTTTTCAGTCATGAGAAGATAAAGATTTAAGATGTAACCAACTGGAAAAGTGCCATCTGAAAAACTTAAATTCATATAATTTTTTTTTTTCAAATTTAATACATGTGCAAACAATTGATTGAAATTAAACACCACTGAACTATTTGTTGTGCAAATAGACAAGAAATAAACTTTTCTAACGAGAGTAAGAACCAAGACAAATAATAAACAATAGACAGTCGGTAGGGTTGTTTTTTTTTTTTTTTGTTTTATTAAGTATAAAATTTATATGGCTTAACCAAGCAGGGGTTCAACTCTTGTTCATTTGCCCATATTTTACATCATTTTTAAATTGATCTCAAAGAAAACTATAAGCAGATGTGAAAACAAGGATTATTTTCATGAATACATAGCATTTTAAACAACTAACAAAATCTATTCCTATGAACAAATAATTTGAACAGCAACAGAGATGCATTTGAAATTTACATGGATTATGTATGCGCTATAACAGCAAATTTTAAAAATTTTAATTAAAAACAAGTAAGAGTGCTACATTTGAGTGTTCGAATCTTATATTCCTTTCACGATGTATGTAAATCTAGTTTAGTGATGTAGCTCCTATCAAAACAACATAAAATGAAGTCACAAGAATTAAAAAATAAGAACAAAAAACATCATCGGCTCTTAGTGGGTTAAACATTTAAAAAAAATTATATTTTCTAAAAGATCTCTTTAAAAGCTTTTAAATGATACCCATATTGACCATTTTGACAATCGAACATTTTTGGTGAAAATTTCAGAGACCCACAACTCGGAAAATATGGGCAGGCTCCAATTTTTTCGCTTGATGTTTTTTTCTTATTTGTTATTTCTCTATTTCTCCATATATTTGATTTTTTGATTGGAATTACTTCATTGTTGAAAATGATGTGAAAAAATAATGGGCAGGTGTTTAGCCCATTGCTATAGCTGCTTTTTAACAGCAAAATTTTCGAAACTATGTTGTATTTAAATTTTCTCTAGTGCGTTGGCAAAATTGATTTCAAAATTAACACGGACGGAAAGACGGACATCGCTCATTCGATTTCGCTATGCATAAGGACTTAGGATATATGTACTTTATGGGGCCGGAAATGGATATTGTAGAAATTTCAAAAGGAATGACAAACTTATACCCTTTTTCCTTTTTCGTTAAGGGTATAAAAATAGGAATAATTTTATAAATATGTAGCGGTACTAAAAATGTATTTCACTGAGCTTGCTAACAGTTGGTCTGCATTTAAAAAATGATTTTAAAAAATTCTTCAATAATTTCACAAAAAAAAATATTTAAAATTTTCCTGCATTGCGTAAAATAAAAATTCAATTTTCCTAACACTGCTATTTATATTTAATTTGTCTTAAAACGAACAAATTCTGCAACATTCTTCAGCATTGTAATAATAAATATTTTACCAAATTCTAAGGCCTTTTTTCTCTTATTGTAGTTTATGCAACAATAACAGCGAAAACAGATGATTCATATTTGTTTTAGAATTATCGTTTTGAATGTCAGACAGTTTGAGTGTAAATAAACAAAAACAAACAAAGAAAAGCTTTGATAAGAAATAAACAAAAGTTATTCCATAGAACTTTTTTAAAAGAGATACTAAGAATTTAATAAAGAATTTTTATTTTAAATACTAAAAATATATGTTGACATCTTAAACGAAATGTTGATATGCTTTAAAACTAAAACTAGAATTAAAAGTTTCGTAGTATTTTTATGCTCAGTTGATAAATAAAAAGCATTTAAAACTTTTTAATTTTGAACACTGTATTTTTATAATTTTAATACAGATTATATATTAAAGTTTTTTGACCTTAATAATCTGTATTAAATGTTGTTATGTATTTATTCAAGTCAAGGTTTTAAAATATATGATTTCTTACAAAATTATTATTTCTTATTTCGAATAAAATTTATTGTATGGGCAATTCCATGAATATGTCCATGCCGCCTAAAGAAGATACAAAAGGAAGACACAGTATTAGCGATAGATTTATCGCGTACTATGTCTCACTAACAATATTAAATTTTATTCATTACTATCTCTTCGCTACCCCAACAGAAATAATAGTACCACATCGGCTCTTTTGAGCCAGCCAGCTTTTTAATTGATTATTTACCATAATGAGAATATCAAAACTTAACCAATTAAAGTTCTCTAGGTATATGATAATAATTTGTCACTTTATATGGGAGGTACGACTCCCACTATTCCGATCCAGCTAGTTTCTCACTACATTATGTATATTAAAATGAGAGATATTTGAACAAAATTTTGAATTACAGTTATTAAATAACATAGTGATAAGTATTGACTTTGTATGGGAACTGCAACGCCCATGTGATATATAAAATAAAAAGTACCCTATTTTACCAACCGCATATATGATAACAAACTGTAGAAATTCTATGGTGCAGGCAGCTATAGCTTTTCGACAAACAAACAAACATACAAAAAAAAATACAAATTTTGTGCTTTATATATGGGCATTTCTCCAATGTCGAATGCGAAATTATTTTTTGAGTAATTGGCACTATACTTGGTGGTGTCAAATTAGTTTGCAAAAAATCTCTGGTGAGCAAAGCCAGCGTTGGTCATACCATAGAGGAAAAAATACTTGCGCCCAGCTTAAGGCCGGCTGCGCAGGAAATCTTTGGAAAGCAAAGAAAAGTATGTCCATACTAAAAACGACACAATATCAATGGACATTGTGACTTTTTTCAAAGCAACATATTGTCCATTGATATTATGTCACTTTTGGATGCGACATAAAATCCATGACTTTAAATTTTTTTCGGTTGACGTTTCTGTGGAATTGCCCATATATTAAGAGATAAAATTACACAAATTTTTTTTTAGGAATTATTAACGAAAAAAAATTCACATTAAAAAAACAAACTACACCTCCCTTAGCTCGCAGAATTTCGTAAATCTTTTGTTGTACTTAAAAATCATTTCCGTTTACCGTCGCTTAATGTATATCCCTGTTTTGCTTTGTGTTTTGGACCATAGTGTATTCAATGTGCTTAATTTATTTTTAAATATAATATCTTTGAAAAAATCAATTTCTTATTAATTTTCGGGTATTGTTTTATGTTTGCAAAATTTATTTCAATCTACAGGCGTACAAATGTTACGTACAGTGCCATGGAAATGCCCATATATATTGTATGTATATATTATTTTTATTAGAAAAGACCTTAAGCTTAAAATAAATAGATAAGAAAATTTAATACAGTTTTTAATAATATATAAATCCAAACGAAGTGTCTTGTAACAAAAAAAAAAAAGAACTTATTTCCCCTGCAGAGTACACAAAACTTTACATATATGCGTATTTAAGTTATTTTAAATTTCACTCGCACATTTCAACAAAAAAATTTTGATTGTAAACAGTTTACGATTTTCACACCTAAAATTATTAAACAAAAATGTTTATGTAACTAAAAATAATTTAAAATAATTTGTTTAAAATCTTCTGAATGTTTAGTTAAAGTATTTACACTTCAAAAACAATTTACAGCTTCATTAAAATTTTACTGTAAAAAATTTAAACAAATTTCTCGAAAAAAAAAATTCACAGAATATAACACGCCGATTAGGCCAAAAACAGTTTTGGATAATTTTTATAACAAAACTTTTTTATAATTTTTCTAAAGTCCCTAATTTTCATACATAAAATTTTAAGAAATAACAAAATTAATTCATTTTATTGTCTTACAAGAAAATTTATAAATTTTTACAGTTGATTTTAAAAATACCATTTTCAGAGATTTGAGCAAGTTTTTAATCTTTTAATCAAATTTTGTTTTTGAATTAAATATTTAGCAAAACAAAAAAATTTTTTTTATTTAATAAAATATTTTTTATATTTATTTTTCATATTTTAAAATTCATTAAATGTTTATCTTTTCAAACACATGAGCTCCTTTTTTAGACTCTTTTGTAATTAGAATTTTAATCATGCTTTATTTTTATTTATTCATTTGTTTTTTTTTATAATTTGTTCAACTGATGATGATTGCCAACCGGAATTTATTACGTCCACTTCACAATTATTGCAACTGTTCATTCGTATGTACATAACATATGCTCATAAGTGTGTTCGCATTATTGTGTGCGTTTTTTTAATACACATTTTGTTGTAGCTTTTCGTACATTAATAATTGTTTATCTTGCGAGTGAAAAATTGTATAAAATTGTATAATTATGTGCTTAAATCCATATGAATATTTCAATAGGGTGTGTCAACATAATTTAAAATTATATTTCATGATTTTGCAGTAAATTTATGAAGAGCTTAAGCCTGAAAAGGCTGATAAAGTAAGCTAAGATCCCAATAGATCTCAGGGATCATTATAAGAGGGTACATTGAATTGAATTAATTAAAACGCACATATTTCTGGATTTTTTTTTTCGAACTTGAAGTCTGTAAATATTTTCTGTTGGAATTGATTTTAAAGTTTTGAATTAGAATTGACCAGTCTACGAAATATTTTAAACGTTGGGGTTCTTCTGAACGAAAATACCAGGATGTCAATTTTTATTTATTTTATTTTATTTGAATTAGTTATGGAGAACTGCCGACATTTTAAATTTAGAAAGCCACAATTGTGTAGTAATAAAATTTTCCAATGATCGTTACTGCCCCTAGTATATCAAAAATTTGAAAATTTACAGAAATCGTGGATAAAGCGAAAATTTATTTTAAGAATTTTAAAACACGCCCAAACCCTCCTACACTTAACACTTGAAACAACGTCATTCACATCAAAAAAAAAAAAGAATCAAACTAAAGATCAATTACATTAACGATTTAGTAAATAAATGAAGGAAAAATAAACAATTCAACGCTTGTTAATTTTTGACTGTTGATTGTTAAAAATGTTGAGGAAAGAATGTTATTAAAAATAAATTTAATAGAAAAACTAGTAAATTTTGAACATTAACGTAAAAATAAAAGTCCTTAAAAGATGTAATCATTGGCTTTTTATTAAACTAAAAATCTTTCTTTAAAAATATTTTACGTGAAATTCTAAATGCTTCTCGCATTAAAAATGCATTCAATTCATTCAGTTTTGAAAAAAAATGACAAAAGGAAATCTGAACACCCATACATTAAATTAAACGTAAATAAGTAAAAGTGATATATTCAGCTATTCCGAATCTTATATGCCCTTCATCATATTTATAAATAACGAATATTGGGTTGACAAATTAAGAAAAAAAAATATCGTACTTTTTGTGGAAAGTTCAGAGGCCTATAACTCGGAAAATATTCCTTCACTTGTTGTTTTTTCTTATTTTTTTAATTCTCTATCGACCTATATATTTGTTTTTTTTTAATAAAGTTACTTCACTTAACTAGATTTGTTCCAAATGATATGGGAAAAATTACAGGCAGGCGTAGTGCTTTGACCGCTATGTCGAAAGACGTGGAACGATCTTTGTGATTTTAAAAATTCGTCTAAGCTATGTCTGATCGATTGGCGTATTTAAATTTTCTCTAGCTCATCTAGTGCCTTGGCAAAGTTGATTTCAACACTAAAACGGACGGACTGACAGACATCGCTTAATCGAATTCGCTATGCATAAGGACTCAGAATATACATATATACTACATGGGTTCGGAAATGGATATTGTAGAAATTACAAACCTAATGACAAACTTAGATTTACCCTTTTGCCAATTTTTGTGCTGAAGAGTATAAAAAGAATTAATATTTATGTCACAGATATTTTTAATTAGAATAACGACATTTGTGAAAGAAGCACACAGTGCCAAAATAATAAGTTAAGCAGTAGCAAATATAAGAATGGTTAGTTTGCTACAATAAAAAAATCTTAAAATATGAATTATTTTTTAGCTAACTATCGCTGCAATCCTTGAATTAAGGTTCAGGTCTAGACATTCACCAGATATTATTAGAAAATTTATGGGGACAAATTTTGCGACATCTTTTTATTAAAAACCATCATTATAATCTGGTCAATGAGTTGAAAGGGGCAATCAAATAATTAAATTAATAAATCTTTCAAAATTTTAAATTTTATGTATCAAATTGTCATTTTTTTCCTCGGTTATCATCATCATGTTCTTTAACCTCTTTCAGCGGTGTAGGTACCGAGTGCCTCGATTAGTTCGATTTCAAATAGTTCGGCAAAATGGTGGAACCAATTAATCGCACTATGTGAGGTATTCCTCTACTTTTTAGACTTTAAATGTGGCACACACAAAATTTTTTTATGCATTTTTATTCACATTAAAAATAAAAATTAAATTTAATTCAATTTGTTTAAACATTAAAAATCTTGTTATTTAATGCCTCTCAGCTTTTCATATTTTTAAAATAACTTCTAAGTTATTTTATAATTTTTAGAAGATTTTTATATTTAATTTCTTGTAACTTGCAATAAGATCCTGTTAAAAAAAGAAGAGTAAGGAGTTTTAACTGGTTCTAGTAAATAAAATATTCCTTGAAACTTAAAGACCCTCTCTATCTTTTAAGACCTCTTAATATATTTTAAATCGAATAACGTTTAGACGGATTTTGGGTAATTTCTTTACTGTTTGGAATAGTCCGTAAAAGTTTTTTTTTCGGCGCCCACCTTTTAAATCCTCAGATAACTTATTTTACAAGTTTAACTGTCCATGCAAAATAGAAAGTCACACAAAAGTGTCGCGTAAAATTTGAATACAAATGACCATTTTTAAAACACGTTAAATACTTTAACACATTACAAATACTTTAAGACATTACAAATATTTAAATTTGATAATGAGCCACCTTTAAACAGAGGCAAGCAAAAATTAATTCACTCTCCCACTCACAATTATGTACAAACGAATGAAACAGCAATGATGCTACAATGTTTTTATGGTTGTATTAGATATTTTGTGTTTTATCATTATTTTATTTTCGTATATGTATCTAGACATATGTAGACTACTGTCTGAAAGTCTTTTTCTACTTTTGATTCCTCTTATATTTTAAACAAAAGATTAAATTCTTTAGATTTTTTATTAAAAAATAAAATATCTAAAGACTTTGTAGAATAAACTCTCATTAAACTATTAAATATGTATGAACTTGGTACACGAGTATGTAAATTTAAATATCTGAGGTTATTTTGTATAAAATATTCTATTAAAAAAAAGCTTATGAATTTTTTGTTGTTGTTGGTTATGGAAATATGTTTTATAGATGTTAACATGAATATTTCTGGGTTTTCAATGAAATTATAAGAAATTGACACGACTTGTTGTACAAGCTTTAATGCAGAGAAATACAATCAATATTTATTGCAGTAAAATTGCAATTTCTAGTTAAGTGAATCCTTTCGAGCCAATGACGTACACATTTTGCGAGGATTATTTAAATTGATTTTATTTTGTATATTACATTTTTTATTTGGCACTGCACACATGGCAAAGAAAATTTTTAAATTGTACCAACTGTTTTAATAAATTTTACTTTTAATATTCAAATGGTATTTAATACATTTTTACAAATTCGAGCTTGCTTTGCGTAAATATTTCAATTTGTTATAAATTTTTTATTGATATTTTGCAAGATCCTTTTTAATCATTTATCTTACTAAAATATAACTTATATATTCGTTGGATACACATGTGAAAAAAAAACATTTGTGGTACAAAGTACATTCTGTTCAAAACAAGTATTAAGGCCGGGCACATAGAATCCGTCATACGTTAAACTTTGACAAATTCAACTAAAGTCAAAGTAACGACGGATGAAGTTGGCACAATGAATACTTTGCTGACGGATGTTAAACCAAATCTTGCATTCTATTTTTATTCACTTTTAAATTTAATTTGTATATTATTCACTTTTTAAATTAATTAAATTTGTATCTTATTGTTTGCCACCAAAATTGTTTTATTAAAATCACAAAACACAATTGAAACACAGCAAGAGTTAAAAGAAAACAGAGAAGAAGAAGCAGTTGATAGTTGTCAAGGTATTCAAAAGTTAAAAGTTGACCAACTTTCGTACTTTGCGTTGACGGCCACGTATTGATTGTGACAACGCTCATAAAAAAAAACTTGTATTTTAACTTACTTGTCGGTTAAATTTGTCAAAGTTTAACGTATGACGGATTCTATGTGCCCCGGCCTTTAGCATCAAGTTGTTACTTATTTTAATTTGTACTGTTTCAGGCCGAAGGAGCAAAAAGTTACGATGTGCGGGCTTAACTTTAGATAGAGTATTAGAACTATTGTTTAAAAATTATAAATATATTTTGTAAATAACGAGAATAATAAAGAAGAATTTAAAATTTAAAAAAAAAAACAGAAATTTGACTATTTGTAAATTGTACAGTGGTACTTTAAAGGTTAAAATTGTTCCAACATTACCATCCCTGTTACAACGTGAATTTTTTGGCCACAAAAAATAGAATTAATTCCGAAATCACCTATATATAAAAGTAGGGCATCTCAGTTATATACAGAAAATAATAATACAAGTTCGTAGTTTTTAACCGTTTTTTTTATTATTTGTGCAGATTTCCTAGTTGAGCACTATAAGCAACCGTACTAAACTTTTTACTTTTTATTTTCGATTATATTTTTTTACATTCAAAGCCATATTATTTAACTTTATTACTTTTGAGTAAACAGCGGTTTTTCTTATTTGTAAATAAGCGAGGATATACTTTTTTAAGTGTTGAGTTTAGCGAGGTCTTACTGTAGTTTCTAGTTTTTCCTAACTCACTGGTTAAAATATGTAAAAATGCATCATACATTATTGTATGCACCACTTTCTTAATGTTGCATTACATTTTCATACAAATTTCATACAACCACAATTTGTTCCGAAAATTCCAGTACTAAGTTCACCCAAAGTGTAGAAGATAAACAGAAACAAAAAACATTTAATAACCATTCAGGTAGAAATATCCAAAAAGCATGACAAAAAAACTAGTTTTAGCAGCTGTTGGTCGGTTAGCAAAAACCATCAGTAAATAAATAAAAAGTAAAGCAGGAACTAAGAAAACATACGTATTCTTTGACCTTTAGCCTTGTTTTTAGAACGAAATGGTTAAAATTGTCAACAGTATTTGGTGTTGTTTTTTAAATATTATATGAACCCCATTTAGACAGGTAAATTTTACTTTGCAAAGATTTTATTTTGGAGAGAGGGAAAATGAATGATGGACATGGATGCTTAATTTCTTTCGTTGCTTATACACAGTTGTATATATGTACATCAGTGGCGGATTTACGGGCTTTAGCCCGAAAGCCCCCAACCCCTAAACATTCAAAATTATAATAATAAATTGATCTCTATTAAAATATGTATTTTAATTATTAATCCGATTACAAGCCTTAAAAGCTAACTTAATCTAATCCATTATTATATTGTAATCCATTATTATATTGTAATCCATTATTAAATTGTATAATATGTTCGGTTTTGTTGATATCGCTAACTTTTTAATAAAGTAAATATCACAGCCCTTATAAGTACGTACATAAGCTCCAATTAAAGCCAATAAATACAAGGCTGTTTTAAATATGGCGCTATAACCTGAATTCGGCGAATTCCTTCAGAACAGTGCGGGGAATTTGAGCCAGTCTGGCATGTGACAAAACTGACGCACATTCAGTGCCACTTTGCGCGAGGAACCGAGTGTAGTGTTTTGTGACTGCTATTGGTGGTGGTATGGTCAGTGATAAATGTAAGTTTTATTTATTGCTCATCAATATGTCGAAACGGAAACAGTTAAATATCTCCTCTTTCTTTAAGAAAACAAAAATGAACAGTGGTAATAAGAATGCAGAAGGGGAGCACGGCCTTGTTTTTATTTGTTAAATAGCTTGATTTTAGCAGTTCAAATTCCAAAGATTTCCAGGTACCCAAAGCCCCCCTCCCGTGCCACTATATACTGCAGAAATTCTCCTACTACTCAGAACTCAAACCCCCACCCCCAAGTAAAATCCAGGATCCGCCACTGATGTACATACATATATTTTTGGTTATACGCACCAAATGCAAAACATTCAAAGATAAAGAACGATAAAACAGAAGGAAAAAAAATTTGTAAAAGAAAATTTTTTGTGTGTGAACACCAAACAAAGTTTAAAAGAAAATTAACAAATCTTTGTCAAAGTAAAATTTGTGTGTCTAAATGCACTCATGTTTACCGACGTACACTATGAAAAATATATATTGTTACACTAAGGCCCTAACTAACGTTTGTTCTTCTTTACAGGATTAGAAAAAACTTGATACACAGTACAGTTTTGTAGTTGAAAAATTTTTATTAACGCGTTGTGTTACTAAATTCTCTTAAGCAATTTAATACTTTTAGTGGTGCATTAAAAAATCATTTATCGAAATATGTATAAAATTTTAATTTAAGAAAAAAGGAGTTATTACGTTTCTATATTAAGGTAACGAAATGTAGGTATGTTATTTGATATACTTTAGTCAAAGCCAATGGCGAGTGAGTACTTAAAATGATATGTAAAAGATATTTAAAATTTTTATAATTTTAATAATTTAAGTATTTACGTCCAGATTTACTCTATGCAATTTTTTAAGGCATTTTTTGCTCAATTCTTTATTTAAGTTACAGCATTATGCATTAGCAACAGTAACATGCCCTCAAAATTCAAGCAATACCATATTGCTTACCACTCCTGCTTCACCAACAAATAAAAATTTTATGCTAATTTCATGAAAAATTGCAAAGTGTAAATGCCGTATATATCTAATTAAAATGAAATAAAAAATTGTCAAAATCCAAGTTTAATTTAAAAAATTTTGTCCCAAAAAATTTGTTAAAAAGATGTATGTCTAATGCTAAATATACAGGAGGTACGGTAACATGAGCATTAGGCACTTGTGTGCCGCAATGTTTCTTGTTAGGATGAATGCTTCCTTTCATTTTACCTGAAATTTATAATTTTTTGGTGATAATTCATGTTTCCAAACACGATGTTCCCTCGTCTGTATTGATGCTTACAGTTTTTTTTTTGCAATATTTGGTTGAGAGCATTTATAGTTCGATAAATTTTATTACCATACCTAACAACTTTAAATCCCTTTCATTATATAATTTCTTTCTACTTATTTTCCTTCAATTCTTTCATTTAAAAGGTCTTTTTTAGGCAAAAGTAAAAATATCAAACAATCATAGTTAAGAAAAAAAAAGCTGAAGAAAGGATACAACCTAAAATATTGTCATTGTTTAAAAACGCACCTTTTTAGTTCTTCCCTCGTGTGTGCGTTGTACATTTGTAATGCAGAATTTACGAATAAAATTAGTGCAACTGGGATTTATAATATAAAACTAAAATTTTAGATCCACATCAATAGAAATATCCAACTAAGATTTTGAAAATAATTTTATTGTGTGAATGTACAGGTAACAGTTGTCGACTAGTCGCTTCGCAAGCAGCTGTCCATTAACATACATTTTGTTTAAAAACATTCCTACATTCATTTGAAATATGTCAGCTGATTGACACTCATGTTTCTACCTGGTTTTTACATTAGATTGAAACCTTCTTATTCTTTTAAAACTTTTTTTATTTTTTTTTTGCTTGTAATAACTAGACTCAATGATGATTAACAATCCTAGTTAAATTGAAACAATAGATAAAAATGCAATGATAAGCATTGAATTTCATGTAATATCTCATTATATGTTTATGTACTTCTGCATTTATTTTTATTTGTATGTATGCTCACTACTATTTTGCTCAATTGTGTATATATGATCGCGTCACATAATCCTATTTCACGCACAGTAGATTTAATAATGGAATTTTATAAAGAAACTGAAATCTCTTATACTCCCGTAGAGAGTTTGTGGAGTTTTAAACCGACTTCCATGTTAGTCTATATATAACTTTTATTTGTATATTTGGATCTTAGAGAAGTCATCAGAGTTGCCGGATGCTTTTACTTCTATGACTGTGTCAGTGCTTAAAATCGCCAAATAGCTTTTTATTAATTTTTTATTAACAATGTTTTGCTAATTTATTAATAGTGAATTTAGAGAAATTTTCAATGAATTGCTAAAAGGGATGACAAAGAACTAAAAAAGAAAAAGAAAAATAAGCTCTTAGATCTTTTCAAAAGCTTTTAAATGACACCTTTATTGAAAGTTTTCAAAAATATACTATACATTGCTATGAGTTTTTGCCTTTATTTTATGATTTTATAAGGATACACAGACGTTCCTTGGTACTACTTGTTATTTTTTTAAAGAAAATAGACTATACTCTAGATTATCATTTTAATCCTGCTTAAATTCACGGATGTAATTAATTTCAAAAAATAAAAATACTTTAAACACTTCAAGTAAACATAACATATCCTTTCATCACCTGTCTTATCTCTCATCTATCCTTTTCCTAAAGAATGTAGCACGGTTACCAAAATAACTAATTAGGTAATAATGCTTGAAGTGCTACTTCTCTTTAAAAAAAACGACCTCGGCAACAGATCTTCAAAATTACAAGAGTTCTTTTATTCGGTTTCAAAATGTTAAAACTTTTGTCATAAAAATCGCTGATTAAAAAAATAATAAATTAATAAATAAAACGCTCTACAATAACTAAATCAAAATCAAGATTCTTATTAGAAAGAAAACAAAAGTGAAAACTTTATAAAATATTGAATTAATTTCTTTAAAAAAATGCAATCATCAATTTTTTGTTTTAATAAAAATTCAAGAAGAACTTTTTAAACCTTCATTGTTCACCACAAACAAATGTTTAGGAAATTGGCGCTGTTTGCAAAAAAAAAAAAAAAAAAAAAAAAAAACAACTTCATTGAAAGCCAAAATAATCTGATTGAATTTTTTAGTTTTTGTATATTTTGGCGTAAATAAAGAAAAACCCGCTGTACTACTACCTCTGTTAACCTCCCGCGGAAATAAACAGTTTATGATGAAACGAAAACAAACCAAAGTATTTTGGTTTTTAAAGTTTTTTTCTGTAAAAGAGTTTGTTAAAATATAACAAAGAGACAAATTAATTTATTATTCTTAAGTTTACATGACTTAAACCGCCGCTGATCATCAGAGAAGGACAATTTAACAATTTAATACTTTATTTGTTTGCAATTTATTTTTTTATTTGTTGGAACTTTTGCATTGTATACATTTCATACTTTTTACGCTTTTATGCATTTCAAGCGAAGCATTTTTAATAATTTTTTATTTCGATTCGAAGTCATTCGAAGAAATTTTTTAAGCCAGATAAAAATAATTTTAGCAAAACTGGAAATAGAAATTTACATATATTTTTAAAGAATTTATAGAACAACATAAATGACAGTTTGAGAGTAGACTTGCTTTTCGCATTCTGCACTTCAAATCATAAAAAAACTTGGTCGTTTAGATTTAGCTTTCTTTTTTCAGTTTGTGATGAAACAGAACAGGTTTGCAACGATGTTCTCGAAACATCTTGACATAATAAATAATCGCATAAAATATTCTAATAAAATTTTCCTAATTTTTCATTAAAATTTATATATTTTGAATATAGAAAAAGACCAAACAGTAGTCAAAACATTAAGTCTACTATTTATAGCTGTCAAACACAAACTAAATGACCAAGGCGCTGCTATAACAATAAAAACGAAAACAGACACTTAAGTGTGCGGTAAACTTTTTAACGATGCCACCTGGTAAAATTAATTCGTCTTGTAGATGACTTAGCTTATTAAAATTTTAACAGGAATCAATTGACAGATACCTGTTAACAAAAGCAGTGTTGCCATTTAAGTTAAGAAGCGGAAGAACAGTTTATTGGATCGCCATCGTATACAAAGAATACGTTCACACATATAATACAGATATACAAGTCGATTTAATGTTTCTAAATCAAACTCCTATATGCTTGATTAACTGAGAATTTATTTTTCAAAATTAATTACAAAAACAAAATGAAACCAAAGTTATATTAATAAAGAACTATTTTTTAGTAGATGTAAATTTTTCGCTTTTTTAAATACCTGCTTAAATTTCAATTTGCCATCTCTGTGTACCACAAACGCCATCAAAAACATCCCCAAAAACCATAAACAACCAACCAATTGTTTTGGCTTCCTCAAACTTTTTTAGGGTTTACATGCCTTAATGCATCTATCGTGTGTTCATGTCCAAGCTATTTTTTGTCACTTTTTGCAGAACAAAATTAATTTATTATTATTTTTTAACAATGTCTTTTGTTTGGTGAGTATTTGCAAATGAGTCCGAGGTTACCGTAGTTTTCTACTTTCAATTCTTTTTTTTTCTTTTATTCCCAAAAATAAAAATAAAAAGGGACCTATGGTCGACTTTTACGAAGGCCGTTTTTGTTAATACTCCATCGGCTTCCGGTGTATTTAATGGCTAGAAGACTTGCAACGAGAACGGCGGTAAGATTAGGCGCCACTGACATGGGGTTACGCTGGTAATTTGGGGAATTTGATATGCGTCCTAAACGACCTAGAGTACTGTATCAGAGGATAAGCCGACATGGATGGTTCTAAGAGGTTAAACAGTCCTTTAGACTCCTGGCTGAACGAAGCATTCTACAGAATAAGGGCTGCGAATTTGCTACCGCACTATAGCATGTCTGTAGGGATATTTCCCTTTGTACGGATAATCAGGTGCCGATTAAGTCTGTAACAGGCGGAAATACTATATCGAGACCACTCCAGGAATGCCGAGCATTCTTGGCCATGATATTAGAATATTCAATTGGGTACGTGCATATGGAAACATTTTAGGCACTCTGCAATGTGGGCATATGAATCTTTCTATAGCATCTGCACGAGAAAGGCGTTAATGGGCGACCTACTGGCCAGGATTACAGGACACTGCAGATTCTGAGCTAATTCCAGAAGGATAATACTCCGTTACTGCAAGAGCTGTGAGGGTGCAAAAAGGGATGGCCAGGCAGAGCCAAGGTTGCCCATCAAAGCAGCCTGCTCAACCTAATCGTACCTACAAAGGTGTAACTTCGTTTTCAAAATAGCTGAAAATCTAGAATTTGGTTAAAAACGATAGCAACAAAAAGGTAATACGCTTAAAGCTGCCAATCGTGCTTACAAAGCGGGTTGCTTTTGCTCTTGACTAAAATCTTTCTCGACTAAATATTTTTTAAGGTCAAAAGAAGTAGACAATCACGTAAGACAAAAATTAGATATATTAGATGGAAAGGCGTATTTTTGGCATCGTAGCCCGCAAAAAATTTAGCGGACAAACAGATAAAACTACTACGCACGGTTGCTGGCGGTAGCTTGCTGATTTGGATTTGCTTCACATATTTAATTTTTTTTTTAATTTTTGCTGAACTCTTTCGTTAATTTTTAAATTGACTGATGATGTTTTTCAGGGAATTTAGCTGAACTTTTCTATTAAATTTTGAAATCTGGTAACTCTACATGCATGCAGATTTGTTGTAATACTAATAGTAGGGTTTTATTTGGTGTGTGTGTTATTCTGTTATCGTTTTTTTTATTTGTATCAAATTTATTAAAATTTTTGTTCACTTTAAAGTTGATATATTTTTTGGGACACATTATGTTGTAAGTGTATTTAAATTTGTTTTAGGTCAAGTATACCAAAGGTTTTTTAAAAATAAAGAAATATTTTTTGAAATTCTTGAACTGTTTAAGCTCGTATGTGTAGCTAAAAGAATAATGAAACTGATTACAAGGCCGTAAGTGCAGTACGTATTCATACATACATACATATTATGATTTCATGTTTTAAAAAACTTCAAAATATAAATTGATATGTTATCAAATTAAAAGCAAATTTTTTTTATAGAAAATATTTTCTTTTATGAAATACAGTACAACTTTTGACCTATTGAAAGAATTTAATTAAGAACATAAACCTTTATTTTACGATAAAAAAGCAAATTAAATTAAAATTATCGAAGAAAATATTATTATTAAATATTATTACTAATTATCCGACTTTATTATCTTAATTTGTATCTCTAAGTTGTACTTTGAGCGTGCAGTAAACCTACATATGTACATGTGATTTTGTAAAATATTACCAAGTTCAGTAGATATACAGTTATTGTTTAAGCGGAAATGTTTTAAAGGGTATTCTTTCTGTCAAGGTGGAAGAAAATTAAGATTATGGGCAAAACTTTACAATTTATATAGATGTGTCCTTACTTTTGCGATGCTACAGATATAATAAATTTTATTTTTCTGCGTTTATAAAATAGAAGTGGTTTTGTAAGTCTATTGGTTTTAAAACATGTATTCTGTACCTCCAAATAAGATGTACGTGCTGCTCAAGATAAAGCTAATAAAGATGGACTGACCGCGATGCTACGGGGATCACTTGAAGAAACACTATTACCCTACTTTAAGCCCATGTGTTGTTAAAAAGTAGCAGGTAAGTTAACTGTCTTCCACATATATGTGACAAGCATAGGATTAGATCTAACAAGGAGCAGTCAAGATGTGGTTTTACCAAGTATTAGTAAAGACGCTCTTATATTTTCGGCAGCCGATTGCTACATATGTGTAAAGACACCGCATTCACGTAACCCTTATCTGGAGATCATTTGCTATGCCAATACGAAAAAATTACGTTTATTCAACTTCAACGCGAAATCAGCATTGTTTTAAGGCTTCCAAACTTAGTTTACGTCGGAAACACTCGCGAGGAGGCTCCAAGCGTTTGTCAAAAAGTATCTAACAAAAATCCCAAAGATCTGCTGGACGAACATAATAATTAAAAAAGATTAAAATAAATACAGAAAAACCTTGGAATAAAAAAGAGGAGGTGAATGTGAATAGGACACACCCTACGAAAACAGGCAAGCATTATCTGTAGACAGGCCGTCAAGTAAAACCCGCAAAATACCAGAGCACGATGAAGACCAAGAAATAAATAAAAGCGCTCGATAGAAAAAGATCTTGAAAAATTAGAATACTCTTTCAACAAAGTGAAAAAAATAGCAAGGATTCAGAATATATGGAGGAGATTTGTTGAGGCTCTATGCTCGAGGAGTAAGTCTTTGCTCGAAACGATCACAGTATAAAATTTGGGAAATTAATTTTCTTAGTTTATAACAAGCTTTTTTTATAATCAATGCTTCACTTCATCTGATCTCCTTGCTATCTTTATCAGACCGAAAATGAAATACAACTGTCATGTATAAGCCATTGCTCCACAGTCTATTTTGGAGTTACTCGACCGCGTGCAGGAGAGAGCGAAGGAGCTAATCGGTGATTAACTGGAGAATCGACGCCATATGGGGAATGTGCTCTTATGAAATCAATGAACTTGTTTCTAAAAACCGTAATTTCATACGCGAAACGCGCTCTGCATCAAGAGCGCATTCCTTTGTGGTCGATTGGCCAGTGAATAACACTATGCATTACAGAGAAAAATAGTTTTTTGGCCGAACAGTTTACATGTGGAATAAACTCCCTGCAGAGGTTTTTCCTGTCACTTTCAATGTGCAAAGATTCAAATCAAATGTCCACAAGCACTACTTCATCTATTCCCCTTCCCACAACCTTGTTTCCTACTTCTAGCACAATGCATTGCTAGTAAAAAAAAAAAGGATGGGAAGACACACTGTTTATAGCGACATGAGTGACAAAACGGTTTTTGTTAGCATTTTTTTAGAACAAATAAAAGAACATATTGTGCTTTATCACAGCAGAAAAGATGTTTTGTCATAAAAGAAGCAGTCATATGTGAGCAAAATTCGGTCTCAAACTAATAAAAATGCAAGCCTATCGACAGTGAGACTAAAATTCTGACCTGCAAACTGACATGAAGAATGATTGAAGAATCGTAAAATTTTTCTACGAAGTAATTAACGCGAGTAATCCCAACAGCTAAAAGTATTGTTTTCAAGATAGGACACCATTTGCTTATTTTTAAATATCAGAATATATTACACCAGAATAGAATGTTATTGAAAACCTATTGTTGGACAACAAATATATAATAATGGAATAGACAATTTTACAACAAAAAATCAATAATAAAGCCTGGACTAAGGTTTCATTTCATTCCTTCCAAACTGAATTTTTTAAGTACATAATGCAGTCTTCTATTTTCAGGTCTTATTCTATTCATGAACTTAAAATACTTATAATTTAAAAAATATGTAAAATGTAATTGTTATTTTTAAATTTGTTAGATTTTGTACTTTTAATTTCATGGGAGTACACTCTGAAATAAAACAATAGAAAAATAGTAAGTACAGCAGCCACAGAAACGAATGTTAATATTAAAAACCCAAGTAGTGTAAATAAAAATTTAAGGCATAAGCACCTGTGTTAAGGTGAAGATCAGGCAAAATAACGCTTTAAGTACAAAAAAAATCTTAATTAGCCGTGCAACACCGGGTGCACAAATTTAATGATAAAATTTAATTGAATTATAAACTTTACTCACACAAAGTTGATTGAAAAAAATTAAACCACGCAATACGATCACATAAATTTTTTTATTTTTGTATTTTTAAGTTACACATCAATAATTATGATGATTTTTAGAGCTGAATGTTTTTCATTTAAATGAATGCACTGCACAAGGTCAATTTTCAATTAAATTATTGCTAATGATGCGAAATCTTTGAAAAAAAAACTTAAGAAAATTTTCTGTCATAATTAAAAAAGTAGGGAGAACACTGACTATTTTATAAGATAAATTTGATTCTTAAGCGAGTTTATTCAACACAAACAGATGAAAACTTGTTTAAAGAATATTTTAAAACTTTTAAATTGATTTAGAGAAGCAAATGAAAATTACGTCATATTTGTTGCCTGTTTTAGGTGATGCTTAAGTTTAATGAATTAAGGAGAGAAATTTTATGTTGAATATAATTTAATTAATTTTTTTTTTTTAACAGAAATAGTTTGATAGTTTTATTTTAATTGCCTTTCAACAGAAAACTATGTTGGATGATCAAATAAAATTTTACTTCAACATCTTCATATTGAAAAATACTTTTTTAGCCGACATCAACGTTCGCATATTTAGGAACACGCCTTTGAACCATATTAACCGCTTGTTGCTTTGTGTGGCTGCGTATGTTTTTTTCTGCTTACTAGAGGTAAGAAATCCTCACTAGTCGTTCGCATCAACGTACACCCCACAAGTCTGTGATTCTGAATGCGTGTAAGAGAAAATGAGAGTGTATCCGATATATAATTTTACGTTTATACTTTTGCATAAAATATTTACTTTATTTCCTTATATCTCATTATTTTGTTTTACTTTTTTACCCAGAAATAATATTACGACTTTTTACTAAACAAACATTTGTTTAAAGTTAACATAAAGTTTAATGAATGTTTTAATTGCTTTTATAAACATGTTTTGTTCGAATTTTTGTATTCAATAAAAGAAATATATCGCGCTGGTTCTTCTAAAGAGAAGTTGGCAAAAATTCGATGTTAAGTCGTCATATCAACCTACTGTAAAAATCTTACATTTTCTCTACTAAAGAAAAATAAAACGATTGGCTAAATATTGTTGTTTTTCGCTTAAACTTTGATCTTTGTATTTACTTTATTACTTGAACAAAAATCTGTATTTTATTTAAAACTAGCAGTGTCCACGACATCGTCAGCGTGCCGTTTATAATTTTCTTAACATTCAAGTTTAGAAAAATGTGTTTTTAAATAAATCTTATATACCCTTCACCATGTATGTAAATCTAGTTTAGTGAAGTAACTCCATTAAAAAAAACAGGTGGCAGAGAATTAAAATACAAGAGAAATAAAATTAAGTAGTATATAAAAGTTTACATAAAAATATCACCGGTTCTTAATGGGTTAAAAATTTTAGACAAAGTTAGTTTTTCCTGAAAGATCTCTTCAACGTAGCATTCATATCAAGGAAGAGTGGCACGAGCTTACATTTTACTAACATCCTTCAGAATATTTGATTGCTTTTTGATGCTTATAAGAGGAAATTATTTAATAAGCTTTCAAGTAATATTTATTTGCCATAGTTAGGGCCCATTCACACTATTATACAAGTCTTCAGATTTGCATTAGATTTTGTGAAAAATAAATCTAATGAGGATTGTTATGACTGTCAGAAAATCCAACGTAACATTTTCTAAACTATCATCCTTCAAGCAAGCCATATAAATTGGAAAGGAAATTTTACTAAACTATTTCCCGGAGCTTTTACGCTGATAAAGGGTACAAATGATAATCATTGGCCATTTGAAACCTTGAGAGATGAGGGCTTTTTTCTACTAAAGCAGTTTAGCTTAAAGAGATATTCATTTATTTGAGAAAGGATATTTTTAGAGCTCCCTAGCGACTCTGTTAGGACTCTTTTTTTCCGGAGTGCTCATTTAATGGTTGGCTGGATTATGAGCAGTAAAACTACTCTGATAAAAAAAATCATACTGTTTAGAAAAATTTCTAAAAATAATTTGTATTATGCGATCTCAAATTCTTTTTCGTATAACTTGACATTTACATTTACTTGCTTTCACACCATCACACTTTTTCATAATACTTCGATATTTGACAAGTCTTAGTACTTAGTATTATGGTTAACTCTGTTATTTTTTTCTCGTGGAATGATATCTCTATTTCTGTTTAAGTTATTAAAATATAATTTTTGTGGCCTTAATTTCTGTTTTATTTTTCCTTTACCGGAATATGTTTGATGAATGATCATTTAGTAATGTCGATAGAGTTTTGAAGCTTTTGGTTCGTTCAACTGCAGCAATTTTTTGATCTCATTTTTATTATAATTAACGATTATGGCCAAGCGGCCATTAACAATAAAAATGTAGAATTGCCCGATTACTATAATTGATTTATTTTTGTTAGATTCTTAACAGTGTGGTGATCTAAAGGATCGTAGGTGATAATTGTAGAACATTATTGGGTTTTTAAACTTTACCATAATTTTAAGTAATTTTTAATTTACGTAATTCCACAAAGGAAATCTCAAAAATCGGAAGTTTAAGTCATAAAAATTATATTTTACCTATCTTGTTGCTAGTATTACGCTCAGTGCTGCCCCGACTCTAAATTTCATTCGAACTCAAAACCTTCGAAACTTTCAAAATATTGTTGTTATAAAAAAAATCCGTAGGTTTTGAGTTCAAGGGAAAGTCAGAGGTGGGCTATATATAACATTAGTTTTCGAATATTTTAATATTGAGTGAAACATAGAAAAGGGTCAATTATGTAAATTATTTTTAAAAATTTGTTAGAATTTCAAAAAAAAAAGGCTAATAATTTTGTTTATATAAAGTTCTTATTAGAAAATTTGTAAAAAAAACACGTCTACTTACCCAAATTTATAGATGTATAAATTAAATCTGAAACATTTAGTAATTGTTGTAATTTTTTATATAAAATGTTTAATTATTGATTAATTTTTTTTTATAATTTACAAATTGCACAATATTTTCAATTTGATTTATATGCGTATTTTAATCACTCCAAACGTCCTTTTTGCATTGAAAAGGCGTTAATAAAACACAAAACAAATAAAAGGAACCAAATAATCGGCCACTAGGAATACTTTACCACACTTTTTATTTTGTTTGTTTAAAACTGTTTTGAGTAGGTTGAAAAGAGAGACGACATGTGTAAATTTTTTTGATATAAATAGTTTTTGTACCGTTATATTAATATAGTTTTCTAGTATAGGAAAGAAGCCTAGTAAAATTTTAAAACAATTATTTTTAACAAATTAAAACTATGAGATCTTAAAACAAAAATTAAAATGTTATTAATGTTGTTGTTTTTGGCCACACAAAGTTATTGTTGATTTTAAAATTATTTAAATAATTTTAAAATCAAAAATTAACATGTTTTGTCCCGGTAACAGTGTCAACATTAATAATAAATTCAGATTATTTAGGAATATTTTTTTCATAATATCGTAAATCATGATAAAAAATTATTTTTATAACTAAATTTGCGTATAGCTGGCATTCCAAACACCATTATTTTTCTAATTTATCTAAACAAGTACTTCTTTGAAGTTTTTTTTTTCAGTTTCTTAAAATTAAGTTAAAAATCATTTTTATTAAATTACAAAATTTTTTACTTAAACAGATGATATTGGAAAAAAATCCAACCACCGAAAGTTTTTAGGTTTTTAATTTTTTTTTTTTTTTTACTTTTGAATAAAACTTAAAAATTTTCAGCAAACTAAAAATTAGAAGAATACTACAATATTTTAAATTTTATTAATACAATAAAAAAAACTTAAAAGCGTGTTTCTTTTTTTAGGACATAGAACAAAATAACACAATATTTAAAACTGAATAAACACACGTCTCACAATTAAAAACATTTTGAATGCTTCAAACATATGGTACCTTCTAGCTGTTTTTTTCTTTTTTTTTTTTTTTGTTTTGTTTTGTATCTTTATTTTAATTTTTTAACTAGCATTAAATTCTTTTATATTTGTTAATTCTGCACCCCTAAATATAAATTTAACTACCACTAGGTTCAAAGGTTCAATTATTTTTGTTGTTACTTTTACTTTTTGTTATTGTTGCCCGGTTTTGTTTTGTTCGTTTTTGTTTTTTGCTTTTTTTTTGTGGAGGAAAGTGATCCCCTAAATACAAAAAAATATATATTGCACTTACTTTTTGAATTCGTTTCTTTATAATTTCATGAAAAAATTTATTGAATTTTCCCTCAAAATTTTCTTTTTTTTATAATTTATTTAAAGTTTTTTATGTTTTGTCACTCAATATTCATTAGGAATATTATTTAAAAATTGTAATACTTGTTTTGTTCTCTATTAAAATTAACACTTGAAGCTCTTTTTTATAAAAAAAAAAGTTTTTTTTTTAATAACACACGCGAGCGTCCGCACAATCTGAAATTCTTTTCGTTTCTGAAAAAAATTTAATTGTGAAATTTCTACTTAATTTTCTTCTTGTATTTGTTTTGCTTTTTCATTCGTAAAAGGAAACTATTGAAATGGGAAATCCGCTTACAGGGCGCTTCAAAATTTAAATTAGCAGTTTAGCCACTAGAGATTTATTGTAGTTTTCATTCAAAATTTTTAAGTTACACTTAAATAACAGAAATAAACTTAACAAAGGCGTAAAGCAGAACGTTTTCTTAGCTCTTAGGCCAAGATGCCATACCTAAACAAAAGCGCCAACATTACGTCAAATCGATAAAAACAAGGTTTCTAAAAAATAAATACAACTTTTCTGATAATTTTAAGAAGAATAACAATTCAGTTTTAGTTGTATAAATTAAAAATTATTTAGGCCATGTCAAATCGGTTTTTTTAATTGCAGAGTTGCCGCTGCAATACTTTCGTATGCTACATAAAAAAAATATGGGAAAGAGAAAAAAACGCTTTCCGTTCTTATTATGGTATGGCTGTTACTGAGATTCATTTATAGCAACGTTATTTTTAATAAAATCATAAAATTTTTACTGAAATTAATTACTAAAAATCACGATTATTAGTTAATTTTATTTTTAGAATTATTAAGACGAGAATTATTTAATATGAAATGTTTAATTGCTCTTAAATAACAAATTATAAAAACAGCAGTTAAGATTTGCTTCCATTTTCATTTCTTCTTACCCTTTCTTGCAATTAAATTATTTCCGTAAATTAAGATTTCTTGGTCAATTTTTGTTGATAATATTATTTTTTATAGATTTCACTTTAGTTTTTTATTCCGTTTGCATTTCTACACTATCCATTTCCAATATTGCAGATATCCATCTGTCCTATCCGTCTGACCGTCCGTGTTCGCGTTGAAATCAAATTTGCTAAGGCACTGATAAGCTAAAGAAAATTTAAATACGCCAATCGACCAGGCATATTTTCGAAAGTTTTACTATTGAAAATCAGCAAGATCGGTGATGTCCTTCAAGGTAGCGGGCATATATTTTTTTAACTATCGTCTGTATAATTGGTTTTTTTATGATAAAAGATAGGGAAACTTAGAAGCACGTACTAAGCTAGTTTTTGTTTATGATAAAAAAATTATAAAATTAAGTTTTGGAAACACCATACGCAAAACTTACAATTTTGAACAAAAGAACCTTATGTTAGGAAAGAAAGAATGTCGATTTTATACCCTTCACCACAAAGAGTGGAAAAAGCGTATAACTAAGTTTGTCATTTGGTTTGCAATTTTTACAATATCCATTTCCGACCCCATAAAGTATATATGTATATTCTGACCTCTTACGCTTAGCGAAGTCGATTGAGCGATGTCTGTATGTCCGTCCGTGTAAGTGTTGAAATCAAGTTTGCCGAGGCACTAGATCAGCTAGAAAAAATTTTAATACGCCAATCGATCAGACATAGTGTCGAAAGATGTGCTATTCGAAATCACCAAGATTGGTCCATGTCCTTTGACGCAGCACCACGCCTACTCTTAATTTTCTATATCATTTTGAACAGTGAAGTAACTCCAACCAAAAAAACAAATATGTGGAGCCATAGAGAATTAAAGAATTAGAAAAAACCATCAAGTAAATTAATTAGTGCTTGCCCATATTTTCCGAGTTAAGAGTCTCTGAAATTTTCAAAATTTTAAAATTATCAATATGGGTATCATTAAAAGCTTTTGAAGAGATCTTTATGGAAATACTAAAATTTTTAAAAAAATGCTTTACCATTTAAGAGCCTATGGCATTTTTATTAATTTTTTAATTTTCTGTCACCTCTATGTTTGTTGTTGATTGGAGTTACTTCACTAAACTAGATATGGATAAATGGTGAAGGGTATAAAAGATTTGGCATAGCCGAATAGAGCAGTGTTATTTGTTTTTTAATTTTCTGTCACCTCAATATTTTTATTTTTTTATTTTTATTGGAGTTACTTCACTTAACTAGACTTACATACATTGTAATTCGGCATAGCTGAATATAGAAATCTCACTTATTATTTAGACTTTTCAATGGGTTATCTGCAGGATGGTACATGTTGTTATACAAATGTTTTGAAAGGTATATAAGATTCAACATAGACGAATATAACACTATTATTTTAATTAAATTATGATATCTTCGGTTAAATTTCATAAAAAAAAACAAATAAAATTAACAGCTATTTTTTTCAAAATGACTTGCTTGAAAGTGTTATGTATACCAAAATCAATAAAACCCTCTTTTATTATATTGTAATATATATTTCGGAACAAGTCTAGTTTACGGGCGCAACTCAAAAATTAAAACTGCGAAAGGAGACAATATTGGTATTGAAGAGGAAATGTAAAAAAAGTTAAAAGCTTGCGGTAAGGACCAAAAACTCTTTTTTCATATAAAAGTAACTTGATCGAATAAAGATTAGCGGTAATACTACAATAATTTGATTTTTTTCTGTGGTATGAAAACTGGCTTTGTTTATTAACGATTCCCTGCATAGCCAGACTTCGGCCACGGCAAAAATTTTCTCCTCTGTGGTATAAATCTAACTTTATGTAGTCAAAAACTGTTTTTGATTAAAACTGGTAATAGAAACTCTTACCTTGTTTGTTCGTATGCCTTAATTGTAATTTAAATGTATGACATCTCCTTAGACATGTATAGTAATTTCGGCAACAAAGCTTCCCTTATTACATATTTTTGCATATGTCTGTATATTAATGTTAACTATTATTTATTATTTTTCTGTTAAATGAAAAATATTCTTATTTGCAAGTGAGCTATATAATTGCTAGTAATTTTCAGTTATCACACTATTAACCTAAAATCACGCAACGGCAATACACATTGAAAATTTTTAAGACATCCATTGTTTATTTCTGTTCTATTCCCATTTTATCATAATAATTGTTACTGTTGTTTATACATTTACTTGTCAGCTGTTATTTTTGTTGTTGTAATTATTGCGAGTGAAGAAATTGTTTAAAGAACGAACATTCATTGTGAAATAAAAAATAAAATAATTAATAAACCACTTAAGGAAAAAAGTAACGTAAATATTAATAAAAAAAATCTGAATTCTATTAAAAATTTAAAAACAAAATGCTGGGAATTTTAACCAAGTCGCCGAAAAAGTCATTGTTTTACAAGCAATGGCTAGCAAATAGCTTGGGTGCAACTACTGCTACAAGAAAACAAGGAAATATTTCATCTTCAGACGGTAGTTGTTATTAGAATAATGCAAATGAATATATTCCTTTATATGAGTTGAGGTTATGTTAACAATTGGTCTTTTATCGTTTCAGAGTTCAGACAGAAGCGTATTAAATTTAATATTAAGATGGATAATGTAGAGGGCAGACCATTATACTTAGATGCACAGGCCACTACGCCATTGGTAGTTATATAAAAAAAGTACTTAGTGCCGGTTCACACGCCACAATTTTTTGTTGCTAATTTTTATCTTGTCCTTTAAATTTTTTTTTTTTTAATTAAGCAAAGTATTTTCAACTAGAAGCTTATTCTAGATACTTGGTGTAGACAAACCAGTACATCTAACAATTCTTTTTTAAACTCTAATAAAACACTTGGCTTGCTCCAAAAAAATTGACATGTGCGAATCGGCATTTAGTTTATGTAACAGGAAAAATTTAATTTAAATGTCTTTCAGGATCCCCGTGTTTTAGATGCCATGTTACCCTACTTAACAAACTATTATGGCAATCCCCATTCTCGTACTCATGCTTATGGATGGGAAAGTGAAAAGGCTGTAGAAACTGCCCGCGAGCAAGTGGCAAATGTTATTGGTGCCGAACCTAAAGAAATAATATTTACATCCGGTGCTACGGAATCTAATAACGTGGCTGTTAAGGGCGTAGCTAGGTGTGGTGTGATTATATTTTAAAAATATAATAAAATGAGTTTAAATGCATCTTTTTAGATTTTATGGTTCTAAGAAAAAACATGTCATAACAACGCAAACGGAACATAAATGTGTATTAGACTCTTGTCGTGCTTTGGAGAACGAAGGTTTTCGTATTACTTATTTGCCGGTGAAATCGAACGGTATAATAGATATGCAGCAATTGGATAAAGCAATGACACCGGACACTGCTTTAGTTTCTATAATGACTGTTAATAATGAAATCGGTAAAAACTTTTTACTTAAAATATGTGCCATTTTTACAGACAAAAACAATTAACACTGTTAACTAAAATTTAAAAAACGGAAGAGTTTACTTTTAAAATCTAATTTTGTTTACTTGTTTTTAGGAGTTAAACAACCTATTGCAGATATTGGAGCCCTGTGCCGTTCCAAAAAGATTTTCTTTCACACTGATGCCGCTCAGGCTGTTGGTAAAATTCCGTTGGACGTGAATACCATGAACATTGATTTAATGTCAATATCTGGTCATAAAATCTATGGACCTAAAGGTATTGGTGCACTTTATGTTCGCAGACGTCCACGCGTACGTCTAGAGCCTATTCAAAGTGGTGGTGGTCAAGAAAGAGGTCTACGCAGTGGCACTGTTCCGGCACCTTTAGCTGTGGGTTTGGGTGCTGCTGCAGAACTGGCACAAAAGGAAATGGAATATGATGCAAAATGGATAAACTTTTTATCAAAACGTTTATTAGATCGCATAACTTCAAAGTTGCCTAAGGTAATACGTAATGGGGACCCTGAGCAAACATATAACGGTTGCTTAAATCTTTCATTTGCTTACGTTGAAGGCGAATCCCTATTAATGGCTCTAAAAGATGTAGCTCTATCATCAGGTTCAGCTTGTACGTCTGCTTCATTAGAACCGTCGTATGTATTACGAGCTATTGGCACTGACGAGGACTTGGCTCACAGTTCCATAAGGTATAGATATATTTTTTTCGATGGTTACCAATTTAGTAAATTAATTATTTGCTTCGCTTTATTTAAGATTTGGTATTGGTCGATTTACAACCATCGAAGAAGTCGACTATACTGCCGAAAAATGCATAAAACATGTCGAACGTCTTCGTGAAATGTCTCCTTTATGGGAAATGGTACAAGAAGGTATTGATATAAAGACCATACAATGGTCTCAACACTAGAGAGTTTACAACAAATCAATAACGACTGCTCTTATGTATATATACGATAATTATAAATAATTATTACTCTTTAATTAAAATCTATTTTGAGTTTTTAAATTTGTCTAGGTTTTGTGATGTTATTTTTCAGTTTTTTAGTGTTAGTTATTGTATGCAATGAGTATTTACCTTATATTTTAACTGAAATTATAATCTTTAAAATAATAAAATATTTCATTTAAGAAATATTTTTATTGTTACGCTGCGTTACTATTTCCCTATTAGGTTAGGTTAGGTTGCACAGGCCATCGGTGCAAAAAGAGAGACCGACTCACTTGGGTCCCAAAGGTCCCATTGTGTTGCCTGGAAACAGGATGTGTTGGGATCAGATTGAGGTCCCTACGGCACCATCAAAAGATCCACATCCAAACCACCCCGAGGACCGGATAAACGAGTTTATCCTAGCAACATCGCAGACAGACAAGTCTGCAAGATTCAGCAGTCTCGGACTGCCAAAAATAGCCGCTCTATTCCTAGAAAAAGCCGGACAGTGGCAGAGCAAATGCTCCACCGTTTCCTCCTCTTCCTCATCTTGACAACTCCTACAGTAGTCATGATGAGGAAGATTCAGTCTTCTAGCGTGGGCACCAATGACGCAGTGCCCTGTCAGCACAGCCACCAGTGTGCCCAGCTGCCCCCGAGGAAACCTCAGTAGACTTACGGATCTCCCACTATCGTACTGAGGCCACAGTGTCCTCGAGACCCTGCAGGTAACCTCTTCAGACCATCTAGACTGTGCAGCCCTAAAGAGTTCCTGCCGATACTATTTCCCTATTAAAAAAACCAGAACTAAACGGCATTTCATTTATATTACAAGAGTTCTAGCGGTTGTTTTGTAATATAAGCAATGTATCCTTAGAACCGCTGCAGACTCGAATTCATTTCAGTGGTGAATCAGCACGATGCCCGACTAAATGTACGTATCCTTCATATAGTCGCAATTTGAAAGGTTTACAAAAAAGGTCCCGTCAAAACTGTCGGCTTCGCAAAAAGTACCTACACGGAAAACTTATGTACCGCAGCCTTTTCTCATATGTCTTGTATGAGGTGTATTTTTTTTACTGCCCACAAAAAATGAAAACGATTTCTTATTTTTTTTACAAAAATATTTATTTAAAAAATATATCCAGCCACAATTTTTAAACTTACAAACTAATACACATCTAACATATTTCTAAACAATTATTTTAATAAACCGACAATCGAGTTATATGGAATTTATGTTGTACAACCATAAAACTCACAAATGAAATGCTTGTATTATTCGAACTCTTAATTCAAATTTAGTGAATTGACAAACACTATGAATAATCTTTAATTATGCAGCAAAAAAAAACACAAGTTCAAAGATTAAACCGCAATAATAATAAAACTCTTATAAACACAAAAAATTATATAATGTGAAAGCAAATTAGCATAATAACGTATCTGCATGCATACATATTGATATGACCTAGTAAAGGAATACTACTTTCAAAAAATACTTAACTCAATTTTGGTTTGCTGTTAGCAGCAGATCCTCCCAAGACTTTGCGACGTTGAGCAAACATATGCATATACATTCTAGGAAAGAGTGGGATGTATAGCAGCATTACAATCCAAAGCACCACAAAATACGAAAATGTTGCATTATAGATATTAGGCATTTCAACGGACAAATGACTTGGATTGTTTTTGGCATAAGATTGGGCCCACCAAAAGCACAGCAACTCTCCAGTCACTCCAATGGGGTACAAAGCAATAAATGTAGTATAACGCAAAAATACCAAAGCGTAGGGTACAAAATTAATAATATTCAGAGCGTAATAGGCGTAACGTATAATTTCTGTTACAGACCAGGCAAGTAAGGCTAAAGGCAAACCCGGTGATACCTTACCAGTCGGAGTTGCCATAACTACTCCAATTACAACTATCATTCGGCTTAGCACCTGAAAGGTGGTAATCACTGGATTCGATTTAACAAATCCACAGGCAGCATTAATGATTTCCACAAATGCTGCATTTTGAAACACAATAACAGCTAAATGAGTATATTCCCATAAAGATGTGCTGGCACGAAATTTAGGTCCTTGCATCAGGTAGTAGTTTACTAGTTGATAAAGTATATAACACCAGCCAGCTACTTGTATGGCATTGTACAAAAAAAGATAACCTTTGATCAAATAACTTTGTTCTTTTGTTGCTGACTTTGGTGATTTTGACGGTGCCATGATTGTTGCTTGAAGCTCTTTTTTTAATTTGAATACTTAGTGTTTTAACAAATAACTTTTTGCTTATTAAGTGCTTGATAACCCTTTAATCACTAACGGCAACACACAGTAATTTGCAAATGGCACGCATCACTTTGATAAAATATTTCAAAACAAGAAAATTTGTCTCCAAGCCAGTGGTAGCAACTTAGCGATTTTGATATTAATCAAGTATCATCAATTTTTAGCGACCTTCATGAAAATAAATATAATTTACAGGTGGTCTTAATATCTCAGCTGATTTTTGCTTATGTTCAACGCTGTTGTCAAAATTTTAAAATAATTTTAAAATATTTTAAAATAAAATAAAGCAAAAATATTAAATATAAGTTATTGCCGCGATAACTAAAAAAGTAATAAAATTTATTTAAAGTACTAATAAATTTATAAAAGGATAAATTGAATTCGGGTTGCTTCCATCGACGTGATGCTCTGCAACAACAAAATTAGGTTTCAAATCTATTCAGATATAAATTTGGATTAAAATACATTTCAAATCCTTACTATTATTATTTTTTTATAAATATGACACTAAATCCCCAGGTTAGTTTACACAAGATACTTTTTACATCTGAACATATCTACTCATTTATATCTGATCATATTTACGCAGTAGAAAAAAGCAACTAAAAATCATTTGTATGAGAAATTGCTATAAAATATTCTAGCTATGTAAGTTGCTTACTTAAGTTGTAAAAACGATTCACCAATTATTGAAAAAAAAAATCAAAATATATTCATCTGACCATAAGTGTATTATGTTTCTTCCTTAATTTTCATTCGGTTGTGAAGCAAATAGCAGTGTAAAAGCTTTATTTTGCTACCTAAAATACAAAGGAGAGTGAAAATAAATATTAATGCAAAACAATTCGTAACTATTATTATTATTATTATTATTATTATTATTATTATTATTATTATTATTTATTGAGACTTCAAAAATATTATTACAAAGATTTAAGTAATACATAATTTTGCAAACTTAAAAATGTAAAGTATTGTTTTAATTAAAGTAACGATGAAACAGTGCAACATGCATTAACAATTATTTACCGTAAATTACATTAATTTGTAATTCAATTATAAAAAGAAATAAAACAGTTCTTGTATCCGACACTTTCATTTAATGATAGAGTTAAATCTATGAAAAATAAACTTAAAACTAATCTTAAATATGTAAAACTTATAACTCTTTTATAAAATTTTGTACAGAAATATTTTCTGGTTGCTCCTGAAAAATACCAATTGAAATAGATAATTTGTATTTGACCAGTTAAATTCATTTTGGCTATTTTTTAGTCAGTTTGAAAACCATAACTTTAGTATATAAGCGCCTGAATAGTTTTAATCGATTATATAAAAACGAGCACACTAACAATTATAAATCAAATGATCTGGCAACCTTTTAAGGAAGTGTTCTTATATTCGTATTTTATTATTGTTTGTTGCTGAAACTCGCTTGCTTGCTAAATGGAAAAATTTTGGTCGATTTGTTAAAAAATTCAAATAAATAAACAATGAATAAAGAGGCTGACTTGGAATTTATTAAGCTTGTGAAAAGTTATCCTATAATATATGACAGAGAATATAATCGCGGACAGAAAAATTCCAACATGAAAAACCAAGCTTGGCAGGAAATAGCACAAATTATTAAGAAATCTGAAATTGCGTGTATTACCCGCTGGAAATCCATACGAGACCGTTTTGGAAAGGAGTTTCGACGACAACAAGAGAATTCACAAGATACCACAAATTGGGAATTATTCCCGCATCTAATGTTTTTAAAAGACCACTATAAACAAGGGTAAGTTGAAAGGCTTGAAAATTACATTTTTTTTATTAATATTTTTTTTAATTATTAAGAGCTGTCCGGAACGATGCCATAGAGTCCATTAAGTACGCTCCGCGTGTACGTAAAACCAAACCAAAAAGAGAGGAATATGCTAATGCTGACGCCGAAGAGGATATAAAGCCAGAAGAATTGGCTTTAAACCAAAATATAATTGCCTTGGTTAAACAACATGATGTGCTGTATGATCGCAAGAGAGTTAGGGACTCAAAAAACCTGGCAGCTAAAAACGAAGCCTGGTCCATTATTGCAAACACTTTAGACGTTTCAGGTAATTTTTATTAGATTTAAATGCTTTGGTTAATAAAATAACAGAAAATTAATTCAGAGGAAGTTTGTTACACAAAGTGGAAAAAATTAAGAGATCGGTTTTCAAGAGAATATCGTCAGCAGCAATTAAATCCTGAAAAACCAATCACTTGGATCTATTTTAATGACTTAAAGTTTTTACAAAGCCATTATAGAAAAGGGTGAGATTATTAGTTAGCTAAAAATTAAAAAACTGCTAATTTTAATATCTTTTACAGAATTCCCTTACCAATAGAAGAAATTAAAGCTAAATCTAAACTATCACCCGTCAGTAATGAAAACCCTTGGGGTGATGATTTTAATAAATCTCTTGGTTATTCGGAAAATGTTGATCAAGATATGGATGATCAGGACAGCAATGATCATTTAATAGCAGAAGAGACGGTTATGAATGATTTTGATGAACTGCTGTACATGGCACCAAAAAAACAATGCCTTTCAGACAGCCGTGGTGATTCCCCAATTCAAGTATCTTATGTCACACAAGATGTATCCATTACTCCTGTTGCTCATTCATCTTACGCTGCTACAACAGGAAACGCATCCGTATATCCTACAGGTTTAAGTGAAAACTTATCCATCTCGAGCCCATCGGAAGCAGAGCAAAAATTGCAGAATGTTATATCAAATATGGAGTGTGTCTTGCGACAGTCTCAGGATTGTCTTAAAGCAGTACAGCAGGAAAAAGAAACAATTAAACAGGAAATAATACAAAGAAATAGCATTAATTTACAGACGGATATGTTGCAAAAAGTTCATGTTTTACTAGATGGTCTACAACCAGAGCAACGCAACAAGGCAGAGCGTAAAATATTACAGTTTTTATGTGAATGTCAAATTAAAATATTAAATAACGAAGAAATTAATGACGTAACACCTGTAAATATTTATTAGTACGTAACACAGTTTTTGTTTTAAGAATAAATAAAAATATTACTAAATTCTGTGTTTAATTTTGTTAAGAAATATTATGGCGATACCTTACGACACTTTAATTAATGTTGAAATTGTGTTTAAATTTGAATGAAAAGTGTTCTAAACGTTCTCAATTCAACGGTGAAAAGGTCAAATAATGTTTTTTTTTTTTTTTTGTTTTGAAAATTTGTGGTACAAATGCAATTCAAACAACTGGATCTGAAACAACCTTATATACATACATATGTTCATACACATAAAATTTTATATAAATTCAGATATCTACTATTCGCAACCTGTTAATACTTCAGCTAGCAGTTTTGTTCACGCTCCTAGAACTCAAAGACTTGTTCGCTATGTTTGTGCCATAAGGAAGCTTATGAGATATTTTACTTAAAAAAGTAGGCACTTATTTAATGAGGTATAGAATTATGAAGATAAAGGTAGGTGGTATAAATAACCTACAGTGTATTAATGTCCAATGATTAGTCCAAGTAAGACCTTATTAAAATTATTTCAATTTTTTTAGCAGAATTTAGAATTTACACATATATGTCTATAGTTCTTTTTCCCTATTTAATGTCAGTCAAAATTGATATAACGATATCATAGTTTTAAATATACATGTACTTAAATTTTCGAGTTTTTTTGTTTTTTTGCAATTAATTTCATACAAATATGTCTTAGATTGTTATAGACTGTAATAAGAAAATTATTTCGGTACTCGTTTGCATAAACTGATAAATAGGGGCAAGAAGGTGGTCCAAAATTAACCCTTCAGGTACTCCTCATGTTAAGGATGGTCAGGAAATTCCTTAATTAGTTATTAGTGTACCATTCTACTTTCAAAACAAAAAAGGTGTGTTTACATTATGTGTACAAGTCATATGGAATGTCAAAATTGCTATCCATATGTAGTTACGTGTGTATGTCAAAATCAGTGTTTAACCGACAGGTTTTTTAGCTTATACAAGCTGTCAAGAAAATATGATGCACGACTTAGAAATAGTTAAATGGTTAAAAATGAATAAATGAAAAAAAAAATTAATGGAAGTTAATGCACACAGAGATATTAAAATAGAGAGTAATAACAAAGTAAATAATATAAAATAATTAGGCTTTGTAATAGAAGGTGACTTAAAATTTAATGATCACATTGAATTTATTTTGAAAAAAATTGGTAAAAAATTTTAAACGGATAAGAAATAAAATATCGATAACCACGGCGATAAATTTTTAAATACAGGTCAACAATTTTATATACTTGTACAAAAATAGAAAGACTCCAAAAACTGCAAAATAATACAAAGCAAACGATTTTAAAATCAACCGCTACACATCAATTCACTTTATGCTCAATTGTTTAAAATGGCTCAATATTCAACAGAGAAAACAACTAAGCACACAATATTGTATACGCAAAATGAAATTGGGAAACGCACCACAATACCTATGCGATCAACTGAATTTGGTTGGACAAGTGCAACATTATCAGCTACGAAACGAATTTTAAATTGGATAGGGTCTCCACAAGTACAATGCAGAGATATCTTTTTTATAAGGGTCTAAGCCTTTCTATGGAAACTAAAAATGAAAGGAATAAAATAATTTGTAATAAATAATGTGTTCAATTTGTTAAGAACATTTAACAGAATGTGTATTAAATTAATTTGATTTGTATTTATTTTATATTATTACGATTTTTTTGTAAAGTATGTTTAGTACTAAAAACATGGCGAAAGAATACTAGGTGGTTTTGATAGCGAATTTATTGATTTTCGTCGAAACGTTAAGTGTCAAACACCATACAAAAAAAAAATATAACACATTTTTTATATATGAAGTTTGACATTTCAGGTTTTGGCGAAAATTATCGAATTGAATTACTTTTCAACACAGCTTTTTCACAACACATAACACACATAAAAACTATTTTTTTTATTAAAGAAAGTGGCGCCAAGGTGAAATAATAACAGGTGGCCTTGACAGCCCAGGTGACTATTTCTTGCGATTGTGATATTTTTCTTTTTCGAATGTCAAAAGTTATAGATTCATATTGTCCCTCTTTGTTTTTGACAGAAGAAGACGACTTGTACAGAAACAAAATGTACATATTTCTTTCGCATTGTTGAATTCATTTTCGCCCTGAGTCTATCTGTTATTAATTCGCCTTAAACACGTAAACGTATTTTTGACATATGTAAAGATAAGCAGACGAAGCGAAAAACACTCAGCTGAGCTTCTTCATGTACTTGATATAGATATACTTTGATGCAGATGTTTAATATGCTTAGTTTGACATAGATATTTATCATCATTTATTCTTTCTCTAATGTATTTTATTTTAAAATCACTATTTTTAAAGTTCTAAATCTTTCTTATGTATTTTCACTAGATTACGATAATTTGCTGTACAAAATTTCACCGTTATCTTGTATTAATTTATTTTCGAGTTTTTTAAAAATACAATGATGTCAACGCTGTTGTGCAGTGACAGCTTATTCTACTACATTTTTAATACAACATTGTGACATGAGTCAATTTTTATTCGAAGAAACAACGGGGCCGCACGCAATGCAGTGAAAATAATTTGTTTTAATAAGAAAAACTTATTTTTTATAAAATTTAATTTCTTGTAACTTAAAGCTAACTAGTCAAATTATACATTTTCATAAGGAAAATAAACGAAAACAAAGATATGAGCGTGCAAAACTACTGGAAAAGTCTGTCTAAGGAAAAAGTTTAAATATAAAAAAAAATATAAAAAGCAGAGGAGTAGTGAAGTGCGTGTGTTTGTACAATTGTGTGTTCAATGTCTTTTTCCATAACTAAAATGCGTTCGTAAATGTTGGTGTGCGCAAAAAGTGCTGGAATTTCAATTTAAGTCAAAAAAGCCGACATAAGCAACAGAGCTGTTAATGGTGAAGAAAATATTGGTGGAATAAGCGGCAAACAATAAATTGATTTAAATAAATTTGCAATATTAAATGCTAGAGTGTTCAATTGTAGGGTTGATTCATAAATTTAAACAAATATTGCATCTTAAACAACCTTACTAAAAGAGGGCGGTGCTGCTAATAACTTTAAAGTTAAATAAAAAGTCAAGGACCCCATCATAAAAACCAATAGAAAATTCAACCACTTAAACCACATGTTTAATTAAAAATTTTGAAAAATATTTGTATAATTTTACCAAACTCACAAAAATTTACCATTCCACAAAAGGAGGAGCATTTTGCTATTAAAAGGATTTTTTTGTTTTGAAATACCAAAATTTCTACCTGGTTTGAGAGCTACATAATTAAGCACAAGTCACAATGATTTTGTTGGAAATCAATAATCGTATAGTGGAAGAGACTCTATTGGTTAAATTCCGCAATGCTATAGCCGGGTGAGTAATCTTTTTGATAAAAATTTTCATATTCTTGATTATTCTACTTAATTTGTACATTTTATATTCTCTTTTTTTAACATAATTTCGGGTGTAGTTCAATTTATTTGTTGTACGAATAGCAGTATGTACATAAATGTGTTTGTTTATACTTTTTGAGTTATTTTGACATTCGTTAAATGAATTTGTTAAAATAGCTGTCATATTGCATATAAATATGTATTTAAATGAGTTTGTATATACACAGTGTCGTCCGATAAAATTGGGCCATCCTATTTTGAAAATTATATAAAACATTAAATGAATGTAAATAGTAATAATCTAATTATTTTTAATGTAATTTGCGCGGTTTTTCTACAAATGAAATGTTAATCTACTTTAATGTCGAAAAACAATTCGTGTAACGAAAGTAAGAACAGTAGAAAAATTAAAAATTACAAAGTGTGACATATAATAAAGAAAAAACTTTGATTGCAATACTCTTGCAAGAGTTAATACAATTCTAGGCTCCATCAGGAATGATCTATTTTTATTTGCTTATCAATGCTAGGGAAAGGAACAGCTTATGGGAGAACGGCTGGAAAATGGAACAGGCATCAGGTGGCTTAAAAAATATAATGAGGCTTAAATAGATATAAATAGGATTCAGGTCTCTTTTGTTGTTAAACAGAAGGAATTCACTATGGATACTAGTTTAATGAAAAATTTCGTCGTGTGGCTCTACTCTAACACTGCAGAAGAAAAAAATAAAAACGTTTCTATATACCTACATATTTTTGAAAATTTTCATTACCGTATCAAGTTTAAAATATATTTTTAGAGTTTTGAGCAAGGTACATATATTTTACTAGGTAGTGTCGTCCGCCCAGCTGGTTTGTAGTTGGACATGTCAAAAGTTGTTTATATTTACCTGCTTTTGTTTACGAATTTCAAAAAACACTTACAACAAGCATATGTAGAACAAGGAGAGCGTTTGTTTTTAGACCAATTTTCTTTTATTTTCTGTTTCTATTTTTGACATTTCCACTCACAAAGCAACAATAAAATGCCATGTTGTTTTTACAAATGTTGTATTTGTTGTAGAATCGCTTGTACCTAGTAAAATAAATGTACCTTGGTTTTGAGTTTTAAGCCTTTTTCATTTTGTTTTGAAACTAAAACTTAATGAAGTTCTATTTCATGTAACACTACTGTGTTTGTGAAAATATTTTGTATTTTTTTTCTTAAATCGCTGCTTTTGCAAACATTCGATGACATTTTGAGGTCTTTTATAATATTATTAATTATTTGTTTTTTTTTATTAATAAGCATTTTGTAAAAAATAAAAACCTGTTTAAATGACACATTGTAGCTATTAAATATGTATGTACATATTTCTTATAAGTGTAAATGACGTAAATTTCTTCACATATGGATGTACACTAATATAAATAGTGGATCTTTCAAACTTTTTTGTAGATATAAGTAGGTATATCGTTAGATAAAATGCAAAAGTCGTAACTGATAAAATTAAAATAACAGGAAAAGCAAAATTTTCAAAACGAAAACTAGGCATAAACATTTTTAACGAAGTTATTTTTATTTTATTTTAAACACAGGCAAAATTATTTTTGTTGAATCAGCAATGTAATTCTCCAAATAATTTTGAAAGCAACTCTTCATTACATCGTTAGTCACAGGTTGACATCTCTTTAACATATTTTTTGTACTTTTTAGAAGAAAAAAAAAATAATAAACATAATTACCCCGTTGCTCAACCACGTAAGAAGTACATATTTATTGTTGAATGATGTTAACAAAACAAAGTTATTGAAATTATTTTTCTGTTGAGTTTATTTATTCGATTTTTTTGCGAGTTAAAAGATGTCAGCCTGTGACTGACAAAATTTCGTCGTGTGTAATTACGTCTTATTGCATTAATGAAGTAAACAAACTTCTAGTCTGTTCCTTTGTTTTTTTTTTTTTTATAATAAAAGCACCATTTTTGATCGCAGAAGTGTATAATTTTGTCAAGACATGTAGTTTAGTTTATTGCCATTCGTTATAAACAATTAAAATTTAGATTTTGAATTGAAATTTTTTTAGTTACGTTTTTTTGAATTTTAGCTAACGATATGTGTGTTTATAACAACAGAAAAATTTTGTTTCCCTTCGCAGGCAGCAGTACAAATAATTAAAAAAAAAGGAAAGGAAATTTTAATCAGAGATTCTGGAAAATAGCATAAGAGTTGTATTAAATTTTGCGGAACAAATATAGTTTTCGGACGCAACTCAAAACTGAATGGGTATAAATTCTCGATATATTCCATATCATACTTACAAACTTTAAAGGTCCATAACTCCGAAACTATGGGTCAGTCCCAAATTTTTTACTTAACATTTTTTGCTTAAAATAGAATTTTACCTTCGTAGACAATTTTTTTTTTCATTTTTGCGTGTGTAATAGAATTAAGCCAATTTTCTTGAAATAATATACATTATTATAGCAAAAAACAAAATCGGGAACCTATTGCATCTACTACAAGCTGCTCTCTGCATTGACTTCACTGCAGCTCCATTTTTCCAATCTTCAGATTTTTTCATTATGCATTAGTAGGATTACAAATACTTTTTTGCATTTACTACAAGACAACCGAGCTCCACAAAGCCATATTTAGTTATGATTTAAAAACTCTATGTGAATATGTTTATTTGTTCGTCAATCACGGTTAAACAGCTGAATCGTACTTAATAAGATTTAAAACACTGTTAGATAATTGTCTGGATGATGAAATAGGGTAGTTTTGTTTATATATTTATCTCCAAAAATACTCTTTCTTGGAGTAGAGATCTATAGTAAGCAAGGGTATAGTATATTACACAACGCCCGGTAAAATAAGCTTATAATATACTAAGAAATAAGAAAATAAAAATTGTCATAAAAACAGACTGTAATTAATCACAGCCATTCCATTTAAGATTTAACAAAGTGTCAGTTGAGCTAACTAGGTTACCAGCACGAATTTTTAAATTATAACAATACTCTTATTATAACTTCATAAAATATAATTCTTAATTTATAAATATTCGACGAAAATATCTAAAAAAAAAGCCAAAAATCTCTTTTCTGTCGAAGTGCATTTTTTTCACGGCATTTTTCGAACTGAGGGGCTGTAACAGGGTTGATAGTAAATTTCTTTTTATTGCTGATTTAACATAACTTTGTAAATACGGACAGTACTTCGATTGTAACAATGCGTTTCGTCCTTAACAAGCAATAATTATCACGTGTAACTGCTAAGAAAAATAAGGATAATGTAGGCTTAGTACCGAATATTCAATTTCCTCTTGTTTATCCAAGATTGTGTAATTAAGAATGAATTTAAAAAAAAATTTGTTTTCGTGAAAACTTAAAAAGTAACAAATTATTTTAATTAAAGTGCAAACACACATGTTTACCTGTTTGTTCTATACCATTTTAGTTTGGAAGTCAAGGAAACTGTTTAAACAATTCTATTGAGAAAATACTTGTAAACTTTCGAGTACTCAAAGTATTGACTTGAAGCAACTCTATTTGTCATAATTTACAAAAGCTAATCATTAAATGACTCAGTCTAAATATGTTAGAAATAAAAAATGTGATTATGAAAATAAAATTGAATAGTAAAAAAAATATGCACTTTTGTGCTTAAACATAATGGAAAAATGGGAGCGTACAGAATATATACACATGTATATGTATGGGCATATACTCATATGGAAGTTTGTATACATTCTTTAATCATATTAAAAACTTATTTTATCATTATTTTCTACTTGTTAAATTGTATACAAACTGTTTTCTTTAAGGAGTGGGTATAAAAACATACTCCAGGTCTCTTTTTTTATTGCTAACTGTGCTTTAAACTACTGATTATAGCTCTCTACACACATGCGTTCGTTATTATTACATTTACAATATGCTAGACGTTTTATTTACTACGACAATAAGATTTGAATGAAAACGTGAAGGCATGTCCTCAAATCTAGAAATTTATGTAACTATACGTGTGTTCGTTTTTGTTGATATTACAAAAATGTAATTAAGTAGAATAGTAGAACGCAAGTATATATTACAAAAAATTGCTACTAAAAGGTTTAATCTGAATGCTCTACTTTGAATTAAAATTTAAGTTAGTGTTAAATATGTTGTTTTATGCAACTTCAATATTATAAAGATTGTTAATACTCTTTCAAAAACCTTTTGGCAGTGGAAATTAAATGTTTTCCAATGCCATACAAAGCAAAACTCATATCGGTTAAATTAGGTTAATATGTGACTTAAATTTAAGACTTTTACAGTGGGTTTTTAAAAATAATTAGTCTCTTTATTATCATTATAATATTTTTAAATTTTTACTAAAATTATATTAAAATTTGGGTAAAAATTCTTTATTTGTGGCATAAATAACTCACAACATAGAAATTTGTGTTATAAATATGAATTATTTAATATTTTTAAGCACATTTTTTACTTTTATAAAACATAAATCGGTTTCGTACAATGAATTTTCTCTAGCGAACATGCCTGGTAGAAAAAAGTAAAGCTCCCAAAAGACGTATAAAGTTGTTATCAAACAGAGAACTAAAAGAAAATTAGTTAGAAAATTAGGCAAAGTTAGTTCTTACCGGCTATCAAAACTAAGTCAGGTGAAATCTTACGCAAAATTTTATTCAACGTTAAATTATCTGCAGAGTACTAAAAATCCATAAAAGAAGATAAAAGCTTTTTATGCTTTTTTTCAAATAAAATATATTTGAGATCCACTGTATATTTTGCACTTCTTTTTAAGTTAGATTTTTATTACTGTCCAATGTTGGACAGTTTAATTATTTTTAATATTTATTTTAATAACTTCTTGAAGAAGAAGAATTAAGAATATTACATAATAGTTTATTATTTTTTAGTACTAATTGCCTAAGCTCTAGCTACGTCTAAGAAATATTTATGAACAAGTGTGTGTTCTTATTTTTTTTTTTGTTGTCACTAAGGTCAATCCAAGTGTGAACCCTCTGCATGACAAAGGAACAAATTAAAATGTGCCCGCTCGACTTGCACATGGATTGCTATTATTATTTTTTGCATTTTTAAAGGAGACAAAAGTGGAAAATTCTAGTCTTATAAAGTCTTTTTCTCAAATGCTCCAATATTAAATATAAACGCAAGATAAAAAAACATGAAGGGAAAAAATTCCGCTATGTAGACAGAATCTTGTACAAACTATTTAAAAATACTTACAAGCAAGTTAAATTTTAAGTTTTATCGAAAAGAACTTACTTTTACAAAAAAAAAAAAAAAAAAAAAAAAAAAAATTGAAATCTGCAGAGTTTTTGTTTTCTATACTTGAGCGATTGGGAGTTAAAAGTGGGATACTCTTGTCTTAAACAGTTTGTCTATAACATGCTCCAATAGAAACATTATGGAGTTTAATAAAAAACAAGAAAGAAAAATGCAATTTCTTCTTGACCTCATAAACTTGAACAGCTATAAGAAAAATCTTAACATACATATGTATGTAAACAAATTTAGAAATTAAATCAATTATTTGTATTAAAGGCCAGGATTCACTATCATACTCAGTCGTACGATCTGTCAAAAATTGCATGTGTGCTCAAAAAGTATGATAGTGTGGACTAATATTGTATATGTGTGACAGACTTTTTGGCAGATCTGTACGATTTTATAATCTTTTGAAAAAATTCAAAAAATGATTTTTTTCTGTGCGATCAGAGTTGATTTTTTTGAGGATGAGGAGAAAGCAACAACAAAATATTAAAAGCATCTTTTTTGTATAATATTGTGGCACGTACGATGCCATTTTGAAACGATTTTTAAAGTAGGACAGAATTCTGTCAGATTTTTGTGGAAATAAATCGTACGATTGTGTATGATAGTGAATCCTGGCCTTAAATAATACGTTTTTAACTTGTATGAAAAATATGTTTGTTTTTCACGAATATCGCAGTATCACTTAAAATGAAATCGACTGATTTCTTAACAACAAAATTCAAATCCAATGCAAAGATAATTATTTTTTAAACTTTTGGGGTCGGACAACATTATGTCAAATAATATGAAAATGAATTAAAATCGATTTAAAAAAGTTGTTAATTTCATTTAAAACAATATTAAGAGTTTGTAAAACTCCACAGAAACAAACTTAATTTCTGTTTATTTTCATAAAAAAGTATTTAAATATTACTTACATTTATACAATAATAATAAAAATAGAAAAGTATTAAAAATTGTGCATATTTTCCAACTTTTTTGTATGTAATTATATATGTACATATTTAAGCAGAACATTATGGCATAAGTAATTTTAAATCTATATGGGCGGTGAAAAATGAACGAATAAAATATGTTGTTCCAAAAAAATTTATTATTATAAAAAAGTTAAATTTTCCAATTTACAAATATTCGGAGTTTCAAGAAAAAAATTTTTTCAATATATCAAGACTAAAAAATTAAAATTTAAAAAAAATTATAATTCACAAGAAAATGAACTTTCACATAAAGGACGTAAAAGTTTTTACTCTTGTCGCGTTGGGTTTCTATTTCTAGAATATTTTACATTGGTGAAAATTAAATATTATCCTTAACGTAAAAAAAACAATAACATTTGAATGTTCCTAACATTAAGCTGTAGTTTTGTTACAGCAAATGTATAAAGATGTTAAATCTTATTTTGTAACAATATTTTTTCATTCTTATAAATCAATCAAAATATAACCCTAAATCAAATATATTTTTTTATTTCTTTTGCTATCAGTTACAAATCTTGAGACAGTAAATTGAATTATATTTGTCCCTCAGTGCTGAAATTTAATTTATAACAAGTAAGAGTGATATATACTTATATAACCTTTACCATGTATGTAAATCTAGTTCAGTGAAGTAACTCCAATCGAAAAAAAAAATTAAAAAAAAAAAAAAATAAGAAAAACAAATATTGGGTTGGCACAGAATTAAACAATAAAAAAAAAATAATTACTCATACTATATATATTTTTACATCAAAATATCATCGGTTCTCAATGGGTTTAGCATTTTAAAGAAATTTTTGTATTTCCTGAAAGATCTCTTTAAAAGCTTTTAAATGATACCCATTTTGATAGCTTAGAAAATACGGTAAACCATAAAAATCAGAGACCCCATAACTCGGAAAATATAGGCGAGCGACAATTTTTTCACACGATGTTTTTTTTCTTACTTTTTAATTCTCTATCAGCCATTATATGTGTTTTTTTAAGTTGCTTTAATGAACTAGATTTGTTTAAGACGATATGAAAACATAAGAGGTAGTGGTGTTTTATCCGCTGCCTTGAATGACGCAGACCGATCTTGCTGATTTTCAACAGCAAGATATTCGAAACTAGTCCTGATCGATTGGCGTATTTAAATATTTTCTAGGTCTTTTAGTGCCTCGGCAAAACTTATTTCAAATCTAACACGGACGGTCAGACGAAAATCGCTCAATCAACTTTGCTATGCATAAGACCCCAGAATAATACAGCATTTACACTATGCAATTTTTCATGAAACTAGCATGAAATTTTTGTTTACTGCTGAGGTAAGAGAGGTAAGTAGTACGGTATTGCTTGAATTATAAGGGGATGTTACGGTTGCTAATATATATTTTTAAATAACGCAAATCGCTGCAACCTAAATAGAGAATTCAAAAAAATGCCTCAAAAATTGCATAGCGTGAATTTCGACTTTGTATAGTTTATGGGGTCGGAAATGCATATTGTAGAAATTACAAACGCAATGACACTCTTAGATATACCCTTTTGTCACCTGTAGTGAAGGGTGCAAGAAAAAAAAACAGTAAAATTTTTTTATTGTAAAAAAAAACAAAAATTTACGGGGACATTTTTATCTTATCAGCATTTTTATAACACTTTTATCGCTTATTTTCTTCAACGTCTATGACGAATTCATAACTTTTTTAAATATCTTCAAAGTTTTTATTTTTACTTAAAGTTTAAATATTTATTTTACTATTTTTGCCATGGCACGATCTGCTACCCTTAAAAGTAGTATTTGTAGTCCTTAAATTAAAGCGAAACTATTTTATTTTTTTAATTTCTCTATAACCTTAAAATTTTATTGTGTTAAAAAAAACAAATTTAACCGTAGAGACAATATTAATAATATGACAGCCAAAGTAAATTTTAATTTCTAAACTTGAAAACACCAAATATACGAATATTTCTTAATATCTCCTAAGAAATTTGACGCCAAAATGGTTTTTTGTAAATAGAATTTAGTTTTCTTGAAAATTTTTATTTGCTGTTCTAGTTCGCATAAAGAACAATTTTTGTATAGCGTGGTGGCAACATCATTTCCCCATATGAGTAATGACGATGATGGATAAAACGTCATGACCAAAAGTTTTACCGATAAAGTCTGTCTGACTGTCGTTTTAAAGTTATATAAGATGTCCTAATATCACATAAAGCAACCTTTGCATATGATTTTTATATGAAATGGATCCCTAATCCCCGCTTAAGCCTACAAAATATTTCATGAATTTGCATTTACACTTACTGTTAACTGGATAACAGTGCTCTGTTAAGGATAAAATAAGAAACTGAGATTTTAGTTTCTGCTACTTAAACTTGAATTTATTTTCATACAAGAAAAATCAAGGCCTTTAAAAATATAATGAAATTTAAATTTTATTATTCGAAATTAAAATATAATAATAATTAATAATTACTTTAATTTAAACTTTTATTTGTACATAATTTTAGACTTAAACCAGAATCCATAGATGTTAAAATAGCCGACTTTGATGGTGTTTTGTTTCATATTTCCAACATAAATGGAGATAAAACTAAAGTTAGAGTAAGTTTAAATTTTGTTTGTTTTTTATAATAACTTAAAGTAGTTTAAAGCTATTGCTGTTTTTATTTATTTTTTTTAATAATGTACTTTTTTCTTATCAACCTAGATCAGCATTTCTTTAAAATTTTATCAACAATTACAAGAACATGGTGCCGACGAATTGCTCAAGCGTGAATATGGTAGTCTACTAACAGACACGGAAGATGGTTAGTAAAAAAATAAAAATAAAAACAAATATATTCTTCTACCATATACTTTTAATTTATTGTGTTGCTTCTATTAAAAATACTTAATTGTTTACAATCTGTTGCTTATTTTTATGTTTGTTTGTAATTGTTCTCATTTTCCTTAAACAGGTTACAATGTATCCGTACTTATAAATTTAGAAGACATACCCTCTGACTGGGAACAAGTGGCCAAAAAAATTGGTTTATTAAAGCGTAACTGTTTCGCATCAGTTTTTGAAAAATATTTTGATTTCCAAGAACAAGGTGAAGAGGGACAAAAACGTGCTGTTATAAATTATAGAAATGATGAGACTTTGTAAGTAAAATTGGCAAAATTTTTGAAGCTTTAAAGCCTTAGAGTATCAATTTCTTTTGGATTTTAATTATTTTTTTTAGATATGTTGAGGCCAAAGCAGATCGTGTTACTGTTGTTTTTAGTACCATATTCCGTGATGAAGATGATGTTGTTATAGGTAAAGTTTTTATGCAAGAATTACGAGAAGGTCGGCGTGCTTCGCATACTGCACCACAAGTGCTCTTTTCCCATCGTGAACCACCGCTGGAATTGGCTAATACGGATGCTAAAGTTGGCGATAATATTGGTTATGTTACATTTGGTAAGTGAGATCTTAAATTAAATTTGGTAAGTGAGATCAAAAAGAAGAAGTAAAACGGCGACGAAACTAAGGCTGCTTTTAAACAACATTCCACGTTATTTGTGTGAAATTAAATTTCAATTAATAAATTTTCAGATCCCACAAAAAAAAAAACTAATCCCGAGAAACTACAAAAATGTCAGAATAACTCTTAATAGAAATATCATTATAAAAAAATTTAAAAAAAATTGTCAATTTAAAAATGAAAGAAACTTATTAAGGGATGTTTATTTTAAAATCATTTTTTATAGTAAAATTTTTAACAAAATTTCTAACATAATTCAGCTTTTCGTCCAAAAGGGTCAATCATAATAAAAAAATTTTTTGTTATTTCATTTTAAAATTATTTTAAAATCGCTTTGCGAGAAATCAACCAATTAGTAGATATGACATATCACTATTTTTGGTGCACACAAAGAGTAATAATTAAAAAGTCTTATTTTTGAGGTCAACTATTAAAGCTGCATACATTTTTCGTTAAGAGATATCAACTTTATTATTACTAAAGATTCCTGTATTAAATATAAAAAATATAAAATTTATTAAAAATTAAATTATATTCTTGTACTTTGTTATTTTTAGTGCTCTTTCCACGTCATACTAATAAAGAAACTAGAGATAATACCATTAATTTAATACATATGTTCCGAGATTATTTACATTACCACATTAAGGTTTGTATGAAACACTTTTATTATAACTTATTAAATTTAAAAAAAAAAAATATTTTATAATTTAAGTGTTCAAAGGCTTATATTCACTCTAGAATGCGTGCAAAAACATCGGATTTCTTAAAAGTTCTCAATCGTGCAAGACCAGAAGCCAAAAATATGGAAAAGAAAACTATAACGTAAATATTAAAATTGTATTTAAAAATTTATGATTTCTTTTTTAATTCTCTTGAATTTTTATTTTAGGGGGAGAACATTTATACGCAAAGAATGATTTATGGACAATGTCTAGTTGTTTTTTTTTTTTATTAAGTGTATTAATTTTGTATTATTAAACAAATAAAGTAAATCAAGCAGACGAATAATAACAAAATTTAACTACGAAAAATAAAAAATCCAAAAAAGAACCCAAACTTCATCACTAGAAATATTATCTGGAAACAAAAGCAAGAAACGCCAATTTAATATTAAAAAAAAAAAAAATAAAACAAAAAAGAACTTAAAAAGAAAGTATTCCAAAAGTAACAACTTGTCTTATAAATAACAAAAACAAAAGAAACAGAAACAAAAACATACGAAACTAAATATTTAAGTCATAAACAAGAAACTAAGTATGTAATGTGGTTTAACCCTTAAGTAAAAAAATTATTGTAATATTAAAATAATTATTATTTGTAGTTATTTTTTTATTTGTGAAAAAAATCAAAGAAAACATTAAAAAATGAAAAATCAATATAATAATAATTATAATAATAATAAAAAATTAATGAAAAGTTTGTTAAAAAATTAAAGAAAATCAATAAAAATACAATCCAAAACTTTCCTAACGAAAATAAAAAATAAGTAACAGTGAAAACGAAAAAAACCTTCCCATTTTAATTGAAACTGAATATAAGAGAATTTTTATTTAACTTTTCCTAAAGACTTAAACTCAGGCAAATGTTAAAATAAATGTAAGTATAGATAGAAGTGTCGAAAACCAGCCCTTATGTATCGCAATTAATTAGTAGACCCATTTTTTATTTTTATAATTTTATTATTATTTATCGATGTTATGTTAACAGACAGCTCCTTTTGCTTGTTTAGTTCATTGGTTCATAGTTTTAATAGAAAATATATGTTTTTTATTTAATTTTTTGAATTCGTCAGGGCCTGGTAAATTAAAATTGTACTTGCTCTGTTGTTTTTTCTTTCAAGGCCATGATGGGAATCGAATTTAAAAAGATTACAAAAGAATAATTTATTTTCCAGATTTATTTTTATAGATAATTGTATGTGCCAACTTTTACTTTGTTTTCTTCTTAATACAAGTGAACGTCTTAATTTTCAAAAGAAAAGTTCATTAAATTTTTGTCTGTAAAGAAAATCTCAACGATATGGAAATATAGGGCACAAGAGAAGAAAAAAAAGCTTTGAGTGTGTGACATAAAAAGCGGAACAAAAGCGCTGTAAATGTCAGTGGACACGGAAAGTGAATCAACTCATGCAGTTTTCTGATTCTGATATACAAATAAAAAATGTAATTTATCTGTAATTTTAACTAAGATATGTTTATTGTAAAAACCTACTGTTCAATTGCTTAAATGTTTTCTGTTGATGTAATTAAATTAATTTTTTTATTACTTCAAAATTGTGGGCCTAAATAGCTAAATAATTTAAAATACAATAATTTCTTTTTTCAATGCTAAGAAATTAATTGTAATAAAATATTTTTATTTTAAATTTTTAATACATTTTTTAATACTTATTTAGTTTTTTTATATTATTTTTTTATTATAATAAACTAAAATTTAAACTTTAATATTATCTAATGTTGCTATTTGATTTTTAAGTTTATAAATATCTTTGTTTAAACTCTCCACACTGTTGTTGTATTGTGCCGACAGGTAATTAATTTGAATATATTCAATTGCTGAAATAAATGCAAAAAAATGTTTAAATATTACAATCGATTACATATGCATTTTGGGTATTACATGTGTATTTGTACATGTGACATGTTATATATGTATTTAAATAGTGCTTTTTTGAAATTAATTTTGCAGTTGATATAGTTGTATATTTACTTACCCTTTTATTAAATTTAAAGTGTGTCCTTTTGCTTTTGGAAGTATTTTAAGGCTCATCATGCTCATCCAATTTAAAGTAAGCAAGTGCTATGATTAGTATTTATTATGGCATTTTTAGTTTTTTTTTTTGTAAAAAAGGGGAAGTTTGATTTTAGTGTTTTTGTGATAGAAGTACAGCAAAGAAAAGGAAATGTGCAAAATGCCAATATATTATTTTTCTTTTACAAAGATGAATTAATATTTACAAAATTATAAGTCTTTTAGAAAAATATGCCTTTTTGAAAAGCAGACGGTAATTTATATTTAATGTTCCTAAAAAAAGGGTAATTCATTATAATAAATATTTCATGAGAATATCATGAAATATTTATATTTGAAGGAATCAAGCACAATTAAAGTAAATTAATATAATAAAGATTCCAAATAATAAATTTTCTTGTTAAGTATTTGTATGTGCACGTTTCGTATTTATAAAAATTGTTTACAATTTTTATTTTTTCATTAAATCTTTCAAATACATATGAATGGTTTCCGATGGCAGCCCTTATGTAGAAAAATGAAAGAAAAAATAAAAATAGTCACTCAATGGTTACTGTGTTTTTGTAATATAAATTTTTAAGTTATTTGTGGCCTTTTTGCCTTATTGATTCAATGGAGTTCTCATTTAATTAATTTGGCTTTTGGTATAAGACTTTGAGGTTTTCTTTACAAAATTTGGGTAAAATCCACTGATGAGCTATACAAGCAGTAGCGAAATGGCCATATGGATATGCTTTCCCCACAGTAATTCATTATAATAAATATTTCATGAGAATATCATGAAATATTTATATTTGAAGGAATCAAGCACAATTAAAGTAAATTAATATCGCTCCATATATTTGTTTTTTTTTTTGTGTGTTTGATTGGAGTTCTTCATTGTTCTAAATGACATGGCCCGATCTGGGTATTAAAATTTTATCTAGCTCATCTAGTGCCTTGGCTAAGTTTTTAACTCTAAAAGGGGCGGACAGACAGACATTGCTCAATCGATTTCGCTATGCATAAGGAGCCAGAATATACATTATGAGCCGGAAACGGATATTGTAGAAATTACAAACGGAATGACAAACTTGGATTTACCCATTTTCTACTTTTCGTGGTGAAGGGTATTAAAATGTGATATTAAAAATTGCTTAGGAACAAGAAAAATCGATCGAAATCCGAAGAAGGTAAAACAAAATTGACTGGACTGGTTATTAAGAAATTAAAATCATTCTGTTGGAAATGTGTCACATGTCTGATAATGCAAAAACATTTATTCCCTGGGAAACGATGGTTAAGCATTCAAACTTTTGCTGTTAACTATTCGAGGGTCCATTTGCACCAAGAAACTATTTAATTTTTGATTAATGTGCTATACAAATTTCAATTTCGTTTTGTTTTTATTTTTCAAGTTAAATCTTGTCATTGAAAGATGGCGAATTCATCAATTTTCGGCGAAACGCGAACGAATAAAATGTAAAAAATATAATTGCTTTTAAAAGTAAATATTAGTTGTGATTTGTAATTGTATTGTTAATATGATTATTGTTGTAAAATCTTTTTTTGTTTTAGAGTAATCCCTAAAAATAACCAACTAAGTTGGCTGCAATACTGGATTTTTAAAATTTTAAAAAAAAATTTTAAAACTTAAGCCGAAAATTGACTAAAAATGAAAAAAATAAATTTAAGTAATTTTTGTTTTTATCAAGGCGAATTAATTTTACCAGGTGGCATCGTTGCGGCAGCTGACAATTTTTTGTTTAATTTTGTAATGTGTAAAATAGCTGTCAAAAGTAAATCATTTTATATCACAAAATTTCTTTTTTTTATTATTCTTTAAAAAAGAATTGTAAGAAGAGTTTTAAGTCAATTTAAAAAACGAATCTTAGTAAAAACGTTATTGAAAAGGGTAAGAAAAAGGTGTAGTAATTATTTGTGTTCTAAAGTTTATCAACACTTAAGTGCCTGTTTTTCTTTTTATTGTTGTATTGTTGTAGCCGCGCTGCCACCTTATGTGAATTCGCCTTGGTTTTTATTCTAGTAAGTGAATTCTGTGCTTAATACACATAATTGAAATCATATCAAGCAATGAAAAGTTTCAAACGATCGATTAAATTCAACACGTTTTTTGCAGTATTCTTTTGTCGTGTTGTCTAACATAAAAAAGGGAGGTAGTAACCCCAAATACTTGCGTATAATGAAATAATTTATCACATAATAAAAACGAAAAGAACAACAGGGGCTTGGCTCATGAAAACAAAATAGCCACATACTAATATTTCTCTTCACGAAAAAAGTAATGAACTATTTAGATGTGTTCTTTTTATTACAGCATTTTTTAAAAGTTTACGTACATTCACATTGGACAGCTTTAAATAAGGAAGTATGAACAGCTACATATTAGATATCAAATCATAATAATTATGTATTTAATCAACTGTTAGAGGGAAAATGAATATGAAAAAGTTTTTTTTTTTGTTATTTTTTGAATTATTAACTTTTTTGGAAAAAATCAAATATCAACAAGAAATGCAGATACCACTAAAAATAATTTTTTTTAAATTTAAGTTTTTTTCCACCGAATAAAATAATTTAATTTTTTATATAGTATTTACTCCATAAATTAAAATAAATATGAAAATTCACTTTAAAATCCGATTTTCACAAAAGAAAAAACTCAAATTTCATTAAAAAGATGTAACTGAATCAAACAACAGAGCATCGTGAAGGACGCAAATAGAATTTTCTTGAAATAACACTAACAATTATTTTAAAATTTCCTGAATATTTAAAATATTCTCAACAAACTTCCACACAAATACTGTGTTACTAAAAAGAGAGAAATATTTTAGGAAGATGTCTTAAATTCAGATTTTTTTTTTAAAGAATGGTTTTCAGACACTTTTGACTTTTCTATATTTTAGGCTGAAATTTCTGACATCAAGAGAGCTGCCAGCAGTATTTCAATTCTTGCTTATAGTGTTAGAAAATGTATATAAGTGTGAATGATGGAAAACTTTGAATTCGATAGCAGGTGTTTCAAAACCAACCCTAAATCGAATGCAATTTGTGGGACCAGAATGGATGAAGTGGTGCACTCCAATGCCCCAAAGTATTGTGATCGCCTGTTGAATTCATCTTTGGGACTGCAGAAAACGCTTCTTTTCTTATATTGTTTTTTTCTCTCTCTCTCTCTCTCTCTCTACTTATCTGATCGTAACTTTTTCTCTTTAATATTGATTTTCTTCAACTAATAAAAAATGAATTCAAGAGCTACTAATAAAAGACGATTTATTTCTATTAAAATTGTTCAAGACAATATAACTTTTCTGACTAATTCAAAAGACAATTTATGTTGGCCAACCAGTTCAAATTGTGCTGTTCGCTTGTGTTGACCACATACAAAAATTAAATTTATAATTTGATTAAAGTTATTATATTAAATTTAAAAAATTTTGCATTAACTGCCGTATTCATAAAAAATAAAATAATTTTGATAAGTGTTTTGTGACAAAACTTCCATACAAATTTGTCATAAACTACATTTCAAATTTAAAATTTTATAAATCCTGGCATAAAAAGTTAGTTTTTCAAGCTATTAATTTTCAGTTTTATATTTACAATTTTTTCAGAAATCAAAAAAAAAAAAATCAAAAGATAAAAATTAAAAATTAAAACAAGTTCTCCCATTAAGTATTATTTTTCTTTGAAAAACTAAAAAAAATTTATCGAACTCTGTGAGACACTGTGAAAAATTTTAACTTTGTACGTTACGAATACTTTTGCCTGTGACTATGAATGCTCATACGTTTAAACATAACCATAAGTATAACAGTAGAAAATATTTACAATAACAAATATTTACATTAATACTTTCCTAAATATGTACATAATTGAAAATGCAATTATTCACAGCGATTAACTTTAAAATAAAAATTTATTAAAAATGTTAACTAAAATTAAACTCGAACATATAAAAGTAACGGGATATTTACCTTTTTGTAAGTCCATATCATCCATTTCAGAATTCTTAATTTGTTGTAATTTTTCTCGAAACTTTTTTGTTATTTGTTTTCGCTGATAATCAGCTTCAATTTCCTGTTTTGTTCGAGGAATTCGAAAACGTATACAGCAACAGACCATAACAACTTTAAAAGATATATTTTTTAATAAATTGAAAATATTTTTTATTTTTAAAAAGCATTTAAAATTTACCGATACTTAATAATATGCCAACACAAAATGCTATAATGTGCCAAATTCTAAAACCCCCAATTGTAGTGGATTCTAACCAGGCAGTTTCGGGATTTGGTTCCAAAAATTCTTTATCTTCATCGTCACTCATGTTATTTGTTTTTTTTTTAATTTTTAATTAAGTTTTAAGTTAATTTTTTATATAAAATCAACAGGTTTTAAATTTATTATATTAAATTTTTTTCTTCTTTGATCCGTTTTTCTTTTGTAACGTTTTATTACCAAATGTTTGTTAGAGACTAAAATTTAAATAAAGAATAAAATACAAAGAGACCTATCCTTTTTTACATGTATAGTATTGTTGTTTAGCTTCTGTTGGCCATTAATTTTCGACGATTTTACTAGATTTATTAAAATTTACAGGGTGGAAAGTTTAAGAAGGTTAATATTTTTATACTATTGCGTGCATATTAAAAATTAAAAGATGTCATGAATGAAAGTGAAAACTATTACATAGTAAACAGATAAGATATATAGAGTTATTTTTCAAGAGTTTGGCCTTTAAATAAAAAAAAAATTGTAAAAAACAATGTTTGCCTTCATTTCTAACCAATTTTGATTAATAAAAATTTTTTGTCGGAAAAAGTAAATATACAGTACTGTGCAAAACAAAAGCCACAAGATATGCGAAAAAAATATTAACTATGTGAGGAAAAAATAGACATTAAAATTCTGTACTAATAAACAAAACCCTGTAAAGGTTATTAGAATAATGCTGTCTTATATAAAAGCCGGCAAGTTTGGAATAATTCATTAAAAAATACAACAATTTTGGAATTAAAAAAATAAATAACCCTATATTTCGTCCTTGTAGAGATTCTTAAGAATTTGTATTATTTCATTACCTACCCTGTATTTTCCGTGTAAAATTTGCTTTTATAAAAATATAAATTTCTTTTATATTCATGTTGAAGCTACTTAAAAATAAAAATATCATTAAAAAATATGTAAAGTTTTAATACACAACCTAACATTCTCTATCATCAAACTGCTTCTTCGTATTTTATAAAACGCTCAAATGCCACAAGCAAAAATTCTCTAACACAAACTAACGAGAGCAATTTAAGAAGGTCGAAAAACTGTGTCACACTTTAAAATAGAGCACTTTTAGTGTAAGAAAAAAATAACTTCTAACGAATTAAAGAAAAAAGATTTTCATTCAAAGAGAAATTTTTCAATGATTAAAAAAAATACTTTTTTTTCGAATGAACATAAATGTTAATTCAAGGCGAATCAATTACCAGGGAATCGCGATGGCGTATTCATTAATTTTCGCTGAAACCCCAAAAAAGTAGAGGCTTTAATGAATAAAATTTTTCACTTTTCTCGAAAACGGCTCGGCGGAATCGTAGCACGTCTACTTTAATAGTGTATGGTCCCTTGGGCCGAGAGTATAATACTTTTCATAAAAAAATCATATTTTTTTGTGATCAGTAAAAACGCATTTTTATAATTAATATACAAATGTTTTGTTTATTTATTTATAATTTACAAAAATTTTATTTCTTCTAGATTCCAAAATTTATGCTAATTTAATTTTAAATTTAAAATTACCAATCCCGGGGAATTTTTACTTCCCGGTTTTTGAATTCCCAAAATCGACGCTATCTTGGCGCACGTATTTGCTACTGTTTACATTTCAATCAGCTGATTGAATTTCAGTTTACACAATCTACCCAAAGAAAAAGTTTGGGCTGTTTCGTGCAGAAAGAAGAAGAATTTTATTCTCTCAAAAGCTCTCTCTTTTCTACACAAACTTGCAGTACGGGAACAGTTTTCGGAAACATTGGGATCCCGCGGGTTCCCACCTAATAAAACTGTAACAGGATAATTTCTGTACATGAAATATTTCTTGTTTTGTTGTTGGCGAGATAGTAATCGATATCGAGTTTTTGTCTTCACATCACGTAAAAACTGCTGGATGAATTTAAATAAAATTCTGTGAGAAGGTCCTTTAGAACCTTGGTTCAAATATACAATACTTTTTTTTTCTAAAAAAATAGTTATTTAACAGATAAAATAGAGATACAAATGCGAAAGCAACCAATTTTACCGGTATAATGGTACTAAAACTACTGTTTACACATGTTGTTTTTGAAGATGGGAAAATTTAAACACTCTTTACAGAACTCTAAAATAAAAATATATTCTACTGAATTTGAATTTTAAGAAAATTAGAAATTACACGCTGTAGTTTTTCTTTACTTAGATCTATTTTTTTTACCATCGACAATTTAAATTGTAAGCAAGAGGTTCAAAGACGCAAGTGAGGTAAACAAAATCACATGGCCTGAATTTTGAGGGAATTTTCTTTGTGTACGTTTGCTGCAAAGATTTTGTTGTTTGTGAATAATTTTTAATAACAAAAACTACAAAAATAAAAAAGAAAATCAGATTTAAAGCGAAATATACATACAATTTCCGATGCCATGAAAAATTTTATCGTAAAGGAACGCGATTAAACTCGCTGAAAATTTAAAAGAGAATTGATAAAAATTGGCATGTTGTAAATATGGACTAAGTTTTCTTGAATTTAATGACTTACGCCTGATTATAGTCACAGTATAGTAAACATTATCACAAAAAAAAAAGAGGGAATTGTGTGCTACTGTACGTTTTTTACTACTTTAAAAAGACTTTTCAGTATTTCCTCGTTAAACAACCCATGTAAAGTTACACTCATACATAAATTGCTGTAATCAAATAAAGGAAAATTAAAAAACATACAACACACAAATATAAAAATTATTAAGGAGTGCCGCAGCACGACAATTCCTCTTCATTTAAGAATGAACTTAGGAAAAAACTGACTTGAACTTTTTATACCCCTATCAGTTGCAGTAAATTTAGGAATTCAAAAAGATCACATCACAATAATAGAAGCTAGAAAAAAAAACCAAATTCTTTGAAATGGGAGTCTTAAATTAAACAAAAACAATATACATAGGTATAAGGATCACATTTTAAGGCCATGAAATTTAGTTGTAAAATCTGTCAAATAAGGCTTGTCTGTCCAAAAAGTGGAAGAGTTTTTAACAAGTCTGTCCGATTTTCTAATCTTTTAAAAGTTTCATAATATAACAGTTTCTGTCTTATTAGAGTTGCATCTTTCATGTGTTACAGAAAATCGCATCTGTCAAAATCAAAATATATACACCCCTATTCTGCGTTTCGTTTAGAATTGAAATTTTCTCCGTCTGACAACTTTGGTATTCTGGGTTTCGATTCCGCTAAGTTTCTTTCGATTGTATGTATTCTGCATTACGATCGGAGCTCCGTTTTTCTCAGTTGTTTTTTTGTTAACGGAGGGGTTTTCTTTATTTGTGTTTTTTAGTTAGAAAATTAAAAATTGAATGAAATGAAGGTAGAAAATGAGATAAAATGTTTAGAAACGGTAGAAGTAGCAGCGTTATGAGAGGAAGTTGCAGGAATCCTCAATGCATTAGCTCCTCCAACAAAATATGTCAGCTCAAAAATTAGTTGCCATGAACAACTAATTTTTATTTTGTTTTTATATTTTTTTGTTTTATTTAACAAATTTTTTTTAGTAAATTTCATCAAGATATTATTTTTAAGTGTGTAAACATACAACTTTTGGTATTAAATTTACATTTGTTTATAAAAATGATAAAAAACTTTCTTATTTGGCTATTTCAATTCCACATTCCACAGTGATACTATTAATTTTGTACACATTGTTGCCTTCTTCTTTTTCTTTAGATTCAGTTTTTCTTTAGAATACCAATTTACGATCGCAACGGAACTGAATGCGGAGACTTAATCGAAACGCAGAATAGGGATGATAAACATTATAGATGATCATAATATAGTCACAACACCACCGTTGCCGCTATTGCCGACTTGGGCCATTTTCTATTTTCGGAAGAGAGAACGAACCTGGTGTCTTCAATATAAAATGAAATGAAAAATATATGAGGTCTTAAAAATAATCACAAAATTAAAAGCATATTTTGTTAAAAAGAGGAAGTATTTGAAACTGTTACCACTAAAATATGCTGCTAACGATTACATCAATAAAATTTCTAGCCGTGTAATTGCTTAACTTACGGAATCTCTTGACTTTGAGAAAATAACTCAAAAATAATTATTATCAATTAATTACTATTTTTCATGAAATTTTATTTTTCAGATTGGCTTAGGTTCGTTATTAATTGTAAAGAAAACACTAATAACGAACTTAAGTTAAGATAAAAAATAAAAATTTATTTATAAAACATACAGGCATGTCACAAATTCCGTTCGGAATTGGAATGATTCCGAATTTACTATTCCGATCGAAATGGTTTTAGCTTCTATAGATTCCGTTCGGTTTTAGTAAACCGAAGAAAGTTAAAAATCCCTTATGTTTGTTCAAAATATGGCAACATGACATCGAATGTAGCAAAACAAAAAACAGCGGAATTAACAAAACAATAAAAATTAAAGAAATATTTGCGTTTCAGTGCGAATTGCTAAAAAAGTTAAAATAAAAAACATCAAAGATGCCCGGAATATCTATAATTGCAACGGCAGAAGAAAAAAGAAGCAAATTTGTTTGTGTGCTGTTACCACAGATCTGTGGCTGTTACTATGGAATTTTTAGAAAAAGAATAAAAGTACGGCAAAGTACGGCAATATCTTTTAAACAAATTCCGTTAATTTTTTTGTTTTTCATAAAGGACTAACAAAAGGTTAATTGTTTTTATTAACATCATATTAAAATAAATTTATTTTAGATCAGTAAGTAAGGTAAAGAATGGCCTTACCTATAAAAAAATGTTTTAAATGGTTTTTCTGTTAACAAAATGCTCAAAATAACAATTCCACATAGCAAACTGAAAGTGGTTTTATTCCGAAAATTTTTTTCGTTTTACGTTTTCTATAGAAGCAAAATACGGAATCAATTCCATTTCCGAACGGAATTTTGTTTTGTGACATGGCTGATAATTCTAATAAAATAAAGTTTTATTATACCTTTCACCACAAAAAGTGGAAGAAGATTATAACTAATTTTGCCATTCCGTTTGTAATTTCTACAATATACATTGCCGATCCCATGAAGTATATATATTCTGACTTCTTATGCATAGCGAAGTCGATTGAGCGATATCCGTCTCTCCGTCCGTTTTAGTCAGCTAGAAAAAAATTAAGTACGCCAATCGATCAGATATTGTGTCGAAAGAGGTGCTATTGGAAATTAGCAAGATCGGTCCATGTCCTTCGACGCAGAGGGCAAAACACCACCCCTACCTCTAATTTTTTCACATCATTTGAAGCAATGGAGTAATTCCAATCAAACAAACAAATATATGGTGCGATAGAGAATAAAAAAATAAGAAATAAACATCAAGTGAAAAAATTGGCGCTCGCTCATATTTTCCGAGTTACGGGCCTCTGAAGTTTTCAAAATTTTTCAAATATCAAATAGGGTATCGTTTTAAAGCTTTTGAAGTGATTTTTAAGGAAATACTAAAATTTTTTAAGAATGCTTAACCCCTTAAGAGCCTATGGCATTTTTAAGTAAAATTATATGCATGAAGTATTTAATTTTTTTTTTCTAATTTTTTAATTCTCTGTAACCTTCTTCACTAGATTTACATAGATGGTGAAGGGTATAGAATATTCGGCGTAGCCGAATATAGCACTCTTTTTTGTCTTTAATTCCATTTTTTCTACAAATTAAATATTTTTTACTTTTCGATTTAATTCGAACCGTAATTGTATTCAAGAAAGTTGTCATGCTTTAAAAATATGAAAAATTCCTTCTGGTCTTAAATTTAACAAAAAATGTGGACTATTTTTAATAAAAATCGGGGCAGTTGTTTAGGTGCGACTAGGAACAAGCAAATATTTTCGCAATTTACATTACAATCTAAAATGTATACAATCTAATTTATGTATGTACACATGTGTGTATGGATATACATATGCATATGTATGTATATGTATTGTCGTGAATGTTGCTTGCATGTTTAAGTTGTCATTTTCACGAATTATGTGTGGTGACTTACGATACATTAAAACAAATTACAAAAAACACTGTCATTGTAATACTGAAAGTACATTTGAGAGATTTATTTTGCTTTAAATTTAGAAAATTATATACCTAAATAGTCTGTAGGGAAAAATATTTAAATATTTATTTTATGTTAATAATTCAGTCTCAAAGGCACGCATACATAATAATATTATATAATATTTGTGTGAATATGTATAAATATTTAATTGCAGATATTAGATTATTGCGCTGTTAAGGTAAGAGATTCATACATAAGTATATCTTTATAGACGTGGATTTTCTTGACTATAGTTATATTGTCAACGAAAGGCTTATTTCGAAATCAAATTAAGGCTATCTGGCAACTTCTGTCATTCAACCCGACATCGAAGAATTTTTTAAAAAGGTTTATTTAAAGACCTAAAATCTTTTCTTGTCCTTTAAAAAGCAATGCCAATAACAAGTTGTTTCAAAGTTCTCATATGAACGTTCTTTGTTAGAAAGTGTGTAAATAAAAATGACGATTTCAACAAATGTACTATAAGTATGTAAATGCTTATTTAACTCCTAGTCGTCAACTATTTTAACAGCTATAAAAATAAATAAAAGAATTCTTAAGCTGTAACTTCTAACAAAAACCTAATGTAATTTTGTTGATGCAGAACACCACGTACTTTAAATGAAGTTGTATTAGTTGGTTTCTTTCTCCTGCATATGCAAAATTTTCTCATATTTAATTTTTTGTCCTTTTTCATTTTCATTTTTTTTTATTGTTATGTTTTGATTTTAAAATTTAATTTTATAAAATTTACAATTTTTTACTTTTTTAAACTATTTGAAAATTTTTATTTCTAAAATTATTTTAAAATTTTGACAACAATATTAAATATAACAAAAATCAACCGGGCTAATAAGACCACCTGCAAATTTATTTACTATAGTTTTTTGTCAGTTGACAGAGTGACCATGTATTAAAAAAAGCAATAATTGAATATGACAAAAAAAAAAGTATTTTAAATTAAATAAATTATAAAAAATAGTATATTTTTCCTATATGCACTATAAAGCCCCTTTCACACTAAAATATTGAGTATTAAGATTTGTCATATACCAAAGTATTATGAAAAAGTGTCATAGTGTAAAAGCAAATATCATGTACATATATGACAAATAAAATGGAGAGATGTCTCATAATACAAAAAATCATTTTTAGAAATTTTTGTAAGAATTCTTATTTTTCATTTTATCAGGGTTGTGTTGCTGCTGATAACCCAGCCAACCATTAAATGAGCACTCTGAAAAAAAGACTCTTAGGAGAATCCATCAAGGGAGCTTCTTCTGAGCATGCCTTAAAATAGCTCACGCCAAGTTTTGTAAAATAATATTTAGTATAAAAAGGCAATAATTTCTGACGGCAAATGATTGCTTTTTTGTACTCTTTGTGAGCGTAATAGCTCCGAAAACAAATCTTTAAGTAAAAAGTAATAGAAAACTTAAAAAAATAAACAGAAGAAACCTACCTTAGAGGCATGACAAATTTCGTTCGACGCACTAATTGTGTTCGCTTTTATATACTCAAAAGTGTTTTAATTCTGACGACGAATATTCGTAATTAAAAATTCGTCCTTCGCCCGAAATCTGTTTATCTAAAATATATTATAAATTTCTTTGTAAGTTTGTTTGTTTATTTATGTATGATTGTGGGTGTGTCAATCACGGCTAAGTGACTGAATCGATTTTAATGTTCTCATAATAAAATAGGATATTTATGCTTTCGAGCAACGAAATAAGACCACTTACAATAGTCATTTGATTCCAATTGAGTTCAAATTTGTAGCTGCTTCTAATTTCTAATTTATAAGCAAAGTGATGGCGTCTCTGTATCTGCTTACATATAGAATGCTAACAAAAAGTTCGCATTATAGACTTTAATAATTTCATGGTTAACCCTACAAGAACAGTGACCATAATTTGACAATCAATCAAATGACAATCACTGATGATGGAAATATTCATCACTGCGTAGAACAAAGTTTCTATCACATTCTTAAAATATAAATATAATGAAAATTTTGCTTGATTTTTAAACATATTTAATTACAAAACTTTTTATAAGCTATATTATGAACTTTGCTAATCAATTTTAAGCAAAAACTTAGATTTAATTAACAAACAAAAAATTCATTTAAATTTAATACGAAAAGCCGTACAACGGCAACGCTGTCTCAGTATAAAATTATTGCAAACGTATTAGTAGATAATTGTGTATGTATAAGTTTCCCTCACTCATTTCTTGCTGGGAATCGTTTAAGAGCCATTATTACAACTTACCATTAGTTAAAGGTATAATTTTGTCAGATCCATAAATGGATTAGTATTTTTAAAACTTCACTTATATTTTTATCCAATTAATACTTATATAATTAATAATAATAAAAATTAAAAATGAAAGATTTAATAATCTAAAGCTATTTATCAGGCAGACAAAATCATACCTTTAATTAACGTAAAAAATCAAGTAACTTTGAAATGTGGTTTTTGACAAATTTGCTATAAAATTATGTGGTATTAATACTCTTTATGCTGTTATAAAACGTTTTGCATATTTTTATATTGCAACAAATTTAAAATTACCTAAACAATTTTTTAATACCTGCTAAACAATTGTTTTTTATAAAAAATTATATAATTTGACTTTTTTTAAATCATTATTTTTATATTTGTTTTATAATAAAAGTATTTATAAATTCAATTTATTAACAAATAATTTAACTTACGTAACAGATTTAATCGAAAAATTATATTAAATGTTAAAATTTTTGATAATATATAATATAAAAATAACTTTCTTTAGAAATTATTTAAATACAAAATAAAAAATTTTTAATTGTAACTTTACAAGCAAGACCACTATGAAAAACATTAAAGATCACTAGAAAATACTCTAAAGTTTACTAAAAATACTCTAAAGCACATTAAAAATTATTTACAAGCAAGACCACTATGAAAAACTCTAAAGATCACTAAAAAGTATGCTAAAGATCACTAAAAATACTCTTAAGATCTTTAAAGTTACGTAGAGAACTCTTCAAGACCAGTACACTAAAGTACGCTAAAATAAACATCAGTAAATTATCGTAGTGTTTGTGATCATCGGCCTACGCTGTGTTATTGAACAGTTTTTTTTCAAACTCTGATTTTAACACTAACACGGACGGACAGACAGACATCGCTTAATCGACTTTGCTATGCATAAGTACTCAGAATATATACACTTTATGGGGTCGAAAATTGATATTGTAGAAATGACAAATGAAATGACAAACTTAGATATTCCCTTTTTTTACTTTTTGTGGTGAAAGGTATAAAACATGAGAGCACCCACTTGCACTAATACTTATTGTCAATTAAATATAAAGTTTTTTATTTTCTTATTTAAAACTTATTGCAGTCAAGAACCTTATCTACTTTATAAATTACTTTTCACACTTAAAAATTTTAGCTATTGTGAATTACTCACAATAAAATTTGTTTATTTAAACATATGTTATCCTTCAAATTGTTGTGTGTTTTTCTCTCCTCTCTTTATTTCTCTGTGTAGGAATATTATCCTTTTACCAATACATATCATTTCTTTTATTGCACTCGTTACATTTAAGCTCAAGTTACACTCCACCGCCGAACGAAGAGGTGGAAACACGTCTAAAAACTTTGCGTTATTTTGTAACCGTAGAAGTGAACGCTAGTTGAAAACTATTATAAAAAAAAATGGAAAAAATACTTCCTAAGAATAAAAAACATACATAATAGTTATAATAAAACAAATAAAAGTAGAATATTTAATTCTGTCGATATGAAAAAAATAGAAGAAAATCTATAAATAAAATAGAGTTTTATAATGAAAACACGATATTGTATGTTACTTTATTGGCATTAAAATTGGTGATGAAATTTTTATGGCAATGTATTATATTCAATGATTTTCTACCAAAACCAATTTTTCTTAGTTTCTTCTCCATACGTATGTGTGTACTTTTTTTTGGTAACTTGAGGAAAGTGTAACTTTGAGAGTGATAAAACAAAGAGAGAGTGAGAGACAGTGGAATAAAGTGTTAATAAATAGAAGTAAACTTTTGTTAAGCTAAGCAATGAGGTAAAGTTAAGAAGTTGCAGGTGTTGGTACAAATACCACTTATAATACTTTGGCCAACAAACTAAACAATCAGCCAGCCAGTAAAATATACAACCAACATCGTTATTATTTTTATCATTACACAAATAATATTGTACTCGGCCCATATTTATAAAAATCAAACGGTATTTGCCTTTTAAAGTTGCGTTAGTGTTGGTGTTAATTGGTGTGTAAGAGTGCAAGTGGGTTTGTGTAACAGTTACGTGTTAGCACACTAACATTTATAAATACTAAAAAAGAAAAGTGAAAAACAAGTGCAAATTTTGAAAGAACAAGCAGACAGAACAAGGTATGTAAACTAACGAGTTACTGTCTAAACTCATAACGACTCAACGTTATAAATTGAAAATATGAATAAAAGAGAAAATTATAGTTAGTGAGAAAACGTTGTAAAGAGAATTGAGAGAGCAAACAACGTATTTGAATATGTATGTTTTGTATAAAAAAAACCAAGAAATTTGTGAATGAGTGTGCCATACAGTTACAATTTTGTATAGTGTTTAGCATACTTTTAGGCATGGTATCATCAAATTAAATACAACGACCACACAACTACACATCATACTCTCGCAACTTAAAAATTGAATTGAAATAAAGCAAAAATAACAAATATAAGGATAACAAAGGCAAGAAAACCAAAATAGAAAAGGCAACATTCTGAAGTGTAAAAACAGTGAGCTTTTAAACAAGTCAGTGAAAATAAGGAAGAAGGAAGTATTCAATTTTTACGAAAGAAAAAAAATATCAGTGAAAAGAAAAATTTATATAAAATAATTAAAATAAATAAAAATAAATTTTTTTAAATTTAAAATTCACAAATTCCCAAACTATCCAGCCGTTAAATAAAATTATTAAAAATCCTTCCTTTTAAATATAATAAATCAATTTATTAAAATTACTCTTACTTGAAAAAAATAGTCATTATCCTTAAAAAAAAAATTAAATGTGAAAAAAAATCGGCGACCTACTACCATACATCTACATCATACATACACATCTACAATATAACGAGAAATGTGAGTGTAAGTTTCGTATAATAATTCGATTTATTCTGCTTCGGCACGTTTCCGCCTTTCGTTTAAATCGCACGCTCGCCACAATTGCTCCATTTTTCCTTACAACTCGTTAGCTTTTTTAAGTTTTTCTTCTTTCCTTTTTAATAAGTTTTAATCAGAAACACATGAGATTCTCTTCCTACAATTGAGAGTCATACGTATTGTGTTGAAAAATTCAAATTTGGTTGATATTTTAAAATTCCTTATTGAATTTTTGATTTACTCAATGCATTTATTATTCTCTTTGTCATATCAATGTACCATAAACTATTAATTGAAATTTAATTTTTATGTTATTTAAGCTGAAAATATTACTTCATGAGGGTATTAATTTTATTAATTATTGATGATATTATTTTTTGCTTATCTTTTTAAAATGTCATTTGCTTAATGTCGCTCAATATAAAAGAATTATTTTAAAGTAACTGTCATAACAGACATTTCCGGAAAATATTAAGCCCGAATAAGTTTTACCCAACTGTGTAGAAGGATATGTCAGGCGCTTTTATTTTCTATTAAAAGTTTTTTATGAGATTTTCATATATTTTTACTATATTTACAAACTAAATGATAGCTTTTAGCTTCCTAAAACTGATTATAGAAGATTTAAAAAAAATTTTGTTTAAAAACGTGTTTTTAATATATTTTTCATTTTTGAATTTATTTTTTATTTTTCGATGCTGACGGGAAATATGTCTTAGGGTCAATGCATTATAAAAAAAACATTTGAGAAAATATTCACGAGAATTTATCTGTTTTCCATTAGTGTCTAAAAGATCAAAATCTTACATTGCTCAATAAAAATTTAAAAGACACACTGCTGTCCAAAGTAAATTGTTACCTATATTTGTGCATTACTAAGCTTTGACTTACCTAAATAATCAGACTAACCAAAAATTCTAAAAAATCTATGATGAACAGTTAAGTATTATTTTTACATTTTTAATGCCTTTTGAATCAGTATAAATACTCAAGGGCAGAATAAATAAAGAAAGACAAGAATTCGCTTACTTGGATCCATGTGCAAGGAAGCAGGACTTTTCTTTGGATTTTTTACTCTTAATCCTTTTTTTATATGGATTGCGCGAATTAACGAATTCTAAATGATCTTTTAAAACCGAGCTAATATAAATTCAAGAACCTGAACAAATAATTAAAAAATTTTAAAACACAAATAATAAAAAATCGCTAATTGTGGTACGTATTTTGTTTAAACGTATGTGCCTTGAAATAAAAGAAAATTTTTTTGATGTAGAAAAGATGGTTTACTTTAAGAGCTGTGTCTTTGTATTTTCGCATAATAGCACCGTTACTCATTCCAAGTTATATAGAAATATCAATTTAAATTAATTAAGCCAGATGTATCTCTGAGTGTTCTTCCCAACAATTTTTAAAAAACGATTAATGCAACACAAAACCAACGAGTAAATAGAAATTTAAGAATGAGAGAAATATGTTCGCATGCGAATGAGAAGAGCAGAGAAAAGAAGAAGTTTTAAATTAAAGATAAAAATGAGTACAAGTAAAATAATTAAATACGCTAAGTATAAAATATTATTTATTAATAACCGATAAAATTAGTAAAAAAAATCTTAAAAACGTGTTTTACAAATAAACAGTACAAACATTTTTAAAAATAGCAACAATAAAGAATAAAACAACTGCTAACACACCGACTTCTCAACAAAACATCTACATTAAAACTTCTTTTCTTAAAATTGTATACAAAGGATATCAGCATTATAATATTAACAAAAATGTTTTAAATAAAATTAAAAATAATATAATAACAATATTTTAGCAATTAATCAAGTAGCTGGTGTATCAAATGAAAATCACTAAAACAGCATACTTACTTTTTATATTGTTTTTGTTTTTTTTCAGTGTTTATTTGTGTTATCGACAACTGGTGTCATCCCTAACACAATTGGATAAAAGTGTGCAAATAATTTTTGCTGAAAATAAAACAATAGTGTGATTTGGAAAAAATTAAGTGTTTTTGTTTAAATATTTATTTACAGTGTTTTTTCACAAAGGTAAATAAAAAAGTTTTATGTTTTAAATTAAAACGTGTAATAAATTATCTGCCGGAAAACAAAATACAGCTGACGTCCATTTGAAATTATACCATGTATGTGGTATCTTGGTCTTATTCTGTTGGATTTAATGGATTTATTCATGTCATTACTTAAAATTTGTCATTATTGGTTATAATTCGTATTAATCTAATGTTCTCTACACTTAATTGTTTAGCTCAAATACATTGTTTCAAGAATAAAATAATTGCAATAGACTTTTAAATTGTGTAGTGAATTTAAATTAAGCTTGAAATATCTATTACAAGAGTTAATATCACTAAGCTGAAATTCTTTCCAAGTACCTACATAAGTAGCTATTAGTGTTGTAGGTTTGATATTTGCATATTTGTAGTGCAACAATAGATAAGATTAAAATTAAGCTTAGCTCCAAAAATGTAGACAAAAGTAGAAAAATAATTTTAGGAAAAAACTCTCCACCGGCAACCCTGTGTATAATCCATCAGAAATATTTTTCCTATGGTTGTATTACAACCGTTGTAATCGGGCATGGACATTTTAAAAGTAATAAACTTTTTAAGTTTTTAAAAATCTTAAATACTATAAAAATAAATTTAATTCGTTTTGGCTTAAGTTTACATATTTTTTTATTTTAATTTCATAAATTTTTTCTGTTTTCTTTAGAAATCGTCCCCATACATTTGTAAATAAGTTTTCTTAAAAATATTTAAGTTAAAATAAAAATGAATTTAAGCCGAAATTAATTTAATTTATTTGTTGTAATGTCTTACAGTTTCGCTAATAATTTCATTAAAAAATTAATGTTAAAAACTTTAATTTTACCGGTTTCTAATTGGTTAGCGGTTATTGCTACGCATAAGTGTGTTAAGGGTATTTCTAAGCTTTTCTTTGATGGCCATATTATTCTCTTCTGCCACAAAATATTGATTCGATTGGTGGTTCGTAACTCCAAAAAAATGAATTAATTTAAATTATTCTCCCAAACAAATTAGAGCTCCTGCTTTAGCTGCATGAATGCCGTTGCTACATTAACGCTCCCTGTTAATAATTTTTAACGCTTTCAGTTTGTTATTTTGCAATTTGAGTATTCCTCGGAAATACAAGCAAATAAGAAATAGGTATTATTTATTTTAATTGTGCTTGATTTCTTCAAATATAAATATTGAATTATATTCTCATGAAATATTTATTATTTAAAATTATAAAATGAAATGCACTACTGCGGAGAAAGCATAAAAAACCTCAAAAATAAAATTCAAAATATGTAAATGAAAAACGTTATGTTATATTAAAGCATTTCTGTGATCACTAGGAGAAACATCATACCTGTGGATATTAACAGTACGACCTATAACATCCACTGATCTGACATTTTAAAATCCTCACTGCTGGTGTAATGACACTGTGAATCTCGCCAAAGTTATTCTTAACTTCTAAAAATATTTTACTTTTAAAGAAAAATGCTAAAAGACGGCGAGAATTTATTGTTTTTATAAAAACAATAGCTCTTTTTACCAAATATTGCTTAAATTAGCGAATCGTCCTTGAAACTTGATATCGTTAAAAAATATTATTGTTTTAAAACTCTTTTTAGTGTTCTTTATGCAGGACGTTTTTACTAGTTCCTGAAAGTAAAAATATTAAAACTAAACCTGTTTGATTGGTTTAAGTTTGCTGGACGTCTTGAAATAGGATTGCAAAGCTTGTAACAGTCACTTTAACATGAGTGAATGGTGACGGATGCCATTCCGTTGATTGGATGGCGAAAGAAAATCATCTCTTTACGTGTGAGCAACAAATTGGTCAGCCTTTTACAATCTGGTTTGAATAAGGTGGTCTTATGAGTCAACATGCTTAACTGCATAATTGATTTGGTCTCGGCTTGACCGTGGTAGGACGGCAGGATTACTAAGAATGCCAAGAGAGCTTATGCGCGATATTTGTCTACGGTCTTGTGCTGCATTTTTTGAAACCCATGTTAGAAGTATAAGCATCCTCTACAGGGTAATAGGTGACACCACGAGGAAGAGATGATTATGTATAACTAATACTTGGGCACTCAAATAGGCTTAAGAGGAACTGATCTTTTTATCGTTGGTATTTCAAATGTTAAACTGCGTACTACGTGGCTTGATTCATACTTTTAGGGGTTTTTCATACCCAAAAGCCAAAATTATTGTCTTTCAATTATCCAAAAAACATTTAAGATAAGAAAGCCAATAAAAATCAAAAACAATTTCTTAAACTTTAATACTGGCACTGCAAATATTCTTGTACAATTTTTAAATTCGAATGATATATAAATTTTTACACCCTGTTATTACTATTCAAGAGAACACAAATTTAATGTAATGGTTAAAAAAATTACCATCTCAAGAAAAAACATAAATTTCCTTTGGAAAAAAAGAAAGAAAATACAATAATGGAAAACCGTTAAAAAAATATGATAGAATTGCATGTGAGCGTTAAAATACTTTGTATTACATAAAAAGCCATCCATCATCACTTACCCTTAAGGAGAAGGTGTTAAAACATTCAATGCAACCTGTTTTTTTGATACCTCATTTAAAACACATGAACAACTATAATTTATATCTTTCAATAAATTTTTCATATGATAAAATCTTTAACAAATTCTTTTATCAAAAAATGAATTAAAAAGTCTTCTATTATTATCTGCAATCTGTTATTCGTTTTTGGAAAATGAAAAATAAAAATTAGACCAAACTTTAAACACTAATTAACACCTGAACAGTTAAGAGTGCAAATTTTTATGTGAACACAAGAATTATTTTTTCAAATAACTTTGTTAAAACAAGAAATATATACTGAAATGGATTAAAAGTCATAATGTTCATAAATATTTATAGGAAATGATTATTATTGGAAATTTCGAAAAATTTTATTTACCCTTTGTTTATTTAAAGCAAAGATATCTTGAACGGCCTGCTTATGAAAAACTTTTATGATTTGGTTTTTGAATATCTTTTAATTAGCTCGATCAATGCTTTTTTAAGAGAATGCGTTTAGTTTCTGTTTATCAACGCTGCAACTACCTCTCTATTTATTTATTTATTTATTTATTTATTTATTTATTTATTTTATTTATTTATTTATTTAATTTGAATTGCCCCATACACAAGACTAAGAGCCTTATATTGCAGTATGGAACTGATGATATACAGAACATAATCATAAATAAATTTTTATTAAAAACAGGAATTTAAATTAAACATTAAAAAACAATAAAAACAAAAATTAAAAAAGTAAAAACTAATAATTTAAAAACAAATTAAGATTAAATTTAAATTTTAATTAAATTATTTAATTATAAATAGTATGGATGTATGTGTCATAATATAAAATATATGTTTTAAATTGTCATGCTGAAAACAGCTTAAAAATATTTTCTTTAAATTTTCGTGCGTTACTTATTAGTTGAGAGCTGTGGGGTATAGAATTCCAGAGAGATACTGCAAATATGTAGAAGTGCCACTGTGAGATTAAACTTCTGTATCTAAGTGATCTTATTCTTTTGCCTCTGCTTATATCTGAAATACAAAGTTTACTATAGAGATAATCAGGCTTGTGGGTATATTATTTTATGTAAAAAAACTAAAACTCTTATGTTTAGCAAATTATCTAAAGACAGGCCATATAATTGAGATGAAAACAAAGATACACTAGACCGCCTTTTAAGTCCATATACGTATCGGATTATGTTGTTAAACGCAACGTTCAATTTCCCTTTACTAACTGTATCACATTTAGCAAATAGTTCACAACCATACAGTAAAGCTGGCACCAGATAAGTTTTGGAAAGTAGGATTCTTATTCTCATAGGTGTACAATGCTGCGTCCGCCAAAGAGTTCTAATCATAGAGAAAGTGCGACCACTAGCATAGGTAATATGGTTCGACCACGTAAGAGTGTCATTAAAAAATATTCCGAGATTTTTAGCAAACTTTACTATCTCAATTTGTTTTCCGTTAATAGATATGTTAGGTACAATATCATGCTTGGCAAGTCGCTTTTGAATAACAATGCATTTAGATTTCCCCGGATTTATTCCTAAGCCATTTGCCGTTGCCCATGTATAAATTCGATGGAGTTCCTCATTAATGGAGACAATACACTGGTCGATTAAGGCATTAATACAACTGGTATAAAGTTGCACGTCATCCGCGTACATTCTTACATTACAATGTGTCAAAATGCCTGGGAGGTCATTAGAGTACAGTGAGAACAACAGCGGTCCGAAAATGGACCCCTGAGGTACACCTCTGATTACCGGCAGTGGCTTGGATTTCTGGGTTCTAGTTTCAACATACTGATATCTGTTTCGTAAGTATGTTGACAATAACCGTGTAGCGGTCGAAGAGAAATTAAAAAAATTTTTAAGCTTGTAACAAAGAATGTTATGATCCACGGTATCAAACGCTTTCGAATGGTCTAACAATATTAAAAATGTAGTCTTGCCATCATCAAGTTTCTCTCTAATATCCTCTGTGACGTTAACTAAAGCAGTTATGCAGCTGTTTTTCTTTCTGAACCCGGATTGACGTTCTGTAAGCAAGTTATTGTTATCTAAAAAGCAAGTCATTTGGTTATGCATAATACGTTCAAATACTTTAGAGAGAAACGGAATAAATAATAAATTTTGCTTTTTCCCGATTTAACGCTTTTCATTCTGACATTCAAATTCCAACTAAGATTTGCCCATAGTAGAATCACTTCTTTAAATTAGTCTGAAAAGTGCATGACTGACTAATTTGGGTCCCAATGCCATGATTTTAATCTATTGATTATTTATTTCAAAAAACATTTAAGACAATTTTGGTAATAAGAAACACTGTTTTTTTTTCCAGATCAATATGATCATCAGCATTTTACGATAACAAATAACTCAAATATAATTAGTATTAACTGCAGTTACAATGAAATAATCAAAGTTCAGAACAATTAGAATATTTTTTTCGAAGATTAATTTTGGTTGTTTTTGATAATTTTAAAATCGTTTTATTTAACGAAAAGAGATCAATTATAATGAACAATACAATCATTTTTAACAAACATCTTGTTTGTAGGGAAATCGGGGAAAGATCTTGTGAACAGAATTCGAAAAATATTTTTCTAATTGCTGTTTTTTTATTAAAAACTGTTTTTAATTTTTATTTTTTCTTATAATATAGCGATTTATGATTATTTAAAAAAAATAATTATTATTAGATTTTTATTTACGTTTTCTCAGTTATATCTATGGACCGACTTTCAAAACTAACTACGATGTTTTAATGCTGGCGATTTGAAACAAACATAAATAATCATTTAATAAATAAAATACTTACGGTTTGGTCAGATAAGTCAAATATTTGACCGAAAAAGCGTATTTATATTTATTTTATTTTAATTTTTCACCAACATTTCACCAAGAATAATAATTTATGCTAAAAAAATTCTCTTTGCAATAGAAAATTGTAAATATCATTAAAACTCGCGAATTCCATAAAAAACACTATATTACAAAAAATTTACATTTCATTAAACGATTTCACTAAAATATTTTTTTCACGAAAAATTTACAAAATATTTTAATTTTTCAAAACCGAAAATGTACAAAAAATAACTTTAAAACTACCAACAATTTAAAATTTGTCTAGAAAATCTCCACTTTCGCAAAAAATACCATTTTTTTTTTTTAAGTATTAAGATTCGTCACAGCCACTTACTGTTCTTGGGAGCAATAGTGATTCAAACTTTTAGAAATTTTTTGTTTGGTCGTTACGGTTCAATAGACACATTAAGTTTTCGAAATTATGAACATTTTTTAATAAATGAGACCAATCTGCAAGTATTACCTTAACAAAAAAAAAAATCAAAGTTTGCTCAGAAATGACTGCGGACGCAACCATAAAATAAAATATAGACGACAAAAAAATTTCAAATTTTCTACCATAATTGTGCAAGCATTGCGATTTTTTTTAAGTAATCTCATTGATAACTTTTGATATTTATAAAGAAATCTACTTTGTTTTGATTCTTAAAATTTGAATTTTTTTAATATAAGAAGTAAGATTGCTATAATCGGCTATGCCGAATCTTATTTACCCTTCACCATATATGTATAACCACATGTACCATAAAAAAAAATTGGCATAAGAAATTCTTTCTACCATAAAGTTTTTCTGTTAGAAAAAGTTAAGTTTGCTTTGTTGTCCCAACTAAGAGGTTTGCTGTATTAAGTGAAAGCCTATCATTTTTTTAACCACCTGCAGAACCACCTGTTTGGTGAAGTAACTGCAATCAAAAAACAATTATTGGGGTGACAGAGAGTTAAAAAAATAAGAAAAAATAATACTATAAATAATTTTGCATGTTGGGCTCTTAATGGGCTAAGCATTTTTTTTAATTAAAGGATATTTTAAAAGATCTCTTCAAAAGCTTTTAAATAATACCCATATTGATGTCTTAAAAAATCTTACTTTTCTATGAAAAGTTCAGAGACCCATAACTCGGAAAATATGGGCCAGCGCCAATTTTTTTACTTAATGTTTTTGTTTTTCTATTTTTTAATTCTCTATCGCTTTATATATTTGTTTTTTGATTGGAGTTAGTTGATTGTTCAAAATGATATGAAAAAATTACAGGCAGGTGTGGTGTTTTGCCCACTGCCTCGAAGGACATGGACCTATCTTGCTGATATTCAATAGAAAAATTTTCGAGACTATGTATAATCGATTGGCATATTTAAATTTTTTCTTGCTCATCTAGTGCCTTGGCAAAGTGGATTTCAACACTAACACGGACGGACAAACGGACATTGCTCAATCGACTTCGCTATGCATGAGGACTCAGAACATATATACTTTATGGGTTCGGAAAAGGATATTGTAAAATTACCTGCGGTGCATGGTCTAAGTTATTGATCGAGGCAATATAAAAAATGTATGTATGTGGAATTCTCGTTTAGAATAATAGTGCATCAAACAATGTGAGTTGCTGTAATAGAAAAGGAGATGACGCTGTAAAATGGTGTTATGACTTAGCTACAGCTAAATTAAAATTGATGTATTTTTTCGTTATTTCCTTCTTTCTTATTTTATCAGGCAAACGATGTTTGCTATAACATACTACAATTTTACAATGAATTTGATTTAATTTAATAAAATTTTAAAGTTCAAATCATCTACATCCAAAGGCTGGATCCTCATGGGTTAAACGTGAACAGCATAACATTCGATCTAAATGTGTAAAAATTAAAAACTAAACAAAAAACTATATGAAAAAAAACTAATAAATTGGGCCAAAAGCAGAAACTGTTCCGTAGTTTTCGTTTGTTAATATTGTTTTCGTTACTGTACAAGTGCTTTTTTATATATAAGATTACGAGGGGAAGTCAACAAGTCTTTATAAATACCTTGAATAATTTAATCTTTTTTATTGATTATAAATTAAGGACATACTTAATTAAAAGCGCCAATGCTACGTCAAAAACATAAAAACAAAGTTATTAAAAAATAAATTTTATATAAAAATGAATTATTTGAACTATTATTAATTTTTTATTTTTAATAAACGCCTTGTCAAAATCACATTTTCCAATTGCAAAGCGTTGCCACCGCAGGTAACGGTATTCTGCCTACAAAATGTGCGGACATGAGAACTTTAAAAAACAAAAAAAAAAAAAAAACCCTTTCCGCTCTTGTTTAGATATGGCTGTAAGTTCTTTAAGTAGTAAGATTTCAAAAGGTCTACAAAATAGAATTCAGTTTGAAGATGATCCTTTCATTCGTTTTGAAATTTTTTCTTCAAAATCGATTATTTGGATTAGAAAAATGTTGGGGATACGAATATTGTCTTGATTTAATCCTCTTTTCTTTTTGGCTGTATCGTCGTGCGGCTAAATTAAATAGTTGGTAAAACAGGAGATCGTAAATTCTAATCTCGTTAGAAACGCAGCGTATTCTGTTCTAGATGGTTGTGAAAGTTAAAGGAACATTTTTCGTGCACAAGACAAGATGGTGTTCATGATGAGGATTGAATTTCTAAGTAAGTTTGTTAAAGTGCAGGTTTGGTAAACAGAGAAAGAAATAGAAAATAAATAAAATGCCACATATGCGTAAATAACACCTGGGTTTGGGAATTGAAAAACGTTACAAAAGAAAGAAAATCGCTTTCAGCAAATTTGTCTCTATTTTTTTTTTTCGTTGTATTCACCTGGCTATTGTTTAATTTTTGGTACGTAATTATAATTATTATAGAATAAGATACCTTAACCATCGAAGGTAAAAATTAATTGAATGTTGAATTTTCCTGCACAGTTTCCTGTAGTTTTTAAGACACCTTCTATTTCTTTTAATTCTAAGTGTTTCTTATACAAATTTTTAAAGCCATATTGATTTACTCTCGTAAACAACAACCGGACGAAACGTTCTGTGAAATACAAATGAAGCAGTGCAGAAAAACAAAACAGACGGACAGAAAAAACAGTGAGTAAACTCCATAAATAAAAGTTGGAATCAAAGAACTGTGTTTGCGGCATGTGTGTCAAGCTTGTATACTATAAGTATTTGTTGCAAGTCAAAATTTTAGTATTTATTATTTTTCTCTATATTTTTATTTTTGTGATTCTAATAACGGCACAAATTATAGAACAAAACATAGAAGAAATAAAAATGGAAATAACACACTGAAATAAAAATGCAAACAAAATAAGCAGAAGCAATAATCAAGCAGTTGGCTGTATTAGGTCAATAATTAAATATTTTACATAAACAAATTTATGCTTAAACAATTAAATAGAGTTTCTAAAATAATGTTTTTTTCAACAGTTGTTTGAATAACAAAAAATGCTTATTTTGCAATTTTTTCAAAAACAGTCATAAACAATTACGAGGGCTGCTAAATATATTTCTGGCCTGTCGACACTGAGTGCTGCCAAGTGCAATCTGACATTTCCATTGGAAAGTTTGTCATTTTTAAGCATAATCGTACTCAAAACGTTTTGACGTACGACCATTATTTGTGTTGTTTACAGTGACTTGAAAAAATTAATATATAAAAAAAATGGAATTAACTCGTGAACATTTCGTGCCATCATTTTTCACAACTTTCGACGTGGATTATCATGACAAGAGTGCATTGATGAACTTAAATCTTTCTATTGCAATGAAGCACCATCCTATAGCACTGTGAAAAATTGGTATAATGAATTTAATCGTGGCCGAAGCTCGCTCAAAGACGAATTCCGTGAAGGTCGTCCAAAAACGGCTGTTGTGCCAGAGAACATTGATGCCGTGCGTGAACTCATAATGCATTCGACATACCGAGAGATAGAGACATCCTTGGACATTTCTTCCACCAGCATACATTCGATACTGCATGAACACCTAGCCGTAAAAAAGGTTTGTTCTCGTTGGATCCCGCACAATTTGAAAGTCGTTAAAAAAAGGCGCGTGTCGATTGGTGCAAAGAAATGTTGCAAAAATACGATTGCGGTGCTTCAAAAGACGTTTTTAAGATCGTCACAGGTGACGAATCATAGATCTATGCGTATGAGCCCGAAACGAAACAACAATCGACCGTGTGGGTCTTCAAAGACGAGCAAAATCCAACGAAAGTTGTTCGTAGAAGAAGCACTTCGAAGCAAATGGTCGCCTGTTTCTTCGGCAAAACTGGTCATGTGGCGACTGTTCCGCTTGAACAACGTAGGACGGTCACTTCTGAGTGGTACACTACAATTTGTTTGCCTGAAGTCATCGGAGAAATTCGAAAAACCAACAAGAGAAAACGAATCATTGTTCACCATGACAATGCGAGCTCTCACACATTGGCTCAAACCAGAGCGTTTTTACCGGCCAAAACGTCGAATTAATGGGTCATCTGCCGTACAGCCCTGACTTGGCACCTAATGACTTCTTCTTGTTTTCGCATATCAAGAAAAAAATGCGTGGTCAACGATTTTCGTTGCCAGAAGAAGCTGTTGAAGTGTTCAAAAAGCATGTTTTAGAGGTGTCTCAATCGGAGTGGAAAAAGTGCTTCAACAACTGGTTTGAGCGCATGCAAAAGTGTATAAATCATGCTGGAGAATACTTTGAAAAACAATAAAACCATTTTTGATTATAAATATTCGCATTTTCACTATTAGGCCAGAAATATATAGAGCAGCCCTCGTATTAATTAAAGAAGAACAAAAATTATTAAATAAAAGATAATAATATTATTATTATTATTATTATTATTATTATTATTATTATTATTATTATTATTATTTTTATATTATTACTTCACCTTTAAAAATTTTATTTAAAAATTAATCATTGCAAGCACTAATGATCATTAATTATCAAACAGTGTCTGTGATCCATCTTAATTAGCATTTTATTAAACAATTCAACAACTGCACAATTTCCGCTTGAAATGCAATATGTTTTCAATTTTAAGCTTTTGAAAAAATAAATTGATCAGGGTTTTATTTGCTTTTACTGAACGTGTAAAGATTGTAGTTTTTGTATTTTCATAAGAAAAATTTAATTTTCTCTATTTTGTTGTTTGTATTTGCGTGTATCTTTTCGTGCAGAAATTTTCCACTTACATAAATATTCTCTATTTTCTATTTTGTCTTCCTTTTATAGTTTAACTAAAAAATTGCGGCATTTATTATAGTTTTCTTAGAATTTGAAGTAAAAAAAATAGAATCTTATTTTTGGCATTTAAATATTCTTTACCTTTTTAAGTTCTTTTATTTGCTTCTTTTTGGTCTACCTTTAACTTCTTATTATTGTTGTTAGTATTTTTAAAACAGTCTCAAAAGCGGAAACACTACAATTTGTTCTCTTTTACTCCCTTTCCACTTCCTCATGTATATACATATATTTATAAAATTTACTAGTGTAGTAGTGTTTGCACAGCAAACACAAGCATGCACTTAGCAAATGAAAAGTTATTTGATTTGGTTTTTGTTTAGAAATAGTCGTGTAAACATAAATAACAAGCAAAGGTTTAGTGTAAAATGTGTTACTATGGAAAAGAAAACAAAATATTTTGTTAGGAAAAAAGCGATAGGTTTTTAAACACCAGCTTTTTTTTTTAGCGGAAGTCCAAACCGAAAACAATTTTATAGTATGTTTACACGGCAAAATGAAGCTGCATTGCTCTTCGAATCATGATTGCCTAGCATACCGTTTACACGGTATTTTGCATGAAACTAGTTTCATGAAATTTTTTTAAGGCAAGAGGTGCAGACACGCAAACTAGGTAGACAAAATGGCATTGGTTGAATTTTGAGGGGATTTTTTTACACTTGCTTTGTGTACGTTTGCGGCATATGTTTTTTTGTTCTGTATTATTTAAAATAACACAAACAAGTACAATAAAGAATATCAAATTTAAAGCGAAATGTACAAATTCCAATGCCTTGAGAAATTTCATAGTAGGAACGCGTAGATGCTCGCTGTAACTTTTAAAAAGAATTTTAAAATATGGCATAGAGTTATCGCATGTAAATTTGGACTGAATGAATATGCAAACAATAAGTTTTAAAATTTTATTTTTTGGTTCAATTTTTGTTTGTTTGTAATTGTTGTTTTTGTATATACAAATATACACACACTACTATTAACATTGTTTAATTTATTTTTTATTTAGTTAGTAAACTTGCGATAAAAATTAAAGAAGACATTTTTCATGCTTCGCGAGTAGTTTCAAACTGTATCGACTTAAAACAATATGTGTCACTTTACAAATTTAATACGGCGAGGCATGTTGATTCGCTTATGATTTGGCTGTGAATCATGTATGAGAGATCGAGGCAAGAATATTAGGCTTCATGGGAACATAGTATAACCTGTGAAAAAATTTCTGAAGAATTTATTAAGAGAAAAAAACACATTTTAATTTAATTTTTTAAAACAATTCACAACAACGCAAGAATAAGACACTGACGTAATGTATTGCAACATATTTTAGCTCGCTACATTCGCCGTCAAAATTGTTTGCATATATACACCATAGGCTGTGTACGTTGTGAACATACTCTATTTAATCAACTAGTTTAACAAGTAAGGAAACGAGGAATATTCCTATTCAGTCAATATTATTTATAGCTGATAAGTAAAAAATTGAAAACTCAAGGCTGCCCCTATAGAAGATGGAAAAAGTGAAGTATATGGCCTTGTCTTTTAAACTGTAAGTTTTTCTTTCCAAAAATCATAAGTTTTATTACTGATTAGCAGATCCCACGACTTCGACTGCATATCATTTCTAATTTTCTTAAAATTAAAATTTTGAATAATATTTTTTTTAACATTTAATGCAGAGTTTTGTAAACAGTGTTAAAAATGTTCAATCTACAAAAATAAAACGTACTGACAGCTGTTCCAGTACCATTAAAATTAAAATTGGGTGCTTTCACATTTGTATCTCTAGTTTCTCTTCGAAATTACATCTTTTATGAAAAAAAGGATTCTATTTTTAAGCCAAGTTTCTTAAAACCCTTCTCAAAAAATTTTATTCAAATCCGTCCAGCAGTTTTTACGTAAAAAAAAAATCAAAATATTCAAAAAAAAATCCATGAATTGTCTTAAATTTTGCTTAAAAAAGATTTTATAATTTTTAAACAAAAGTTGGGTAAAATCAACAGTATGGAATATAATATCTCCAGGGACATATTTTCTCCAGTTTATGTTTTTGTAATAAATATATTATGAGAATTTTACAAAATTGTTATTAGAAAAAAAATTATTTTTGTAACAAACCGATGTTTCTAAACTTTAGATTTTATGTTTGCTGGGGTGTTTTTGCTGATACTTGCTGCCTCTTGTGATTGAGGGTATGTGAGCTAAACTTGTGTTAATATGTTGGAATTAGGTTAAAAGTGTTGTAATACGGAAAACAATGAACTTTATGTTTGCTTTCTTTCTTCATTTACCATTTTTTATGTTCTCTTCCTTTTTACCTCTTTCCCTTTACTTACCATTCAGTTTTTTAATATTTCGTTAATTTTTTCAGGTTTTGTGCATGAATATGTATATGTACGTATGTATTGCTGAAGTGCCTTTTTTGAGTTCGTTACATGTTTCGTTGTTTCTTCTTGCCACGTTTAAGTAGACAATTTTCTTTGTTTAGTAAGTAAAACATTTGGTATTCTGTGGTTATTTTTTTTTTCTAGCGTTATATTAAATATTTAAAATATCGACGTAGTACATGATTACTCATGCTAACACGTTTGTGGAAGTTTGGAAGAAAAATTGCATGCAAATTCCAATTGAAATTTTCTTAAAAAAATTTGGAGGTGACCAAATAATGTCTGAAGTTGTTTTATTTTTTTTAAGTTTTGCTTCAAAATAATAAAACATTATAGATTTGGATTAATTTCATTGGCTGTTTTAAATTTTGTTTAAATTAGAAACAAAAATAGTTCAAAGAACCAAACATTAAAATAAAAAAAAAAACAAGTAAGAGTTCTATCTTCGGCTTTGCCGAATATTATATACCCTTCACCACGTATGAAAATCTACTTTCTCCAATCTAAAAAAAAAAATAAATATTGGGGTAACGAAGAATTAAAAAATAAGAAAAAAAGGACTATATATAATTTCACATGCATACGTCATCCGCTTTTAATTGGTTAAGCATTTTTGAAAAATTTTAGCATTTTCTCAAGAATCTCTTCAAAAAATTTCAAATGATATCCATTGACCTGATATCCTAAAAAAATATGGTGCACAATCGTACTTTTCTATGGTGAAGGGTAAAATAAACAATATATATCCTCATTTTTCTTATAGTTGTCTTAAGCAGTAGTGTAGTAGGGAGCAAACTGTAAAACTTAAAGCAAAATGACAAATTTCTAAGTTGAGCCAATAAAAATTTTCTCTAAAATATTTGTTAACAATCACAAAATGTTTAAATAAATAATTTTTTAAAATTTAATTTATTTTTTTTTTAAACACAAAATTAATTATTTTCAATCATTATTTAGCATTTTAGCACTGAACGAGAATTGAAGAAAAACTAAATTGATTATCTATTAGTTTTAATTTCAAAATTTTACATTTTGTAGTTCTTTTGCTTGATAATAATTCTCACTTTGTCGTTCAATCAATTTTATTTTGTGCTTAAGTTTTTGAAATTTGAATAAAAACCAATCATAAGCAGTAGCAAATGTCCATATAGACATGTCTTTCCCACAGTAATCCATTTTGCTAGTCATTTTCTGATAGTAAACGCACAAATTCGAAATGAAAATTTAAATTCTTGGGAGCATTGAAGTTCAAAGGTCTACATTAAAAAGCTCATATCTTTTTTTACTAAACGTGGAAATTAAAGTTGCATTGCTGATTGTCCGGTCATTGGAAGTTATATAAAAAGGGGTTGCTTATGTGCTAGCAAAGCCTTAGAGAGATGTCTTATTTACACTTAATCGTATCTCGTTATTATCAGCCTAATGATGAATATTCTCAAAAAAAAAAAATTTCTCCAATTATGAATTCCGTGGAAAGAAATAAATAAAAAAATGGAATCACTGTAATTTGATTATTTACATCAAATTTCTTATTGTTAATTTAAAATACAAAACTTTTATAATAGCAGAAAAGTGAAAAAATTCGCACGGAATATTTATTTACGATTGGGCTGTATAATTTATATTTTATTGTTGTGTTTTGAAAAACAAGAAAAAATTAATAATTTTTTTGTTTCCTGAAGATGCCACCCAACACGGTCTTGCGAAATATTGAAAAAATAAAAAATAATACACAATATTTTTATTTTAAAAACTGACCTAGTGCCTGAAAATTTAGAAATGAAAACAAAAAATAAACTATTTCAATACATAACTCTGCTTTATATTAGAATTTTTCGAAAACAATTTAAAAAAGCTCAAGTTTTTTCTTCTTTGACTTAGTTCTTAAATTTATGAGAAATTCGTCGGTTTTTGCTCGAGATTTTATGGAGTAAAATTTAATATTGCAAAAGTATTTGATTCTTTTACTTAACGAATGCGATTCTCAGGTCAAGTGGATAGCACGTATATACACACTGACGTTATATCCAAAATTAAATATAAAATAATAATATTGTAGACGTTTTCGTGTGCCCATAAGTACAAAAAAGGATAAATCAATAAAATTTTTTAGCAGATTTCATTTTAATGGCATTTATAATTTGCAATAAAAATACATTCTAAATGAAAAAAGAAAAATAGTATAAAAATTATAAATTTACAGTGTAGACGAAAATTTACCAAACAACAGTCAAATATTTCTTGTTGTTGGATATTTAAATTACATTTTGTTTAAAGCAGATTTTAATTTCAATTGTTAGTTTGCATTGAAATTTTTATAATAAAGAATTTAAAATTAATTCCTTAAATAATTTAAACCAATAATAGAAAAATTGTTGGTTTTTTAATCCTTCAGTAAATTTTACAATTCTGATTATAACTTTGTGACGAATCCTTTGTTTTCATCTTTGCGCATCTGGATGCCTAATCTAGTAAATTAAGTTGTCAAGTATCTGCTTTAATTCATTTAATTACCAATTCGTTGCCATGTTCGAAAATACTTTCGCGCAATTGTGCCTGTGCGCTAATGAAATGATGACGACCGACCTTACGATGTAATTTCCGTATTTTAAAAATAAATTCTATACATAGGACAAGTGTGAATTAATAAACGATGAAGTGGCAAATCTTACAGAACATTAAGAAAGTAATCAAGGGTATTTTTACTTTGAGAGCTACTGGAACCATTAATATTATCACCCTATATTAAACCCAACCTTCTGTTTCGGCTTCAAAGGGTTTAAAAATTGAAAATTTATATAATAATTGTCCACGCTTGCTGGTTGTGTAATTAATAAAAAAAAAAAATTACACAAATTTCCAACAACAAAAGAAATGAAAATCACCAAAGTCAGTTTAAATAAAATCAAACTAACTTACAATTTCTATTAATTGCGAGGGCAGTTAAATCAGTGCGTTGATATAAAATTAAGTTGAATGTATAATTAAAAGCCTTAAGTTGTTAATTAGAAAAGTGATTTCGTAATGTGTGATTTCATAATGTTAATGTCAATAATTTTTAAAAATGACATAAAAGTTCATTCCATTTGACATATACATAAAGAATTACTTTCCCATCGCGCCATTATGTCAAAAAAGAAAATTTGCGTCTCCGGGGCAAGAAAAAAACCCGCGTATAATGATGCATCCTCTCTAAGTGATAATTAATTGTGGTGTTAAATGCGGATTGGCCTTAACGTGTTTAAGGACCAATTTACCGTAGCCTTAATAAGTAACCGTTATTCGCAATTTTCTGAGCTAGTTCTTAAATAGTGTTAGATGCAGCTATACGCAGCAACCGGTCGTACAGATCAGGCGAAAATGAAGATTTTGAGACAGGTATTTCCGGGTCGCGTGATCTTCCATTTTGGAGATTTTAACTGGGCGTCTACATTGCCAGATCTAACGGCGCAAGGTCTCGCTAAACTCACAAATTTTGAAAGTTAACATTAAAGACATTGGCGGTGATGTTGTTGTGCGAGCAATGATTCAGAATGCACTAAATGTGTATCAAATCAGGAGGTGGTCAAACTGCTCATTAAAGTAGAACAATTTATATTATGATATTACTTTTGTGCTACCTGTTGTATGTATGAATGTAATGTTTAATGTTTTCAGTTAAAACTATCAGACAGTTCGTTAATAAAAAAATAGTCTAAGAATTTAGGTGCTTGTAACTAGGAAACTCTAACATCTTTACGAAGGCTGCTATATATATTTATGGCCTGGCAACACTGAGTGCTGCCAATTGCAATCTGACATTTCCATTGGAAAGTTTGTCATTTTTAAGCATAATCGTACTCAAAACGTTTTGTGGTACGACCATTATTTGTGTTGTTTACAGTGACTTGAAAAAATTAATATAGAAAAAAGTGGAATTAACTCGTGAACATTTTCGTGTCATCATTTTTCACAACTTTCGACGTGGATTATCACGACAAGAGTGCGTTGATGAACTTAAATCTTTGTATGGCGATGAAGCACCATCCTATAGCACTGTGAAAAATGGGTATAATGAATTTAATCGTGGCCGAAGCTCGCTCAAAGACGATTTCCGCGAAGGTCGTCCAAAAACGGCTGTTGTCCCAGAGAACATTCATGCCGTGCGTGAACTCATAATGCAAGACATTTCTTCCACCATCATACATTTGATACTGCATGAACACCTGGCCGTAAAGAAGGTTTGTTCTCGTTGGATCCCGCACAATTTGAAAGTCGCTCAAAAAAAGGCTCGTGTCGATTGGTGCAAAGAAATGTTGCATAAATACGATTGCGGTGCTTCAAAAGACGTTTATAAGATCGTCACAGGTGACGAATCATGGATCTATGCGTATAAGCCCGAAACGAAACAACAATCGACCGTGTGGGTCTTCAAAAACGAGCAAAATCCAACGAAAGTTGTTCGTGGAAGAAGCACTTCGAAGCAAATGGTCGCCTGTTTCTTCGGCAAAACTGGTCATGTGACGACTGTTCCGCTTGAGCAACGTAGGACGGTCACTTCTGAGTGGTACACTACAATTTGTTAGCCTGAAGTCATCGGAGAAATTCGAAAAAACAACAAGAGAAGACGAATCATTGTTCACCATGACAATGCGAGCTCTCACACATCGGCTCAAACCAGAGCGTTTTTGACCGGCCAAAACGTCGAATTAATGGGTCATCCGCCGTACAGCCCTTACTTGGCACCTAATGACTTCTTCTTGTTTCCGCACATCAAGAAAAAAATGCGTGGTCAACGATTTTCGTCGCCAGAAGAAGCTGTTGAAGTGTTCAAAAACCATGTTTTAGAGGTGTCTCAATCGAAGTGGAAAAAGTGATTCGACAACTGGTTTGAGCGCATGCAAAAGTGTATAAATCATGCTGTAGAATACTTTGAAAAACAATAAAACCATTTTTGATTATAAATATTCGCATTTTCACTATTAGGCCAGAAATATATAGAGCAGCCCTCGTACATATAAATTTTTAATACTGTTAAAAATATTAAAAAATATTTTTCTAAATTTTAGTTTCAAGAAAACAAGTATTTAGAAAAAATCTAGAAGTTTAAACAAGTAAAAGTGCTATATTCAGCTATGCCGCACCTTGATATCCTCTTAATCAAGTTTAGTCAAGTAAGTCCAATCAAAAAGCAAATATAGGGGTGACAGAGAATTAAAAAATAAGAAAACATATTTTTAAGTACTGCATATATGTATATGTATAAATTTACAATAAAATGTCATAGGCTCTTAATGGGTTAAGCATTTTAAAAAATTTTTGTTTTTCTTTAAAGTTATGAAAATTTCAGAGACCGGCAACTCGAAAAATATGAGTGACCGTTAATATTTTTACTTGATGTTTATTTTTTTTTACTTTTTAATTCTCTTTCACTCCGTCGAAGGACATGGACCGATTGTTCTGATCTGGGTCTTGGCAAACTTGATTTCGACACTAACACGGACAGACAGACAGACATCGATCAATCAATTTCACTATGCATAAGAAGTTAGAATATAAATACTTTATGGGGTCGAAAATGGATATTGTAAAATTACAAACGGAATAAGAAAATTAGTTATACCTTTTTCCTTTTTTTAAAAATACAAAAGAAAAACCACACATACTAACTGAAGACCGTATAATTTTTGAACTAAACTTGCAAACTCATTTAAATAAATTTTTTAATGAAAAAAAAAAAAAATATCTAAGCATAAGTGTTTCTACAAATTTTAAGTCAAAGTAAAAACATTAAAACTTTTATGTAAATCTACAAGAACACGACGGAATTTAGCTAATCTCAACGGTTAACTTTTGTCTAACTTAATTTCTGTTGTTGCTTTTGTTTTTGCTGCTGTACTTTGAACAATAGACACACAAATTTATAAAATTTTTTTTTAATTTTTTCAATTCTTAATTGACTTTTACAAAGGTTTTATAGAGCGGCTCAAAGCGGGAGTCGGATTGAATTTTAGTTATTGTATTTAGGGGTGTTTTATATTTTTAAACGTTAATCTGAAAAATCTAGACACTTTTCTAAAGTAATTAATTTTAATCCTATAAGAAAAATTAAATACTTCTTCTTAGCTTGGAACATCAAATTATTTTAAATTCTTAGATATTCGACAAATAGCGTCAATGAGAAATATGTGAAATAATTAAAACATAATTAAAAATTTCTCATAATCTTTGTTTATAAAATAATTCGGCTTCTCTCGATAATTATATATTTTTTTGTTTGACAACATAGTAAACTTAGCTTTGCCCAGAGAAATTTCAGAGTTTGGTTGATGGCAAAATTAATCGCTAAATGAACTGTAATTGATTGTGAATAATTAATGGAAGTATTCGAGAGAAGACTAATATTTTTCTTCTGTAATACGTAAAATTAATAATGTATAGAGCACAGTGGGGCAGAAGCAAAGTATTTTAGAAATAAATCCAAAATTCTTAAACGGCTAGAAAGAAGAGTACTGCCAGTAAATTTAAGGCTGACATTTTTAAATGAACTGCCAAAATAAAAAAAAATTTCAAGAAAAATATGACGATCGAGATATGATAGAGATGAAGGAACCCTGGCGGAAATAGAAATTCTTAAAAATAGCACTTTTGATTATATGGAATCGTAAACGAATGTTGCAATAATTTTTGAAACAATAAACAGCGAATTCCTTAGTAAGTATTTATTTTTAAAAAAAAGTTAAACAGATTCGAAGAAAGCCTTAACAAAGAACAAATAAACTTGTGTTAATAATAAAAAGAAACATTTATAACTACGTTAAACCAAGAATACTTACAGGAAACCAATAATAGTTGGCTGATACGAGAAGCAAATTTACACGGTTCTGTTATATTGTAGCGGTTTAAAGCTCATTCGTTCTCACGTATCATCCTGTTGATGTATTCTTTATTATCATTCTATATGTTTTTTATCTCTTTTGTTTTTTATAATATTCTTTATAAACAGCGATGTGTGGGTATTTATATACAAACAAAGAAATGTAGTTGCAAATATCCCAAAAGCTTTGAAAGTAATAACTTTACTTGCTCCTTATTAAGACTGCTTTGCTTTTAGTTTGTCTTGCAGCTCACCAACATATCAGTTTAATATCATTTACTTCGAAACATTTTTTCGGGCAGAAAGTTCAAATGACTTTTTGAGCTTTAATATTTTGTATTTAACTATTTTAATTCTTATTCCGTCCAAGATTTTTTTCTTTTTAATTTAAAATTGTTTTTTTTTTCTTAACATTTTCTGTAAATATTTCGCCATGAATTTCAAGTATAAAAATAAATTTAAAATTTTATAAAAAATATATTTAAATTGTTTAAGTAAAATGATTTCTCCTGCATGTTTCATTATTTCCACCGCAGACTATTTCTTTATATAGAATTCTTATTTGAAAACACTAGATTATTTTTTATATTATTTAATTTTAACAACCGTTCAACATTTTACAATTAAACGAATTTTTGGATATTTGGTCTTTTATTTTCTTTGTCATATTATAATGCAATGATAAGGAAGGTGTTTATCATTTGTAAAAATTTTTGTACTATAATAAAATGTATAAAGAATTCAATTGTCAAATCGATTAACTCCATTAAATTTTTTTTAAAAAACATAAGAAAAATATATATACTGTTTTCGGAATTATTTTTAGAGTAAAAATACAACCTTACGGTTGCGGTGCCGGATTTCGCATCTCAGAGAAAAACAAATAAAATGAGTTGCGGCGACGAATGCGGCTTTTATTTTTGTTTCTTTTTTATTGAAAAAAAAAATGTAAAAAATAAAAAAAACAATAATTTTCTTAGTGGAATCAATATCTTTTTTATTTAGTTTTGAATGACTTTTTACGTTTCATTTTTCTTCTTTTCCTAGTCATTCACAAAAAATATTTACACATATGAAAAAACAATAAAACCGTGGCAACATGCTAAAAGAGAAAAAAATTTAAAGTTAAGGTTTAAGATAAAACGCATTGAAATTAAAATAAATTCTAATTTCGTTCGGATTCGTTGAACGTTTTATATTCTCAAAACTTCAAATAAAAAACAACAACAAAATTCAACCTTAAATAGTTAATTTATTTGAATGACATTTTTATTTCGGATTTTGTATTTTTTTTTTAAGCAAAGCCCTTAGTAACACAGTGCTCTGTATTGAAGAAAAACTCTGAAGGAATAAAATTATTTAAATTATAAATTTCCGGCGTTTTATTGCAGAAAGTCGTAATTTCAATAAATTCGAAATTTACTCAGCATGTGTTGTTTTATATAAAAGATATTAATGTTAACAGTTCAAGGGTACTTCCAAGCAATTATTTTATATCTTGTATGAGAGCACACTTTTATTTTTAACCTTTTTTTTTCGTTTTTATTATTTGTTGTTATCTTTAACATAAAATTTAGTAGCGGCCATTAAACTACACATCCTAAAAAATCTCGGCTATGTATCTGCTACGGTTTTTTAAGATATTGCTCTTTTAGATTTAGAACTTCGGAATTTTGATTTGCTTCAACAAATTGCCGAAACATTTACAACTTTAATTTAAACCTATTTTAATATTCTTAATCTTTAATAAGTGTCACCTTATTTTTTCGAAATAAATTTAAACATTCGGTTGAACTGGTAAAGTCACCCCAAGAAATGAATTTTTGCATATTTAATCTAAAAATTTCGTTGTATTGGCCGCTCTATTCGTATTGCTATTTAATTATCAATTTTTCCGTTTCTTAAAAATACTTTTATCTCTTGTAACTTAAAGGCCCAGCGTCTTAAATTTCTAATATCAAAAACGAAAAAAAAGTAAAAACGAAATAATCCTTAACAAAGATCTGATAAAAATAATATATATTGTGCACAATGGGGAATTCGGCAAAAATATTAAACTAAATCTATAATTTTTTGCGTGTCTCTAGTTGTCGAGCTACAATTAAGATTATAAGATTACTGTGACAAAAAATTTTAACAGAATAATTTTTAGTTTGTTTTTCAAGAAATGAAACGCTATTTTGTTAATCAAAACTACGTGGATATAACAAGAAGCAGAATATTTTAGTTTATAACTTTGCTTTTAGGTTAAATGTAAATTGTTCATAGAAACACCAACCACTAAAACTAATGTTGCAATAAGGAAAGTGGGATATGCATAAATTAGAAAATAAGGTCGTATAGTATTATTTCTGTGAGTAAAAGTGGATGAAAAAATTAAATGTTGATTTAAAATTATAAGAACATTAGAAAGAATATTAAAAAATAATAAATTATAATTTTGAAGCATAATTCTTTAAAAAGCATAGCTATAATTTTTAGGACTTTAAATTGTAAAAAATAACACAAAAAATTATATTGTAATAAAGAATAATTTTTATTCGAGAGATTAAATGGATATAACTTTGGGCAAATGGCAAGTATCTGGCTGTCAAATCGCACAGCCAATTGAAGGATTCATTTTTCAAACTCAACTATAGCCAAATTTTGATTTTAATAAGTAGTTGGCTGCGATCGCAACATGTCACGTAGCGAGCACCATTCTGTAAAAATCACATTTTCCCGAATAAATGGCATCCTTACTTTGAAACAAAATATCACTGATCATGGTGCTGTAATGATCTTTAATGACCGTAACGCGATCCTTGATTTTATTTTTGAAGAAATAAGTCCAAATGATGCCATCAGACAAACAGTGTATTTTCTAGATGTTATACAGTTAGTAGAGTCTGTTGCGGATTAGTTTTATTTCACATGCGGCAATTTTATTAATTAACATGAAGCACAATAAGAGCATACTATTGATAAGTGTCAGTGAGTGAGTGACCAGACAATTAGTTACAAATTTAGATTGATTATGGATGGATTAGGAGAATGTTATCAAATCGTATAATTCTAAATTTGAATTTTGAATTTGAATTTTGAATTTTACTTGACTTGAAAACTTATACTTATTGTTATAAATTATCAAAATATCCTTTTGATATCAGGGGCATGAATTTCAAAATTTTGAAGTGGCTATAGTCCTCAATAATAAAACATTAAAAAAACCAAACTCAAAATTTAAAGGTTGTCCCCATGAAAATCGTGTGTTTGACGTATATGACCCTATCTTATAAATCGTTACAGATTTGTTCCATTTCGATTTCATTTCAAATTTTTAAATTTTCTAAACATACTCTTTTGTCTTAAAATATAAGTAATAATAATTCTTTTATAAAATTTTCCTTTTCCTTTTGTACGTTGCAGGTGTTAGTTGTAAATTAAAAAAAAAAAAACCGGAACAATACCAATTACAGTAACAGCAGTGAAAACAAACACATTCGTATACAAGAAAACAAAGTGATGTTAAAGTAAAAATTAAGTAAATTCGATGGAAGTGTGAACTAGCGCACAATAAAATAATAATACGAATTCCTGTACAAAAAGAAACATGCTGGTGCATTGAGACTTGTAAGAACGAAAGATACAAATATATAAAGGATTTATTTGAAGTTCTGTCCGAAATAAACTCTAACATCAACAGTGTCACATTAAAACTAAAAACCAATTTAACTGAAGGCTTTAGATATTTGTCGTAGTCAGAAGAAGAACACCCAAAAAAGGAAAAAGGGACAGATAACTATAAGAATTAGAAACACACATAAATAATACCAACACTGGGGGACAGAGGGACAGAGAGGCTTTAGAAAACTTAACAAAGTAAACTAAAACTAAGACGACAGAAAACACGACGTCAACAAAACAAACAATACAACAAGCTACTGTTGCTGCCGCTGTTAGTGGATTATCTAAAACTAAAACATCTGCTACACACCTACAACAAACTTCACAACAATTACAAACAGCTTTAACTGCTGCCCAAACTTATCCACAGCTTCAGCAACATTTCCAAAACCATCTACAACAACAACTACATTTACAGCTAAATCCAACAACAGCGGCAGTAACAGCAGCAGCAGTACCAACATCAGAAGCAGCAATAACATCAGCAGCAATAGCTACAGCTACAGCACCAGCAGCAGTAACATCAGCAGACGCCGCTGCCACCTCCGTCAAAGGTAAAACTTTAAACCAACAAACAACAAGTGCAGCGACTACCAGCCGTAGTCGCCATAATCGACGTAGTAACAGTACCAGCATCACCACGAATCCACACGGCAAAAGCGGCGGTACCACAACGGCGTCAAATATTAAACAAAGCGCTAGTCGCAACAGCAATATACGCAGTTCTTCGTCCAATAGCACAATGGCCTCTTCCAATCATAGGGGCGGGGGTGGTGGAGGAGGAGGCGGTGGAGGCGGCGGTGGGCCATCAAATTCAGGCCTACAAATTGGCTCAGCGTGGTTTCAGCGCAAAATTAATTTACGACCACAACATCGAGGTGTTCATTTAGTAACTGAAGAAATTTTAAGACAAATGCCTGAATTGGGACAGTTTTCAGTAGGATTATGTCATGTGCAAAGTAAGTATCAACATTTCACATCTTCTGATATATTTTAACAAAAGACTGCAGTAAAATAATAAGAGGCAAATAATACTGCATTTATTTTTGTATTAATATACATTTTTGTTTAATTTCTTGAAAAACAGCTTTGTTAAAATAAAAACAATAAGAAAGAAAATTTTCCTTTTTTTTGCAACATCAACTAAAAATTAAAAGAAAAAATCAATTTTGCATTTAAAAGCTTTCTGTGCCAAATTAAAATGTAAAAATAAGAAAAGATTTTTTAGTTCTTGGTCTTTTCTTTTAAAATTTTCTTCAACATATTTAATGAGTGACAAAAATATTTTTGATTTAAATTAGAAAATGAGCAGCAATTAAAACTTTTTATTTCATATTTTTAATTATACTTTACTGTAGCGTAAATAAAGTAGTTTTTTTTTATTATTTAAATAAAATATTGTTCAATTAGTTATACGTTAAAGCAGTTCGACAAATTATTTCCAAATAAAATATTTGAAATATTGTTAATACTAAGAAATTATACTCCTAGAAGAAACAAAGTCACTGCGTTTAAAAACAAACACGGTCAAGAAGACAAAATAACTTAGTTATTATATATTACATATGTATGTATGCATTTTCATGATACAAAGTTAAAATTATTTGTTATTGATTTAAGAAACAAAGGCTCATATTCATAGTTATAGACTAAAGTCGACTCTTGCTAAAGTATAGTCTAAAATAAAAGGCTCTTATTATCTTTTTTGCTTTCATAGTCAAGAATAAAGTATACTTTAAGTTTAGCCGACTTCCACTGGGTGTCAACTGTAATTTGATAAATGTTTTCATACAATTTCTAAACAAATATTAGAAACAAGTAACCCTGTTGTTATTTTGTTCACTTTGGTATAAAAATCAGATAAAGAGTATTGTGTTCCTTAACCAAATAAAATAAATATGGAAATATGAGTTAAAAACAGCTTTAGCTAGTTTTAAATTTAGAGTTGACTTTAACGCCAAAAGTATGTCTTAAATTGTTTGTGTATGTGTTAGAGTCTACTCTAAAATAAAACTGTCTTTACGAGGGCTGCTCTATATATTTCTGGCCTAATAGTGAAAATGCAAATATTAATAATCAAAAATGGTTTTGTTTTCCTTCACGGAATTCGTCTTTGAGCGAGCTTCGGCCACGATTAAATTCATTATACCAATTTTTCACAGTGCTAATACAAAGATTTAAGTTCATCAATGCACTCTTGTCGTGATAATCCACGTCGAAAGTTGTGAAAAATGATGGCACAAAAATGTTCACGAGTTATTTCCATTTTTTCTATATTAATTTTTTCAAGTCACTGTAAACAACACAAATAATGGTCGTACGTCAAAACGTTTTGAGTACGATTATGCTTAAAAATGACAAACTTTCCAATGGAAATGTCAGATTGCACTTGGCAGCACTCAGTGTTGCCAGGCCAGAAATATATATAGCAGCCCTCGTAGTTCCTTTTAAAGTATATTTTATTTTTACTATGAATATGAGCCAAAAACCAGAAAAAAACTTCTACAGCAAATGCAGTATCTCTCTACCACTCCGTGAGTTAATTAGCTTTCTATAAAAAGTTCAATTTTTTTAACTATTAGTACTTAGTTTTATTCATGTAATTACTTGATGGTGAGCAAAAGATTTACGTTAAGCTTAGTTAAAAACAAATTCGTTTAAAAAAATCAAGATTTCTTCGACTCGAGACTCATTGGCAGGGAGAAAAGCCGATTAAGAATTGCCAGCGACGACTAAACAAATTAAAAACGGCGGCTGAAAGTCGGCCGTAGCTAAAGTTTGCTCAAATAGATGTACCTAAATAAAAGCGAAAGTTTGCTTCCGCATAGCTTTTAAGCTAAACGACATACCTAAACAAAACGATAAAAACAGAGTTATTAAAAAATAAACATAACTTCCCTGATAATTTTAACAAGAATAACAATCTTAGTGTTTGTGTTGTGTAAATTAAAATTTTATAAAAAAGATCAAAAATAAATTATTTGTATCATTGTTTATTTTCATTAATTTTTATTTATTTTTGTTATTAAACGCCTTGTCAGAATCGGAAGTTTTTAATTGCAGAGCGTTGCCGTTGTGTAATTTCGGTATGCTATGTACAAAATGTACGCGCATGAGAACTTTTGACAGCAAAAAACACTCTTTCCGCTCTTGTTAAATTATGGCTGTAAGCCGAGTAAGCCGATAACTATAAAATGAACTGAAATTCTTGCCCCAATTTTCTAAATGAATTTCTGATTTGCTTTGAATAAGAAAAACTAATTATTAGCCAAATGTAACCGCATTCATTGATAAATATAAAACAACAAAGCATATTGTATATCGATCGGCCAGCGTTTTTTTTGTTTTAAAGATTATTATAAGAAAAAGCGATTCAACTACGAATGATTTTTCAGTACAAATTTAAGTTATTATGTTTATTGACGGTATCGCTTAGATACCTGGAATCGTTACATCCATGATCTTATCGACATTATGACATACGATTGCAAACGGTTCGTAATCTTTTGATTGATTCACAATAGTTTTTAAATTAAACTAGAGTATTCAGGCTGGTCAGTATTTCATATTTCGTTGTTTCTAAAGCTCAAAACCAATTTTTTGCATGTGCTTGATTTAATGATGGTTGCTTCAATTAGCATTCTTAACTGGACATCAGCAGATTTTCTTCATAAGGGTCTTCTCCGGTACGCTTTTTCAAAATAAGAAAAATAAAATTGTTTCTTTACTTGAAATTTTTGATCAGCCTCAAGCACAAAATAATAAATGATATAAATACTTTTTTTTACAAAAAATATAAATTGCTAATTACTTCCTTTCAAATCTATACATTGTTAACTGGTTGAATAGTGCGTTCATACGCTTAGAAAGCTCATCCCATAGTCTGTTAGCAGTAGATTTTTCTTATGCTCAATTAGGAAGCCAAAATTTTGTGTTAATTCATGATCCTTAGACTTAACTTGCTGTAATAGTGCTTGAAAAATAACTTTATCATTAACTAAAACTAATTTTGTTTAATTTTAATTGTTTAGCGAATTTCCAGCACTTTTCAAGTTATCTGAACTATGTTTTGTTAACGGATGACAATTCGTAAAAAACATACATTCAGTCATACGATAACGTATGTTATAGTCTTCAATATTGTGAACTATCATCTGCTAACGTACGTCATAACCCAAAAAACGTGTTGTTACGATACGTGTTGTACGTTCACGGATGTTAGGATTCCAATCCTAAAGATGTAGAAGCCGGTTTTATACACAGTCGGGCATTTTTTCTTAAGTCCCCCTGATTATTGGAAAACTTAATAAGAGCAGCAGAATTCGATTTCTGTCAAACAGGTTTTACTTAAGGTGCGGTCAGATTAGTCAAGTATTTGATCAAAAAAGCGTAACCATTATTTTTACAAATGTTTATTTAATCTTTTCTGACACGTATTATTACAAATGACGATATATTATATAATTAATATGATATCTTACCTTTTATATTGAGCAGGATTTTATGTTTCTTAATGGTTACGTGTTTTTTTTCTCAAATATTTGACTTATCTGACTGTACCTTTACATACGTACTTTTTAAGTTTTAAAAAATTTTTTTAATAATAAATATGTTTTTATTATTTTGTTATTATACTGGGAGTAGTTTTATTTCCACTGCGCATTTTGGCACTAGATATTTTTTTATACTTTTCGGAGCTTTCCTTTTGTTTTCAGAAAATATGTTTATTAACTTACATGCGTAAAGACCATTTTATTTTTCTACTTTTGAATATTAATTTATTGAATTGCATATTTAATTTATTTCCCATATTCTTTGCATATTTTAATGCTTCTTCTTAGTCTCACTTTACATTGAGCAAATTTCATTTGTCCAATTCTAATTTTGACGCAGAGTTAAAAGGAGAAGAATAAAGAAACTACAGGTTTAAAAACTTCAAGTACTAAGGAAATAAAAATTGTTAAAAGAAAACTTGCTTAAAGTAAACTAAGACTTATTTAATGGTTTATTTATTTTTACCTTACTGTTTCATGATTTCAAAATGTTATACAAAGGAACCATTATTTTTTTCTTTTTATTCAATTTCATTTTTAGTTTATTTATTATTGTTATATTTTTGTTGTATTTATATTTTTGTCGTCAGTAAATCGATATTAAATGTATAAAATAAATGAAATTGTGTGTGTTACAAATGTCGTTGCAATAGTATGATTTGTGTTTGTCAGGTAATATGATTTGTATTTGTTCCAAAAATGACAATCATTTCAATACAAAACACTATTTCGAAAATTTGAAAAATCAATAAAAGGAGCATCAAAATTTATTTTTTTATATTATTTATAATTTAATATGACAACGTTATAATAAATAGCGGCAATTTAAAAAATTTTTATACCCTTCACCACAGGTAGAAGAAGGAGGGTATATCTTCTATCATTCCGTTTGTAATTTTTACAATATCCATTTCCGACCCCACAAAGTATATATTTTCTGAGTTTTTATGCATAGCGAAGTCGATTAAGCGATATCCGTCTGTCCATTCGTGTTTGGGTTGAAATGAACTTTGCCAAGGCACTAGATAGATGAGCTAGAGAAAATTTAAATATGCCAATCAGTCAGCATAGTTTAGCTATTGAAAGTCAGCAAGATCGGTCCATGTCCTTCAAGGCAGCGGGCAAAAGACCACGCCATATTATTTGAAACAAATCTAGTTAAATTAAATTAAATTAAATTGTCGTTCGGCCTCTGAAATTTTCATAGAAAAGTATGATTTTGCACCATATATTTTAAGATATCAATATAGGTATAATTTAAAAGCTTTTGAAGAGATCTTTCAGGAAATACTAAAATTACCTATTAAAAGCTTTACCTATTAAAAGCAGATGACATTTTTATGTAAAATTCATAAAATTCATAATATATTTCTCACTTTTTAATTATCTGTCACCCTTAAATTTGTATTTTTGATTAAAGTTACTTTACTAAACTAGATTTACACATATGTTGAAGGGTATATAAAATCCGGTATAGCCGAATAAAGCAATCTTACTTGTTTTTCATTGAACACATTTTTTACTTCTTTTAAAAAGAAGCGTATGATGAAGCCTTACTTCAAATTTAAATCACTTTTTTTTATTATATCGATTTAATACCATTCATCAAGCTTTACACATCTGAAAGTTACATGGTGAGGACGATTTTTCAATTCGAAACCAGAGAATAAAAAGAGGAAAAAACGGGCTTTATTAAACAGCTTAACTGAAGCCAGATTTAAAAACTCTGATTTAAAGGGAAGAATAGGGGAACACACAGCAATTTGTATAGAAACGATACTTTATTCGTGCAGCTATTTTTCCGCAAGTGACCCACGAATTTCAGTAAAAATTTGTTTTCGTGTACTTTTTGTCACAGACTTAATGGACTGGACCCGATAGATGGATGGTACTGTTCGTCAGATCTTGCATGTCTTAATTCCGAAACTAATGCTGCCCTAAGAGTGAAACTATAGAGTGGTCAAACGCTATTAAGAATTATTAATTTTAAACATTAGAATAAAACTATATGTTTGGATAAATAATAAAAACTTATTTTTAAACCTTTTGAAATGATGTTTTTGTCGATGCATATTTCAGAATAGTCACCATTAATTTTCTTCATTAAGATATCAGAGTATTAAAGCTCTGTCAAGTATTTAGTTATATTAACTTAAACAATATTTTCTCTTGTAAACAGTGTTGCTTAAAGAAATCCAGTTCGAGCTTTTTTTGCTACTATGACGTAAGTGCAATAAAAGAAACAAATTTCAACTAAATTAATTTTTCTTTTGCTATTTTATGCGTTCTAAAAAATTTTCTAATAAAGTTCTTGGCTCAAGAAAATAGATTTAAAGATTATATTTTATTAAACTGAAACACGTATTTATCTAAAACTTTTACACGTTTTGTAGGAACTATACGTATATAAGTTAAAAATTCTCATTATTTATTTAAAAATCAATCTTTTGTTACTTATAGTGCAGCGTAAAAGTATACAAATGCAGTTGTGTGATTTAGTTTAGAATATAATAAAAATTAAACTCAGATATTGATTTTGAAACTTGCTGGGAGTTGTTAGTTGCATGCTGAATAACTGCTGTTGTAATTTAAAATCGTATTCTATTTGCAATACAGATGCTTGCAATTTTTATTATAATATATCGTTACAAGAAACTTAAAAGGCCATAAGCACACTTCCTTTTTTGATTGAGAAATCGCTTTAGTTATGATGTTTCACATAGTTGGCATTAAATTGTTCAAATTTCTGTTCTGTGCTCTAACGCAGTGTGTGAATGTGAATTTGCAGTGAAAAAAAAACCTGTTTATTAGTTTGTTGACGCATCCATCAAAATCGTTATTTGTAAGTACTTTTTGTACGTTTTTTTTTTTTTTTGAAAAAAACTTAACTAAGGTCAAAAATATAATTTCAATTTCAATTTTTTAATTGGGGAAAATAAATTTACAGCTTTTGAACATTAATTATACAATACATATTTTTTTTTTTTTTTATTTGCAACTGCTTTTCTGTTTATTTCGTCGTCCACTTTATATTTTTTCTTATTCAAAGACAATCGAACATCAAAATTTGAGCAAGTTTTAATAACTTTGAAAGACAAAAAAGGTATGAACTTTTTTCTTCGTTTCCTCTTTAATTATAAATAACTGTTTTAGTGTATTTATATATTTTTTATAAAGCCTTACAGCCACCTCAATCGTCTTCATTAAAAATGCTAAAGAGGTCAATGATCCATAAATTTTTTTTGTAGTCGCTGTTCAGCCTTATTGCTGTACAAACATGAATTTAAAATTTAATGGGTGCAGCACATATTTAGTGCACAAGAATCAATCCGATTTTAAGTCATTAAGCCCTTTTGCATTTTTTGTGGCGATATGAACACTTAATTTTTTTGTGAAGTTAGTATAAGAATAATGTTGAATTTAATTGTATACTTTTGGCCTACAAGGGGCTTGTAGAATGTTGCCATATTTTTGTTTTTATATTGAATTAAATTTTCATTTGTTCAATATGTGTTTGAGGTTCTTGAAATTGACAACAAATAAAACTAAAAAAGTTTATCCTAAAATAATTCATGTTTTTTTTGCCTTTGCTGCAAAAGCGTCATAACCTAAAAATTTCAAATGTTTGTGTTGAGAATGAAAAAATATTGTCCGTTAAACACTTTAAGTTACACATCTCATTCTTAAAAATTAAACATGCTGTTTCTTAGTAAAAGAATAAATGATATGCAAACCTTTTTAACTACAACTGTAACACTTAATATGGCTTCTTGAAATTCACTTAAGATTTTGCAATTTGTGCTGCAATTTATATAAAATCAATTTGGCAACTGGCAACTCCATGTTTTTCTGACATGTATTTTGTGTTTTTACAAAAGTCAAAGCATAATTTTCAATCATTATGAAAATAAGAGGACAAGGCTTGTTAATGGTCAAATTAGCTGCATTTCGTGAAAGATCTTTATGTATGGTTGTCAAAAAATCAATGTCTGACATAAATTCTTTAAAAACGAGGTAAGCGATTTAGACATTTCCTGGTGTGGAATCAATACGTGTGCGTATGTGACAGCAAAACCGAAGTTCTTGTGCTATTTTATGCATAACACTATGATTAATTAAAAATATTCTATCCACTAGCTATCTTGCGTAAATTTTGAAATACCCTTTACATTCGCTACAGTTTTATATTTTTTTCCTTTAATTAACTTAAGGTTAAAATATTAAAGAAACTGTGTCATTGCGCTCACATAAAACAAAATAAAACAAACACATAAATACTCAAACCAATAGCAATTTCTGGGCTTCATTCGACTCGGTATTACTTTAAACCAACTCTGTCTTGATTTGTTTGTGTGTGTCAGTTTTTACTGCAAGATTCCATGGCCTAAAAACACTTTTAATACATAAATATTTTGCTACAATCAAAGAAAGAAGTGTGAAAAAAAATTATTTCAACAATTTAAAAAAATAAAATGAAATTAATTTCGATGAAAGTGAAGAATAATTTAAATTCACATACATATATAGCAATAAAAATGCAATTTTTAATTTGTGTGCTCTGACATTGTAATAAGTGTTTTTTTTTGTCTATCAGTCTAACTCTGTTCTGATTCAATAGAACTGGCAGTGGTTAACATTACTATACTTATTATGAAAATACACAAAGTATACAGTTTAAGAAGTTTAAGTTGGTCTACAGAAGGCACTTCTTTCTGCATCAATTCACTACGAAAGCAAAAAAAATGTATATGTCCGTCCTTGTTGGGGTTGAAATCAACTTTGCCAAGGCACTAGATGAGCTATAGAAAATATAAATACACACATCGATCAGACATAGTTTCGAAATTTCGTCATTGAAAATCAGCAACAATGGTCCGGGCAAAACACCACGCCTGCCTTTAATATTTCCAAATCATTTGAAACAAATCAAGTTTTGTGAAGTAACTTAGTAAATAACAAAAGAGAAAACAAATATATAGGGCAATAGAGAGTCAAAAAACATCAAGTGAAAAAAATTGGCGCTCGTCCATATTTTCTAAGTTATATGCGTCTCTGAACTTTTCATAAAAAGTACGATTCTGCACCATATGTGTTAAGATATCAATATGGGTATCATTTAAAAGCTTTTGGAAAAATATTTAAGGAAATATTTAAACTTTTTTAAAATGCTTAACCCATTAAGAGCCTATGACATTTTTATGGAAAATTTTTTCTTGTCTTTTAATTCTCTGTCACCCTAATATTTGTTTTTTAATGAAGTAACTTCACTAAACTAGATTTACATATATGAAGAAAGGGTATATAAGATTCGGCATAGCCGAATGTAGCACTTCTGTTGCTTCTTTATTCTTGTTTTTTTTTTTAATAAAATTCTCATTGAGTAAATTAAAATATATATTTAACAATTACAATTCATAGTGAAGCAGTTTTCTAAAAAAGACAAGTTGCAAAATAGGACAGGTATTTTTTTTAATAATTCGGTTTTTAGTTATTTTAAAAATCACTTGGTTAAGTAAATTTTCGCTTGTTGCAAAAATGAAAAAAAAATTGTGTTTTTTTTTAAATACCTCTACATAAGCAAATGTTAAGAAATCGCAGAGGACTTACGAAATTTTCATAGTTTTTATTTTTAATTTGTAATTGAGTAGAAAGCGAAAGAAATTTTGTTTCGTATAAAGAGGTCATTATGTTTTATTTTTCTTAAGCTTTGTAGAATTGCCCTCGTATGTTATATATATTTGCATGTTGGATAATTGTACATATCAGTTTTTGGCAGATATTACAACCATCATCACCACTAAACCCCAAACAGAAATGAAAACAGTTTAACTAAGGCAGCTAGTTGTTGTCGACGACAAACATTTTTCTATCACAAAAAAAAAAAAAACGAAAAACATTAAGCATTAAGCATTTGAAGAATTTTCATCAAAAATGTAAAGTGAGAATTTTATCAAACAATTCAACATGATTTTGAAGTACAATTGATTGACTTACTAACGAGATTACTGGGCTAAAGGACTCACTGAGAAAGCTGATAAGCAATTGACAATAAATTCTGGTATCTGGCATGACTGATTTAATACTGAGCACAATACAATGTATTCTAGTCATATCACACTTGTGTGTGTATGGACAAGAATAAGTATATATGTACATTCAAACATATTAGCATGTTGCTTCTTTAGTTGAAGAAAGCAAAGAAAGATTTATGTGTGTTAAAATATTACTTTGATGATGAGAGTTCAGCAGTAGCAGCAATAGCAACAATAACAAGAATAAATAAATCCACTTTAATTATTAACATCAGCAGGATAGGAAATAGTAGCAACAATAACAACAACAACATTATCAATTGGGGTCGAGACGTTAGTATTGATTTTTTTCTGCCGTTGTTTTTTTTTTTTATAAAATTTTGTGCTTATTATTGTGCTTTTACTTAAGAGTTGAAGGGTTCGCACAAAGAAAATTTAATAGATTGAGAACAAATTTTTATAGAAAATATTAAACAGATCGATCGATATCGAAAATAGAAAATTGAGTTTAATTATGTTTTACTTTTCTTGTCATCACGACAAGTTTGTAACAAAATGGTTTTTGGTGTTACAATCTTGTTTGTAATAAAAGGTGTCATATGTAGTCGATGTATTGACAGTCAAATTTTACTTATAAAATAACTGTCAATTCTCATTTGAAATTTTATAATTTTTTTACTTTTACCTTTGGTCATTTAGCTTCCATTTTACTGAGTAAATTTTTTAGTTTTAAAATTAAATTAAATTAAATAGTTGATTTTTTATTTAATCTGTTAAAGAATCATTTTTGTTACCTTCTACGATCTAAACCAATTTGTTTTTTCTGTAGTAGTCTACAAATAGAAAACTTATTTTTTTGCTTAATCTCGGTGCATTCTTTACTTTCAATTCAAATTGTTTACTAGCAAATTCAAGTTCTAGTTGATTGGGATGTACTTGGTTTATCTGCAAAGGAGACATTTGAGAGAATCGAAAAAAAATTATGCCTCAAACGTTGTCATGAACGCAGCAGCTCTGAGGGGTAAAAAATAATTTAATAAAGTAATTAAAAAAATGTAAATAAAAAATCGTCGAAAATAAATTTTTTTTGTAGTTACAAACCCCTAAACCTTTTATACAAACTGTTGTCATACCTTTCGGTGAAGACCGTCGTCACTGGCTGTTTATTTGGTACGATTGGCGAGCGCTTTCGATGTAAAGACATCATTTCCAAGCCGCGTTTTGATTAGTACTGGTTAGATAGTGTAAGGTGTTTGTTACTAGTGGTGGGTTCAGATGGTTTTGTCGGTTAGGATAGTGTCTATTTAAATGGTATTATGCAGGTAGATTGCCTGATATCTGTCATGTTTATTGAAGGTATATAATTTTAATATTTCAGTCTTTTATTATTGGGTAGGTAAGTGTGACCACCTGTGGGTGTTTTGCGTTTGTAAGTTTGTTTTAATAGTTTTAGTGGTGTAAAAATTGTGTCGGAGCTTGTATTTACCTGTTCGTTAATAATATCTCCGTTAAACGTTCGTGTTTTGTATATTTCCATGTTTTCAAGAATGTCCAGTCTTCGTCCTTTTTTATATGAAATTTGTGCTACTTCAAATATGTATGAACCCGTTAGTTTTTCTTTTATAATAAAATGCAGAAAACCTCCTGTTTTATCTAGAACTATCAAATTAAAAAGGTATTTTATTTGTCAATAGCTTTTCATTTTGTTCTACATGTGTGCATGTACAGGAATGATAGTTTATATAAAAAGGTTATATATAAAATCTTTTATGGTTCTTAACCCCGCTATTATAAATGGGTAGCCGTCAACGGTAATATTATTATTTCTTTTCTTACGATAAGTTTTCCTACCCCCTATTTCTGATTAATTTTCAAATTTTACCATCAATCATAACAAAAATTACAAAACGCGATCAAAAATCTTCCTAAATAGTATAATTTTATAACGTATTGTTTGCAAATTTTTGCTTGTTTTTTCAACGTAACATCATTGTAAAAAATTTTTTTATTTTAATTTTATTTCGTGCACTCTCTTTAGTTTACGTGTTTGTGTGCCTTTGCATGCATGTTTAAAGGTGCAATTTTTGATGTAGATAAGAATGGTATTTTGTAAGAGAAAAACTAAAAATTTCTGTTTAATGGCACATTTTTGAAATGACTTTAAAGTTGAAAGAAATTGTATTTTGTGTAGGAAAATTTTAAACGTTGGTGTTAGTGAATATAATTTTTTCTTATTTAGAAATAATAAAGACAAGAAAAATTCAATCGATTTTGAAAAAATATTGTAGCTCTAAATAAAAAGAAAAGGATTAATAACAAGACACAAAAAATATTTCTAAAACTCTTACGAAATTATGTTATAAACATTAAATATTAAAAACCACATAACACTATTACTTACCCTTCATGGCTCTTTTATTAAAATTCACTTAATTATTTGTTGACAATGAAAACAAAATTAAATTCATTATTGACCAGAAATGTGTGCTTACGTATTTGTGGGTAAATCATAAAGACTTAATGAACATATAAAAACACACAATATTAAATTACCAAATCTTAACTCAAAATTCTATATCAACAAATATAAACAGTCTACATATCTTGTTGTAATTAAATCTATTCCTTTACTCTTCTTCACTTCTACATAATGTTTTATTTAAGTATCTATCATAACATATTTGACAATTACTTATGCAAGATTATTAAGGAAAAATCCTAAATATAATATAAATATTTTACATACTTTTTATATATACGAGGGCCGTCCTAGAATTTTACGCAAAAAATATAAGCAATATATTTGTTGTATAACATAGTTATTTTTAGCTGGATACAATGTTTAGCAATACATTTTAAAATAAATTTTTCTTAAATCAACAACAAAGAAAATAAATTTTAAATCCCGTATATTTTCCATTATTTCGGCATTTTTAGGGTTCCGTACCCAAGAGGTAAAAACGCTACTATGTCTGTTTGTCTGTCACAGTCCTCTTTGGCTGGAACTGTGTTAGCTTAATATTTCAAAATTTTCATAAAAGTTGTATTGCAGTGGTCGCTACAACAAATATAAGATTGGAAATCAAAGGGTGTCTGCATAGAGATGTTAATTTCTCGTTTATGATTTTTTATTTTAAAGTGTTATAGAAAGTTACTTAAAATTTACACAGAGTATGTTATGTCCGCTATAGTAATAAGTATAAATATGTGAGGAACATCGCGGACTTGTTTATGCGAATGCAATTACAAAGCTAAATCAGTGGTGGGCGAAAAGAGTTAATTATATAAATCTAATTTTATTTTTATTTAACAGAAACAAAAATTCCTGCGTTTTAGTGACGATTGGTTAATCAACGAATAAAAGTAATGAATATGTTGAATAATGATACTAAGTCTAAGTACTAAGTCATTTATACATGTGAATTCAAAATGCAATGATAAATGAAAAATAAGGAAAAAAAATAAAGTAATATGTATAGTTTCACATAAAAATATCACCGGTTCTTAATGGGTCAAGCATTCTTAAAAAATGTTAGTATTTCCTGAAAGAACTCAAAAGCTTTTAAATTATACCCATATTGGAATCTTTAAGAAATTGGTGTACAAACGTACTTTTGGCATATTTAAGTTTGCTCCAGCTTATCTAGTGCCTTAACAAAGTTGATTTCAACACTAACACGTACGGACAGATGGACATCGCTTAATCAACTTCACCATGCAGAAGGACTCAGAATGTGTATATTTAATTGGGTCGAATATTGTCGACCGCCTGTGGTGAACGGTAAAAAAGATATGCCAGTGTTTTTTATGTTATTTTTTTAATGCGACCTTGAGTTTTCAAATTAGTACTTTGTCACTTATCGCCTCATTGCTTGACAACGAGGAAATTGCGCTGCACAGGATTTTGTATTACATTATTGTCATCAGTCGTAATTTGTCAAATTAAGTAATATTCTTAAACTAAATACTTGCCTGGGACCTGAAACTTAAAAAGGATTTCCCAGATTTGATCCGATTACTTAACGAGCTGATATAATTAAAACTTTACATGCTATGATAGCCAAATTTCGTTTTATTTAGCAGCCGTAAGAATTATCATACATGGATTATACATACTGATGAAATATTTTTTACCATAAAAATTAACTCTAAAACCTAACACGACAGCCCTTATATTTTTTTCATAATAAAATAAATTGGATATATTTCTATTTTCAACGTCATCTTAAATAGGACAATGTTTGTTTGGGAATAAAAAAATCATGTACGTATGTACATGAGTGTAAAAATCCTTAGAGTTACGAAAATGCATAAAAAGTTGTTTGACAAAAGTTTGACAAAAAAAGAACATTATGTAAATTTGTAATAAGGATTAATACTTACATATTTCAAGTATCTTGTGACACTATAGAAAGTCAAGTTGATAAAATAAACTGTTTAAAATATATTTCATGATTTTTGATAAAATAATTCGTTTCAAATATATTTGCTCATTTTAGTGAAATTGAACCAGATTATGTTTAGATTTATACATAAAATAGAAGTAGAATAAAAGTACTTGAAAGTATTATTTGACAAGTATGGCAATTATTTGAAATATATTAGTAGCGATATTTTTAAATAAAACAAGTAAGTGTTATATTTGGATATGCTGAATCTTATATACCCTTCACCATCTATATAGTTTAGTGAATTAATTTCAAACAGAAAAACAAATTTTGGGGTGACAGAGAATCAAAAAATAAGAAAAAAAAAAATAAGTACAGTATATAATTTTACATAATATTGTCATCGGCTCTTAATGGGATAAGTACTTTTTTTAAATTTTAGTATTTTCCTACAAAAGCTAAGAACCGACTTAAAAACTATGGTGCACGATCGTACTTTTTTTATGAGCGTTAATTTTTCACTTGATGTTTTTTTCTTATTTTTTAATACTTTATCTTCCCACATATTAGTTTTTTTTTAGTTACTTCGCTAAACTAGATTTGTTCGAAACGAGAAGGAAAAATGAGAAATAGGCGTCTTGCTGATTTTCAAAAGCAAAATTTTTAAAACTACGTCTGTTCGATTTCGAACTTTGTTTTCCATTAAAAGAAGTTTTTACAAATTTTATCAAGTTTTTCTGAGACTCACTTTCCTAAAGCATTTGACAATTAAAACGTGTAACTTGATTAATTTTGACGCCAAAAATATCAAATATTTTTTCAAAAAATTATACGATTTTTTGTTTTTGAAAAGCATGAATGACTTTTGATAGCAATAACAATAAAACGTTATATTTAACAAGATATAAAATATTTAAACCATATAGTGAAAATGACTAAAACCTGGTCTCAAACAAGACTACAACTGCAATCGTATACTTATGACATCAACTTTACTTGTAAACAACTTAATAGTTGTACTTAGTTCGATTTATTTTTATAAAAAGTTCCATTAATTTTGACATTTTGAATAATAATTTTTTGTTTTGTACAAAATTGTACCTTTTAAGTAGCTTTTTAAAGCTAAACATAAAATTATTGAAAGATATGTTATAAAAATGGTTTAAAGTCATCAATGACAAACAAAAAACAACCTGTAAAAATTCATTTTTTAAGAGACATTTTAACTCCCATGTACGATGTTTGTTTAAAAGAAAAAGAGAGGTGATTAATGTTTTCTTGAAAAATAGTTATTTATTTATCAATATGCGTCAGGACTCTTCACAGCATAATATTTCTTTCCCATTAAAACTGCTGAACTAGTGCTTTTCCCTTTACCATTAGCCCTTGCAGCGATGCTGTTATAATCCTCTCAATCAATTTTCTTTCATGGGTCTTTTCATTTTTTAACTCAGGACGAAATGTGCATGAATATGATGGCTGATGCGAGTATAATTGCGATGTTGCTTCGATAAAAAAAAAAAAAACGAATGGCAAATGAGTAAGAAAATTATTGTCGTTATTATTGTAATTAGTTACCCTACTGTTTCGATTATTTTTATTTTTTTATTTTTAATGCAAAAGAAGCAAAATTTTAATTGTAATAAAAAAATAGTGAGCAACAATAAAGTTTGAATGTTGTCTGCATGCTATGATAAGCTCTCTTTGGTTAAAACAAAAAAGCGAGGTGCCACCGACATCGCTTTATATTTGTTGGATACCGAGTTTTATTTTTGAATAAAAAATTATACAGAATATTTTAATATCTTTGTTGATAGCAAAGTTTAACGTTTACAAATATAAATAAATTGCTGACCACGTCAAAATATGATGTGAACATGTGGACCCACTTAAAGAAAGAATGAACGAAATTTGAAATTTCTTCTTTTTTAACGACCCTCGTACATTGATTGTGTGTAGGAATTTGTATGTGTTTTAACTTTACAGTATTTTTTTGTGCCAACATTTTTTTTTTTTTTTTTTTTTTTTGTTGTTTTACTTCAAAACGATTTTAATGATGTTTAAAAAACTGCATGCATTTTTCTTGCTTTCATTTTAAGAGAAGTTAAAGAAAGATGTATTTTATAAGAAAAGCTCGGTAATAAAAAACATTTGTTCCTCTAAGTATCTTTGATAAAACAAAAATATAATTTCTTATTTTAGACTTAAATCTGATAAATGTTTTAAGTGCATTCTTGGCTTCTTCAGGGCTTAAAGCAAATAAAGTTGTGATTTTTATCCAATGTAAACGAATTAATCTGGTCACTTCTTTTAAACTTTTAACAAACTCAGCTGGTGATTCCCTACAACTTCCCAACACCCACGGTTAAAATAAAAATTCTAACACACACATACTTACATACTTCTGTATATATAAACATTTTACCAATAGAATGGCACAAAAATTTAAATCCAAATAAAAAATTAAAATCAAGAAATCTTGCTTAAATGGTAAAAATATTAGATTTTTTATATGTCTATTTAAATTGTATAAATAGAACAAATTGTTGTTCAAACTTATGTCATCGTAAATGATGACGCAAATAGTAAAACGAAGAAAAAAATTAATAAAATGAACTTTTAATTCAAACTTATAATTTCACAACTAATAAATCATGTTAAATGCAGATAATAAAAAACTGTTTTGGTGCCAATGCACTGAAAAAAATTTAATATGACTGATTCCTGTTTTACAAAAGAAAAACAAATGCAAATATTGCGGGGAGTGGCTGCTCCTTAAATCTTAAAATTTTGTTTTAATATATGTTTAATAAATACTCATTTCTAGATTAAAAATTGACGTGACAAAGACAGGAGATAATAACACAAAATTTATTACCTTGATATATGAGGCTAATTCCCTTCCTATGCAAAAATAATGACAAATGTTTGTTGCTTTCTAGATTTAATTTAAATTAAAAAAATGCACAATTTATGGAAACTGCATTCACAAGTTCTGTGTTCATTTTATGAAAAATTATGAAACGTTTCTGGCAACATGTTTTTAACTGATATTTGCTTGGCAACATTTTATGAAAAATGACGAAATGTTTTTGGCAACATGTTTTTAACTGATATTCTTCTCCAACTGCTAAAAACTATGAACAGAACTCATTTTGGCGTAATTGTTATTGATGATTTTTCTAAAACAAGTTGTAGAAAACATTGCACCGACAATTTTTAAAAAGACTATTTTAAAAATTTTTCCTGTCTGTGTTCGCATCACATAAAAACTGCTAGGTGGTTTAAACAGAATTTTGTGAGAAGGTCCCTTATAACCTTGGTTCAGATATAGAATACTTTTTTTCATAAAAAAAATCCATTTTGTAGGGAAAATAAAGATACAAATGTGAAAGCAAGCCATCTTACCAGTTAATGGTAATAAAACAGGTGTCAGCACATTTTATTTTTGTGGATTAATAATTTCTAACACTTTTTACAGAACTCTACAATCAATATTTAAAAACACAGTTTTCTAAATTTAAATTTTAAGAAAATTAGAAATGACACGCAGAGGAAGTCGTGGGCACTGCAAGCTAATAAGTATTTTCTACTTTTTTAAATTGGTTATTTAAAAAAATTTGTTTTTTTTTAGCAATTATATGCTTAATTTTTTTTAATATATTAAAATGGTTGCTACACTAGGCTTTATTCTTTTCTGAAATGTTGCTAACAACATTTAACTTTTGGCTACAACTGCAATTGCATTGTTTAGCTAAAAAAAAGATTTTAAATAATTGTTTAGGCTCAAATTCCTTTAATCTATACGATTATTTAACCTGAAAAGACTTGGTCTTAAATCAATTAAAATTAATGACACACAATTGTAAACTCTACAAAATTCTATATATTTTACATACAATAAAAATTTTTCTAAGAAGTATAAAAACTTGCACGTAACAATTTTTTCACTTTACTGCAGGAAAATGTCCTACCTTGGGAATTCCTTTTAACTTATTGATAATAATGGTAAATTAAAAACTTTTGCAATCTTAGGTAAGAAGCAAAGAAAAAAGAATAACACAGCAATAATTTGCATACCGGAAATAAAAGTGAAAAAACACTAAAAATTACAATTCAAAACACAGTTTTCATAGCAACACACAATTTAAAAATCTGATACACAAACACTTTTATTATTTAAAACACTTGTACAGACACTCAAACGATTGACATATAAACCTATTAAAGTTTTTACCTTAATTTTTTCGCATAGTTTTATAGCAACAACAGCAAATGCAAGCCACACAATATGAGTAATAAGCTTACATTCACACACACATACGTATTAATGAGAAGGTAGCTTTTAAATTCGTTTAAAAGTTAATATGTTACTAAAAAAAAGTTAATACAAACACTGGTGCATTTTAGCCTATTGAGAAAAATGCAACATTTGTTTGCGAAACAAAATTTTATTCTTGTGTGGGGACGCCTTTGCCAGGCTTAGGGTAACGCCTAACCAAAGAATTTCATTAATTTTAAATAATTAAGCATAGAGTTTAAAGCAAAGTTAGTTTGTCTTTCAATTTTAAGTTTTTTTTACAACCGATAGGTTAAAAAATTTGTTGCTACTTTTGAACAATTAAGGAATATTTTTTGTGCTGCCATCAAACACTCCAAGAATTCAAAGATTATCTAAGACTTGACAAATAAATTTTAATATATTTAAGTGAGGCATCGGGCTATCACGTGTGTGTTTGTTTTACATAACTGATGGTGAAATGCGGGCTTAACTTATACACCAGAAATTAACAAGGGTGGTTACTAAATAAGAATTCTCTTTGAAAGAGTTAAGTTAAGGATTTCTTAGACAAATTAATATTTAAGAGAAGCTCAAAAATGAACAAAAATAAAGAAATTTACCCAAAAATATAAAAAAGTTATGTTTTTTAAAAACATATTCACCTTGCCTCGTATATTGCTGACAGCTTTCTTAAATTTAAAAGAAATTTTTACAAAAAAAATAAAATTTTTATTAAAAACAGCTGCTTTCACGCTCGGAATATTTTTTTTACTAATTTTAAGCACGCCCTCGTATATACTAATAATAATTGTTTTGTGCTTATTTAAGAACATATTTCCTCATCGTTTAGTCAAGTTAAGACTGTATGTGTAAGACTGTTTCCTTTACCGTCCGCCGTTTGTTGCTTTGGCCTGTTAAGTTACAATAACAACAACAAAATGAAAAGTCTTCTATAAACAGACAAACAAATAGCTGCAAGATATATTTTTGCATGATTATGCAGAAAATATCAAGTTGCTAAAGGAGGTGAGTACATTTGTACCTGGGACAAAATATCAGTTTTAACGTAATTTTTATTTTGGTTTTAGCAAAGTTGTTTGAAATAGAGACAATAGTTTTTCATATATTTCTTCTATTAAATTAGGGGTTCTACATGTCTTTAAGAGTCATTAAATTTCAAAATAAACCTAAATCAATTTTAAAAAGAGTTTGTTTAAAATTACTGTCAAAAATTTTAAAACATTTAAATGTAACAAATGAAACGAAAGATGGAATTTTCTTCCTATTCTTATGTTTGCTACTTTTTCTCTTTAAAAAAAGTTCTCTTCATAATTATGCGTAAAAATGTATACTTATTCAACGTACGTATTTAATTCAATTTGTAAATTTGCATTTCTCAACTCTGTTATCCAGGTAAAAGTATAAAAAACTAAAAGGATACTTGAAAGCAAAGGAAATAAAATGTAACAAAAACAAACAAAAAATACAAACACATTTTAAATGCTTTTAGACAATCACATAAATGTATTCCCAGCAAACATTCAAGTTTAAAAGCGAATTGAATATTAAACTCGCTCGCGAAATTGAGAAAACGGAGTAACAGTTTTAAATTAGAAATGATATTATTTTTAATTTATTGTAACTATAGTTTTTAAATGTTTCATATCAAATAATTATGTTTTTAACGTCTGAAAGTGCGCTTAGATTTATGTGGGATCCAATTTTTATTAGAATTCGTTTGGCAGTTTAGGCGTGATTGAGCTACAAACATCTTAACATACTGAGATTCAGATTTTTTAATCTAAGGTCTGAGATGTGTGATTTAACGATTTAAAAACCAAACATTTTCGAGAAAAGAATTTATCTTTTTTTTTTAAATTCATTTCATTGTAATTTTATACATACGAGGGCTGGTCTATATATTTCTGGCCTAATAGTGAAAATGCGAATATTTATAATCAAAAATGGTTTTATTGTATTTCAAAGTATTCTCCAGCATGATTTATACACTTTTGCATGCGCTCAAACCAGTTGTCGAAGCACTTTTTCCACTCCGATTGAGACACCTCTGAAACATGGTTTTTGAACACTTCAACAGCTTCTTCTGGCGGCGAAAATCGTTGACCACGCATTTTTTTCTTGATGTGCGGAAACAAGAAGAAGTCGTTAGGTACCAAGTCAGGGCTGTACGGCGGATGACCCATTAATTCGACGTTTTGGCCGGTCAAAAACGCTCTGGTTTGAGCCAATGTGTGAGAGCTCGCATTGTCATGGTAAACAATGATTCGTCTTGTTGGTTTTTCGAATTTCTCTGATGACTTCAGGCAAACAAATTGTAGTGTTCCACTCAGAAGTGACCGTCCTACGTTGCTCAAGCGGTACAGTCGCCACATGACCAGTTTTGCCGAAGAAACAGGCGACCATTTGCTTCGAAGTGCTTCTTGCACGAACAACTTTCGTTGGATTTTGCTCGTCTTTGAAGACCCACACGGTCTATTGTTGTTTCGATTCGGGCTCATACGCATAGATCCATGATTCGTCACCTGTGACGATCTAATAAACGTCTTTTGAAGCACCGCAATCATATTTTTGCAACATTTCTTTGCACCAATCGACACGAGCCTTTTTTTGAGCGACTTTCAAATTGTGCGGGATCAAACGAGTGCAAACCTTTTTTACGGCCAGGTGTTCATGCAGTATCGAATGTATGCTGGTGGAAGAAATGTCCAAGGATGTTTCTATCTCTCGGTATATCGCATGTCGATCTTGCATTATGAGTTCACGCACGGCATCAATGTTCTCTGGCACAACAGCCGTTTTTGGACGACATTCACGGAATTCGTCTTTGAGCGAGCTTCGGCCACGATTAAATTCATTATACCAATTTTTCACAGTGCTATAGGATGGTGCTTAATCGCCATACAAAGATTTTGGTTCATCAATGCACTCTTGTCGTGATAATCCACGTCGAAAGTTGTGAAAAATGATGGCACGAAAATGTTCACGAGTTAATTCCATTTTTTTCTATATTAATTTTTTCAAGTCACTGTAAACAACGCAAATAATGGTCGTACGTAAAACGTTTTGAGTACGATTATGCTTAAAAATGACAAACTTTCCAATGGAAATGTCAGATTGCACTTGGCAGCACTCAGTATTGCCAGGCCAGAAATATGTATAGCAGCCCTCGTATACGAATTATATAGCGAGAGGAATTTTGTTTTTACCAGGCATTCTCACCTTTTGTATTTTGTGAACGTCGACTGATACTATTCCTAATGGACTTATTTTCCTGAAATAAATAAGATTTAAGAAATTACTTTTTTTGTTGTTTTTTTTAAGAATTATTATTTTGTTTAAATTTTAAAATCAAACCTCTGCCTAGCTTTAACTAAAACGCTTGTTTAAGAAGAAGAGATATCGTCGGTTACAGGTTGACAACTCTTACCATGTTTTTTGTACTTTTCAGAAGAAAAAACAAAAAAACGTTGTTACTCTGTTGCTAAACCGTGTTAGAAGTAAATAAAAAAACGAAATCAGTAGGAGATATTTATTGTTGGCTGAAAAGAAAGACACTAAATTATTTTTCATTAAAAAATTAATATAAATAATAACCCGATTCGATTTTCTTGCGAGTTAAAAGTTGTCAACCTGTGGCCGACGATATGTTTCCTTGGTCGAAAATCAAAGAAATGAATTCTAACGTGTGCAGTTACTATAATGAAAGACAACTGTTCTAGCACTGACTGAACTTATTAAAGTATAATTGTTAGATTTTACATTTGAATACTTCAGTTATTAAATTATTTTGAAGACAAATAAAAATATATGGAATAAACGATTTCGCGCATAAAGAGTAAGTTAATATTTTATTTGCAAAAACATTAATCACAAAAACAAGTCGTGACTAATAAAACTATTTGCAAAGAAAGTTTGATGTTGCCACACTTCTTTATATATTTTAATCGGGTTTTTAGTTAGCCTTACTTATTTTAATACATTTTTTATGTCAGTGTTGCCAATTTATTATAATAAACTAAAAATGCAAAATGCGCTTGTTTGCAATTTTATGTACAAACGGTGAGTTAGTTGATTGTAGATAATTTTTATTTGCAACTAGCGTGAGTATAAACGTAGTGAGTAACAATAAAAGGAAATGAAATATATCAAACGCCTGGTTGTTTGTTGGGTTCATACGTACTTAAAGTTACACTTGTAGTTGGTATTTGTTTGTAAGTGTGAGTAGAATTGTTAAATGAAATTAAAAGAATTTATAATGACAATGGCGTCAAACGACAATGACTAAAAATAACAGCGACAACAAGAACAACAACACTAAAATAAAGTTTAAAAAACTATTAACAATTGTTTGTGTTTTTTTTTGTTATGTGTCTTACTTTATTGTTTGTGTAATTTTATTGTTGTTGGTAGTTTTGTTTGTTATTCAAAATACTTGCATAATAATATAAATTAAGTTAATTTTCTTGTTTCTTTCCACCTTTTATTTTAACTTTACTAATTATTTATACATTTTTTAAATTAAATAATTGTTAGATGCAGTTTAAAAATACAATAAATTTTAAATAAATGTATGTATTCTTTAATAACAGAACACATTGCACGTTATTGTGAACTATTGAAAATTTATTAATAAAAGTGTACAAAAGAAACGTAAAGTTTTTTTTTTGGATTTAGTATACAAGTGCATGACACCCTAACTTAACTAGATGATAGCAAACTATCAAGTTGGGCATTTTCATAGAAAAGTCTATTGTGATCTAAAAATTTAGAAGATTACAAAAATAAAGAGCAACGTTTATGAATGAAGAATCTAATGTCAGATGGTTAGGACTTTTTGACGATTTTTTCATGATCATTTCGCATAAATGTTGCTGAGCTAAGAGAGTAAATAAAATTTTTTGCAGGTAATTTCTTAGCAAGATTACAATTTCAGGTTTCTCAAAACACCGTTTATTTCAGCGTTTATGGTATGTAGCAACTATTTTTAAGTTTACATATATTTTAAACTCACACTGTCCAAAGATTATTTTGCAAGAAAAACTTAAACTATTCATTTGTTTTGTTATAAAACTTAAAATTTTAGTTCGTCACCTGGACTACATTTTCGTAAGGGCATATTGAAATATTCTTATTTCAAATAACGTAAACATGAACAAAAAATTGAGCTCATAATAACATCTTATCTTTATTACTATTTTTATAACCCTCACAGACTTAAAGCTAAGTTTGTCATTTTGTATTTTTAATTTCTACAATAACCATTCTTGACCCCATAAAATTAATGTGCTCGGAGTTATGCATATCAATGTCGATTTAGCGATGTCCATTTGTCCGTCCGTGTTCGGGTTAAAAGCAACTTTGCCAAGGCATTAGATGAGCTAGAAAAAAATCTAAATACGCCAATCGATCAGACATAGTGTCGAAAATTGCTATTAAAAATCAGCAAGATTGGTCCATGTCGTTCCAGGCAGCGGGCAAGACACCACGCCTGAATCTAATTATTCGATATTATTTGGAACAAATCAAGTTAAGTGAGGTAACTCCAATCAAAAAAACATATATATTGGTGATAAAGAATTTAAAAAAAAAACATCGTGTGAAAAAAATTGGCGCTCTCCTATATTTTCCGAATTATGGGACTCTGAACTTTTTATTAAAAAGTACAATTGTGCATCACATTTTTTAAGATATTAATATGGGTATAATTTAATAGCTTTTGAAGAGATCTTTCTGAAAATAAAATTAAAAAAAAAATGTTTAACCCATTAGAGCGATGATATTTTTATGTTAAATTATATAAAGTACTTATTTTTTCTTAGTTTTTAATTCTCTGTCACTTTAATATTTGTTTTTTTTGTGATTACTAAGCTAGATTTACATATATCGTGAAGGGTATATAATAGCCGAAAGAAGAAATTAATTTCTAGCGCTTCTTGTTTAAGAAATTCGACTTTCTGCAGCAGAAATATGTAGATTTATTGGACTTTAAACTTAAATTTTAACAGTTTTATTAATTTATATTGTTGCAATGCAAGAAATGATTTCTGGAATTCTTCTATTCTATTTAGCAATTTTTTGCGTAAGAATGATTCTTTTTTAAGTTAATTAACCTTAAAAGTTTGAAATCGGTTAAAATGGACACTAAACTAATAAATGAATAACTATAAATTTTTTTTATTTAATATTGAATAAATTTACATTTTCAAATTGGGGAATTGGCTGAAATTGTCCTCTATTCACTTATAAAAAGCTTTGTAATGTTTCTGGCAATAGTTTCTTCAACCGCGAAATGTTTCTAGCAACATTCTTTAACTTCTAAAATTGATCAACATTTATATTTCGTAAAACTGGCATCAAACAATATACATACTTGCAGCAATTAAAATGTATGTTTTCTTAAACATCGTAGTATTTTCACCACTAGTTTGTGTCAAAGATTTTAACCTCATTAAGTTTTTTTTTTTATTTTTTTTTTTTTTTTTTTTTTTTTTTTAGCAAAATTAATCAAAGTACTTAGCTTAAATAGCAAACCAAATGGTTACGTTGCTATAAATATAATAAAAAACTTAACTGCAAACAGAACTAACAAATTACACAATTGCAATCAGAACTAAAATATAAAATTACAATATGTTGCAAAACAATGTTTATGACCGCATCTTAATAAATTAAAATGTAAATGTTGCTTATGAAATTAATTTTAATTATTGTTTATATTTTCTGCTTTTAATATAAAATTACTTAAAATGTAGGCCTTTTTAACAAAGAAAGCATTTAATTTCGTTTGATCATGGAATGCATTTACAATTTTAAATCAGTCTCCTTAACTTTAATTCTACTTGTATTTAGCTTTTTCAAATATATAACTTCTTAAATAATAAATTTCTCCTCTGCGATAACTAAGCAAATATTGGTGATTAATGGCCGAGTAGAAATTCGAGGGTAACCAATGTTCGATACTAGAATCATCATTTTTAGAAATTTCCCAAAATTCTGCATGTGCCGTCTTAAGAAAGCTAACTATTAAAATAATTTTAGCCAAACCAAGCTTGTAACAGCACATTTTTTAAACAGAAGTTAATAAATGAAATAATTTTGACAATTAATAAATTTATAATTAAAATTTTTAAATATTAAAACATATCTATAACAAAGGTATACTGAAAAGCAATTTTGCTTAGTTTGACAAATGTATTAAAAATAAAAAAAGAACAACAAAAACAAAAAAAAAATGAAATTTTAGAATGCAGTAACAGAGGCGTTGTTATTGATGATTTTAGGTAAACGGAAATATTAATACATAAGCAAAATGTTTCTAACAGAAATTAAACAAGTTTGTACTATAAATATCAGGAATTACAATGGGATTTTAAAATACTTCTCCTTAAATTTTTACACTAATCTGTGTCCAAAAGCAATAACAGCTATGGTCGAGTTAAAAACAAATTGAGTTAGTGCTAATATTATACTTCTGACACTCGAATCTGTAATGCAAGTCAAATTTCATCTTTGTACCTTAAAAACTGATTATTTGTCACTTTAAAATCTAAACAGCTAAAGTCGATACTCCCTGATTTAACGCAACAATATTAAAATTTTAAATCTGTTAAAAACTTCCAAAAAACCAGTTAAGCTGTTATTGTTTGTGGACACGGAATTATTTAAATTTTAACGAATAGTATCACTGGTCTGTAAATCTAGTAAGACTTGTATATGCTAGACGAATGTTTTGTTTTTCGGCAGGCTCTCCGACTTGCAAATTCTATTGTTGTATTTTTTGGCCAAAATAGGTTAAATGTTTGTGTGTTTTATAAATAAATCTTCTTACATTTATTCTAATTAGGCCCAATTAGCTTAATAAAATACCAAAACACTTAGTAAGACTTATTTGCATTTATTATCTTAGGAAGGTTATTTCATCCCTCCCAAAAAAAAAAAAAAAAAACGGTTAGCATAAAATCCCAACAGCTCGAAAAATTTAAGAAGTGACTTCTGCCACTTTCAAAATAAGCGGCGTAAACGGCATTGTATAAAGAGTTGAAAACTAGTATGTGTGAGAAAAACTGCCAAGAAATTCTAACGGATTTTCAGCAAAGCAAAATCGTCGTGCAATAATCCATTAAATTTTGTTTTTGCCTTAGAGGTGTTGTATCAACGAAATGGTAATATTAAAACTCTTTTCTTATTTACTAAGCACTAGGTTAGTTTTTTTTTTAATAAAAATATTGTTTTTTATTTTTTTAATATTTTGCCACACCATTGGGTGGTAGCATCTTCAGAAAACAGGAAACAATTATATTTAAATTGAGTTATATATTTTCTAATTTAAATATTTACCCCTTAAAGCAGCACAAATCTGCGTTTCATAAAAAAAATGTTATCTTTACTCTTGTGGGAGTAAGAGATAACTTCCGATTTGTTTGCCAGATCATTGACTTTAGACTTTAAAACAGATATGTATATTAAAGACGGCAATCATCATGTAATGATTGTAAATAGGCTATTAATTTTAAAACTTACTCCTTAACATACCACAACCCTGAGCTAATATTCTTTTAACATTCATTCACCCTCAACAACTTCCTTTCTGTTCACCAATTTGTTAAATTTAAACTTTTAGCAAATATTTCGTAAGTTTTTAATTTTTTCGTTTAATGTTTGTCTATAATAGCAAATTTTTTTCAATAATGTCCCACATAGTGAATTTTGCTGAAAATGCAACACACTTTCTTGAACTTTATAAACGGGTATAAAACGAAGTGTTTTAGTTTTTTTAAGTCAGTACTAATCGAATAATCAAAATCATTCCTATTGCTATAGAGCGTTTAAGTAGAAATTTAAAAGAAAATATAAAATAAAAAAAATTTAGAATGAAACTTTGCTTTTTGTTTGCGGTTTGGTGTTTAGTGTCCTTTGTCACAGGGGATACTATTCAGTTGGAACCTTCAGAAGGTATTTTAATTCCAGCACCAGTCGCAGAATCATTGCGATTTGGCCGTTCTGCATATGGCGGTTATGCAGCTGTTCCAGCATATTCTGCATTACCGGTGTCATCGTATTCGTCTTCTCCGTCAACCTACCCAAGTCAAACATCATTAGTTTTCTCAGCTCCTGCTGGATCGTCTTACTCAAAACGCGAAGCTGAAGCACCGTCTAATTCGTCTTCTACAAACTCATCGCAATCGGCTTCTGATACACCACCGTCTTCAGAACCTGCTTCATCATCCCCTGCAGCACCTGCTGGATCATCAAACCCAAGATCAACAGATTCTAATCAATCATATTCTCCACCTGCTGCACCATCACACTCTAAACCAGAAGCCTCTGGTCCATCAGCTACATCAAATTCGGAATCAGCAGCTCGTTCATATTCAATGCCAGCAACTGCTTCATTTTTAGCACCTGCAGCTCCTTCATATTCATCCGCAGGAGCTCCTTCATATTCAGCATCTGCAGCTCCTTCATATTCATTACCTGCAGCTCCTTCGTATTCAACCAAAGGAGCCTCTTCCTATTCATCCGCAGGAGCTCCTTCATATTCAGCATCTGCAGCTCCTTCATATTCATCCGCAGGAGTTCCTTCATATTCAGCATCTGCAGTTCCATCATATTCAGCACCTGCAGCTGCACCTGCAGCGCCTTCATATTCATCAGCTAAGGCTCCTGCATATTCGTTGCCTGCAGCTCCTTCCTATTCATCGATACCAGCTCATTTCTTTTTAGCACCAGCAGCTCCTACTTATTCTGCTTCACCTGCTTCTTCTTACTCGTCATCTGGAGCTTCATTTATCTCTAAACCAACCGCTCTCTCGTATATAAGACCAGCTTCTCCTTCAAATTCAGCTTCTTCATACTCAATACCAGCAGCTCCTTCATATTCGGCACCTAAGGCTCCTTCGTATTCATCCGCAGGAGCTCCTTCACATTCATCCGCAGGAGCTCCTTCATATTCATCCGCAGGAGCTCCTTCATATTCATCCGCAGGAGCTCCTTCATATTCAACCGCAGGAGCTCCTTCATATTCATCCGCAGGAGCTTCTTCATATTCAACCGCAGGAGCTCCTTCATATTCATCCGCAGGAGCTTCTTTAGCACCTGCGAATCCCTCATATTCACCAGCAGCAATTTCTTCATATTCAGCACCAGCAGCTCCTTATTCATCAGCTTCAGCAAGTTTAAAACCGGCCGCTAACTCCTATATGGCTCCAGCCGCTCCTTCATATTCAGCTTCTGCATATGCACTACCAACACCTGGTTATTCAAAACCAGTTGCACCCGCCATTTTAAAACCTGCAGCTATTACATTTTCAAAACCAGCCGGTCATTTGTATTCTTCATCCTTATATGCGACACCTGTAGGACCAATACCAGCATCAGGATACTCTGCCACTCCAGGACTCGCTCACAATTCAGCAGCAATACCGTCTCTCCCATGTCCCAAAAACTATATGTTCAGTTGCCAACCGACATTGTCAGCAGTTAATTGTGCCGCTCCTGCGCCATCCTATTCTGGTGCCTACTCCCACACAGTGCCACAGTATGCTGTTCCGGTAGTAAGAGAATTGTATTAATCATATTTTTGTAACTCGACCTTAATCAGATACTTTAACTTAAAACTAAGATAAATAAAAATACACATTAAAAAAAAAGTATAAAATTAAATGGGGAGAAAACTTTTTGTGTGTTTTCGAAAATCAATGAATTGTTGAACAGTTTTGGGTGATTACATATTTAACTTAAACTTAAATTTACTTTAGACAATACGTGTTTTTTCATTTAGTGACATTAATGTTTTTTAAATCTCTCATGTATTAAAAAAATTTATGAAAATTAATTGCATATCAATATGTCACGGCTTGAATATTTTTTTGTCTTTTTTGCTTAATTTGTGGAAGTGATTTATAAAATCGCAAAATAGTTTTTAAAATGACATAGGGGACCAAATTTTTTGTTTAGCGATGCTTGTTGTAGTCAAGGTACATTTGACGACAAAATTCTTAACCATTTACATTTTTTTGGAATTGGTTTTGGCTGTCGTCAAAAATTAAGTAGGTTGATACGCATAAATTTTAAGTGGAACATAAATTTAAAGTATTCGGCTATGCCAGATTTGTAAATAAAAAAAAAAAAACAAATACTGAAGTGTGAGATAATTCGAAATAAGAAAAATTTTTTTTACATAAAAACGTCATTGGCTCTTAATGGGTTAAGCATTTTTTTTTTTAATTTTTAATTTAAGTACTTCCTGAAAGATTTTTTCAAAAGCTTTAATTCATACCCATATCCTAAAAAATATGGGCACAATCGTATTTTTCTATGAAAAGTTCAGAGGCTCACAACTCGAAATATATGGATGAGCGTCAATTTTTTCACTTGATCTTTTTTTATTTTTTAATTCTTTACCGTCACATATATTTGTATTTTTTTTACATTTGAGCTTTTAAGAAAATTAATTTTTTTGTGATAAATTTGATCAAAATTAGTAAAAACAGAGTCTAGTCAAAAGTGCCTTAATTGTAAAATTGTTGAAAAACCGAAGTTGTAATAGATAAACGCATCTACTTGTCTTCTTGAAAGAAAACGTGTGCCAAAAAAAATTTGTGTTTATGATTGCATCTTGTTTTTTTTTTTTTTTTTGGGAGTTGCTTGTTTATACAAGTACTCAGTATTGCCAGTTAGGCGGCATTGTTGCATGCGCCATAAATTTATTGATTACTAAATTTGGAGAACAATTATAATCACCATTTATTTAAACTTTTTGTTTTAGGCTGAGTTATAAAAACAAAAAAAATAAAAAAAAAAATACCGCCATGTTTTTGGAAAAATGCAAGTTTTTATTCAATACTTTATTTTAAAGGCATTCACTTTTATGTAATGTTTTAAGCCCGATAGATCTTTATATCGTAAAAAACACAAAAATAAAGTTTAAGAAAAAAAAAAAATACATCAAATCGATACTTGACATTAACATTTGCGTACATGTTTAACGCAGCTGTTGTTGACGAAGCACATTCTGAACATTGTATTTTGTGAGCATTGCTCTTCGTATATCAGGAATATCACGAACAGTGTTTTTCTTAAAGGCATCAGTTGTTTCTGGTTTACCAACGCCAATTGACAGGTTCATTTCTGGACTTTATAAAGGCTATTGCTGCGGTCGTCGTATGGCACGTTAAAGGTACATCTCGCCCGGTAACGATCACCACCACCAGTATGTAAACTGCATTTTTCTGGATGTGTTAAAATGTGTAGTGTCTTTTGTAGATTGGTTTAAACCCATCTGTGGCAAAAATTATTTTTTTGTACAAATATGGTTCACTGACACCGCTAGCGTACAAACCGCATTTCTTTGAATGTAAGCAAGTCTATAGTTTTAGTTTGGATAAGCAAACAATTAGCCTCTTTGCTAAACAAAATTTTTAATCTAAAAGTTGCGCGAAGTGATGACTTATTTTTAAAATAAATCTTTATAATTTAGTGCCAATTTTCAAGCGCCATCTATTTCGATGATATACCAGATAATAAATCTAATAAAGTGAACGCAGTATGACAATACCCCAAACAACGATTAAAACAGCATTTTCTTGCAATAATATGGTTGTAGAACGCGCTTTACAGATAACCCTGTTACGTCTTTGTTTATTTTACACAGAAGTATTTTGGAGTGATACAAGGACACTTGATGAAATATATTAATCACTTGTTTGTTTACATTTTGGCTAATTATTCGTTCAAAACCTTAGTGTGTAACTTTGTATTGCAATAAAAGGAATAATTTTTTCTTTAAACGAAAAATGTTAAAAAATACAATGGCATTGACCTAGATATTTCCTCCGTGTTCATGTATGAATATGTGTTATTAACTCACTATTTAGTAGATGTATACATAAGAGAATGACATGATGAGCAATTTTACATTAGTAAAACAAGGTCTTTAACAGTCATACACCTCTTGGAAAATTATCACTAACATATAAATATATACACACATATATGTATGCGTATGTGTGTGCGACCTGCAAATCCCAAGATATCTTTAAAATATTAAATACTCTTACTAATTAACTCAACACCCGCATTTATCCAAAATTAACTGACCAAATTAAATAAGAAAAAAGTCAACAACACATTTTCTCTCACTCTCTTTATCTCACACGCACTCTCATATCAACATACTCAATTTTCTGACAATAAATACTTGATGATGTTAATATTACAGTTACTATTGTTAGTGCTGTAATTCCCCATTAAATTGATAAATTCAGCTCTTTAGGCATTAATTAATTTTACGTTTTTTACTTTAAAAAATAAATGTAAAAAAATTGTAACGGAAGATGAAAAAAAGTTAAAATGTTTTAACAGTGTTGGTTGCTTTATGAAAGGGGAAAAAATGAGAAATAGTACTAAGGAATGTAAAACTGCCGCTTTATTTAAAATCTTTTTTTGGTATTTAAGAAAATTTTCGCATGTATATTTTTTCAAGCGAGAACTTCTTGGCTCAGTTATCAAAATTTAATATTGTGATTTGTTCTATCAATGACCTTTCAGATTGCTCCTGAACACTTTTACCCAGTTGTAGGCAGTAATAAATTAGCTAAACTAAACTGTTCGATAGTCTTCAAAATTGCAATTATTTATTGCAAAAAGAAACTGACTTTATAACAGACTTTTTCTCAATTCCTGCATCCCCTATGGGGACGCTTTTTTATTTCTTAATTTAAATAACTATACTTGTTGCTGTGACAGAGAATGGCAGATTTAGGGGTACAAATATAAACAAATTAGACGAATTATAAAAATAATAAGGTTATAACAATAAATCATATTTCTTTGGGACGGTAATTATATATTTATTATATTATATTATATTCGAGAAAAATTGTGTCAGGATTTTTTACATGTCGTAGAACAAAATATGAATGCAGATTAAACAAGAAAATTCAGCCGTTATGTGGTCATCTTTTATTTTTACACTTTTTATTGCTGACACAGTAAAACAAAACTTGTTTAAATTCTAAGCGTTAGTCTATAACTGTTCAAAGGATTGACCATATACATTAAACATCAACCAGTAGGTCATCCTTTAAGTTCTAATTTTAAATATTTATTCTTGATATAGTAGTAGACATTTTGTCAATTTTCAAGAGTCTGCCTATAAAGGTTTCGAAGAGAGGGTCATGTAGGTAAAATAATAAAAGTTAAGGGGCACCCTTTAATTTCTAATTTCAAGTTTGTTACTTGTTATAGCGGACTTAGCAATAAAGGTTCTGTGCAGATTTCAATCAACTGTCTACAACTGTTCAACAGTTTAGTCATATACATTAAATAACATCAACTATTGTAACACCCTATAATTTATAATTTTATACAGTTTTACTTCTTAGTTTTACTTCTTAGTTTTACTTCTTAATATTCCAGGCAAAGTAGTGGACATTCTGTTTAATTTTTAAATGTTTGTATATAACGATTTAAACAATAGCACCATATAGGTCAATTTACTTCAAATATGGAAACACCATTTAATTTCTAAATTTAAATTTTATACTTGTTGTTATAGCGGACTTAGCAAAAAAGATTCTTTGTAAATTGCAAAGAATCTTTATTGCTACATACATTAAATTACATTAACTATTAGGACACCCTTTAATTTATAATTTTTAATGTTTATGCTTGTTATTATAACGGTCATAGTAATCGACATCTTACCCAATTTTCAAGCGTTTGTCTCTAACGGTACAAAAGATAGGCGAATATAAGTCATTTTACGTCCCCTATGGGCACAACCTTTAATTTTTAGATTTATTTTTTTTTATTACTTTTTGCTTTTGGGAGCTTTAGTAATAAGCCTTTTTTAATTTTAAAGAAGTGCGCTTAATGGTTCATAATAAACTTAAAAAATATGTATGTGGTATGGAGACACCCTTTTATTTTTAATATTGTGAACTGTTTTTGAAACAGGAACAATCTGTTAGCAAAATCGGTTCAGAAATGAATGATTTCTGCAGGCACAAACATAAAAAGTAACATTTAGTCGAATTATTAACCTCCTTCCTTTTTTGAAGTCGGTTAAAAAGAAGTGATTTGGTGTAAAGTTTTTTTTTTGACATTAATAAAATTGAGTAGTTTTATCTTTGTTGCTTTCACACGGCATAAGGTTTTTTTTATCTCAAATATACAGGAAAAAGCTTAAAAATTCTTATAAGCTTTTAAATTTTTTATTGAAGCCTTTACCTTACTTTAAACCAAAAATTAAATGTATTCTTTTATTGACATATTTTTTTTTAATTGAAAGGGTGTCCTCGGGTGGAAAAAATAATTTTAAAGAAAAAATGTACAACGTTTATTAAAAATAAACATAAGCAACAAAAACATTCTCTCAAAATTCAAGCAATACCATATTGCTTACCCCTCTTGTTTCACCAACAAACAAAAATTTCATGCTAGTTTCATGAAAAATATAGCGTAAATGCCGTAAAAGTTAAAATATTTGAAAAATTAATAATATAAAAATAAACAACACTTTACAGGTTCTTAGTGGGATCTTGATAGTTTATTTAAAAATCTTTTCTATGATACTATTATTTGCTCATTAAGCAAAAAAGATATTAAAAATATTTGAAATTAGTAAAAATCTAAAAATATGAGATTTAGCAGGATTTGCTAATGGGCTAAAACCGATTTGTTCCATTAAATAAAAATTAAAACAAATTCGTTTAAATAGTGAACTATATTAAGCGTAAATAGCTCTTTATTAAGTTCGTTATTAATTTTCATTTTCGTTTGTGTCTAAAGTAAACAAGACATTTATATATATACATATATTTTTAACCGACTTTTAAGAAAAAGGATATCAATTCGTCTGAATGTTGCTTTTCTTAATGTTTTTGCCTGCATAACTCAGCCATTTCCGATTTTGAAATGTTTTTTTCCGCTTAAAAGGTTATGCTTACAGATTGGTCCCGTTTTAAGATCAGCTCATAATTTTAAAAATTAAAGGGTGCCCCCATACGGCTTACACGCTTTTTACGTGTGCTACGAACCGTAAAGGGAGCCACCTTAAAATTTAAAAAACTGTTTGTTACTATAGCAACCAATAGCACAAAGTCATACAAAAATAAATTGAAAAATTAAAGGGTGCCCCCACTGGTGACGTAAATTAACATATATAGAGGTCTATCTTTTAAATCGTTATAGACAAACACTTGAATATAAGAAAAAATGTCGATTACTGCGGCCCCATCAGTTCATTTAATTTGATGATCATACTTTTTGTAGACAGACGGTTGAAATTTACAAAACAATCTTCATAGCTTTGTTCGCTATAACAAGTTTAAAATTTGGATATGGAAATAAGAGGGTGTCCCAATATTTGATGTTATTTGATTTATGTTATAAACAGACAGCTGAAATTTAAAATGGATCTCTATTGCTAAGCCCACTATAACAACAAGTATATAGTTTGAATTTAGAAACTAAAGAGTGCCCCTATAGTTCATGCAATTTATGTATGTTAGAATCTGTGTTCAAGTCGTGTTTTTTTTTTTGCAAGAATTATTGATAACAAAGTTTCTTTACAGGTCTTTCATTTCTAATTGTAATAAAAAACGAATTTTAGCATTAGTGGTCAAGTGCCCAATAACCATTTGGAAGAGTTCTAAAAGCTTTTAAATGTGTCAAAATCTAAAATTGACAAAACAAAAAAAAAAAAAAAACATTGTGAATGATGATAATATAACGCAATATTATAACAAAAAAATTTATATTTATTTTTGTCTTTATTTGGATTCCACGTAGTGATACCTCATCAACAAATTTACACCTTTAAAAGCAGTTATATCATATTCTCGTCTCTAGCGAGTAAAAGTATGCAAGAACGAACAATATGTAAACATTGATTTACAGGTTAAAGTTAAATACAAAATTGAAAACTGGGTGAAAAAACAAAAGCAAAAACAAAAAAAATATGGGACAAGTAAACATTAATTTCAAGAATTTTTACACACCCAGAGTTCTTGTTAATTACTTTATGACAAGGTGTTATTGCACTATGAAAAACAAAATGAAAGAATATGCAAAAAAGCAATGAAAACCTGAAAGTTCAAATGTTTGGTTGAGTGAATTCTTTGTTATTTTTATTTTCGCTTTTGATGTAATTTTGATAGTTACAAATATTCATGCGCTTGAGGTTATAAAAGAAAAAATTGATAAAAAGTTACAATTCAGATATGCAATTTTTAATAAATTTTTGCAGACATAGAAATAAAATTATGATTATAAATTTATTTGAAATTAAATTTTTTATTTATTCGAAACCACTTAAAATAAATTAAAAAATAAGGATAAATAACAACACCGGTAAAAAGTAATTGAGCCTTTTAAGAGGTTCTAAGCCGAATGTTTGTACATGTATTTGCTTTTTTCTTGAAAATTTTAAAAATACCAGTTATTTTCGGTCTCTGTTTTTTTTTTAATTTTTAAATTAATGCATTTTATTATTATTCTTATTTCTTTGCAGTTTTACACACATCAGCGAGTTTAGCATTAAATGAAAGTTGGGATCCAGACGTCAGGTAAAAAAAGCTGATTAAACTATTAATTTTTTTTTTTACTTCCGCGTGTCATTGTAACATTATTCGTTAATTCCTTATTCGAATAGAAATGACTCTTTGAATTTAAATAAAAATAATTTTTTTGTAATTAAAACTTTTTTCACACAGAGACGACATGGAAATGATGTTAAATAAAATAGTTCCCGAAGGTTTACCTTATAGACACTCATGTGAAGGACCCGATGATATGGTGATATATAATTATTATTATTTCCAATATTTTTAGAAGAGAACTTTTTAATAAAATATTTTTATTTGTAGCCTGCACATGTAAAAGCCTGCTTTCTTGGTAGTTCATTGACAATCCCCATAACGGATGGTAAATTATCGTTGGGCACCTGGCAAGGTGTTTGGCTATGTGAGCATCGTGATCAAGCTGGTTCCCGCAAACTAGTTATAACATTAAGTGGGTGTCCGCGAGAAACAGCACGTAGTCCACTGTCACCAGTGTCACCAATTGCTTCAACATCCAGTTAGGGAAGGCCTCGCTCCACCCGTGATAGTCGGTAATCGCGGGGGAGCGACAATAATGAACCCATTTCGTCGAGAAAATTAATTTTGACTAGAAATTTAGCTAATACCAATTTAAATAACAAATTGAATAGAAGACAAGTGGCCGCCAATATACTGGGTGCTACTTCAACTAAAACAACAAAAGTAACAGCCGATATAATAACAACAACAACTACTACAACTAATACAGCAACAACTCCAACAACTAGCGCATTATTAAATGAAAGTAGACAATTATTATTAAAACAACAATTAAAATTAAATTTAAATATAAATGTTAGTGAAATGATGGATAATATAAGACGAAATGTTGATGAAAAACAACAATCATCACAAATTATTAACAGTAATAATGGACACAATAGTGAAAGCGATCGACAACGTGATCGTTATAACGTCGAAGAGCAAGAGGAAGATAATTTAGAAGGCCATAATATAAATGGATTTAGAAGGGGTTTGAATAAATTAGATACCGTCACAACAGTGCCTCAATTACAACAAAAATTTAATAAGTTTAATATAATAGATGAAGCAGCAATTACAACAAATACTATAACAACAGAATCAACAAATACATGTGTAGCAGCAGCAAAATCATCATCAACAACAACAACAACAACGTCGTCGTCGTCATCATTTTTAGTAAATAAATCATTAACACAACAACAACAACCACAAAGTACGGCATTAGCTAAATTTAATCGAATTATTGACAATGCAGTGCCGGTTATAAATACATACAACTATCAGCGACATGTTGCTGAAACATTAGCCAAAAGTTTACAACAGCATCCACATTGCCAACATGAACCTCAGCAGCAACAACTTGTAGAGATGCCCATTTTAAGTGATAGTTTACAACGCAGATTGGCCAACAACCGTCATCAATATTATCATACCGACCTAATTGTAAATAATTCTAAAGTTAATTTCTCCTCACCAACAATAACAGCTGCCGCAATACCTAAACAAACAGCAGCTGTAGCCTCATCATCAAAGGTTGCAGCTGCTGCGACTTTAGATATGTTGGCAGCAACTTCATCTTCACAACAAGAACAAGAATCTAAGACAACAACAAAAATGTCTTTAGATGAAGGTGAACAATTAGAGCGAAATGATGTTCATTATTTGTTGAAACAATTAAATAGTTTTAGCGATATTGAAGAAATAGAAATTGTTGATATGAAGCAAAAACAGCGTCAGTTACAACAACAACAGCAACAATATAACAAAGAGAAAAATTATACTAAAGAAAACAACCAACAGCAACCACAGCTACATTGTGATACTGAAACAATTGAACAGCAACATAAAGAAAGTTTTGCAAGTTTAAATTTTAAAGAATATCAACATGTTGAAAGTATGAGACCGCAATATGATAATGTTGTCGACGCTACAATGGCTCAACAACATGTATCAACAGATCAGTTGTGTGTTAAAACAAGAGAAATGCAGATGACAGATCAGTCGCCAAATGTATTACAATCAGATTATCATGTTGAAAATTTGCAACAGCAGGTTGCTGTTGGCATGCAAACAAATACTACAGAAAGCAAGCAACATTACCAAACGACTGCAACGACATCACCAACAGCAACATCACTAGTAATGTACTCACCATCGTCACAATCGCACAAAGGTATACGTCGCTATGCCTCACAAGATGAGCATTCAGCCGCCACGTATCATCCTCATCATCATCAACACTATTATCATCATCAGCCACATTCCCATTACAGTCATTTGCCTCATGAGCATTATTCGGAGGGTTCTATGGTAAATTCGGCCGCAGCCCAAGCAGCTGCCGCCGATCCCTTGATATTACAACAATTTGTGGATGATTACATATTTCAATCCTGCCATTATTTGGAGACAAATAATTTTGTTGCCAACTATCGCACTGCCATGGTCGAGACATCATCTCATGAATTTCGACCATCAACCACTAACACAACACGCACCTCTAATGATGAATTCTATGAAGAAGAAGGGACTGGTTACATAGAAGATCATTCGTCAGCTCATTCATTTGAATTGCATGAGACAGAGCCGCCCACAGTAATATGTAAGGCTCCAGCCCCCTTAATATGTTCCATTAGTTCAATGCAGCAACAACAAAAGAATTACCAAAAACAACAACTATATACCATGGAAACACGTTTATGTAGTAGCGGTGTACAGACTGATTTAACGGCTTCATCTTTAGCTCAAAGTTTTAGCCTTAGTTCATCGTTATCATCATCAGAAAAAAGGAAACGTAGACAACCATTATTCAAATGTTGTTATACTCCTCTCGATAGATGGCGTGAAAAGCGCTCTCTTCAACAACGCACAAAATCTGCTAAAACTGCTGCTGTTGCCAATACCATAGAAAACTCAAACGAACAGCAGCTGCAGCTTCAGCAGATAACGAATAAAAACACTAGTGTTGCTGTTGTTGGTGGATTTTCGAATGTTGGATGCAGTAGTGCTATTCTTGATAGAACTATTGCGACAGCAGCAGCAACAACAACCACAACAACATTGGTTGTACAACCAACATCGTATCATCCACATCAGCAACATCATAATCAATCTCTAACAAAAAGTAATAATAAAAATAATGCACCTTATGCAGTTTGACAAATGCCTTTAAAGCAACAGATTTTTTATGTAAAAATGTTGCTTGCTTTCTGCCATTTATACCTTAAACATAATAACACTATAGTTTTCCTTTTTGTATAAAAACAAACCAAAACCAAAAAAACATAAGATAATGGAAATTTTTGCCGCCCACTTTAAACAAAAATAAACAAACAAACAAAAACAAATACACAACAAACAAAAAATGAACGCCGCCGCTGTCTTATTTTTGTAAGTCTCTTTTTCCAAAAACAAAACAAAAAATATGAAAACTAATCTCTTTATAATTTTTTTGCGATATCAACAATTTTTTGCTATTTCCTCTATTTGTAAGAACAACATAAAAACCCAAGAAAATTAATAAAAAAAACTTTTTTATAACCTCTTTAATAGAATAATAAACTAAAAATATAAAAAAAAACGTTAAAATTTAACATACTATTCAACACTATTTATATTTTTAAGGAGACTTTTCAAAAAATAAAATTTTCTAATTAAACATTTTGTTTATAAATTTGTTACAAACACATTGAAAAGTGAGAGCTTGAATTATAATCACAAGCATATTGCTGGCAATTATCCAGTTAATGAGTTAGGTTAGGCAGACAGCCGTATTGCCACAGTCCACTTGGGTCCATTAATTGGTTCCTTTGTGTTACCTGAGTTAAAGCTTTTAAAATACCAAATTATTTTACGATATAAACTGTGGAGAAAGTTACAAAACTCGTTTTAGGAAAACCTATTAAGACATTTAATCTTAGAAGCTGAAAAAAATTAATTTGACAGTTTAAGAAATTATTGCTAGTGGTAAACTGCTAATTTTATAAATCACCAACTGCGTAAATCTTAAAGAAATATTAAAAAATTATTTATAATATTAAAAGTATTTGGCAGATTCGCACCAACTTTGTAAAAGAAAATTGAAATACTGCTTTAATGTTCGCTTTGATTAAGCTCTCACTGAGATTTTTGTAGACAATTTAAAAATAACAATAACATCTGGAAATATTTACGATTATTAAAAGGAAATGTGTTTTTTATATCTTATATATCTTTAAAAAAGTTTAAATTGTTTCTGCAACATGTTGCTAAAAATATGTTTCTTTATAAAAGGTGCAACTTATTGCTCAAAGTGTATACTTTCTGCATTATGAAGAATATATAAAAAGAATGTAGACTAAGGATGTAATTCATGCTGCCAATTGGTACTGTGTGTGTAAATAAAAAAACCTACTTTAATGGGAAAATATTTCTTTTTTCTACACTCTAGTATTTAAATGCTATTTTCTTCGAAATTGGTTTTAATTTTTAAGTTTGAAAAATTAACAGAGATTGCTTAAAATAAACATGAAATATTTTTATGAATTTGTTACATACAAGTTGCATCTAATTTTTTGTTTATGCGTACGGTAAAAAAAAATTGTGCATTTAAGCAGTTAAGTAATTTTTATGTGTGTTGACACATGTATGTTTGTATGTATTTTTAACTAATTGCATAAGCTTATTCTAATTAAATATGTTGCAATTGATTTTTTCTTTTTTTTAGTATCCATGATTAACTAAGTTCAAACTTACTTTTTTGTTTGAAAGGAAATTATTTTAAATAAAAAGTACATTGTTGGAATTTCAATTTTTACGCAACATGTTTAAGTGTTTTTTAGCAACATTTCATGCCACTTTTTGGCAACATTTACACAACACTAAAACCTTTTTAAAGAAGGGAAAATAAAAATATTTTAAAGTTTGCTTAAAATACAAAAATAATTCTTAGCAAAAAAACATCTCCGTCTCAAACAATTATTTTAAAATAACTTTTTTGTATGTTATTTAAGCTAATGTTTTTCAACTGTATAGAAATTAATTAGATATTTAATTAAAAGTATCAGTTTTTATTAAAATAAAAGAACAGGCTTTCAGCTTATACTCACATAATTTAAAATTATCTTGAAATATTACCTAGTGCTCGTTAATAATATTCGGTTGCTTTAACAACTTTTTTCTTAATAAAATGTTATAACGTGTATCGCAAATTTTCCAAAACCTGTTCAAAAATTTTAAATTGATTTAGTAAAAACAAAATAAGAAAAAGTCTTCAAAAAGAAAAATTAAATAGTGTTACAAAACGACAGCAAACAAACAGCAACAAAACTATTTAATAAAATATTATATTTATTAAATTTCTTACAAAGAAATTAATAAATATTTATTTTCTTTGCATATACTTTTTTGAAAAGTTTATATATGTACGTACCTATCGCGCTCCTAAAATCTTTAAGAATCACTAGTTTTCTCACCATTTCTTCTTAATGTTAAAACAAGTTTTTTTTTTAATATGAATATAAAATTTAAGAAAAAAAGAAAAAGAAAATAATAATAAATAATTAAAAATAAACAAAATAAAAAAAAAAACAATAATAAAAAATAATCATCCTTTTTATCATTAAGGTCGTTAATGTTTAATATTAAAGCGAAGAGACCATTTAATATGTATAAAAATAAAATAAAGAAAAAACACACAGGAATAAATTGAAATTAAAACAAAATGAAAATTTAATTTGAATTAATATTTTCTGTAAAATATTTATATTCAGTTAATAAAAATTTTTATATTTTGTGAAGCTGAAGCTTTTTATATATTTTAAAAATTTATTATAATTTCTATACATATTTTTTTGAGTTATTTATTTGGATTTTTCTTATACTATTTTCATGAGTTATATGTTTGGGCTTATTATTTTATACTGTAAAATTTTTATTGCTAACATTTTGAAGTTTAATGAAATCTTATTATTTGCTTGTTAAGTTTGGGTTTAATAAAACATTTTTTTAGCAAATCTTATTGTTTGTATTTATTTTGCAATTTTTTTTTGTCTAATTAAAAAAAATGCTGATATAAATTTTAACGTCGCCCTATTTTAAAGCTTTTTTAAGTCTTTATATAAAGTTGCCTTGCTTGCAATATATTTTTTGTATAATTAATCATAATTCAATTGATTTGTATTCAAAGTTGTTTCGAAAATTATTTTAAATAGCCAAGGGGTTTCTAAGCTTAATAGAAGCTGTAAAAAATATAAATATCTTTTTTAATAAATTCTTATGCCTAAAAAATATTTTCCCTTTAAGGATTACATTTTTATTAAGAAATTAAAATCAGCACATTTGTCTTTGATATAAAAAAAATAGAAAAGTACAGTGTACTTTTCATGCTCTAAAAAAATAGCGAAAGATCAGCAAAGAGTTGCAAGAAACTAAATGCCTTAAGTTTTTTGAGTTTCCGATATTATTGTATAGGTGGCTTGGGCTTTTTTGAAGCGAATCTTTGGATACAAATAGCAGACAGAGATACAACTGTAAATAAACATGTGTGTTTCGGTTTCTTTTCTGGGACAAAAAATTAGCCAGTGCTGTTTACTTCAACACCTTAACCTTTAAAATAGTTTGCGGATAGACTAAACAAAAATACTAATTGTCTTTCCTTTTCTCTCAGGAAGAAGACGAACCAGTTGCAGCCTTGGATGTATTATTTTGGGATGTTTCCAATATTTTATATTGGACGTTGTTTACGAATGAGGGTGTATATAGGGGCAGCATAATAAAGAGAAAGCCAATGATTGCTTTATATGTCGCAAAAACCAGTTTTATGTTACATCTGCCGTTTAACTATTTCGTAACAACTAAAATAATTTTTTTTCTGGACGAATCATTTGCAAACGAGTTAATTTAGAGAATTTGTTGGCCCTTATTTAATTTAACAAATGTACTTTTTCTGATTTTGTTTTTATAAAATTTTTATTTTATTTCGTTTCCATGAATTATTGATTAAAAAAACTTCAGCTTAAATAGCCTTTCAACCAAGAAACATAAAATAAAAAAATTGTATAAAAAATAATTGTTTTTTGATTAAAAATCTTCTGTTAATTTTTATTAAAGTATCAAAAGCAAACATGATTACTAATTAAAGCATTTTTACACTTCAATGAAAATTTAACACAGCGAAAATAAAATTCATTATAAAATAAATTATCAAAAGAAAATAACATTAACCAACCAATCAATCACACATTTGCATAAAAATTAGATTAAAGTGTAATAAGCCTAAAATTAATAATAAAAATTAATTTATATAAAAAAATATAAGAAAAAAAAAACACAAATAAACGAAATTGAAAAATAATAATTATTAAATTTTTATTATCAAAAAATAAATAAAATAATTTTTTAGACTTTAGCATTATAAAAAAAAATTTAAAAAAACACAAAAAATTGCTGCAATCTAAACATTAAAAATATTTGTTAAAGCATGATTATAAACAACAACAAAAACGCTAAAATAATATTAAACAAACATATTTTTAAAGAGTATAAGCAAAAACCAATAAAAAATAATTAAACATGATCATTGAGAGAAACAGAGAAAAAACGCATAAATAATAAGACAAAGAACTTTATTAGAGAGCTTGTATAGTAAGATTTAATAAATAATATTAATTAATTATTGAGAAAAAAGCAAAAAAAAAAAAAAAAATTAAGCTAAAAACACAAAAAACTATGCATTAGAAAAACCTAAAAAAACCAACAAAAAAAAAACCTAGAGTAATAGATGATAATAAAATAACGCTAATAAAATTTAATATTATAATTAAAAAGTAAAAAAGGCAAAAAAGCAAAAATAATTCATATAAATATCAATAAAATAATTAAACTTATTCATTAAAATAAAAACATCAACAAACAACAACCTATTATTAATAAATTGATAAAATATAATAAATATATTAATTGCAATTGTTACATATTATTCCGCAAAAAAAAAAATCAAAACACACACACATTAATAAATAATTACAAAATTAATAAGAAATGCATTAATACAATTGTTTAAATAAAGAAAAAAAAGCATTAAACAAAATCATAATTAAAGTCTTTAATAAGCATTAAATAAACAAAAAATTGTTAAGTTTGTACCAAAAAAATAAATTAAATAAACAAAAATAATTATTTGTTTATCTTTATTAAAATAATCTAGATTGTTAAAAAATTTGTTTTTCGTAGTTATTAAATTTACTTTTCTTTAAATTTAATTTAAGATCTAATTTAAAATAAAATTTTAAAGGCATAGAAAATCAAGCCTTTGAACTTGTTGATAAATAAAAAGCTTCGCATTTGTAGAGACTTGATTTGATGCCGACCAAATATATTGTTTTTTAAGATCAAAAATATTTTAGACAAACAAAATAAAAATTAAAAATTTCTAGTTGTGTTATTCCCAAATTTTTATATTTTTTTATATTTTGTTTTACACACATACAACGTTTTGCTGCTCTTACTGTCAGTTTCACTCACACCCACGCCTACATACATATTTATACATATTATCACTAAAAACCACTTGCGCTCACTTCACGTTCTAACTTATCCCTCACATACACTCACCCTTTTAAAATTTTTTCTACACTCTTGTCAATTTTGTTATAAACAAAATTTATTATTATAAATTTATCTTTTTATCAAAAAAAAACGAAGGAAAAATTGATAGAAATAAAATAATAACGTAAAAAGAAAATAAATAAACTCACAATTTCTTATATAAAAAAATAATAAAAAAAAATACTATAAAAAACCTACAAACACCACAAAACAAGAAGGAAAAAGTTATCAACTGACAAAAAATAAAAAATAACAAATAAAGAACAAAAAACAAAAATACAATGATAATGATATTTCATATGGAAAATTAAACAAAACAAAACAACAATAAAAATTTAAAAATATAATAAAAAAAATTAAAAAAATACAAAATTTAGTTTTTTTAGGGAATTCGGTGGGGAAAACAAAATGGGATGAAACAAATCTAGTCAAGTGGAGTAACTCCAATTAAAAAAAAAAAGAAATATTGAGGTAGCAGAGAATAAAAAAACTACATAAAAATGTTATCGGCCCTTAATGATTAAGCATTTTTTTTAAATTTAGTATTTTCTGAAAGATCTCTTCAAAAGAATTTAAATGATACCCATATTGATATCTTAAAGAATATGACGCACAATCATACTTTTTTATGAAAATTTTAGAGGCCAATAGCTCTGAAAATACGGGCAAGCGCCAATTTTTTCATATTTTTCTTATTTTTTTAAAATCTCTATCGCTCCGTATATATATTTTTTAATGGAATTACTTCATTGTGCCAAATGATATGGAGGCAGGTGTGGTGTTTCGCTCGCTGCCTCGAAGGACATGAACCGATCTCGCTGATTTTCATTGGCACAATTTTCGAAATTATATCTGATTGATTGGCGTATTTGAATTTTCTCTAGCTCGTGTAGTCCTTTGGCAAAGTTTTTTTCAACATTAACCCGAACAGACGGACATCGCTCAATCGACTTCGCTTTGCATAAGGACTCAGAATATATGAACTTAATGGGGTCGGATATGGATATTGCAGAAATTACAAATGGAATGACAATAGCATATGCCATTCATTTTCGTTTCGCAGTAGACCAAGCCTCCGGGAAATTGAGGCTATGAGAAAGCACATGGACGATACCCTTAATCGCGACCTTTTGGTAATTTCCGAATGGGACCTGGCGAACAGTGTTCAGTTTAACGCTCATAAAACCCAGTGCTGTGTGCTTTCGCACAGGCGTACTGCTGAACATGCTACCTCATCTGTAACTATGGATGATATATATTAAGGGATCAGAAGCTCTCGATGTTCTTGGCATGAAAAATCAACGCGATGTTTGGTGGATTAATCACATTTTTCATGTTGCAAAAGAAGCATTCAAGTGCCTAGGTTTTCGGAAACGGTGTAGGAAATACTTCACTCCATCTGATCTCCTTACTATCTATGTCACCTTTATCAGACAGAAAATGGAATACAACTCTCATGTATGGGCCGGTGCTTCAAAGTCTAGGAGAGAGCGAAGAAGCCTATCGGTGACAGTAGAGTATCCAGCTCTATTGACTCACTGGAGGATCGACGCAATGTGGGATGTGTTTCATTGTTTTATCGTTACTACAACGGAATGTGCTCTTATAAAATCAGGGAACTCGTTCCTGACAACCGTAATTTCATACGCGCGACGCGATCTGCATCAAGAGCGCATTACTTTGTGATCGATTGGCCAGTGAATCGCACAACGCATTAAAAAGAAAATTCGTTTTTTAGCCGAACAGTTCGTATGCGGAATAAACTCCCTGCCACTTTCAATGTGCAAAGATTCAAATCAAATGTCCATAAGCACTACTCCGTCTATTCCCCATCCCACAACCTAATTTTCTGGTTCTGGCACAATGCATTGCATAAGTAGGGGTCATCCCCTGAGTGCTGGTCCTAATGAAAAAAAACTAGATGCCAATATTCTTCTAAAATGATTTAACGGAATATAAAGCCAGAAATAGCAAATATTCGAAAACTGTTAAAAATTGGTCTTATACAGCATTTACTGTTGCCTTCGAATTCAGAGGAGAATGATCCAAAAGCAATAAAAGTGGTTATCTAAAATATTGATACAAATCAAAAGAAAAATATGTAAATATACAACATTTACATTTGCAATAAATTCACGTCTCTACGAGGCGTTCTACACTACGTGATTATAACAGACAAACAATCACATGGTCTGTGTAAGTTTTAAAATTCTGTCTGCTCAGACTTAAACTCGGAGGCAACTACAAAAAATTCCGTTGAACCTAAAAAGTACTTCTTAAAACAGATACAGAATAAATACGAATTTCAAGAAACTTTTGATAAATTTTTAGAAATGGAAAACTATTTTTTATTAAGTACTTGGACAAAATAAGAATTATATTTGAAGCTGACTGCAAAAGTTTTAACTAAAAAATATTTATCTATTTTGTTTAGTTTTTTATTTATTTCAAATTTTCTTAGTTTTATTCAGTATAAAAAATCAAGTTTGGTTTAGTTTCGCCTTACTGTATCGCATGATTAACAGTATCAAATGCATCTTGTTTATGATCTGTTACATTCGGTCGGGCCTCATATGTACAAATTGTCACTCCATGATGAAAGGCTTCACTAAATTCTCCTCGAAGACCTTAAAAAAAGAAATAAAAACTATTAATCATCTGACTTCAGGGTCATGCAGATAGTGAGTATAGAAATTTTTGCATAATTTAAATAATTACAAAATAAGTTAACACTTCACTTAGTTAAGGCCATGAATAGTGTATGTAAGGAATTATGAATAACTTACCAATGTAGTATATTTTGGTATAATCAGCGCCATAATTGGAGGGAAAGTGTATGGATAAATGATGAACTGAAGCAAATGTTACAACTCTGTTAAGAAAAATTAAAATAACTTTTAAAACTTATGTTAAAAAATTAATTTAACCTTAAAACAGATTTTAGCTGTCTATATATAACGGTTTAAAAGTTTAGCAACATGTTGATTTTAGCTCTAACACCGACGGACATCGCTCAAAATATATACTTTATGGGGTCGAAAATGGATATTGAGGAAATTACAAACGGAATGAAAAACTTAAATATACCCTCTTTCCACCTGTGGTGAAGGGTATAAAAAAAGTATTTAACAGAAAGTACTGAATTGAAATTATGAAACTTTTATGTTCCGTTTCTGTATTACAGGCTACCAAGTTGTCTGGAAAATTTGTAAGGAAATAACTAAAAAAACTGAGCGCTTGTAAATTTTTTTGTAACGACTTGATCGCCTGTAATACACAAACAGCACACAAGAATTTCGTTCAATTTGCAAAACAGTTATAAATACATATAATAAATGTAGCTACACATTTTTTTAATAATGCATTAACTCACTTAGGTGAATATTCTATTTGATCTCGGCCATCTCTAGATATTTCAAATTCTTGATCAGCTTTCGCACAAACATCATCAAATGTCATGGCGGGACGATTTTTGAATCTATTAAAAAACCAATTTATTAAAATTCTTCTAAACAACAATATTGAAAATAATACATCCTCATTTTGTTGGGATGTGTATCATCGTCGCCACCAATAACAATAATTCCTTTTAATTTTACATTTCCCGTAAATGGTATATTAAACAGCAATTCCTTATCGGCATCACTTCTAACAAACTGGCGAATAAAAACTGTTTGATTTCTTCATCATTATTTTTAACATTGTTTGCAATTACCTCTGTTACATCCAAACGTTTTTCATATGGCTTAAATACCTTCCTACCACTATTCTCCGATTCTTCATTTAAACATCTTAAATTCTCCATGTCGATTTTTTGATACAGACTGTATTCAATTCCCATTTCTATGGCATGATCGTCATCGGTGGCTTCATGGCCACAACCATGAGAATGTCCATGTGGCATACTTAACCAAAGGTTTATCGAATTCGTTTTGCAAAATATTCTAGTTGGCAAAATTACACTTGTTTACGCTGTTAGTACAAGAAAATATCTTTTGTTTGTAAAAAATTGCTTTTCATGCAGCTGTTTTTGATGTCGGTATTTTGTTATTGTAAATAAACACAGCAAACTTTTTTCAAGGTACTGCCAAATCAGTTTAGCAACAGGATGAATCACATACATTTTTAATTGACATTTTCATTTCCGCTTTAAAAAGGAAACTAAAAAATCTTTTTATTTCCTTTTGATTGGTTTAGGTAATTGACCTGTTTAACCAAATCTTTCTTATCTTATTGTTAATCAATTAATATATTTTTAATTTCCATATTTACTAAAAATAATTAATGAAATGATCTGAAAAAATATGGCTTTCAAACTTAAGATTTTTATAAAAGGTTTTAAATTTTTTCCGTTCCGTAGAGTGAAACAAAAAATTTGAAGGAGCAGCTAACTTTCTATTAATAATTTAATTAAAATCTGTAAAAGGAACAAAGCGTTTTCTTGAGTGCAATCAAAATGTTGAATTGTTTTGAAATTGTACTTTGCAATACAAATACTTTGTTTAAGAATTTATTTTTGATCAATATAGCCTTGCTTTTTATTGTTATGTCAAATGTAAAAACTTATATATTTTCTCACTCGCTCAAAATTGTTTGTTGAAATAAATACGTTTTTGTCATTAAATCTAAAAACTTATTTGTCTTTGACTATAAATATATTATATGGAAAAACAGGACTTCCAACACAAAAATACTGATAATAATGTCTGAAACAAAAAAGCTTTGTTGATTATAAAGAACAAGATAAGAGATATATTCCAAAACTATTTTTTTAAATGTAGATACAAAGGTACCTTACAAATTTGGAATTAACCTACAACTATCGCAAGTTTTATTATTTACATTACAATTTAGCTTTAATCGTTTTACTAAAAAAAGTTTAGAATAAAAAAAAAAAAAATATTTGAGATCTGTTTTTTTAACTATGCGTATTTTATTTGTTAACCAAAAAAACAACTCTGCTTACACACTACATACCGAACATATCAAATTTCGTCCAAAATAAATCGTTTTCAAACAACTGTGAGATCCATTCTACTTTTTTCTTTCCAAAAACTCATTTTAACGTCATTAGAATAATTTGTTGTAAATAAATATATATATTACTATATAATATATAATAAATATATGATATAAATAAATAATATTTTTTTAATCTCTATCATCCCATCTATTTGCTTTTTTTTGTTTTTGATTTAGTTGTTTTAAATGATATGAAAAAACTAAAAGCAGGGGTGGTGTTTTGCCCGCTGTATCGAAAGATATGGGTCGAAATTGCTAGTTTTCGAAATTATGTCTGGTCGATTGGTGAATTTTAATTTTCTTTAGCTCATATAGTGCCTTGGCAAAGTTGTTTTCAATAATAACGCGGACGGATATCGCTTAATCAAATTTATATACTTTATTGGGTAGAAATTACAAATAGAATGACAAACTTAGATAACTCCTTTTCCACCTGTAGTGAAGGGTATAAAAATATCATTGTAAGGCGACATAAGATCTTAAACTTTGAGACAATATTAAAGTATTTTATATAGAAGTTAAACTAAAATAAAGGGTGTTTTTTATAGCCAATAGAACTTTAAGCTGGCAACACTTTTTTAAATGGTGGTAATTTTGTCGGATGTCAAGTGATTTATGTCTAAATTGGTTTTGCATTTTAACGTTTTAAATTGTGCACATTTATTTTCAAAATAGTGGTTTTGTTTGAAATGCGTTTCGCCCACTAAGTTTATTTTACGGTAAAAATAAACGTCGATCAGAGCAGTTAATTTGGGATTACCCTTGATCCTGATTTTTATAAGGAAATTGTATTTATCAATGAAGTTTACTTTTGATTGAAAAAATACGATAATAAAAAAAACTGCCGCATTTTTAGTGATGATAATTCTCAAGTGTATGTTAAGACACCATCCAGAGAAACTGGCTGTTTGGTGTGCTTTATGGACTGGTGGAAGCATTGGTCCGTATATCTTTTCAAACGATGCTGGTCAGAACTAGTGACTGCTATAGAGTCATGACTACTAACCTTTGCGTTTATAAATTTAACAACCATGATGTACAGAAGCTGACGGCGCAATATGTCACTCAGCTCGTGCCAAAATTGATTATTAAAGGAAACGTTTGATAACCGAATAGTTTCACGTATCTGACCAGTAAATTGGCCGCCAAAATCGTGCCATTTAACGCAGCTAGACTTTTTTGTATGAGAATATTTGAAGTTGTTAGCCTACGCCGATAATCCCGAAACGATTGGCCACTTCGAGGTTAGCATTCGCCGCGTTATTGCCGATATACGGCCGAAAATAATCATTCAAATTTTAAGTTAATGTAATGTCAATTTAAAAAATGTTTTTTATTTTATTTCAAGGTTGTATAAAACCACAAAAAGAACCAATAATATATTGGAAGAAATAACAAAAATTTCTATAGAGATTAGAAGAGATACTTTACAAATTTTTTTAATTGAAACTTTTGAAATTAAGGACCAAGGCGCATTGAACAGGTGACTGCATCAGATCATGCGGTCAACATATGTTTTAGCTTTTACGTGTATTGTTTTTGTAAAAACTTATAAGAGCTGTCAAAAAAGTCTAACAATATGTGTGTATGTATTTGTGAAAAATAAGAAAGCCAGTAAAAATATATTAAAATACATACACACATATTGCCAGACGTTTTTGACAGGTCGAATAAGTTTTTACAAAAACAAAATATACGTTAAAGCTTACGCATTCACCTGGTATCAATATGCCTTGTTAAGGACAAAAGGGACGTTTTCTTCGTAAAGAAATTATGATTTATATTGCAGCTAAAAGTAAACTTTTAAGTTAAGGATGTATGGAAGAAAGAATAAAACCAATTTTAGAGCAGAAGCTAATGTAAAATATCTAAGAAGCAAATACAAATTATTGCAATGTAACGATAATAACTGTAGTTAATTTAAAAATTCAAGACGTCGAGAAATAGACATGTCCTTACACCGATGTTTCTCAAGCTTCAAATTTTTCTCAGGTCCCAGTATAGAAAATTTTATTTATGGTAAATCCTCCAGTTTCGCCTATTTACCATTCTAATCGCTAAACCGTTTAATTCCATAATTAATAAAAAGTAACATTCTTTTTAGATTTCGCCTTTCAGTCATCCAGATCATGACAAAATTTAACTTTTTTATTGGTTTACTTGAAGTCAAAACTTTATGCTAAAACAAGAACCCGTGAATAAGAGAAGAAAACTAAATGCTGCCTTAATTATTTAAAAAAGAAAAAAACAACAATCAAAACTTAAACTTATTGTGCACATTTTGAAACACCTTCACATTGCAAATATTAAAGTAAAACTATAAATGAATTTTTCTATTCGAAGAAACACTTAAGTTTCATCAACGTTAAAATTATTATTTTGAAATTTGCTCAATAATTTAACTAAATTCCATGCACTTTAATTAAATATAAATTTATATGAAATTATTCATATCACAATTATATACTTTCAGAGAAAATAATTAATTGTTGTCTGTCATTCTCACATAATTTCTAGAATCATTTGTATTTCCTTAAAGTATAATTTGTGTTCCCTAAAATTATAAGAATTGAAATTAAGATTTCAAAATTAAAGTTCTAATAAAAATGATTTATAAATGTACAAAACGAAAATGATCTTAAATGCGTTTTTAATTTCATTTTTCTCACTTAAACTATAATAACATAATTTATAACAATTTATTTTTCTGCATATATTTTTTTCTTTTCGGCTTTTCTTAACCTTCCTTCTTTCCGCTTGAATTTAATCTTGTCTCTGTCAAAGTATTCAAACTTATTTTTGGTTACGAATTTGATTGTGTGCGTATGAGAATTTTTGTATTTCGTTTAGATGCTACAACATGCTTTTGCAGGTTGTTTGTTGGTGCTTAAGCCCTTCCACCAACCAACGTTTATCATTGGATTTGTTTTTCTCATTTAATGCAATTAAATAACGCAACACCATAAAAATATGACTTGCATGTGTTAAGATACACAGCCAACATTCTCATATTTATTCGATTTCCACCTCTAATACATTTTAATATTGAAAGACATTTGGTTTTTTTTTTGTTTTTCTCTTAAAACACAATTTTAAATCAAGTGGTCTTTTTATTTAAAAATCTTATTTTAACCCTGGGCCATTTTGTTATGTAAAATCTTGCGGCTACTAAAGACAAAACAAAAAGATTCATGAACACACTCTTGTATCGTTCAGCCAAATTGTGTGAATACAATTCAGTCAAATTGCAAAATCTCCATTTGTTTCCATAACAATGCAAAAATGACGATAAAGTCATCATGGTGAACTAAATTCGCGCAAGGTGCCAAATTAATGACAGCAAATAAATTTAAATTTTTAACACATTTCAAAAAAAATTATACCTACGTTCCAGATAGCCATTCTTACATTTAAAAATATCTTTATTTGCAAAAAAAAAAAAAAAAGAATATTTAAAAAACTTTTGGATAATAATTGAAAATATTGAGTTTGGTAGAAATTTAAATGCGCTTCTTTGAGCAAAAAAAAGTCAAAAAACTTATTTTTAATTTGATAATAAGTTGACATAAATAAAGGCCAAAATATTTCAGCTATATTCACAACAGGAACTCAACTCCCTAGTTCTTATATACCTTAGAATGGAAATAAATAAACCGTGAGTCAAGTTAAAGATCGCTTAATACGCGAAATCAAATTGTATAAGTCTAATTCCCTTTATAATTCCCTAAATTCAAATATTTTTAATATTAGTTGCCATGAACGCTTAATTATATTCGACTTGTTATTCGAATTAAAATTATTCGATTATTCGAATAATTTATTCGATAATCATTATTCGAATAATCAAATATATTTTTAAAATTTAAAATTGCAATAATGTTTAGGTTTTATTTTAGAAGTAGGACCACAATCCATGACACAATAATTTATCAGGCAAATATAGGTAGTTGTTTCTGACATTTAAAATACATTTGATATTACTCGTCGAGCAGCATTAATCTTTTGAGTTGTTGTGTTAAGATTTACTCAAAGAAGAGAAAATGTTTACTACTTATGACTTCCAAGTTAAAAATTAAACAATCTATAAATTAAAAAAATTATCCTAAGATTTTGAAGAATTTTCTTTTTTAATTATATTTCGAGATATACGGAATAAAAATATTTTACAATAAATATATATTATTTATAAAAATATTTAACTTTCATTCGAATAATTTCAATTCGAATAGTTTTATATTCGAGTAATTTTATAATCGAATAAATTACATATATCACTTTTTATTCATAATAAAAATTTAATTTTAATTTTTATTCAAATAATTTTAATTCGAAAAATTTTATATTCGAATAATTTTATAATCGAATAATTTATATCTCTATTTTGCGCAGAATGAAAGTTTAATTTTAACTTTCAGCCTAATAATTTTAATTCGAGTAATTTTATATTCGAATAATTTTATAATCAAACAATTCATGTCTCTCTTGTATTCATGATGAAAATAAATTTTTATAGATATAAGAAATTCATGCAAATATTTATATATAAGAAATTCATGATGAAAATTTCATTTTAATTTTTATTCGAATAATATTGATTCGCATAATTTGATATTCTCTTTTATTCATGATGAAAACTTAATTTTTATAGATGTGAGAAATTCATGCAAATATTCAACTTTCATTCGAATAATTTTATAATCGAATAATTTATATGACCCTTTATTTATGATGAAAATTAAATTTTAACTTTCAGTCAAATTAATTCGAATAATTTTATTATGGAGTAATTTATATTTCTATTTTATTCGTGATGAAAATTTAATTTTTATAAATTTAAGAAAACATCAAAAATGGTTGACTTGGTCCAAGCAAGATATTGTTAAAAGTTTAAATCAAAAGTACAAATGTAAATACTTAACTGATCATAAGTGAAGTGATTTGCTCCTGGCTTTCTTTAATGCCAGATATAAAAACCAGAAATAAGAAATCAAATAAAAACTAAAATGCTTAAAAAATCAAAAGCTATTTGCATTACAGAAAAGTTAAATAATTTTACCATTAAACGCTTACACTAACTCCTCAATACCAAATGCTTTTGCTGTAGGGCAGTTAAGCAAAAAAAAAAAAAAAAAGAAATATATGAAATACTTTTCATATTAAGGGATAGACCGTTAAATGAAATAAAAAGTATTAAGTCGTTACTGTTCATGTCTTCCAGAAATGAAATCGAGCATTCAACTCTCAATTCTGTTTGCTGGCTTTTTATCATTTTAGCTGTTACTCGCATTTTACTGTTGAAGTTTAAGCGTTGATTTTCAAAGTTAATGACCAAAAACGCAACATAAATAAATAACTGCAACAATTATTTTCAAGTTAGCTTATTTTGTTTTTTTGTTGTTGTTAATTTTTTAAGCTTTTAAAACCTTAAGAGAAAACAAAACAACACACAAAATATATAAAAAAAAATTTGTTCACAGATTTTTAGCTGTATTTTTTTTTTCGGGAAACCACGAAATATGAATTTAATATATGGCCACACATTAATCATAAGCATGTTAATACCCTCAAAAGCTTTATAAAATGTACATATATAGAAGTTTATAGCTTTTGTTTTTTTTTGGGGAAATGTTAACAATTCCTTTTCATCTTCATTAGCGGGAGACATATGACTTACATGCTACATAATGTCGAATGCAACAGGCCGTATTGTTCATGACTTTATATCTGTAACTCAAGATGTTGTATGTAAATGTGATGGTTTGTATACATGATGAGTGTTTTTTTTTTTTTTTAATTCATAAAGGATTTTGTTTTTGAAATCTTCTTGTTACTTTTCAACCTTTTGAAAAATCCATTTAGTCTATATCTATATAAATGTGTGAAGCAGTTTGTTGAAACTTGCAGAGAAATAAATTGTCGACTTATAAGTTCATTTTGCACAATCGTTTGTCTCGTTTATTATTATTATTGTTATTTCTTTTTATTTCGAAATTTCCTGGTTATAATCACAATTAACCATAAACGGTTTATGTGCTTTTGTTGCCTGATGAGTTTTTGTTTGCGCTTTATGAACTAGTTTGAAAATAGGGCTGAAGGCATATTATTCTGTAAAAGATGAATCATTATGGATGACTTGTACTTGGCTGTTTATTACAGTTATAATGTATTTATTTATTTTCAAGAATATTTGCAAATAAAATTTTTTTTTGTAAATAATATATTTTACAAGACTTTTTAAATTTATCAGCTGTATGTTAAAAATTTAGCACATGCTAAATTTGCTGGAAAAGGTGTCTTGCTGCCACACAGTTCTTAATAAAAAAGCAAGAATAATTATATTTTATATAACTATAAATATTATATTGAATAGTTAAAATACTCACTTATTAGGTTCACGTTTAGAATTATTTCAACTCTATTAATTCAGAGGAGAAACTACAGTCTCTGTCATAAAACGAAGTTCCGCCAATCATGACATGTAAAGTTACATGGGAAAGTAAAATAAAATTAAAATCAAAATAATAAAAATTAATAATTTTTAGGCTTTTTACCCCACAATTCAAGATTATTTATTTAGTAGATCTCTTTATTAGACCCAAATTTCTAATTGTCGATCGAATTGATCGATTTGGAAAAAGAAAATGCTTAATGGTAGCTAGCTTATCTGGAGATTAAGATGGAGACAATGAGCAGCGCAGCTTGTGCGGTTGCAGTGAAAAATAACTATTTTTGTCTTGCAAGCGCTAACAGTCTGTCAAATATTTGTCAACAATACACACCATTGATCGTTGTAACCTTTACAAAAAATTGACTTAAAGGACACCGCGTCGATTTCAATAACAGTTACCAAGAATTGACTCAACATGGTTATGTCGGTGCATGTTCACATAAAAAAGCTCTGGTGTGTGGTCTGCAAAACTAGAAGTGTGAGCAATCGTTTTTGCAACTGTTACTTTTTTAGCATAACAACTTTTTGATCGAAATGATCTTTAAGCGTGGCTTTTTCCGGTACGACAAAATGAGATGGATTTTTATTTAAAAAAGTGTTGTTGCGCACTAACTAGAGTGACAGACGATCAAGTTTTCATTCAATTTTAAAAATTTCTCTCATTTTTTTTACCAATACACTCACACCTTAAAAATTTGCTGAGAATTTGCTTTCAAGTTTTCGTTCAATTGAGTGTTTCAAATTACATTCACGAAAACAGCTGATTGAAGTTTTTCCCTTAAAATTTGCATTAAAAATTCTGCTATTAGTGTTTTCTTGACAGCCTACGTCACAGCATTCAATTTTTGTGAATTTTGACTAGCAGTGTGTGTAAATTTCTTGAAAGAGAATTGAACAAAAACTTGACCGTGTAACTGCACTGTAAATTATATTTTTTTCGGTTATCATGGCGGCAAGTTACATTTGTTAGAAAGGTAGTGTTAGCTTTGAAAAAAAAGTTTAGTGATCCGAAATGACGAAAAACTATTAAGAAAAATTAAATTAAATTGAATATTTCGTTGGTCTCATGTAGAAAGGCACTAACTCGAATTTTTCGAAATACACACAAAAATACACCTTCTCACATAAATTTAATGCGATATTATCAAAAAGTAACAGTTTTACAAGCATTTACCTTTTAAATATTACATTTCCATAAATACAGATTTTCTTCTGTAAAGAAAGGTCCTAAATTTCTTCATGAAGCGACCATTTGTATTTTTATAATGCATTATTTTGTTGTCACTTTCTTTAACTTAAAGCTGCATTTTAGAACACCAGCTTGCTAGATGAAATACTTAGTTAAGGGAACTCAAAAATAGAAAATTAAAATGAAAGAAATTATATTGCTTAAACAGGGATTATCTCTGATGCTATTTATAATACTAAAAAGAAAGCATTATAATAAAAGACTGTGATAATTAGAATGATATTTCCATAGAAATATGCGATAACTAATCGGTCGTAAATAAAAATTATTTTCTCTTCGGCTTTTATTATTCTCTAATATTAATATTGTAAAAAATATCCATGAATAATTATATCCTGTAAATATTTAAAATCGCAATAACATTTTAAAATTACAATAAAAAAATAAAAAAAAAATACTTTTCCAGTTATTTTGGTTAAATTTGTTATATTAAAAATTAGAAGATGCAAAATAAAAATGTTATAAGATTAACTATGCAGTCAAGTTGTTTTTTTTTTTTGACTGATATGAGAAATTGTCAAGTTGCCGTCGTTTGAAGTGAACATCCAATTAAATAAAAACATAGAAATCTGTTTTAAGCATCAAATAAATTATTGTTCTTTAGTTAGACTTAAGCTCGTTATAAAATAAAATTATTTCTAAGAAGAGCATTTTTGTTTTTTTGGATTACAGCAATCTTTCTCAGCATTCTTCGTATCTGTATTCAAATTTACATGTGCCATGTCATAGCGTCCAAACGTAACATTCATTGATGTTATGACTCTACGTTGATGGATATTAAGTCGCATCAGAAAGTGACACAACGAAGCGACCACGGATACTATAAGAATATTTAAGGTATTCTATTAATAAAGATGTAACGACACAATATCAATGGACATTATAGCGTTTTTCAAGGCGACTGCTGAGTGCAACATAAAATCCATTAACATTATGACTATGGCCACCATCTTATCTTACAGTTGACAGATACGTAATAAATATTTGGATATAAGGAATGTTGAGAAGGGTCGATAAAATAAGGTTTATGGTTATTTAACAATTAAAAATAAGCCACTAAAAAAATTTAATTCAATAAAGAACTTGTAGAACATTGAGCAATGATAAATTAATTATAAAAAATCGTGCTATTTGTTTGGACAAGAACCTTTAGTTTATTAAAATATTTGTGAGAAGTTTCCTGAAGAGCTAAGTGAGCGGTAGCGAAATGGCCATCGAGGCTTGCTTTCACACTCAATAATCAATATCGGTGAATTATTAATTTAATCGGTATAAAAAATAGCACGATTTTTTAAAATTAATTAATTTAATGTTATATTCCCGCGGTTTAATTTAATTTGAGCAATGATGTCAAAAGTATGCACCTAAAGTTTTAATATAAACTGTAAAGAAAAATTTTGCTGCATTTTATACCTCATAGTTATATGAAATATTTAATTGTTTTAAACAATATTAGAATACCATGTGACAAACATTTTTTTTTAAATAAATAAATAAATTATTGAAATATATATGAAATGCTGATTTATATTTGTTGCCTTTAAAGAAAATAAGATACTAACAATCTATCCATCCCTGATCATTTGAGTTAAAAAAAGACGCTAAAAGATGCTAATTTCATATTAATAAATATTTAAAATAAAAAATAGTACATGACGCCTAATAGTGTTAATCAACTTCCGCTTGGTCTTAAATCAAAATTTAAAATTTCTTTAAAGGGGTGGTGCATACAGTACATTTAGGTTTTAAGTACCTAATAATTCAAGAAGAAGATACAACATTTAATAAATATTAAAACCACAAATGTATGGCTACTTTGCATACACATGTAGGTATGTCCATCGGCCTTCTGTTTGTATGTGTATTTGCTTTGTGTGAATAAAATTAAAACAAAAACTACAAAAAGGTATTGTATGTCTAACTGCAAGTACTTGCAGGTATCTAAAACATTATATATCAATATGGCGTCTTGACATGCAACATGCCAGTCAGTCAACAAATTGATGATGTCTTAACAAAAGCAAGTAAAAAAAAGTAACACTCAAGAGAGAGAATAAGAAGCAACAAGAATGATATGTAAAAATTGTCAAGCTACAAAAACAAAAAGTTAAGTGATAAAAACAACAAAAATATTTGTAAAAAAAACAACAGCAACAACATTATAATAAAAGTGAAAACCATAATAATTTTCATATGGTTTATTATAAAAGTAATATGCAAAAAGAGCTTGAGTATGTGAGAAATCCTATCAGTGCCTTCATGATTGCATAAAATTAAAATAAATTCATGCTACAGGTTGATAAGAATTATGATGGTTCCAAAACACACACACATCCGCAAACACAAACGCACAATTGTACACTCCCCTTTAATTAGAGTTTCTTAAAAGAAAAATTAAAAAAAAAACTGAAGAATTATGAATATCCAAAGACAAGAACAACAAAATATGGAGTTACAAATAGTAATAATTAAAGTGGCAGCCATTTTCTATATGTTTTTAATACCCTACTTCTAGCATGAACAGTTTAAATGCTTAAAATCACTGGTAACCTTGTGTGCTTCTTTTATGCATTGAGTCATGATAAAAGAGAACAATTATAAAAAAACATGTATGTTTCTTATTCTCCAGATACTTATGTGTATCTAAAACTTGATCGATTAAATGAGAATTATATTAAATAAAGAACACATGCTTTGGTATTTGAAGCTAATTTTTTTAGACTAATTTAAGAATATTTATGAATAATTTTTGTACTAAACAGTTATTTCTTTTTAATAGTTTTTAAAAACAATCGCCACTATCGTAAATATTTTTTCCACGATTTTTTTTTCTTCTCCCTTAAATTACAGTATGATGTTCACATAAAAATAATTAATTGCCTTGAATTTTCTCTCTTTTTTGGGATTTGTATACATCATGTAAGTTTTTTGTTATTTTATTTAGAATATTAAAATTAGTGACACAATTACTTAATTCATGTTTAATTATTACAGGGGAGAGTGACAATAAGTTACAGAATTATTGCCTGTAGCAGAGTCCACAGTGAGGCCATTCGTAAAGAGCTAGGCCGCTTGATCCATGAGTACCTCTTGGTTGCCCTTCTTCTAGTCATAATCGTTTCTTTACGAATTTTTTTTACACGTGCGTAAAAAAAAGTTTTATCTTCCGTAACATACATTAACAAAAGTCTGATACACTCATGTATAAGAACACATAGTTTTGCACATAAAAATGATATTAAGGTGAACATTTTTTGTTTGATAGGAAATAGCATTGTCTATATTCAAATATAAAATAAAAATAAAATATTGGAACAAAATTTTAACGATTGTTGAATGACTCTGAAAAAAAAAAACAGTTCAGTGGGCAAATGCCGGCAGTCGATATAGAACGAAATTTCCATAGAAATTAATGCAAATTTCGAGTGCGGTATTTTGCTCCCAGCTTAAGAAAAGTAAAAACATAAAATATGCTAAATTTTTTTTTATAAAATGAGCAAATCAATTAAAATTTTCTCTATAAAATTGCTTCACTAAAATCATATAAAAAATCGGCAACAATAAGATAAGAAAGAAAATCCCACAATTTCCAAAATAAAGACTCATAAAGTCTATATATGGACAAGGATTCATGAAATGCTTTTAGCAACAGTTTGGATAATTAAGGGATTTTTTTATAGCAGTTTTCGTTTTCGGATACCAGCTTTGGAATTTTAGAAAATCAAAATTTTGATGTAAGATGGTTCAAATTGAAGGACCACCATCTTCTTCAAGGATGATTAATTTTATATGAAATTTGGTTGAAGCGTGCATACATTTAGTTAGTTTACGCTAAAATAAAAATTTTTTTTATGTTCCTTAAGAAATTTTTTTTATTGAATAGAAAAGATTGATGGACTTTTTTAGGGTTTTATAAATCGAAAATCGTCTAGTTTTAAAGCAGAAAATAAAAAATCTTGAAGATTTTTCCAAAATAGTTTTTTAAAATTCTACTCGCTGAGCACAATGAAAAATTAAAAATAAATGCTGAAAACTGTAGCCAATATTTTAAAAAAACTGCACCAGGGTGCCGAAAACTCAAAAATTTTATTTTTGAATTTTTATGACCAGATCTTTAATATCATTAATATTTATTTTAAAATAAGTAAAAAATTGAAAAAAGGTAATCACTGCAAAAATTTACAGATTTGAGGTACCCAAATTTAAAAACACATAGCGCCACCCCTGGCAAGTGTGCACCAACCCAGCTTGAAACCTTAAGCTCAGATACTCCTTTGCTATGTTCATATCAAATTTTAATTAATATGCCAAGCCTGTTACAAATGCCTAAGTTATTTCCAAAATATTTTGATTATGCTGTACTGTGCACTGCAGGTTTTTTTCAATAGTGTTGCAAAATCCATTTTATGCAAAATTTTAAAATGACCAGTTTTGTTAAAAAGTACTAAATTACCCTTTAATAACTTTTTTTTTAATAACAAACAGAAAATAAAAGATATTTTTAAAGTATTTTTTTTTTTTTTTTTTTTTTTTTTTTTTTTTTTTTGGTTAAAAGTTGTATTTTTACCTTAAAACAATTTTTTGATTTTCGATTTTATACTCTTTTTGATTCATATTAACTGGTTATAAAAAATAATTTGTAGTTAACTTTTATAACAAAAAGAAAGAAAGAAAGAAAACGGAACATAATTCAATACATGGTAAAAGGATTTCGTTAATGATAAAAAGAATTGATCCCTGATTTAAATTTAAAATTCGTATCGGTATGGGTATTGCTGATAATTTTTTGAGTATCGGTATTGTATTAGTTAAAAGACATATCAAAACATTTTATTTATTTAAAAATATAAAATTTTTCGTTCATTAAAATTAAAAAAATTATTTGTTAATTATTTATTGAAAAAAAGCTCAGTTGCAAGGTTTTTTTATTCGTTTTTAGGAGAGTTGTCAACTGGAATTTATTTATTTGCACTGAATTCCTCGCAAACAATAGCATATGCCTCAGACATTCTTCGAGGTTTGAAAATTAAATATATGTCAACTAATAGTTTTCAGTCTAATAGCAGCTAATACTTTACAACATTTGAATTATCTGAACAAAAGGTAGGTTTCCCACAATTCGTCTAAGAACGAAGAAAATCTTATTATTAGCTTTTTGCATTTAATTACTACAACCAACTATATTTCCCATTTTTTTTGATTTAATTTAACGACAGTTCAGAAGCGCCTGTACGCGTTTGTGCAAATTTCTTTAGGTGTATGAATGTATATTTAATATTCACCATCTTCATTAAACTTTAATAGTAATAATGGCTGTGAATTATTTTTTACTCTTTATATTCTGCTTTGGCAATCAACAGCAACAAGAACAACAAATAGTTTATATGACAGTCAACAACAATCTGTACATGTTTGCAAGGTTGTGTGTCTACTTGCATTTGTTGCACTTGTAGTAAATGAGTGTGTCGTGCACTTGTTGCTTTTAAATTAAACATGAATTGTTTTTGTTTCACATTCTTTTTACCTCTCATTAATATTTTTGCTGCTTTCTTTGTTTTAACTTTGAAACTCAAGTAAAAGTAGGCGGAGTTTTTTTTATAAAAAAAAATTAATAAACCGTCGCAGAGAGGTGAACAGTAAAGAGGCATTAAAAATATTTTATTTGCTACCAAGTTAAGAAGAAAAAAAAAAGGAAAAACTTGATGAAAATGTTACTTTCTCTTTTGTTAAAACAAATTACTTCAGCACTGTCTAATATTTTTTTTTTGTTTTTATAAAAAAAAAAATAAATAAATAAAAAACAAATTAAAATTAATTGTACCGATACAAAACATTTTTATTTGTAATTAAATAAAAAGTACCATTTGGCAGACCTCTATTGGCAACTAAAATTATTGGCAATATTGGAATAGTTGCGTGTATAAAAATTCAAAGAAATACTTTACTACAGAGATGGACAACGCTATTTTATTGTCTTAAAGTATCTTTATCTTTATCTTAAAGTATCTTTTTGAAATCATAATTTCTGTTTTTTTATGCGTAAAAACAATACCAAAACAAAGTTTATCATTTTAATTTTCTAAAATATCTTTTGCGATATCAAAGTTAGAAACAGGAGGAAATTAATTTTTAAATCTTGACCTCATGGAATTTATTGAATATTTTCGGGTCAAGAAAAATCTTAATTGCAACACTTGTTACGTTGTGGTCTTTTGGGCGGAACACTCGATTGTTTTGTATTAACCTTTATCACCGCACATACAAGCAGTTCAATGATGAAAGAATATTGGATTACCATTAAGCAAAACAAGCAAAACAAATTTAAAAATTAACGTTAAATTGGAAGGACTTTTTATGATATGTAATAGAAGCAAAGGTCGGATTAGCTTGGCTCTAAAACTAATAGGTTTCAAAACTGGTAATACGAAATTGTTGCAGAGTCAGTTCGGGAATCAATAATTTGGGCTTAAAAAATGAAATATTTTTCTTACGTTTCTTAAATTTGATTAGAATCAGCTTGTTTGTGACATTTAATCCAGATTGTAGAATTATTAAAACTGTTTAAATAAGGCGACAACTACTTCCAAAAAAACTAGTTATTTGAAACCTCAAAAAAAGAAAAATTTTGTTTGTTTGGGTGTCAATCACAATTAAACTGCTAAAAACTTTTTACTCAAACTGCGCAACCGGGTTCATTCAGAAGTTTAGAAACATATTTATCTGTGGCGACCCTAATCTTTTATTTCAAAAAAATTATTTCGCTTGTAGCCTCGCTGGGCGAACGAAGGCTATCGAGAGTAATTAAATAAAATTTTAAGACTCTGAGAGCGAACCCAGGCAACATTAAGAAAAGTAAGCAGAAAATCTTAAAAAAATTTCAGAATCTCTTCGCATTTGTTTACAACAACAAATAATTTAGGAACTAATAATAGTATTGCTTTGTATGTTTGCAAACCAAAAATAATGTTTCGGTTTTACTACAAACTGTCGAATGGTGAATTTTGTATTATTTTTTTTTAATAACTCAAGAAATTTGCCATCTCTGTGGAATAAAAATTTTTCCATCTCCGTTGTATAACTTAATTTCTGAATATATTTTTTTATTTCTTATGAAGTACTTTTCAAACGATTTCTTTTTCAGTTTTTATTTGCAGGTGTTGCTAAATGATTTATTGAGCTGTTGTTAACAGAAGTAAAGTCAATTTTTGTCATAGAAATAGAGAGGTCAATTGTATTGTGTGCAATTTCTGTTTTTACTTCTTGATTGGTCAACGACTTATTTTTATTGTTTGTACAATAGTAAAAGTACTTTCGTGACCTAAAAACATGAAAAGTAAATTTTCGTTTATTCTATTTTGAATATAAACAAAATATGGCATCAGGTTTTATTATTTAAATACTAAAAAAAGCTTTAAATAATGTTGTAAATTTTATCATATTGTAGTAAAAATTATTTAGAACAATTGGCTGAAATGCTATTGGGTATTCAAATAAGTGAGCGGTATTAAATAGTGAAGTCTGTTTGATATTAAATTAAAATGTAGAAATTATTTTACATTGACATCTGACAGTTAAATTGGAAGTTAAATTGAGATTTAAAAAAAAAAAGAAAAAAAATTGAACTCTTATAACTTTCAGAACTTATTGTTTAATTAATGAAAAAATACACTGTTGTTAAATTAGATAACTTCGTATGCCGTAGAACTTTGTGGACAGATTAAATATCAGAGAAATGTATCACAAATTATAAATCTCATATTAAAGAGGCCTAACTGTCGTTAGGGAGTACTTCCATATCTTTTTATACCCTTCACCACAAAAAGTGGAAAAAGGGTATATCTAAGTTTATTATTTCATTCGTAATTTCTACAATATCCATTCCCGACCCCCCGTCTGTCCGTCCGTGTTAGTGTTGAAATCAACTTTGCTAGAGCACTAGATGAGCTAGAAAAACTATAAATACGCCAATCGATAAGGTATAGTGTCGAAAGAGGTGCTATTAGCAAGATTGGTCCATGTCCCTCGAGGTAGTGGGCTTAACACCACAACTGCCTCTAATTTTTCCATATCATTTGGAACAGTGAGGTAACTTTAATAATAAAAAAACAATAGATAGAGAACTTAAAACTAAGAAAACAACATCATGTGGAAAAATTTGCGCTTGCTCATATTTACCGAGTTATGGGCCTCTGAAATTTTCATATTGTCAATATGGGTATCATTTAAAAGCTATTAAAGATATATTTTAGAAAATACCAAAATTTTATCAAAATGTTTAACCCATTAAGAACTGATAAAATTTTTATGTAAAATTATATATCGCACTTAATTTTTTTTCTTCTTATTTTTTAATTCTCTGACACCAATATTAGTTTTTTTGATAGGAGCTACTTCACTAGACTGCATTTACATACATTGTGAAGTGTATATAAGATTCGTCATAGCAGAATATAGCAATCTTACTTGTTTTTGTATAACTTCGATAGTCTTATCTTTTTTTAATTTTTTATACAAACCGCATCTCTAAGCAGGTTGTTTTGTAGCTTTTCCATTCAAATTCCTTTCGCTTTTTACGTTTTTTGAGTGGGGTACCGTTAATCGCGTAGAAAAAACACTATTGTTTTAATGAGAATAAGAAAATTAAAATTAATTAATACATAAATGCTTCAAGTAATGGGCCCTAGAAACCCTAAAACATAAGTTTTAGTTTTTTACTTAAGGTTTGAAAAATATGGCGACAGATAAAAGGCATCAGTTTCAAAACCCAATATTTTCTTTAATGTAAGGTTTAAAGGAAATATTGAAGAACTTTAAGACACTTCAAGAAATATTCTAGAGAACTGAAAATTGATGAACAAGAAGATATTAATTATAATGACGAGTCTCTTTATGCATTTGAATCCCAAATTAAACAGATTTATGAAGAAGTAATGCAAGCAAGAAATAATGTAAGCTGGCTTAAAGGTGACCAGAAAAATTTTGCAGCCATAAAAGTTTTATTTGTTTTTAGATAGGATTTTAATAATATTTTGAATTGTCGAAATTATTTTTCTAATTGGATTTTTTTGCATTAATTAAATATTTAATTCATACAATTGAAAGAATTAAAAATCTAAATAAATTTTAACCTGAAAACTAACAATAGTTTTTTTCTGTGTGTAAAAATGATGTTGAAGCTAATAAAAATAATTCAAAGGTTTTGTAAAAAATACCAAAAGGCCGAAATATTATTAAACTTAAATATATATAAAAGAAAAAATTCGATGACCGATGGAGGACAACATGAAACAGGTTAGTAAGTCGAGGTTTTATGCAAAAATATGAAACAAGTTTTTGAGAAGATATGTATGTCAAACAATGCATAGGTTTTAGAGAAAGGACTATGGAGACTAGGCTTGTTCCCTGTACTACAGAGTTTCATGGTACTACAGAGCTCTTAAGGCTTTATTTTAGCTTGAGCTCTATTAAAGAAATTTGGATTTATTTACTACGTGGAGCCATTATCTATGTACGCAGAAAATTATTAAATTTTTTTTTACACTGACTATGCAGAGTACCTTACACTGTTGCAGATAAACAGTTTCAGCAGTTCTTTCTTTATGCTCGATGGTATTGAATTTTGAGCAGCTCTTGATGAAGGCATTATTCGTCCGAAACCTGTGCCTTGTTTTGTAACCTGAATGAAAAATTTCTCATGAAAATATTAGAGTCATCTTCTTCTACTCAGGCTGAGCTAGAGAGGAAGCAGGCCATGTGCTTTATGTAAAAGCTTCACTGAGCAAAAAATTGCATGAAGTTAACAAAAGCAAAAATATTTAGAAAGAGAACCTAATTTTTTTTACCTTCAAACGTTGACACTTAAGGAGAAAACCTTATTAGAGTATAAGCTATGCTATGTAAATACTCTTAAAACTAATTCTTTTTTTTTTAATTTTTTTCCTTGCTTGTCACCCCGTTGTACTAAAGAGCTGGTTTTTTGGATTTTACCTTTGAAATAGTCCGTCTTACGATCCTTAAAATTTAAGAACACGTACAGATTTCATGCTTGAACATTTTTATTCCATTATGTTTTACTTTAAAAATTACTAAAAAATATTTAAAGCAAAAATTTATAATGATTCAACGAAAGGAAAATGCGATTTCTTAAGTTTAACACTTATACAGCAAAAGCCCTAACCTTAATTTCTAAAATTTTTGTAGTTTATTTAAGTCTAATATTTTCTTCGTTTCTTAGAAAAAATTTTTTTTCAGTCTTCAGTTCCATGTTTCGTTTTATTGATTTATTAGCTTAAAATTCGTTTAGAACGCTTTTTATCTCCAAGCCAAATTATCATGTTGTATTGAAAACATTGCTGATGATCAGCTGTTAAGAGAAACCATTCCATTGATTGAGTGTAAAAAATAAACTATATCATGAATTACAAACGAAAACGTTAGGAGAAGAAAAAAAAAAAACGTGTAGACGCCTTCAATACACCACAGACAGAAATAACTAACGAGTACAATATTTTAACAAAAATAAACAAAATTCTAGCGACATAGTTTATCAACTAACAATAACAAAAATGTGTAATTATTAGGAAAAAAATAAAATTAACGATCAATGTAAAAAGTAGAACACTTAACCTCCCACTGTTTAACACAGTTAAAATAAAGAGAAATATAAGACAATACAATAGATAATTTCCACACAAAACCATCAAACAGTGTTTTGGCATGCAACTGTCTTGACGATACATCGTACAATAACGAACAATAAAAATATCGCAAATAATAATAAAAATAAATCGATAGAGCAACAATCAAAGAGAAGAGTGCAAGGAACATACATAGATAGGACTTAGATAGGAATGTCTAAAGCGAATAACTGACAAAAATAATAAAATGTTTTATTTTTATTATCTTATAAATACTCATGAATTAGGTTTTGGCTAACTAGATCGCAATAAATATTTTCGCATCTTTTTCTCCAAGTATCTAATATTGCTAGAACATGCATGACTGAAAGCACACACATAGCATAGCAAAAATAGATATACAAACAAACACTAACACAAACACTTACATATACACTTCTATTGCAATTATTGGGTTCTTTAAAAAATTTCAAAACCCAGCAGTTTTGAAAACAATTAAATTTTTGCTTGTTATTAAAGACTTAGAAAATAATTATTTTTCACTGGTTTTAAGTCGTTTAATCGAGTACACAGAAATAGGATCCACAGATATCTTATTTCTTTATCTTATCTTTATTATAGAACAACTGCTGTTTATTTTTGTTGCATAAAAAAATCCAAAAATCTAAATTATCTTCTTTTACATTCTTTTTTTATTATTATAGTTTTATTATTAAATACATGTTATGGAATTAAATATATAATTTAGGCCATTACCAACAATCTTAAACAATCTCGTTTGCAGGAAAGCAGCTGAACTTAAATGAAAACACGATATTTGAATTTGTATTAATTTTCATGCGACCTTTCAAGTGCCTTTGGATTAAAATTTTCTAAAGTATATGAATAGGCCTGATGAATGAATACATTAATTGAAGCTGCTGGGCAGAAAGTTTATTTGCAGAAAAAATATTAAAATAAACTAAAAATCAGCTGAAGGTCGTTCAAAAGGTAAGTTTATATACGTCAAAATCTGCTCTCCTGTGAAACACCCTTTAACATTTCGTGTCTTTATATTTGTTTTTAAAGGCTTCATTAGTCTTTACTTTCTGTTGCTGTTCTGTTCCGTGCCGTTCTGCTTTCAAAATTATTCTACTGTTTATAATAAACAAAGAAAGCACAATACACAACACAACAAAAATTAAACTGCAATACAATGACAAAAATGGTTTGTTTACAATTTTGCACTCACACTACAAAACAACTTCCAAGTAACTTAACGTTGAATTCTAAATTCCACTGATTCGAACGGAAGAGAACAGAACGACAAAGTAATAACAAACCACAAATACATATTTTCCATTTAACAGAAACTGATCAGCTGATTCGTCACGGAACGGAAAGTAAAGACTAATTCTGCCTTAAAGCGCTTATGCCCTAAAATTAAATTTTAAGGGTCTGCTCGTTGTGGCTTAAAAAGATAGCCGTGCATACGTTAAAGGCACGCCTTGTGTTGAGTATCCTGTAACTTTGGGTGTTATTTTGGCGGACATATATTACTGTTACTCTATGTAAATTTAAATCGTATGACTGTAGCGGTTTAGATAGCGTACGTGAAAATCATGTCTCTTTGGGAATGCCCTTTTATCTTTCTTATTTCGTTTTATTATTTATTGTTGTAGTACACATAACAGTATAAAATTACATTTCTATATTGAGATTTTTATAATAAGTCGTACGATAAGCCGGAGGCGAATACCTAAGCAACAGTGGGCAAAAGTAGGTTAACAAATTATAATGAACAAATACTGAGTATCGAAAATAGTTATCGAGTAAGTACTTGCATTACAAAATCCCCATACCATTAACCATTTTTCATGATGACCTTTTGTACTCTTATAAAAGTAAAAGAATGCATTTAATAAAATATTAAGTTAAAAAAAATTTAAATAACTAGAAATGATGCATAAGGTTGTAAAGATTCCAAGACCTATCGGGTCTCTACTATTACTTGTTATTAACATTAACATTTACATACACATAAACATATTCAATGTCATTTACTATTTGTCGCTTGTCACTTCAAAATAGCAGAACGAAAACACCATCATCATCATCAGCAGCAACTAACAATAATAACGTCAACATAGTGATTCCGAAAAAAACAAGCCACTAGAAACACTTATTCTCATTGATGTCATTTATACTGAATTTAAAAATAGAAAAACAAACAAAATATATGCATGAACTCCAAAGCTGAAAAATTTGAATACATATAGAAACAAACAGAAAAGACTTTAACACCTAATGGTGGTAAGGGGCCTAAATCGGAACTCACTGAGCTGATACTGACTGAAAATTTACTCAAGTGGTTTTTTGACTTTTTAAACAGAAAGAACAAAAATATTTTTTAAATTTAAAAGTCACAATTTTGAATCTTAAAATCAAGATGAATTTATAACGGGTGAATGAATTAGTTCAAGCGAACTACAGATTATTATTAATTATTTTTATTATTTATTATTTTAATTATTATTATATTATTTTAATTATTATTATATTAATTATATTATATTATTATTATTAATTTGTAAATGTCAAAATTGTTTATTATATCCCTCAGCTCAGATTGAAAAAGGGTATAACAACGTTTGTCATTACATTTGTAATTTTTACAATATTTATTTTCGACCTCATAAAGTGTATATATTCTGAGTTCTTATGCATAACGAATTTGTTTGAGCGATGTCCGTCCGTGTTAGTGTTGAAATCAACTTTGCCAAGGCACTAAATGAGCTAGAGAAAATTTTAATACGCCAACCGATCAGACATAGTTTCGAAAATTTTTGTAGTGAAAACGATAAGATAGGTCCATGTTCTTCGAGTTAGTAGACCAAACACTACGCAATGAAATAATTCCAAGTTGATTTCATCACTGACACGGACTTAATGGGGTCAAAAATGATTGTTGTAGAAATTACAAACGGAATGACAAACTTTTTTCCACTTTTTGTGCTGAAGGTTATAAAAACAAGGAAGGAAACGAAGGAAAGTTATGATAGATTATGTAGCAAAAAAGTTAATAAGAAGTGTAGACTAATATATAAGTTTAGATTTAAGTATTACTTAGCCGTAATATTTGAGGCTGCTGTAGTCACTACAGATCAGGTTGGCCAGGGTTATACCCCTACGGAAATAAGAAAATAAAAAATGTTTTTTTTTTTGTTTAATGGTATAAATACATAATCAGAATTTATTAATATAGCACGCAGCCTCCTTCGTCGTTACGTCTACTTAGCACATTCGCCGGCAAAGTAAAATAATTAATAAAATGGCTATACCTTCATCACCTGTCTTTTCTCTCCTCTATCGCTTTCCTAAAGAATATAGCACGGTACCGCAAATTAAATAGGCATTGCTACCTGAAGTGCTACTTTCCTTGAAAAAAATATTAGCTATTTCGTCCAAATTGTTTATCCATTCTATTTTTCAGATATAAAACGCCCAGCTCATTAACAGGATAAATATTCCAGCATAAGGGATGATAAGACATTATAAACTGGGTAACTATTATGTGGCAACTATGAGCACGCAGAACGTATTAATTATCAGGTCTGTTCTGTAAATCACTTTTTGTCAAAGTGATTTCAAATCACGTAAAAGGTGTTCTGCCTACAAATTATACTGAAAGCACGTGATTTAAAAACGGTTAACTAAAAGACTGCCGGTTTAAAATCACTTGCTTATTTTCATTAATTATTTCGTTTAGAATATAATAATATTGATTATATTTATTTTAAATACTATGTATTCTATTTATTTTTGTGAAAAAAAAAAATAGATTTTATACAGACAAAAAAGAATTTATTTATAAATTCTTAAAGACTCTGCATGTTAAAAAAATTTTTTTTGCTTATTCAACAATGCTCGTGCGAAATGTAAGCAAGTTTTATCATTGAAAAGAGTGTCAACTTCCTAAATTTTTTTTCGTTTTTTGTTTATTTTACGAATTTTCATTTGACGCCGAGTTTTAAGCAATTCAATCATCTTCTATAAGGAAATAAAAGTAAAAACATATGTACTACTATAAACAAATAAAATTGACATTATTGAACTTCCAATAATATTTTTGTTACGAATTAAAAAATAAAAAAACAAAACACAAATCTAAAAAATCAGCTGTTTTCTTGTGTTTTTGAACATTTAAAACCACGCCGAAAAATTGAAAACCGCGTGATTTTCAGAACAGCATCAAATCGTTGGCGTGATTTTTAAACCGTTCGTGTTTTGAAATCACGTGATTTTCAGAACAGACCTTTATGATTAAAGTTGACAGTCTACTATTCTTCATTTTATGACAAAATTAGAGCTGACTTACCAACTGTCAAACTAGACATCAATATCATTATTAAAATTTAATTAGTCCAGATTTACACCGTGCAATTTTTCGAGGAATTTTTTTTTTTCAATTCTTTATTTTGGATTGCAGCGATATGCATTATTTAAAAATGAACATAAGAAACAATAATATGCCCTCAAAACTCAAGCAATACCACATTGCTTACCGCTCTTGCTTCACCACAAAGAAAAAGTTTCATGCTAGTTTCATGAAAAATTTCATAGTGTAAATGCCGTATTAGCCTATAGAGGTTTACAGGAAACTGAAAATCAGCCTATTCCATGCTGCATACAGGAATCAGAAAACATTTTAAAATGATAAAAATGTATTAAAAAAGAAAGAAACGAAGAACCGAAAGTATATAAATAATGGACTATTGAATATATAAATTTCGAGCCGTTTGGTATTTTCTGAAGCAGGATTTATGCAGTAAAAAATAAATTGTTAATGAAAAAGCCTTAACATTCATTTGTTAATAAAGTTCCTGTACTTCAAAGAAAATGTTTTTAGTCTTTCTACAAAAATTAGATAGTAGTTACCTTCAACTTTATTCTGTCAATCGCTAAAGCTAAATCTCCACCACTAGAAATCTAAAAAAAAACTATTAAGTAATTTTTGTCTTCAAATGCTATTCCGTAACACTTTTTACCATAATTTATTTTTAGCTTTTCGGCGAGATTCTACGAGAACTATAGAATAAGACTGCTGATTATCTGGCTTAAACAACCAGTAAAATACATTTACAAAATTACAAGTTTTTTCAACTAACACATCAATTTATTTTTTATTTTCCAAAATAATTAAATTTAAACGTAGTTACTTCGTAGAATGTATTATTATTATTTCAGACGTGAATTGCAATTTTATTAATAAGTTTTGAAGATTTAGGGTCTTAACGCACAAAGTATTTCAAATAAAATTTTTTATAAAGCACAAGGAAGTAGAAATACCAAAAGTAGGTGCTGAGACCTAATAACAACAAAAGCATTGTTTCTCGTATTAAAAAAATGTTAATATACCCCTTGTGCATATCTACAAAATTTACTATCATCCCATAAAGGTTTAACCACTAGCAAAAAATAAAATTTTTCCATTTTAACATTTTTATATCATCGTTGTGTGAAATAGAACCAACGACATGAGAAATAAAAAAAAAAGAAAATTGTAACAAAGTGCTTTTAAGCACGCGTACAATTAGCTACTATTATCATGTATTTCGATTGTATACAGTAGTGTGAATAGTGTTCAAACTCTTTTGTGTGAAATCCTTTAAAGTCAAGTAAAAATTCAAACTAACATTTGTGCAAACTCCAACATCAGCAATATTCTTTCTTAGCTAGTTTTCATGCTGCAGGGAAAAATACCATGTGTGAGCAAAATCTCTTTTTTTCTTTTGCCTTTTTTTTAATGCGTTGTCATTTTAAATGCATGTTGACTGCGTATCCAAAATATTTCATTTTAATTAGTTGTAAGCCATCGACAGCAAATCCAAACAGGCAGCAGGCATCACTAAATTTAATACAGTATATTTACTATAAAAATATATAAATACACATACATAGCACATTTTTACATACAAGCCACGCAGAATATCCAGGCACCGGGCACCGTAGCGATACAGCTTAACAGCTTAGCTTGAGATTTTAAGCGTAATCAAGCGCCACAAGCACAGTTTTGGTTAGCGAAAGAGCAGTGATAAAACTACAATTACGAAAAAAATATAGAAGTGCTAAACTAAACTTAGATTTCTTTCTTATTAAATTTAGATCAGAAAATATTTCGAATTTATTGGTTTACAAACAAATTCTTGTAATTGTTGCTATCACTTTTGCCACAACTCAATCTAAACACATACTTTTTACATTGAAAATTGTGTGCTAGAAACATATACTTGTATATTCTTACAATTTTCAAAATAGTTTTCAGTTATATTGTTAGCAAAGTAATGAATGAATGAGTGAATTTGATTATGGTTTAAGTTTTAGTATCTCACAGTCAAGCTGGCTGTGTGGTACCTTGCTGTATGTATAAAATTGTGCTTTTTTAAGCAAGTGATTTAATGAGAAGTGAATGACATAAATTAGCACCTATTCTAATGTTTGTGCTGGTCACGATTTAAACTGGTGTTGGTTATAAAAAAACATGTGTGTTTTTTGTTCGTGTTTCTTATTGCTAGTTTTCGTCTTTGTTTTTTGTTTTTAGGTTGTTGAAAATTTGTTTATGTTAATTTATTGGTAGAACAGAAATGCATCCCCAATTCTTTTGCTTTTTTAAATTATATCATTTAATTCTAAATTGACATTTTTAATTTGTTTAGTATCTGCGTTCGGGAAGATGATAATTAATTAAACTAAGTATTGTACAAATATTGTAGTTAATGCCTTTGAATAATAACTATACATGTGTATATGTATGTATATATGTACGTGTCTATGTATATGGAATATTTATATTATTTAAATAAATTTTATTCATATTTGTATTTAAACATATAGCGTACTCTCCACACATACTCTCTTTTTGACATTTACGATCAGTGTACTCTAGGAAAAAACATCATGAAAAACCATCTGAGAAACGCTGCCAGATTATCCACTTATAGACTAATATTTATAGCGCAAAACTGGATTCAGCGATGATGTTCTTTTTAGGGCTTAACGGGTTTCCTCATGAACAAAATTTCCACAGATGGAGTGAAGCTTATTAACAACAGACCTTTATTTTATACAATATGCATTATTATACAAAAAAAGAAAAAAATATGACGTTTTGTGCAGTTTACAAAGCATCACTTGAAAAGTGGCATCACTTGCCTGTATTTCGTAAACAAAAAGTCGAGGCTCGTATAACGTCCGATGGAGATTGTTTATTTTGAAAATGTGGACATAGATCCGGTTGAGATGTCCCAAAAACATACGGCAATCACAACTTAATAAAATTAAATTTGGCCCTCAAGGTCGTATGATTTGACAACTCTCGCTGATTTCTACGAAAAATCACAGGTTTGTGGTGATAAATCAGCAACAATTGACACTTGGGAGACCAAAATGATTCTCTATCTTTAACATACGTCTAGCAATGCTCGGAAAAGTTACCCAAAAATATTTGCTGAGCATGCGTTTTGTCCAGAACAACTGTATTAATGCCATTTACTGATCTTTCAAATAAATTTATTTTTTTTATCTTTACAATTTTTAATTCTTTGAAATTAAAGTTTAAATATCTTAGTTATTTTTAGGTCGTTTACCCCAATAAAGCCTATAGAATGTCTATATTCTTGATATATATATGCATAAAAAACGTTGCTGTTTGGGAAGAGACAGGGACTTTATTTAAACTAAATTCATTGTTTGACTTCTTTCTAAAAAATCTAGAAGTATATTTCAGGGTAATGTGTGTGACATGTCCGAATAGCTCTTGTGAATTCCATTTTTGGCAACACCCCTTAACTAAGTGACACTTTTTTTTATTTCAGTCAAAGAATTTGTGACCAATAAGCAATGGAGCGATACACATCTGAAGAAAGTGAAATTATATGTACTGCTTTTTGGCCAATGTTTAGACTTAATCTTTTGGAGCTTTTGGACATTTAGCATTAACCACAGCAATCAAATCTTGCAATGAAAATGCTATAAGTATGAGCGAAATTATTTATCTGCTCGAGAGATGGTAATTTTATCGATATTATTGTTTAAACTTAGTATCATCCGTTTAATAACTTCCACTAAAGTTTTCGAAGAAGCAAAGCTCCTCTTCTTCTATCTAATTCAGATTATGACATGACGTGGGGTGTAGACACTTTGAAAGTGAAGAAGGTTTGGGAAGAACAAACTGAAACGAAAAGGCAGTATTTTTAAAAATTCTTAGTGTATTCTGAAAGATCTCTTTAAAAACTTTTAAATGATGCCCATATTGATATCTTAAAAAATATGGGGCACCAGCGTACTTTTCTATAAAAAGTTCAGAGGCCTACAACTCGGAAAATATGGGCGAGCGTAAATTTTTTATACTTGATGTTTTTTTTCTTATTTTTAAATTCTCTATCGCCCCATATATTTGTTTTTTTTTTTTGGAGTTACTTCACTGGTGCACCATCGTACTTTTCTATAAAAAGTTCAGAGACCCATAACTCGCAAAATATAGGCGAGCGCAAATTTTTTCATTTGAGGTTGTTTTTTTACTTTGTATTCTCTATCGCCCCATATATATTTGTTTTTTTTTTATTAGATACTTCATTGTTCCAAATTATATGGAAAAATTAAGGGCAGGCGTGGTGTTTTGACCGCTGCCTAGAAGGACATAGACGGATCTCGCTTATTTTCAATAGCAAAATTCTCGAAACTATGTCCGATCGATTAATGTATTAAAATTTTCTCTAGCTGCTCTAGTGTCTTGGCAAAGTTGAAAGACGGACATCGTACAATCGACTTCGCTATGCATAAGGACTCAGATTATGTATATTTTGTGGGGTCGGAAATAAATACTGTAAAAATTACAAACGAAATGATAAACTTAGTTTGCCCTTTTTCCACTTTTTGTGGTTTAGGGTGTAAAAACGACATTTATTTGTACTCGTAAAAGTCGATGAGCATTAAAAAAATTTTATTATAATTTTAGTTTTTTATATAAATTTTAATTTTGTTGTTTTATTAAACGTTAATACTTTTAATTCAAAATTATAATTGCTATACAAGAGCAAGATGTGTTTGTTTGCTTTTGATAGCCTACAGCTGTGGAACGTTTTTTCTGGAATTTTTACAGTTTGTTTGCAGATATGTTGTAGGTAAAATAGGGAACTTATTTATTTGATTTTTCACGAGGGCAGGGCACTTCCAATACAGATTACATATTTAACATTGTGTTACTTGGTAAATGGGTATCACCTTGAGATTTAAAAAAAAAAACTCTTTTATAAAAGTTTCTATTGGAACAAATGGTCGCGGTACCTCCCATACAAAGTGCCAGAGTGTTGCAATTATTATTATAGTGAATAATCAATGAAGAAGCTGGCTGGATTGGAAGAAGGGGTTTGGTACGATTATTTCTATTAAGGTAGCACAGAGCACCGGGAATAGCTAATAATGAATAAAAAAAAAAAAAAAAAAAAAATAAGCGAAAAAATAAACAGTATCAATATCATAAATGTTAAATATTTCCAGGTTTTCTTTATATTCAATCATTAAAAAATTATTGCGCATCTTAAGTATTCGAATAACATTTTGAAAATACAAGTAAAAAATTTATTTATATAAAAATAGTTTAAATGATTTATTGCTATTATACTTTTAACTTTATGTTAAAGATAATCATTAATGGCTTAATTGGCATTTAAAGTTATTGTCATCGTAACCACGTAACCCATATGCAGTTTTATAAATTTATAGCAGACAATCACTGTAGATAATCTAGTTTTGGTCCTCTTTAATATCTCTCATCCATAAACTTTAGTATCTACATCGTAACATGCCGTCCCTCAAATGCATATCATTATCACCTTTAGTAAATACTCGTACGTTGATATAAAAATACACCAGTCAGCAGTAAAGATCACATGTTATTCGTATTTAGTATTTGTTTATTTTTATTTATTTATTTATCTCATTTCGGTGTACATATATCGAATTCTTTCAAATTAGTGCATGAACAATGAAAAAATTCACTTTCAATTACAACAATTAAAATCAGAGACGATAATAACTTATTTAAAAAAAATCCAAGTCCGGTCAGGCCAGGAACGATGTTTATGTATACATGCACACACTCCCTTACACCATGGAAACTCATATGGAAACCGACCAGACAAAGCAAGACGGCGACAAGTACAATGACTACGACGACAACGAGAAATTCGAGACGCTAAAGGATGACAAAACAGACAGACGCCGGTCTATATGGAATAAATAAGTTTAAATAAAATAAACAACAAAAAAAAAAACATAACTTAAACATACAATAAGGATGATGATGACGATGACAACAACAGCAACAACTTCAACAATAATAATAACAAGCTTCAACAATGAAAATCTAGTTCAGTTAAATAACGAACTGAACAAACGCACTGTTGCACTCGACTGCCAACAAGAACGAAACCTTAAATAAAAACGAAAAAAAAAACCCAAAACATTGTGGTGTAGGTAATATTTTTATAAAACAAGAAAAATAAAATTATATATAATTTGCTATATTATTGTTAAGTGGCATGTTTAGTTTGTTGTTCTATTGGTAACACTTTGATTAGGAAATACAGCTCTAGGTTGGTTTGCACGCGCAAATAGTGACATAGAATCACAAAAACCACTCATAGACCGGGTACACAACAATGAAGATCATTTAGTCTGGCTGCCAAAATGTAACAGAGCTCAGTTATTTTGTAGTTAACGAGGTATCTGTGTCTTTTGACAGATAAGGCGGGATATTCTCACAGAATATTAAAGACTGACTTTATCATTTTCATTTTTGTACACAGCTGCAATGAACATTGAAAGGAAGCCCAAGTCGACAATAATGCTATCCAAGCGACCAGTACTGTCAGCAATCTCGAAACAAATTTCCGATTATAAGTTTATAAGTTGCACAGATTATACCACAACTTTTCATTTTTTTAAATAAAAGTGGCTGAAGATAATGCTTTCAACAGACTGTAGCAGAATTGCGACTATCAAGGCATTAGAGGCTTTAAGGCAGATCACATTCTGGCTTATTCAATCTTAGCTATTGAAGATACATTTCCCTTGATGGCTTGTTAATTTTTAAACGTCTCCTCAAAACTTTAGTGTTTGTTCTAAATGCCAGCCCATCTAGTGGTGCTCGATTTCGCGAAACGATAACAAAGCGTCTTCAACAAAACAGAGCCACAATCCATTGAGTACACGAAACATTGCAATTACTGCATGAGATATTTTCTGATCATATACTCTCTCCTTTTGCTTATCATCATTCATTTTCTTTATTATTTTTTTGAAAGTTTAATTAGACATCTGTAAAATTCAACAACTTTAAAATTATGTTAATGCTTATGACTATGCACCAGAATGGCCGTCATGTCTATTGTTTAAGTAGAAACAACGATCTTACGAAATAAGTCTTTTTAATTTATTTCAAATCTTTTTTGGCTCAAATTTTTTTTATGCACAGTCCAAGGACACTTATTGTGTGCGGCTTAAAATATGTGCTAGAGGAAATGATTGAGAAATCAAATAAGTACTCCACATTTTTTAATGCCCGCAAGAGCATATTCCGCATTTGAATTCCGCATTTAAAATTTTTCGAAATCCAAGTAAAATAAGTTTTTTGATTGTGATATTGTCGAAGGCCTATAATCCATAATAAATAAATAAATTGTGATATAGTCAAAAGAAAACAAAAACAATTATATTGTTGTGGTAAATATATTATAGTTTGTGTTTTGACGTTTGAGCATTAAATAGTGATAAAGTTTGAAAAAAGAAATATGGTTGATTTGATCTATATAGTATTTCTCGATAACATTTTATCTACAATCATATTTATAAATCTCTCGCAAAGCAATATAGTAGTTAAAACCATGTTCTTATGTAATCAAGATAATATGGTTTTGAAATATTTAAGTTTCGCCCGTAGCTTTATGGTTTTGCTCTCATTTAAGTGATCTGTTTGTAACGTATTGGCAAATATAAAATATTGTTACGCTTTTCCCCTTTTGAACAAACTTACGGATTCTTTTGATTGCAAACACAACTATGGCACATTATAAATTTGCTATTTTCTTCAGTCCTTTATGGCTTCTGGCTACACTTTTTGATCCTTTTGTCTCTTTAATCATATGTTCTCGTATTTACTAACATGCGTTATTACAAACAAACGCAGCTATTCTTGGTACACTGCTGTGTTACTCTGGCGAGACATGAAATACTCAATGCCTTGTTTAGTAACCTAAACCGTTCACAGACCACTCCATTAGGCTTTACATCCAAGCCCTTTAATTCCCCCCGAGGGCACTTAAAGTCAGGCTGAGCTAACCTAGGCTTTAACACGAGTACTCTCGGCGTATAAAGGGAAACTGTCCCCAGGTGTGCAAGCACTAAATCTGAAATAAAGTCGGGAACTTGTCGAGGGGCTGACCAGTGCCATTAAAGAGACTGGAGCCACGGGAAAGGGTAGCACATACAGAGAACCGCCTATCTCTGTAGACGGTTAATAGTGATATCCCTTTGGGATACACTTGGTGACTGTTGGTAAAATGTTCGGTGTCTGCATGGAGGTATGGTGCCGAACAAAAGTATGCTGTTGCACGATTAACAGACGGGGTTGGATAGTCTCCAAGGGAAAAAAAATGGTCCTGCAAACTATCCTCTTGAAATTGCAACTCTGTTGGCTAGGCCTGCAGGGGGCGCTAGTCGACGCTTTGTATTTCACTCGGTGGTAAGACTACAGTCAGGTAAGGGCCTCACGGCTAGGTAGTATACATCAACCGGCATTCATGCTGCTCAACTTGTGTAAGTTAATTGTCGTATTATTCTATACCACACTAATGTTGTAGGAAGTAACTTATTAATTTCAGTTTCGTTCCACGCACAAACGGACAACAACAACACGGCTTGTCAGATGGTTTTTTTTCGTAATAATATTTTATTTAGTTTTTAAATAACTTTAAGTAAAAGCAGAAAAATACTTTTCAAACATATTTATGGTGTAGTTTATAGTATTAAAACTTTATTCGACAAAATATGGCTACGAAAACAAGAATATAATTACGTTAATTATTATATTTTGCCTACAACCACTTAATAAAAAATATATTGCACTTAAATTATGATCACCACAATCATATTTTGTCTTTGCGGGAGTGCTGATATTTTACATAATAATTAGTTATGTATACATGGGTATGTATTTCGGGCCAGTTACAATAAAATGAATAGTGGTTTTAAAATTCGTTTTAAATATAAATATCTTTACCTTGTCTTTATCAGCTTTATATTAAGCTCTATTAAAATATTCCCAGACTGATGAAAAAAAAGGAACATTATTACAAAAATTAAATACAAATACAAAGCCCAAAACATTAGCTTCAGAAGGTAAAGGCCAGGGCTACCGGCTAATAAAAAACAACAACAAATAACTAAAACAAACAAAGAAATAAAAAAATAAATATCAATGAAGGGAATAGAAAAAAATGGCGGGGAGAGTGGACAATAACACACACAAACACTAATGTCTATAATGTTGATTTAAACGTAATCCAGCTGCGTTTGTGCTCCATTTAGACCTGAGCAGCAACATTTTAAAACTTAAAATAAGAAACAGAAAGACAAATAAAAATATCGCTCCTTAACTCTGACATAAAACAGTGACAATACTAAAACAACTCGTCATCGTAGAGAGACTCAACGTCATCATCTTACCTGATGATCAGCATCATCTTCATTATTGTATTTGTTTAAAACTGAAGGTTACTACATTGTATGTTGTACAAAGTCACTTCATCTCTGGCAGTAGAACTTTTTTATTTGCTGGAGATTTTTGTTTGTAGCTGAAACAAAGATTATAAGCCGCCTTCGTTGTTGCCATCGTAATTTGACATCCCGAAAGTATATTTATTGTAAGGTTTATCTGTATATGTAAGTCTGTAGGAGAGTATGTGTATTTTAATTTGTATTATGTATTCTGTATTAAAGTTTTTGCTTTTGTTTTAAAGCAGAAAAGGTGCACTAAATATGTTTATGTGCCGAAAATTTTTGAGCATGCGTACATGCTTCATTGGTTTGAAGGTTGTTGTATTGTTATTGGTCTAAATTGAATTTTCTTTTGGTATGTTGAAACAACACTTATTTAGCAATTGTAGTTAATTGTTCGTTAAAATTTTACAAAATACAAGCATTAAGAAACAAAAATAACACAAAAATGTTTTTTAATTCAATTGGAATTTTTTTTTATACGAATATGAGAAAAGGTTAAGCAAATATTTTAATCTTTAAAATTGTCGCGTTCTTGTTGAAGAAGAAGATCTGTGATCATTAAATTTTTCTGCTTCGATAGGTCCTCCAAAGAGGTTAGGGCTGAAAAATTACCATTTTGCTGTTGGGTAATTTGTTAATAGTTGTACTATTAGGAATATGTAAGTTTATTTATTTTTAAATGTTGTGAAAATATGAAAGATTTGCATAACCCATGACTTCGTCTACGTGTCATTTCTAATTTTTATTAAAATTCAAATTTATAAAAATTCAGCAGAAATTGTAAAAAATATTTCATTTACAAAAGAAAATGTGCTGACTACTTTTTAGCAGCATTATACCGGTAAAATTTAGTGCTTTCACATTTGTGTCTCTAGTTTCTCTACGAAATGACATATTTTTACGAAACGAATCGAAAGTATTCTATATTTAAACCAAGGTTCTAAAACACCTCTTTTTTAATCCAGCGCTTTTTACGTGATGCTAAAAGACAGAAACGACCAAAGACACAGACGAAAATTCCTAAAATAAGTGTTTTGCAGTCCATATCGACTACTTTCTGCACCAACATCAAAAAATTTCATTTACAGAAATGATCACATTAAAGTTTTGTTATATATATTATCCGCCTTTATGACTCTTCGTATAAAACCGATATGAAGAATCCTGAATTTGCTGATTATTTTTAAGAAACAGTGTAGATTCTTCTCCAACTGGACTAAGACAGATTTCTTTTATTGACGAATATTTAATTCTCGCGGAATTAGGTAGCTGTAGTCTTTATTTCACATTTTCTTTGTTTTATAAACTACTAGCTATTCCCGGTGCGCTTTGCAACCCTAATACAAATAATCGTACCACATCCACTCTTTCAATTTTTAAACGTAAATAATCACTAAAAAGTATAATTTTACAGTATTTAACTCTATAGTGACTGCTTTAAAGCTAATCTCTTTTAAGCAGTTTTTATCTTATTAGCCAGGGCGGCACTACGCGATATAAGTAAGTTCTGCTTAGAGTTTTTGTTCCAACTTAATTTTATACATTTGTATATCATAAACCACCACCACTTTCAGAAATACAAATGAAAGTTGAAACAGTTGAAAAAAATACACCTGCAGGAATATAGACTAAAGCTAAAAAATATACATACAAAAATTAGAGGCACGCGTGGTTTTTTACTCTCTGCCTCAAAGAAAGTTGACTGATCTTGTAAATTTTCAATAGAAAATTTTTCGAACCTATTTCTGATCGATTGTCTTACCTAATTTTTTCTAACTCAATTAGTGCTATGGCAAAGTTAATTCCAACACGAACACCGACAGCCAGACGGACATCGCTCAATCGATATCTCTATGCATAAGAACTCACAATGTTTATACTGGAAATGGATTCATAATTTTTAAAATATTATTGAGTTAATTGTAACGAAACGATCTTTATCTATCTAATATTTTGTTTGCTTTGGGTGTATGTAGGCATTATAGCAGAGCACATATGATGTAGGATATTTCTTTAAATAAATTCATCTTTGCCAACATTCTGTATTATTACATAATGATTATGTGCAAATACTTAATAGTTAGTTCATGAAACTCTTCAGAACTGCTGTGGAAGTTAAAAAAAAGTATATATATATACATATATAAAGCAGTGGCTATTGAAGATATGTCGTTCATATACGAACTGGTACAATTAAACGAATCAAATAACTGAACGGTTTGGTGAGCACTGTCCATTCTTTCGTGCACCCTTCATTTTGTGAAAAAATGTTTCAGTTCTCTTTAGTTAGTTTTGTTATCAAGAGGATATAAAGATACTTTGTAAATGCCGCATTTAATACTTAATTAGAAAGATAATTGGAAACCAACTTTTTGTTTCTAATTTAACAATAACTGACGCATTCATATTTTTCAACACACTTTGGTTAGATATGAAAACATTGTAAAGCTGTGAAATTATACTTAAAGTGCTTTCATCGATCTTTGTGAAATTAATTGTTACATATCTTTTGCGATTTGCAACCATTTTGGTTGTTGTAATAATTGTAAGTTGTTTTAATACAATAGTGTTACATTTTTGTCTCACAATTTTAGTTTAGAGATGTAATATAATTATATAATTTTATTTCATATGTTTTTGGAAACTTGTACAGATGCTACACCTGGGATTAAATTTTATCTTTTAACGTGTAACACTACATGTATACAACTATTAAAATAAGACTGCTTACAATAACATGAAAAAAAAGATGTGTTTTAAAAATTAAAAGAAGATAAAAAGACATGTTGTATTCTTTTTATAACAAATAAATATATGTTCAAAAAAGTTGACATATTGCAAAAAAGGTCATCGATGTAACTTATCGTAAACACTTTCATATTGTTGATATATAATCTAACAGGTACTTTAAGTTTATTGTAAATTGAACAATTTTAATTGCCAAAGTTAAAGACACTTTCAGATATAATTTATTTTCTCTTCTATACATCTTTTTACTCCTTAATTAATTTTTCTTCTCAAAGTTTAAAATCAATAAACTTTCGGCTGGCTAAACAATCAGATTTTTTTATTCCTTTTTGAAATTCTCTTGTCTACGAAACAAGAGGAAACGGCATTAATTTAAAAAGGTTAAAAAGTTGTCTTTAAACAAACAGCAGGAGTTTGCAAAAATAATAAGAAGTTTAAAAAGGTTCTTGTCTAGCCAAACGTTGCTGTAGTTATTGACTTCTGCTTTTAATGAAAAAAGATTTTCATAGAGATCCGTAAAACATTAAATAGAATAAAAAAAAGGTATTTACTATTTGGCATTTTCTGTGAATACAAACATTTTTAAATACTTATTAATATGAAAAGTTTCTTCTTACTTTTTTTGTGTTTCATTAAAACAAATTGTGGTTAAACGGTGAAAGACAAACCCGTGAAAATTCCCTTAAAAATATATAAAAATTGTTTATGATCCTCATAAACGGGCTACAAAAATCCAACATAACAAATTGATTGATTTGCACAAAACAACTGAGGAAACCAAAAACAACAGGGTGTCTCTTGTAGCAAACAAACAAAAAAAAAGTCTCCAAAGATAAAAGGCAGTCAGCTTGTGAGTCAGTTAAAAGCAGCAAGTTCAAACCCACAAAAGGTTTTGGTTTTGTAGTCTTTTTATTTCATATCAGGTAAGAGAAAAAGTGTTTTAAACAACTCCTAAAATGAAACTCAACAAGCAGCTTGACTTGATAGTGTTACAATAATTTTTGTCAAAAGACATTCTTTGACATGTTTGTAGCTTTTTTCTTCGAAAATATTTTTTATCATATCAAAGAAAACTGAATAATACACCGTTCTTAATAACTCTGTTAAACAAAATACCAACGAAGACTATTAAAAAAATTCAAAATTGTTATTTATGAGCCACGGAAGGATGTTCATGTACATAAAATGTTTAATATTTTTCTGCCCAGTTCTAGTATCAATCGGGAGTGTGTAATAGTGTAGTAAAAAAGTTTTATTACCGTCTATAACCTGACAGTCTTTACAATACCATTTACCATTGTGCTAGTAATATTAAGGATAGAAGTAAAAGAATATAATGACTTAACTATATTGTAAGCGGTAGCAAGCGGCATTAAATACAGAAAAACAAAAAAAAAAAAAAAAAAACAAGAGAACAAAAAAAAAACTCTTGTTGTTGCCACAGTGACCACAAAACCAACAGTAATGATATTGAAAATTGGTAAAAACAGCAGACGTACTAAAACTTTTAACATGTTTTTTGTATTTTTCGCAATATTTTTAAAATTACGTTTTCATTCTGGTTTAGAAATTTAACCTGTAGTGCAACAGCAATAAGTTAGTAGCTGCTTTAGTACAACTTTTAATTGAAATTCAAGGACATTTGATCACTCAAGTCAGTACGATCGTTTCAAAAATTATTTTTCTTAAAACTATATTTAAAAAAAGGATTTTTCTTCAATCAAATAGGAGTTTATAATATCAAATAACATAAAGCGTATAGAATTAATGCTACTCAATTTTCGGAGAATCCGACTGCTTAACACTACTGCTTTTGGGGTAAAAGGCAGAACTAAATGTCTGAAGTTGGAATATATAAAAAATCTAACAAGTGGAAAACTTACTGGTGCCTGAAAAAAAGTTAGGTTACTTGTGAGTCCCTTTGCCAAGTTGCGGCCGCAAATGGTGTGTAAAGAGTTGAAATAGTTTTCAGCTCTTACGCAAGAGTCATATTCCAAAAATTGCCACTTGGAGGGTTGATATGTGTCCCGAGGGTTCTATTCAACTGCGTGTACTACCAAAAGCTCCTTGCGGTGGCTTTCTGCATTACATTCTGCCAGCGTCTAATTCTTCTTGTTTTCTTTGGAAATCGTCCGCATACATTTGTAAATAATTTTTTCTTTCTAAAGATTTTTAGAAATTAAAATAATAAATGAACCTATACCAGAAAATATTAAATTTTAATTCATTTAAATATCCACGGTTCAAATCCTGAATAGGAAAAAAACTTAAAAATTATTTATTTTTTAAGAACTTTTCTTTTCTCTTTTTTTTTTAAGCCAGTATAATCGAGTAATCGGTAACCGAAGTAAGTAATAACATCTTAATTTTCTAAATGACCCTTTAATAATTGAATACCTAACAGAATTTTTCTATTATTAAGCTCATGTTCCTTTTCTCAAATTGCAGCTATTCCCATTAATTTGAATATTTTAATGCAATAAAAAATAAGCGGTATTTAAATATCCAAATATTTTTTTTTGTTACACATACTTTTAAATTATATTCACATTCACTTATTAATTTCTTAAATTAAAAAAGAATGGATAACAAGAAGTAAAGTTTTAAACATATATTAATGTTCATATTAAGACGATTAAGGTAAAATGAGAGGCACAAAAATTTTACAATTACAGCGGCTGTAAAAGAATGTAGCGCTCATGTAATCAGCTACTGAAAGGAATTAAAATAACAACACAGCATATGGACAAGTAATTGTTTGAGAAAAAACCAAAAATCCAACAGAATTAACAATATTAAAAAAGGCATTTAAAAACATTTACTTGCAAGCAGGCCAAACATCATTAAAATGACCTTCGAAAAATAAAATACTACAGAGCAGTTTGAACAACAAAAATATATTCTTTTTGTTCTTATAAATATTTATTCATTTATAAAAAATACTGAGAATGTTAACAGAAATAACATGAAAAAAATACAAAAAATATTTTAAAATGTATTTTGCTATTTGCAAAATAAAAACAAACAATACAAAAGACTTAAGACAGCAGCTTGAAGTGTTCTGTACCAGCTTTTTGTTTGTGTTTTTAAACAGATGACGACGACAACACTTAAAAAAATATTTAAAAAATTACATACAATTTTAGTTTTTAAACAACAATTTATTTTAATAATTAATAAGAGTGATCACAAATTAATTTCTTTGTTGCATTTGAAGGTTAATTTAAAGAACTTCATCTTTATTAAAAAAAAATACAACTAAGGCTTTCGTTAAAAATGAGATTTTAATTAAAAATATTAAAACTTAAGGATTTATGTCATTAAAAAAAATTCTTTTTAAAAGAATGAATTTTTGTATAATTAAAATTTTTTTTATTTAATTTTTTCAAAAGGTTTAAAAAATTTCCGAATTTCATTCAAAAAAAATTAGTTTTTTTGATTTTTATTATTTATTTTGCCTGATTTATGAAAAAACTATTAGAAAATGAAAAAATTAATAATCAGAGTTTTTTATCTACTTTGTCGCCCATGATGATGCTGATGATGACTGTGATGTTGAAAATGATTGCACTGTAAAAAATTATATTTTATTATACTGACTCTTTGAATGTCCGTCTTTCTCTATATATTTTTTTGTATGGATTGTTTTATAGAGTTTGTTCATATAAGATTATATGATGATGATTGCCTAAATGTCATTGTTGTTGCTGCATGTTATGTATGTGGCACTATTAAGGTGTCCATCATTTATTTAAATTTGCATTTTGTGTAAAGCTTTTCAACATCAGCATGAAAGAAAAAACAAACTATGGAAAAACAATGGCTTGTACTATTTTTTATTGTTGTTGTTAAGGTTTATTTTCTTCATACGATCAAATCGATCCATGTGACATTTTTAAAAACTAGAAAAAGAAAAAAATTTTGTTGTCTGAATTTAAAATAGTTTTGTCAGTGGATTGGCTGGTATTGGCTAAGAGAAAAAGTTTATCTATCCATAAGTTTTATTTATTTATTTTTATTTCCTTGATTATTTGAAGAAGTAAATTGATAAATAAATTCGTTTAAAGTTTTCGAAACCAAAAAGTTGTTTTCTACCCAGGTTTTCTACAGTACAATCTTAATATTAAAAGTTTTTAAAAGAAGATGGTAATTTCAATAAAAATTGAGAAGTTTTGTTAAAAAAAATTTAATAAAAATTATAAAACTAAAATACAACACGTAGAAGCGATAAATTCGGTCGTGCTGAATCTTTTATATTACAAAAAATTGCGTATTTATTTTCTTGAAATATAATTCTTTTTGCGGAAAATGTATACATTTGACATAACGAGGAGAACTTTATTTGTTTATTTGTTACCTTAGGGTCCACTCTGCGTCGACCTGCATTCTTGAGATGGTTGTGACATATAAAAGCACCAAACACAAAACAGTCAGCCCCAACGGAGACCGCTGTTGCTTAGATATACATACCCCTTTCTTACACACAATTCATCCTATTTGTGCATTTTAGATTTTTAACGAATTTTAATATTTTTTGCAAATACAATTCTTTTGGAAATATTAAAATTTTTGGTTAGATTTTATTAAAAATAAGTGTCTTAGTAAAACTTTATTCTTCTAGTGAAATTTCAACCTAGACTTCTTTTTACAGAATTTTCGGCTTTTAATGAAATTTTCTATTTTTTATTTATTGGTAAAAATATAATGTTTTGGTGAAATTAATGTTTTTCTTTCTTTCAGTATTCAATGCAACAAAAAAAAAAATAATGATAGCCAACACAAAAAGCAGAATTAAAGTTAAAAAACGTAAGAAAAAGAGAGCCACTCCTCTGTTAGTTGAGAGAATAATAATCATAGATTTTTATAGGTCATCCGGATATGTGGCAAAACTTTTTTCAACCCTACTAAGGACCGAAGAACAGACGAACATAGCAAAATCGGCCTCCCATAAATAAAAATCAAGAATGTAAATACTCTTTGTCGTAAATGAATACTATACAAATTATTAATGGAATGTAAAATTTACAAATACCATCACACAAATGGTGTAATAAGTTGTGATAGTTTAAAATATTGTTATCGGATTTCAAATGAAAACGTGTTAAAAAATAAAAACTTTTTTGGCAAAGAGATGAATTGCCTTAGTCTATCTATCGAAAATGGTCTTAAGCTGCTGCTTTTTGAAATCAATGGAAGGCTTTTGAAATTAGAAATTTTCAATTTTAGTAAGAAATCCTTTAACGGACAGTTTTATAAATGTAATAATGGAATATTTTAAAATCTGAAGGAGAGAATTTTTTCTTTTTGCCTCCCAGCAACTAAATTTAGGCAATCGACTACATTTTTGAGCAGACATTGCTTACAAAAGAAGCCTGTAGTAGCTTTTCATTTTAAAATTAATTATTTGAAATAAATTTACTTGCTAATTTTAAATGGACTTTTTCTAAGAAATTATACGGAACTATGTTTCATAGGTAATATAAACGAAAAAATTTAAATTGAATAAAATTATTTAATTAAATTAAACCACAGAAACATTAAATTAAATAATTTATTTTAAAAAAAATCGATAATCAATACTGAAGATTTATTAATTAAATCCGTATAAAAAATAGCACGAAATTTTTTTTAAAATTAATTATTTTAATTTAATATTCCTGTGGTTTAATTTAATTTAATAATTTAATAACGTTAAAATATTTGTGAGAAGTTTTCTGAAGCGCTAAGTAAGCGGTAGCGAAATGGCCATTGAAATGTGCTTTCACCCTCAATAATCAATCGGTGATTTATTATTTTAATTAGGATAAAAAATAGAACGATATTTTTTAATAAATAAAGTTATATTTTATTCAAATCTACAGATGATTTATTCATATTAACAAATTTTAATCAAGTTAACAAACATTTCGTTTTTGTAAAAAATGTTGTTATATAAAATCTGGTAAATTCAGTGTTAGTCAACAAAATTATTTAAATTTATAAGCCTTTAGTTGAAACAGTAGTAACTCGTTGTAAAACAGCAACACATGAAATTGGTTTAACATATATTCCAAAAGAAAGCTAAGGTGGATATACTCTATCCATTAAATTGATTAAATTTTCCTTTGCTTTAGTAAATGTTTTTAGTTAACTTTAGTAGAACCTAACTTAATTATTTTAGTAAAATTAAATACGTTTTTTTTAAGTAATAACGGCACTTAGATTAAAAAAATTCTAAAACGTTAAAGAAAATTTAATTTGTCTACGCTACAGTTTTACAAATTTTATGATCTAAAGAATTTTAATTTGAACATAATCAATTTTGACTTCTTTTTCTAAATTTTTAAAAACATTAATAATCACAAAAAAACTTTAACTAAAAGCCACTAGAAACAGGAATATTTTGCTAATTAAGGGAAGAAAAACAGTTAACCAAAGCTTCTCGACCGCAAGTAAAGTTGAGAGGCAATAATGTTTTAAGAAATTAATGATTAAATTCGACTTGAGTTTTAATTTTGTTATAATTTTTAAAAATTTTTATTAAGACAATAATTTTAACAAAACTGGATCTCTGCGTCCATCATCAGCATTGTTCGAACCTTTTTTTCTGAGATATCTCATGGCTACAGGACAGATTTAATACTCTCTGCATTATTACATAACTTACGCAGCTAACAGGTGGTATTCGGAATGGGTTCCTTTTCCAGCTTAAAGTTTTGAAAGTAAAATATTAACAATTTTTTGATTTTAGACATTGTTTTAAATTTATTTTACTTTTGCCACCAACTACTATTGGAAGTTACAAGAAAAACTGTTACATTACTGAATTATATTACATGCAGCATCTATGAAAACACAAGATGATGATTTTTGAATGTTAAAAGATGCATAAAAAAATCAAAACAAGCAACATCAAATTTTAAAATATCGAAATGTTCTATTGAATCGATTAAGACCAACATTTAAAATAATTTTTCTATTTGTTGGCTTTAAATAACATCCTTTTGTTCTTGAGAATTATTCAAAAAAATTCAAACATTTTTGTCTTGGTTTTTAAAATAAGTAAATAAAAAATAATTTGCGCCTTCCAAAAAAAAAAAAAAAAAAAAAAAAAAAATAGAAGCCCAGCTCTAAAATGTTTCATGTTTTCTTTTCAAGTCTACATCTTGTACTCCTTATTTGGCAGCACTACTAGCCACAATTACAATTTTATACAGAAAAATCATAATTTTAGTTTAAAGTTTAGTCTGAATGAAAATAGTACCTTTTTCTTTAACTTCTAGAAGCTTTCAACTCAATTTTTTCTTCATATCTATAAAAGAGTGTTGATAAAAAAGAAAAATAAAAAAAAAAACTGGCACTATTCATCACTTTTTTATATATAGAATTAAAATACCAATGCGTTGCATGAATCTAATAGTGCAACAACATCACAATTGTTTTTGTTTCATTTTTTCGTGTGTTGTAAGTGTTGTACTACATGATTTTCAGTAATGCAACTTGTATGTATTTCTTAGTTACAAGTACAAATACTTGAAAGTTTTTCGTTTTTATTTTTAGGTTTTTTTGTGCTGCCTTGTAAATTTAGAAAAAATCGTTGAGGCCAACGCGTCTTCATGTTGGTGTCTGTATTTTACAATTACAATATTTTAAAAATAAATGTGTCTACGACTAGCCCCAACTATTTACTCATTCTTAATTTCATTTTTTTTTTGTGTGTTGAGTTGCTTTGCTAAAAAAAGCTCTAGTGTGTGTGGCATGTTCTCAAGTGCGAATAAAACGTTGCTGCTAGTTTTTGATGACTACTTGTGTGGTAACAACAATATTTGTGTATAAATGACACATGAAAAAAACTCTATTGACTCAAAAATATCATAATTGTTGAGTGAAAAACATAAAAGAAATGTTAAGAAGTTAAGAAATTGAGGTCATGATGTTGTGTTATAAATTTATATACTTTCAGAATTTTTTTATTTTATTTTTTTTCCTTCGCACAACGTAAAGTTCGGCAAAAAATAGAATGGAAAGGGTACAATCTTCCTAAGAATCTTTAGTAATTTCTTCGCAAGCGCTTCAAACTCCATTTTTCTACAACAGACATTTTGCAGTAGTAGTGAATTAATAATAATGGATGACCAAAATAAATACATTCAGCAATTTGCGGTTTGTCGTTGTAGCGCTTTTGATACTTTCTAATTTTTATGAAAATTAGTTGAACTGTGGAAGTAAATGAATTAAAATTTATTTCTGGCTTAAGTTCATTTTTTCATTTCTAAATGAAATTTTTTTTTAAAAATAGAACAATGAAGAAATACTTTGGTTTGTGTGTCGATTTCGTCTAACCAAATTAATATTGATTTGAATATTTCTCGTATTCTTATTTACAAAATTAGTTGGTTAAATAGATGATGTTTACAATTTACATAAGCTAAAGTAGATAGATACAAAGAATGCTGATGAAGGTCTGTAGCGAGCCAGAAAATGCTGCATTTCATTCTGCTAGTGTCTAAATTTTTCTTGTTTTCCTTGGAAAAACGTCCGATTACATTTGTAAATTAATTTTCTTTCTAAAAGTTTTTAGAAATGAAAAAATGAACTTAAGCCAGAAATAAATTTTAATTCATCAGCTTTTGATACTTATTTAGAAAGAAATTTTTTTGGAAGCTGGAGATGAAGCTTATAAAATCTTTTATAATCAATTCTTATCCCAAGCTCAAAAAGTTTGCAAAATGTTAACGAGTTTTAACGAATGTCGGTAGTTTTTTTTTGAAAAAAAAAACAAATGAGCGACAACACTATTTGCTACAGACATGAAATGTTTATAAAACTTGAGGTCATTTTGGTAATTTTGACTTAAAGAATGTTATGCTAGAAAATTTTTTCTACATAATGACCAATATTTCGGTTTATAGTGAAGATCAAATAACTGCTCAAATGACACTGTTTTTTGTTAAAGCTTAAACAGTGGCAACTATTTAACCCTGATAAACTATGTGATGCCAGTTTAGGACAATGTTTGCTTTAATTCTCTAACTTGTTATAAGCTTGACATAAGTTTGTGGCAGTCCTATTCTTCGATGGATCGTTTGTATTTTAACGTCACACTTTGTGAGTGGTAGCTATTTTATGGTGTGTTCAAGGAACAAAATTAAATTAAATTTTAAACTAAAATAAAATCAAAACAAAAACGAACCTGCGAATTAAAAATGAAACTTCTCATACTTCTAACTCTTGCTACTATAATAAACTAACAAATTCAAGTTTGTTTGATTTTTTCATAAATTGTTGGTTGATTGCATATTATTATCCTTATCCTCTTGGAGGCAGCAATTGTTAAGCCACCACGCTGTACGGCTGCTTTGGTAGGAAAGTTGTTCAACACATACGGATAACAAAAACATAAGCTTTTAATCCATGAACGCTAAATTAGTCACCTATGCAATAGAGTCACATAAAAGCTAATACCAAAGAAAGAAAAACACTTTACACACCCAAGATAATTCTCAACAGAAAAGACATTTGAAATAAATAACTTTTGAATATTTTAAAACAAGCATTAAATTTACGTTTGTTACTATTAATTGATGTTTTTTTAACTTTAATAATTATAAAAACATGCATCCAATTTTATTTAATAAATTATTATAATTGACGCAATAATTTTTTTGTTAAAAAATCACCACTACATTTTGACTTAAAGAACATTCTCTGGATGCCGACCTCTGTTCTTGTTATTACTGACATGTAAAGGGGTTGCCACAACTTAATTTCTAAAAACTAATATAGTATTATGCCTTTGTCTTATTGAACCTTTAATATTTATTTTCAATGTAAATATTTTATTTATTTATGTTTCTCAAAATTAACATTCTGATTTTTTGTGGCTTAAAAAAAATTTTCATTTTGTTTCTTTATTGTTTGAAGGGCATTTTGTCTAAATAAATCTTTATCAAGTACCTATTTGTTAATGAGACAAATTATATTTTTACCAAACAACTTAGTGCAAGACAATATGTGAAACACTTTTTTATGATTCTTCATTTTTACTTTGTCATTTGAATGACAACTAACCCAGTTTGTAGAACATAATTTTTCATAAAATTTTTATTTTTGCTGTCAGACGAGGAATCAATTACAGCATAAATACTCGTACGTCTGTCTGCAAGTTTCATTCACCATTCATTTTGAAAACACATTGAGTAAATAACGCAGGGCTCAATTACAAAACAATTCGAACCTTCTTTAAAAGTCTTTATCACTTAGTAGCCTACGTATATATATTTTTTTCTAGTGTGTAGTGGATTGTTTTTTTTTTTCCGCTAGTAGTCTTTTTAAAGCACGTGCGTAACTTGGGCATAACATACAACATACCAGTTAGCATGCAACCAAGAATCCACAGCAGTAATTATTAAAACAATAAATGTGGTCTTAACCAGGCAACATAGGAATACAACTACTTACAATAATAGTGGTGTGAAACTTATTAAATATGAAATATAGTATGATGTTTGTATATTGGTCTGCCTGTCTGTTGTTCTGTCTGTAGGTTTATGTACAACGTTTAGCAACTACAAATACGTATAAGTTGTAATAATGGAAAAAATTAACAGCTTCGGCAGCATCAGTGAGTGACACAAAGAGCAGCTTTATGTTAAGGGTCTGGCCGCTATTGTCACTTAAATTCTACGTCTGCAAAACTTGTATTGAAAATATTAATAATGGCATCGACGACAAGTTCCAGCAGTTGTCACGTACAACTAAATACAATAACAAATACATCACACATATTGAAAATTTGCAACATTGTATAAAATATTTTAATTTCTTGTTTCGAAAAATTTCAGATATGACTAAGACAGCTTAAAGATTTGAACATTAAATTGAATAATAATTGAACTAATTAAGAAATTTTTAAAAGTTTTATTTACTCCTCGTTACTGTTATAATTACGTGCTTTTTATAACTTTTTATTTTAATTTTAATTAAGCAATTAATGGTTTAAAAAATTCATTAAAATTTCTTTCAAAACATAATTTCAATCTTTGGCAAGAAGTGGTTGTTTATTTATTCTACATAAATCCATTTTTAAGCAAAGAAATTCTTGTTTAGGAAGTGAGAACTAAAAGTTCTTAACAACTTTTGTAAAATTTAAACCTTTTAAAAAAAAATTCTAAATCTTTTAAACACTTTAAGTTTTTTGTGGACTTCTAGAAGAACGTACTTCCTTTAAAAAAAAAACACCTAATATTTCGTTAATAATTTCGGAATGATTTTACAGCAAAAATTTTAAATCGAATAAGTAATTTCTATTTCAAATTAAGTTCATATTTTCAAAAATAAATTTAAGAGAGAGAATTATTTATAATCGAAGTATTAAATTTTAAAGAGAACAATCGCTAAATGTATCTAGTGTACTGAAAGTCGTTCGACTTAAGTCTCCCCACAGTGAAGTCTAGTAATGGCATTCTAGAGAGATCTAGTTTTTGCTAGAAGCCTTGCCAATTTAAGTCAAACTGTAAAAAATATCTCGTTTAAAATCAGCCAAAAATAAAAGTATATTTGAGAGAAAAATTGTCGAAATAATTATGAACATTACTTTGACAGGTGAGAGGGTCATCCAAATAGTTCAGATTTTTTTTAGATAATATTAACATAAAATTGTATTATCTGCAAACGCATAGGTGCAATCGAAAACTTTAAAGCAGTTTTTTAAACGTGCTATGCATTCTTAATAGACCTGTAATTATATCGAAAATAATAAAGTCACATTTTTAAAACTTTCGAAAGGACTTTTGTGAATTGTCTAGTGTGTAATGTAAAAAGACCACATCCTTAAGTTCTCCATAAGCTGAGAAGCTTAAGAACGTAAGGTATTTTTCAATAGGAACACTTTATTTTAGTATTATTATTTTTAGCCATATAATGGGATGACATTTCTTATAGTGCATCGTAATAAAGATTCAAGTCACAACTCACCCATCAAAACCTTTTTTCCCTGACGAGACACAGGGAATAAAACTGATAATGACTTTCGAAGTATAACCAGCAGCTAAATACTTGTATCACGGACACTGGTTGTCCACAAATATTATGACATAAATAAGTACGAGCACATATATGAACCTACGAACGTTCATAAAGATCCAAAAACATTTTTTTTTCTTTTAAACTTTGTGGCACAGTCTTTTGTCCCATAAGTAAAATCGAGAACATGAAGTCTTGAGGATATGGATGAAATACCTATATGTTTTTGTATGACCAACATAATATCCTAAATGAAAAAGAAGTAACTATATTTTCTTGTTACGAATATCAATAAGTACCCATTTGGGGACAGAGCACAGTGTGCTTTAGTTGTATTAAAAATAGTCGGGACAAGTTTGCTGTGAGTCTTATAAATTACATTGATTTTTTTTTATTAATTAAATTAATTAATTAATTAAAGTTGTTAATCTTTTTTGCTTTTTAAAAAGTGTGATCATAAAAATTGTGGAAAAATTTTGTTTGTTAAATAAATGTGCTTTAAGATTTTTTCGATCTTACTACCTACTGGCTGTTGTTTGTCATCCATCATCATTCGTGCTAAAATACTTGTGTTTTTTCTAAAACTATATCACGTATGGTTTCTCTATTAAATAATATGCCAAGTCTCAATCAAAATACTTCAGATGTCAATTATAGATTGCAATGGTTTCAATACTCATAAGATTGTCAAAGCGATAGCAAAACAGCAACAACGGCAACATCATTATCATCATCAATAGTAACAACAGGCAAACAAACATCATAAAGTTATATGAACAACAACAACAGTCATTTATAATGTGTGTTGCAACTAGATAGTTTAATATGTATAAGATATGACATATGATGAGAACTGGAAAACGTTAACAAGTTGAGGCAATTGGTAACAAAAACCATATACAAAAAACAAGAGTAAAATAAATACGAATAAATAAAAAAAGGATGGTAAAAACAAAATTATTAAGTAAATCAAAGAACGTAATAGGAATTAAGCTCAAGTCAAACCCAAGGAAACACAGCAACTGGGGAAGGAGGTCTAGGTATGGTTGCACGCATCGAAAAATGTTAGATATTTTTCGCAGTTATGAAGGGAATGTTTGGGAAATTGCTTATATAATGTTGGACTCCTATGTGTATATGATAGGATGGGTTATTGCAATGATTATTTTTAAAAATTGTATTTAAGTGTTTACTGTATAAAATATTTCTGCATTCTTTAATGACAGTTTAGCGAATTTTCTTTTGTTGTTGCTGTTTAACTTGGTTTTTGTATTTTGTTTTCCTTTAGAAGGTTCATTAAACTTAAATTTTGAATTTTTTACCGATTGGCCAGCGCCAAGCAGGCAGTCACATAATTTAGATTGCAGCTATTCTATACGAAGAATGAAATAAGTTTGAAAGTTATATGAAGGATAAATAACAAGAATCTGACTTTATTTTTTTTTAATTTTTAAATACTGTGTAAATATGTATAAAAAATTTATTTTAAAATTAATTTGAATATAAAATTCTCTAATAATCATCATTTTTTATTACGTCTGAGTTTTTGGACATTTTTGATAGTGCTCTCCATTTAACTAATTATATTTTTAGATACTCTTTGAATAACACTTAAACTTTTTTCTAAATTTATTTTTAATTCTTTTTTATCAATGTCATATTTACGATGAAATGATAAATACAGAAATCCATTACTATTGATTTGAGAATATTTAAACGTATTCAATATTAAAGGATACCTACCTCGCAAACTTGATGGAAAAATGGAAAAAATTGTTCTTTGCATTCTAGTAATAAATCTTAAATAAAATATAATTTTATATTTGAATAAATAAAATTAATAAATAAATTAGACATTATTTAATTATCATACGAAACCAAAGAATAGCTTAGTTGGACTGCGTTATCAATTTCCATGATGAAAGATGGTCTGCAGAACCAAATTGGTTAATCAGAGTTGCTTTTAGCTTCGCAATATACGATGATGAAAAAATTTTTTTACCTAAAGGATACCATTAAAGATACAAAGCACAGCTGTGTGACAAAAAAATCTTTATCTCCACGGCATAACTGTGGAAGAAACTTGCATCCATTACTGCAAAAGCCGTAAATTTACTTGGATAAACACAGACGAAAATAAAATCAACTTCTCTTCACTGTCTGAACTGCTTATAGAAAGTAATTACCGCCAAAAATCTGATAATTCGGTGTGATTTTTCCTGCCTCTCCTGAGCTTCTTGATCACTGTCGTATCTACAGAAATTTCTTAGCGACAAAAACTTACGATCATCACTGCAGCTAGAGGTAATAAAATAATTACAGAAGCGAAGGTCTAAAATAACACTTGGAAGTAAAAGAAGATTATGAGCAAAAACACTTTAAAACATTTTTTGCTCGAAAAAATATAATATTTTTAAAAAAGTTAAAAGGATTCTCTTAAAAGACAGAAATAGACAGATCCTACAAAAATTTTTAATTTTGTGAAATTTAAAGAATGACAATAATCGCTAATTAAGATTATCGTCTTTAGTTTCGCTTATTTATTGTTGCAGCACTCTTTCATTTGGCTCATACGTACTAAACTATCAGATTAAAAAACGGCTATAACAAGCTGCCATACGTTTCCATATTGGAACCATTTAGACGTTTTAAGTCACCTGAAATAAATAAATAAGCTTACGTTGTACAGAGCAGGTGAAATCACTTAATTCTAGAGTGTGGTAGTGTGTTGCTGTATTTATTAACAAAATCATTTAGAACTGAGTAAAAAATTCGACATCAAAGAAAATAATTTTTGGTGTATTTGATTTTGTAATGAAAGAAACTTAAAGAGTAAAGAAGCTGTGACAGTAGACAAAAGTATATCAATGTTATCCAAAATAAAAGAAAGTATTCATCATATTAATTAGGGTTGAGTAAAATTAATCGTAATTTCTAAGGAATCCTGATCAGTTTTAGACTTTCTATGCTTTTTATTAAATGGCAAAATTATGTAGCGAAATAAAGAATTTCTTAAAAATATATTGTAAAGAGAGGGTGCTATTGCTTAGATAGTTAGCACATTAAACCAACTAGAGGCACTGCAACACTGCTACAAAATTAATATAACGTGCAATTGTAGTGTTGTTATGATTGTGTATAATTCTTATTCATCACTTGTCTTCTTTGATTGTGTAACTTTTCTGTATCTTTTCAAAGTTAACCGAAAGGCTAAAAGCTTGAATATTGGTAATTTCTTTCAAAAGAAAAAATTTTTCTTTATATAAACACATCGAGAGTTGTAGGCGTTGTATTCTACCTAAACTACTTAGAATACTTCTCAATTTTTAGCTATTTCGTTCTTTTTTTTCTAAATGTGTTTTTCTTACCATATTCCATGTTAAGGTAAAAGAAAGAAATAGGAAAAGAAATAAAAAGCGATAGAAACAAATTAAAAAACAAAACAAAACAAAACCAACATTTGACAGAAATTGCATTCTAACCAAAGATGACAAAAAAGCGTTAGAACAATTACTTATAACAACTAGAATAATGTTACACACACTTTCGTACCTCTCTATAAAACTATGGCCACTATGGACTTATTTAAACTTTAATAATGATGAGATGATGAACCAAGTCTTGAGTTTCTGTTGGCTGGTTAGTTTTTTATTTCCAAGTATATTTGCTTATAATTTTGCTGTTGCATTTCCCAGATAATTAGAAGTGAAGTAATAACACAAGCAACAATAAAGATGACGAAGACGACAAAGATGATGATTTCAAATGACAATGTCGAAAGAATGAGAGATAGAAAGTTGATTGATTTTATAGGCTTTTACATACTTGGCATAGAAATATTCCATTTTTTTAGAAAAATAATTAACTGCAACTAATCGGTAGAGGCTTTCTTAATAACTGTCTGCAGCATAATTCAAAATCCCTAAATAGAATTTAATGATTTTTCAATCATGTTGACAACAATTATAATTCTTTATAGTTTAATAAAACGCAGCCTGTGGCTTTAGATTTAGACATGGCGAAATAATTTGCCAAAAATCATTAGGTTCCACAAAAATTGTTAAACATTAAGGTGGCGTTTTAGTTAAACAGATTTATTCTCCATGTAATGAAAGATATGTTTTGTTGTGTTGTTTTGTTCCATTTATTGTACACATCATTAAGCTCGTTGTGAGCTCAATTTGGTAATATGGCCAGACATCAGCATCAATTCGCATAATATGAATGTTAATTTTTATAGATGTCGAGTATTGTATCTGTTGTCTTCATTTTCTTTAGTTCTTACTTATATTGTGTCATGATTAAGCGTGTGGCATTAATTTTAATCCTTTAACAAAAAAGGATAATAAGCTTTAGACTTCATCAGAGTCTGAGTCAGCGTCATCATCGTCATCACCATCAGCTATAGCAGCGACAGCAGTTTCATTTTCGGTGTGTGTATATTTTTTTAAGTCCAAATGATTTTATATTCACTCACCATAAACAACAATCATAAAATGCATCATAATCATCATCAATGCCACAGTTTAAAGCCAACAAGCAGCTATGGCTACCTCTTAGCCAACCAGCTAACTGGACAACCAATATCCAGCCATAACTTCATATGTTTTATTAGATATGAGAAACTCATTTGCCATTCTTTTCTAAAAAAAAATTAAAAAAAAATCATTACAACGACGACTAACAGACTACTTTGCAAACAAACCCAACAACACATTTTCCAAAGAAATCTGTTAAGGATTTTTTACTGCTAATTTTAGCTTCCTTGGATTCAAACCTTTAAGTTTGGAAATTGAATTTAAACTTTTATTTTCCGAAATGGTATTTTGGTTATGAAAGGAAGGATATAGGGAGTGGTTTTTGTGGTAATTTCATTAAAAGTGAAAGAAACTCCTGTGAAGAAGTAGATATCGCATACCAACTGTTGGGCTGAAAAACTAGTTTTCGTTTCATTGGTCAGCAGAACAAAATTGACACAGAACAGGACGGGCATTGGAAAAAAGTCTAATGATATTTCAGTGCATGTTTTATTGTAATAGAAAAAACAAGATATATCGAACATTTTGTCAATGCTTTAGTGACTTAAAAAATCAAATATTTTAGTGTCAATGAGAAGTTTTATAGACCATAAAGTAGTGGACTGTTTTAAACCAATTTTTCTCTGATGTGGATGGTATAAATATTAAGGAGATCAGATGGATCGAACTATCTATATTTTATATGAAGGGGGATAACGAAGCAGACCTCATACTCTAGGGATCCCCTTATTAGTCTCTTTGTTTTCAATGATTTCCGGCAGCCCGTTGACTTGTAATTATTTTTCTAGGAGTTTCCATAATCTCTTACCAAAGCAGTGAGCATCTCTTAAGCCTGTATACATGTGGTATCATTCCCTCACGTCATTAGGGTTAAAGATTCACCCATTGTATGGCCATTGTTCTTACCGTGCTATATCAAAGTGCTACGATGGGTTCTGAACCAAAAAAATTAACGGTTGATTGCTAGTTCGTCTGCTGCTTCATTAGCTGCGCTGCCTTTAACACACATCAACGTGTTACCTCATTTACCAACCCAAGTGAGTTTAGTTCAGGAACACACTGAAAATCGGGTGCATAGAAACTGAAACATTTCCACTCGGGATGCAGGTCAGGTTAGAGTAACTAGATACCTGTCCTTATCCTTCTCTCCATTTGTGAAATTTAAGTAAAAATGCCGATGTCTCGTACTAAACAACCGTTGTTTATAATCCATTCGCTATGTGCGTTAAGTGTAACCTGTCGATTCCTTTTTTCTAGTTACGCGTTCTATCGGCATTTTATTCTTTTTAAACTCTTTCTTAACACTTGGACTCAATGTTCAGCTCAAGACTATAGCATTTTTCTTTGAATATAGCATACCCCGAGGCACTTGAACCACAGGGCACTAAGTTAAGGATTTCCAAATTCCTAATATTTTTATAAACATTTTGATTGTCTTAATGGTGAAGTAACAAACAACACTTGATTTAAAAATCAGCACTGTTCGCAAGATCCTATTTAAAAATTGATACAAGATCGCGACTGAATAATAATTTATGTTAAATCGCATTCCTTTCAGTACTGAGTAAAAATGAATGGAAATCGCCACAAAGAGAAAAGAAATCGTCTTGACTTTTTATGACGTTTTGACATTTTTTACGTTCTGAATAATTTCTTCTTATATTCTTCGGTGCTATTATTTTATTTTAGCTATTTTATTTATTCTGTATGATTTTTAATAAGCCTTAAACTTAAAGCAATTTTTTATTTTATGTCGCAATTGTATCTTAATTGAAAATATTTTTACAATGTTGTTTAATCACTCGTTTAGTGCCAATCTCGCTGGGTTTAACGCATTAAGAAATTATAACTAAAACTTTACTTGCTGTCTGTCCATTTGCTTATTTGTTATTACCATCAGTTTTTGTTGTTGTTGTTTTCTTTGGTTGTTTATCTACAATTTCGTTGATTTTAACTTGAGATGCTGCTGCAACTGACGAGTTAATTTAAGCGCATCACATTCCTTTCAGTTTAAATACCCATATTCATACCTTCCTTTCTACCCATCTACCTACCCACTTAACTAAATGATTACCTACCTCCAGTGACCCTTCTCAGTGTCTCCTCACTTACCAGCAATCATTTGCTAACACTTTTTTTGTTTTCATTTATTCCCTGATTTTCTGCTTTCTGGAAAAAAATTGTTATTTGTTGTTTGTATTTGATGGTTGGGATTTGGTTTGTTTGTCCATTTGGTTGTGGCATTATTTGGTTTCGTCTGTTACGCTCTTCTGAGTTGTTTTATAATTGGAAAATTGTTCATTATTAACATCATAATTAGTATTAAGATTTCATCAAGAGGCATTAAGAAATAAAGAAGTCTTTTGCATAAAAGGCCAGGCTGAGTGAAAAGAAAAAAGATAAAAAAGCGCATCAAAATCAATTGAGTTTTTAAAATGGCGTTAAGTTTAGATTTTCAATTATATTGATTTTAAATTATGCATAAATTTTACAATAACTAACGTGAGTAGAAAAATACGCAGTTTCGTAAATTGAGCATGGTGTGTTTAAAAAGGCGCTTGATGTTGTTGATTAAAAAGTTATTTTGTCGTTTTTAAATAATTTATGAGATTATTGCCTCTTATTTTCGAAGGATTTAATTCATACAAAACATGATCTTAAATGGCACTCAAGGTTTCTCAGAGGACCTCGAGTCAATATTATTTGTGACCTCTAAAAGTATTACCTTTCTGTAGTGACTGTGAAAAGAATAGAGAAAAAGTTTTTTTTTGCTTTCACATTGAAATTTTATTGTGTTTTATTTGCTCAATTATTTATTTTATAAGAAAATTGTTTTCTTATTTATAAAAAGAAGATTTTGAAACTCTCCACATCTAATATAAAACAAGAAAAGCTTATTATGTTGTTATCTGCTTGTGTGTGGTAAGCTCGACTTTTGTTAATTCCACCACTAATAAGTTGTGGTGAGTGCAAATAATAAAAAAGAACGTTAATTAATATGTGTTTAGCAGCCACGATAGCGCCTAATTTTATTTAACCAAGAGTTCAATACCTAACAGAACTTTAAATAGATATAAAAATAATTGTTGTTAAGTTGAGGTGGTAGATGATTTGTTAAAAGGTGAACAAATGGAAAGGAGTAGTGCAAACATCCCGAAGGAAACTTATTTATTGGTGAAGGTTTAGGTTATGGCTTGGTTTTGGCTTAGGTGTCAGTCCACAGAGCAAAAAAAAAAAAAAATAATCTGTAAACAGGTGTAAACGCTTTTTTGTGAAATGAACCGAAAGCGATGAAACACTCAGTGGAGATAATATCTTTGTGTAATATAGCTAGTGAAATGAGCGAGGATTTGTCCTAGTAATACGATGCAGTCATTTAGAGGCGTATTGCGAACATATATAGAGTTGCTAGGCTTCTGTTAGGAAAAGGTTTCTTTTGAACGCTTACTTCTGTGTAAAATTCATGATTTTATAATTTGAAGAAATTTACGCTTGACCTAAATCATTATTGTAAGTTATAAAAAAAGAAATTGTAGAATTTCTACATGAACATTAGCGTCAATAATCAAACGGGAGCGCAGAACTACGGTTGCAGAAATTTAGTGGCAGAACCGATTGAAAAGCCATGGGACATAGATTTACCAGGCAGCATTTAAAAATTTGGGATATAATTTCTACGCACAAAACAGTTGCTGCACCTATTAAAGGTTTTATTGGTTTTCAGATTGAATTTCAATCGAATTGATTCAAGTATTTTTTAATTAGAAAATTGTTTTCGTGTTATTTTTTTTTGTTTTGATTCAGTGGCAGAATTGATTCAGTAAATTTTTAATAATAAATTAATCATATAATAAAGTCAGTTTAGTATTTAATGAAATTTCAATTTGAAGACAAAAAATGTGCAGGGTATTAATTTTTGTATACCAGTCATTGTCGATTTTTTATTGGCGTCGAATTTAACGGAGGGGAACCTGTTAAGAGCTTTTAGACTAAAAAGAGATGATTCCAAGTTTAACATCTAAGATACCAGGAAACGTATTATTTGCAAGATAAGTTAAGAGAATCATATTAATTGCATTAAACGAACAGTGAAGCTTTTAGCAAATGTCACGGATGTTGGATATTTTAAGGAATACTTTATCACATCGGTAGCCATGTGAACTACTTTGTAAGATTTCTTTTAGAAAATATGCGGTTCTTGGCACGAAAAATCTTTAAACGAGGTTTTAAGATAAGATAAAAATCAATGGGCATGAATAAAAATATGGATCATAACAAACCACATGAAACTTTGCTGGCAAAAAAAAAAAAAACAAAAAATTTAGTTCTCAAAAGCATCCGAAGATGTAAAGGCTGTCATAAGGAATAAAGGAGATTTAACACAGTTTTAAAGATTATTAAAATTCTTTAGCTTAATCTGTGTGAAGGAATTAAAATTGTCTAGCTTATGTAAATTGAAATAGTAATATATTGATAAAGTTAAAAAAACAAACACTTAAACGAATATTAAATTTTTAAGAAAATAAAAATGTTTTCTGAATACGTAAATTCTGATGAATTTCTTTTTATATTGTTAGATATTTCTTACGGATTTCTATCGGAGGTACCTGGGAAAATAGATTTACGACATGCGTTAAAGTTTATGATATTAAAGTGCGTATGGCAGAAAAATTAATGTAAAATAATAACTTAAAAAATAATAAAACGTTAAATTTTATAATATATAATAAAATAAAAAATAATAATAATAAATAAAAAGAAGGTTAAAATAAAAAGCTGATATGTCTCGATTAAAGAAAATAATAAAAGAAAGTAGCTCAAAATGTGTACTTGTTTACTGATTGGGAACTAAGGGACGATGAAAAATAGGCTCAATCTAACAAGTTTTAAATGGTTAAATTTTGACCATGATTTAGTGGAAAAATTTAACAAACAGGCGCAGTATAATATGAGCAAATTTATTAGGGACAATTTGAAGATGAATTTCATTAATGACGATGTGTCCATAAGAATTTCCTGGACGAACGCGAAAGAAAATCTTGGTGTTAAATATTTTGTTTTTATAAAATATTGAATAATAGAACTAATTTTATTAGATCTTGGGAAGGAATTATTCAAAAATCTACAAGCTGCTTAGTAGATGACAATGGATTTTTCAATCTGCAAAAAAGAAAATTAAACAATAGTAAAGCTAAGTCTCATTTAATGTATTTAATGAGTATAATTAATAAAAAATTCAATTACAAGTACCCTTTGAAAATTTTAATTTTGATAAAATTTCTGCGACAATTTTATACGAATTTTACTATATTAAAAATAATATCTACGTAAGTATTCTATACGAAAAGTATTACAATTACATTCGACACTCTTTCAGATGTATATCAGAGAAAAATCAATACAAATATCAGCTAAAGTCGCAGAATTTCCCATGTTATTTTTTTTTAGAATATAATAAGATTTCTATCACAAACGTTGAAAAGAGACTTAGAAATTCCTACGACTTGTGTGTCAGATTTCGTGTCAGCTACTTCATACAGTTTTGGGTCAGAACTCTGATCGTATACGAATCTATCTTTTTATAGAAGTTTCTTTCAAATATCTTAATGATAGCGAACAATTCTGCTGGATGGAGAAGCATTGAATTTTCTAGAAAAATGTGAAGTATTAATTGGTTGTTGTTAAACAAGATACCTATCAATAAAAAGTAATAAATTATTTAGTAAGAAAAAAGTTCACTGCATAAATTAAAAGTGACTAAGACTCGTATTATATTCCTTGATCTGAAAGTTACCCAACGTCCTTGTAAAGTAAAGAACGTTGCTTACCATTTCTTTAAAACTATTCGTAATATATGTTTAAATCGCACCAAAACAAGACTAAATCATTCTTTTATGTGCTTTTTGATTTTTGAACTAATTGCCAAAGTCTTTTAATTGCAAAGATATTGCTATAACTTTGTATTTTAATTGTATGCAAAAATTAGCACGATAACAAACAAAATCTTAACTAAAAATGCCATGATTCATTTAATGATCACATGAATGAGCTTTAGTGCGATAACCTTGCCGCATTCTATTTTATGTTTCCTTAAACAAATCAATCTTGTACCGAACAGAAAAAAAAAACACACATCCACTTTCGGACAGACGCAGTCAGTCTTTTCAATAACCAAACCATAAAATAAAAACGAATATTCTTTTAATTCAGTGCAACATCATCATCAAAAATCTTACAGAAAAATAAAAATAAAGAAAAGAACGGATAAAGTAAAACCAATAATAATGATAACATGATCAATGTTCATTACCTTTAAGCAATGTAAAGTATGAAGTATTACAACATACAAAGTGCCAATGAAATTTATCATATTCGCAAGCCTTTGTGTCATACCATCAAAGCTGAACTAAAGATAGAAAAAGAAAGAGAGAAAGAGGGAGACAGGTACATTAAAGTAAATTTTTCTTGATGTGATCAACCAATAATAAACTGATTGTTGAAACATGTAATGCACCACCAAAGAAAGACCTTTAGAAATCACCATCAAAATGCAAAACCATTATGACCATCATAATGATGAATGATCATTATCATCATACATGGAAGACGCATTATCATAGATACTTTGTTTTTCCCCATGCTTCTATACTCAAGAAATATAATTATTCTTTTTGTTTTTATTATCCAAAAGTATTTATGACGTATTTCTCATTTCATTTTTTCACTTACATGTTACAAAACATACACAACCTGAGATGGCATTGCTTGTGAAAAGACAAAAAAAAAATAATAATAATGAACGACATATTCGAGCAGTAAACAACATGTTGTAGACGACAACAAACATCTGAGCGCGCCTCTATGTTGCAATTGATGAAGTGCAGTTAAGTGTATCGAAATGCCAAAGGCTGTTGTTGCTATTTTAAGTACTTTTTTTGCAGCAAATTTACACTGGTCGTTGTGAAAATTGTGGCGCAATCTAGAATGTTAACACTCGTCTAATACTTCATTTTTTATAGTGACTACTACACAGAGAGAAAAAAAGTTTACACGTTTAATTGTTTAAAAGGGTAATAAAAATCGAAATATTTTTCCTTCCAAAAGAGATGGAAAAGAGTTTTAAAACAGTTTTAAAGGAGGTTTAAGGCTTAACATTTTTTTGAATTATGTCATGCTGAATTTTTTAAGCAGCAGCTGATCATACGTCTGTTGCTTATTATTCTAAAACGATGTTATATACGTGAAAGCAATAAAACGTTAAATTCTTCCAAATCGTAAGATAGACATTACATTTTAAATACTAAATTTTCTCCATAAAAATTCGAACTGAGTACCAGGCTAAAGACACAAAAAAGATATACATCTTCAATAACAAAAAACCGCGAACGAAATAATTCGCGTTTTTGCTAATGCATTCTCTACTACTACGAGCAAGCGAATCAAGCAGTAAACGTTTTCGAAACGTTTTTTCTAAAGTAATGAATTTGAATACTTATGAAAGAATAAAATAAAACTAACTTGCACTATCTTTATCATTGTTTCTGTTTTGTTTTCATTTAAATCTCCATGAAGAAGAAAAAAAAAGAAGACAAAGGTAAACGTTTCGTTTTATTTATTTTGTACCCTGATGAAAACAGCACTAAAACTTTAAAATTTTTCTCAGTGTCTTTAGCAGGTATTTTTTTTGCTTGTTTTTTTTTTTTTTTGCAATAAAAAAAGATGAGTGAGTGACTGTGTGACTGTTTAAATTTAAGTATTAGACCTAACTTTTAAACTTGCAACAATAATATATTATAAAAAAAAAATTAGTGAGCTTTCTTAGTAAAGTAGGTACTCTTTATGTCCCCGGGGATATTAACGATACTTTTAAAGCTTAACTTTATTTTTCTAAAACTATTTTGAAGACATGTCTCCGTATTTCGTTTGTATTTAATTGTGTGTTTTGTTGTTATTTTATTGATTTTTTTTTTCTTTTTTATAATGTGAACATTGATTGTAAGTTCGCAATGTATTGTACTTGTTGTTGTTGTTTTCAGTAAGATTTCATGTAAAGTTTTGAGTGCATACGCATCATGTAGCTGTCGCTTTAATGATGACACACATGCTAACTGGTTGTGTTGTTGTAGGATACTAACAAAAAACAAAACAAAAAAAACAATCACACACTCTAGAGAAAACCTGGAATATAATCTACAATTTCAACATGTATGATGTTTCCTTGCTGATGAGTTTGATGATGATAAATCCGCTTATTTTTTTTATTAATTTTTTATAACGACAAAGATCTGCCTTATAATTTAAAGCAGGGACATTTTTATAAAGCTATATAACTAGTTATTGAAAAGAATGGTTTAAAGGATTAAAGCAAATCTTGCTAAATACATAATTTATTTTTTAAGATCCTTTTCTGGTTAGTAATTTTAGTATGTCCCTGCTTCTTTAGACAAGAAGTTTATAATTTTCATAATTTCATAATTTTTTTAATATCTAAATGATTGATTTTTATTTCTTAAGTTAAATAATTTCATGAACTGTTTTAACAGCACACAAAGTTATGCGAGGGTTGCCTAATAATGCACTTTTATAAAAGAATTATTTATATGTTTCAAGTTGTTTTATCGGCCAAAAATAAAAATATGTTGTTTAATTGTATTTTTTTTAAAACTTTATAAATAATAAATTATTATTTTCATTTGTGTTGGTTAATATCCAGAATTTGTGAAGGATGTATTGGTTTATTAACCATCACTAAGGGAGGACCCTCGCAGCCAATAATTGTCATTTATTAACTTCTGCTTCTTATTATTATTTTTTTTTTTTTTGTTGATACATGTCTGTTTGTTGTCTTTGGCTTGTACGCAATCATTGCTTACTTTGTATGTCGTTGCCACCTTATGTGGCATGCGGGTGTTAAAAAAGTTCTCATTTTTTTGTTTCTAAATTTTTGTTGTTAATTTTTTAACTTGCCAACAATTTCTAGATTTAAGCTTTATATTCTCTAGCATGTTTTAAAAGTTATTTTTTTAAGTTCGTAAATCTTACATTGTTGCACTCATTCCTTTTGTCTTTTGTTGTTGATTGTACAAGTTATTACCAGCAAAATTTCATTTGTAATGTGTGATATGTTGTAACTTTTAGTTGTATTAAAAAATTTTTTTGTTTTCGTTTTTAAATGTAATTTAATTTATTGCTGCATTTATCAATATTTTTAAAGCTTTCTGATATTAAATAAAAACAACAACAAAAATTAATTAAGTGTGAAAATGATTAATTGAATTGGTATAGATTTTTTTTAAGAATATTTATATAAAGAATATAAAAGAAGTGAAGGAAGCACTAGGTCAGATTTAAACAAAAGTTATTTAAATTGTGTAGTTTCAAATACAAATTATAAATTCATTTGAATTTTTTTTTTATTATTTTGAAATGGAATAATAATTGAATACAATTTAAATAATTTTGTTTTCTGTTTCCTGAAGATGCCACCCAACGGTTTTAATTATAAAGGTAAAAAAACATTTAGATATAATAGGACTATTTTATATTATAAATTGAAAAGCATTTTTGTTATTTGGTAACACTTATAATAAAAGACTTTCATTATGTCCTCTAAAGCGGAGTTTATGCTTGTGAATCACCTTTAATCGACAAAAACTAGACAAGCTAAAATACGCTTGAAATTTTTTTTGAGTTAGTAGAGCTATGTTCCCAATAAGTTTTGTATTAAATCTAAAGGGTAATTCATATAAGGCGTATAAACTTATCTTTTGAACCGCCATAGGCAAATCTATAATTATTACAGAGCATACGCATTATAAAAAAAATTAACCAAAGCCGAAAAAGTAAATTTTAATTGATTTATAACATCCTCGGTTCAAACCCTGGCTGAGAAAAAATTAAAAAATAATTTAAAAACACGCAAGGCACAGCGCATATACATTCATGCCTAACTTATCAACAGTTAATATGATACTGGAACAGCATTTATAATGTTGTGAGGAGTGATTAAATGATTAAAAATAAAATTTGCATTTCGTAGCAACAAATGTTCAAGACATGTTGTAGATAAAACAACAAAGAAATGCTTTGAGGTGTATGTGAATTTCATCCAACCAAATGAATATTGATTAGTTGGTTAAATGGATGATATTTACAATGTACACAACTTAAGGTAGATAGATGCGAAGAATGCTGATGAGGGATTTGGCGGTCCTGAAAATGACACATTACATTCTGCCAGCGTCTAATTTTTCTTGTTTTCTTTGGAAACCGTCCGCATACATTTGAAAAATAAAATTTCTTTGTAAAAATTAAATTAAAAAATGAACCAAGGCCGAAATAGTAAATTTTAAAATAAATACATATATTTGTTTGACGTTCAACAAACAGTTTTAAGTCTTAGTGATGGCCCAACAATAAAACTAAAATATTATTCTAATAAAAAATGTATTAATTCTTAAAACAAGATTGAGAACAACAAGCGTAATAGGGCTGATAGTGGCCATGATAATGAGACACTGCAAATTCGTCACTCATGTCATGCCTTTTGTGCTCTTCTCTTCTTTTATTACGTATTTACTCTCTCTTTTTTCTTTTTTTGCAGGTGTCGCAAATGGCTTATCAAAACTGATTCAAGTGAGCCGATCAAGGTTGCCTTCCTAACCTAACCTATGCTAACCGAGAACGATAACTTTTATTAAAATAAAGAAAATTCATAAAGCTTTTTCTCCCTCCAAAATTAATTTAAAAGAAGTTAAATTTAATCCTAAAACCAATGTGAAGAATTTAAGTCCCTAAAGAAGAGTATCATGATTTAATAAACTGCATCTTGTCATTTCTATTCTCTTTTAATCTTATAAATGGCAAAACATTTCTCTTCATCTGAAAAGTCTTTTTTTGTCTTTTTAAAACAGGGCCCTTTAATAAGTTTTCTAAGTTTTGGTCAACAGCCACTTTTAAACTGGCAAAAATAAGAAGAAGAAAAAAAAATACTATCAATTTTTTGTTTTTGTTTACTTAAGTTTGAAATTTCAATGGTAAATCTAAAAAACATTTTGAGTGAATGATAAGTGACAGTTTTGCAACAAGGCAAAACAGCGTAAAATGTCAATATATTCAATTGACAATTGCATGCAACATACATGTGAGGACATCGACTAGAGAAGTAGTAGCATCAAAATAATAAAAAACAACGACAATAACATTGAAATTGAACATGAAATTTTCTCAAAACAGTAGCGCATCTTTTAGATTTATAAATAGTTGAACAAAAACATAAAAAAGAGAAACCAACAGACCAAGGGACAGTCATCGAGTAAGCCAAGTCAAGTTGTTTGTTTGTGTAGCATTTCCCAACAAAAAAAAAAAAAAGAAAATAATAATAAAAAAATACACTAAAACAATGTATTTTACAAAACGTTTTATTAACAAATTCCCTTTTGACAGTTTTACTATTAAGTTACACACACACATACACAGCCTTAGAAAAATTGAAATCGAAACAACAATAAAAAGAAAATGATTCAAGTACATGACTTTAACAAAAGGACTTTTAGTTTTATTTGCTTCGTTGAATTCTTGTTCAATGTTTCTCTCTTTTCTATTTCATGTTGCATTTTTTGATGTTGAAATTCTCCTTTAATGTTTCTTTTTCTTTTTGTTTTTTTTTTATTGCCTTCTAAGTGTATTTGAAAGTTACAATATGTTCCTTTAGGGCATTGATTTGTACATATTTTTGTAGTGTGTTTCTTTCCTTGGCTACTGTTTTCTTTTACTAAAGACTACTGTCTGTTTGCCTGTTTGAGAAATATTTGGCGTTAAGTTTTGTTATTCGTCGTATCAAAAAAAAAAAAAAAAAAAAGAAAGATAATTGGAAATGTTGAACTGAAATTAATATACTTTTTTTTTAAACAAGTTTTAGATACGACCTTGTTTTGAGTAATATCTGCGGCTTTCACGAATGATTGCTTATAGCGACTTATTTTGTTGCCGGATTGTTTTGCTAATACATTAATATATATCAAGATAGATCCAAAAACATTAGAAAAGTTAAATTAAATTTGATATTTTGCTTTAAAAAGCAATTTAGTTTCAATGTGCATTTTAGTATAATTTTTTTGTGTCTTCTAAAAATTAAGTCATAAGACATAAATTTGACAAAGATGATTAACAACTTTATTAAAATTTAAAGACAAATTAAAACAAAATTTTTTTTCTTTGATGATGAAACGTCAATAATGTCAAACTTGCATCGAAATTTGATTTAAAAAATAATCCAAAAATATTCTTCTGTGACACAGATATTTAAATAAAATATTTGGGCACTCAAAACTTAAGAAGTTCTTTTTTAAGTTTCGGATAAATTTTCTTTACTTTAAAAGTAATAAATTTTGGATTGGAAAAAAGTCAAAATAAACCAACGTTGCATAAGAAGTTTTCTAAATAGTCAGACGGTCTGATCTGTTGATAAAACTTAATAAAAGATCGTAGAATTTGTAATATTAATAATAATAATATTGTATAAGATTGACATTAAAAAGATGTGTCTGTATACGTCAAAATAACTTTTTAATTGGAACACCCATTTATCTAATATTTTACATTTTAATTACTTCTTTCTGGTATTGAAACACCCTTTAATTTCTTGAGTTTTATAAGGAAACATCGTGATACACAGTCTGAAAATTTAAAATCTGCCAACTACACAGTGTCATTCTAGACAGTGACTCTCTAGAGCTATATTTTGGCCTACATTTGGCCAGCAGGTCTAGTCTGGCAGATTCTCCACTTTCGCCGTCAAATTATTAATTCTATATCCTTAATTTTTATCTCTTCTTTTACGTCTTTATTTTCTTTCCTTCTTCTTCTTTCTATTTCTTCTCCTTGGCTGTGGCTGCATGGCTGCCTAACAAAAAACCTAAAAAAAAAAAAAAAAATTGGAAGATTTTTATCAGAACTATGAATAGGAAAACGATCGATTAATTTCTGTACGTCGACGTTTTATATTAAATTACTTACTGAATTATGAACTAAAAAGTCTCTCACAGTCGATTAGAGAACAAAATGTTAAAAGATGATAATGATTTTTCAGTAAAAGTTTGTCTGAAATACTTTTTTATATAAAAACCTATTAACTGGCCTCCAATTGCTTGGTTGTGCCAATTGATTGACTTTATTAAATCTAAAAAAAGTGAGTTATTGAAATCAAAATTTGGAGATAAGTTGTTGCAAAATATGGACCTATCAATTGGATTCTATGATCGCGCAAATTTACATCTTTCTATTACTTTTTATAGGGTGAAATAAAACCAGTGGATTGTGCTGTAAAACAAGCAATAATTGATGTCTTTTATTATTTGTTCCATAAGGCTAGTAGTGCTAGAATAAGTAGCCAAAAATTGGACGTCCAAAATGCGCTTCCTCAAGAACAGCCGCAGGGGTCAAAAAGTTCTTGATTTAAGTTCTATTGGGTTTAGAAAATACACTTTTTATATTGATGTTGGATCTTAAATAAGATAAAATTGTTTATTGTTTTTCCAACAAAAGTTAAACGAAGTGTTGATATTTAATAAAAATGCTGAGTTGTGTGGGATAAATTGAGCTGAATAGGTTTTAACTTTACCACTAAAAACTGTGGTATGTGTTACCGAAATTAACATAAAGTTAGCATACATGTTGAGCAGCTTCGATGACTGGTTGATTAAGGTATTTAATTGTTTGTTAAACAGAAGATCATGGCCCATATTCATAGTTAAAATCAAGTCTACTTTAAGGGAACTAAAGTTGGTTTTACTTTAGAGTCGACTCTAACTCATTCATAGACAATTTAAAATATACTTTTGGCGTTAAAATCAGCTCTATATTTAAAACTAGCTAAAGCTGTCTTTAACTCATTTTTCCATAATTATTTTATTTGGTTTAAGAATACAATACTCTTTATCTAATTTTTATATCAAAGTGAACAAAATAACAACAGGGTTACTTTTTTCTAATGTTTGTTTAGAAATTGTATGAAAACATTTATCAAACTAGAGTTGACACCCAGTTAAAGTCGATTCGACTTAAAGTATGCTTTATTTTCGACTATGAAAGCAAAAAAGATAATAAAAGCTTTTTAGTTTAGAGTATAGCAAGAGTCTAGTATATAACTATGAATATGGGCCCATGAGTTAAGTCCCAGTAAATTGTTGAGAATATAAAACGTGTTTTTGAGAGGTCTATTTGGTAGAGTTGTAAAAAGGCGAATGATTAGAATGCAGCAGTCACAAACCTTCTCGACTTTCAATTGAAAAAAAAACTAATGTTTTGAAGTCACGGTAGATGACTTGGTTAAAAGCCTTTATTGTAAAAACAAGAAAATTGAGATCAAAACCTCAAAATAGTCTTAGTTAGAGACTGAGTTGGTACGAAATTTTGATTGCTAAAATAGAGCGAATCTCTAACAGAGTATTGTGATCTTCAAGTCTCACCGAAGTAACAGACTATTTTGGGCAGATGGCTACATAAGCTGGTTAAAGCACATCTTAAATAAATGATAGAAATAGCCAAAGTGAAAACAGAAATGAAAGTATAAAAATAAAACAATTAAATTTAAGTTTGCAATTAAAATGGACCCCTACATTTGAGAAGCAGAGAAACCTAACAAATTTTTGTTTACCTTAAGAGATACTTCTTTCCAAAAACAGAATGGGTGAAAAGCAAAGGTCATAAATTTATTATTAAGCCGTTGCTTGAGATTTTTACCGCTTTCTTGCCGTCATTTATGCCTTTAAAAATCTGATAAATTGAATTTAAATGAATTTATCTTCACCTGATTTTTTAAATTCTTATTTAGGCGATTGAGGTAGTATTCCATTAGATAGCATAATGAGACAAGACAGCATACATTTGTGAGGAAATATATAGGATAATCAGGTGTCAAAGATGCAACGCAGGAATATATTTTCTGAAAATTCTTTTATTTATAAAAGCAGTTGGCACTGAAGATTGTTCATTTCCCACATATAAATTTTTTTACAGTTTTATATGAAATTCATACTAAGTTTAATTCTTCCTTAATAGGTCGTGGTTATATCTATAAATTATAAAAAATTCATAAAATTTTTAACTTTCCAAAAATAAAAAAGAGATTTTTTTTAATAAATCAACATATAAATGAATTTATTTGTTAAACTTAAGTATCTTTTAATCTAATCTACAATATCTGCTTAACTCTATAATGCTTTTCATTATCATATCATTAAGCAAGCTACGAAAGCATTTTTTCTTTAAAAAAAAAAAAAAAAAAACAAAAATGTTAAAAACATTCTTTCATCTTTTAAACAAAAAATATTTGATTAACTGGTTTCATTACGGCAACATTGAACCAAAAAATAGTTTTGGCAACTGTTGTATAAAAGCCAAAACACAAAAAAGAAAAAAAAAACAATTCTGGTTGCAACTGCCACACACTGCTTTGAAAATCATATAAACTCATTGCTCATTGATGTTATTCGTATTTCTGCTGTTGTAGGAAAGTATTGTAACAAAAAATTACAAAAATTACAATAACACCAACATACATTTCACTTTATACAACAGAAAGCTAGAAACCAACCATAGTACGAGCAAATTCAAACATTTCAACAGATACTTTTACAATAAAATACATTTCATTTTAACGGTTCTAACATTTGAACATTTTTACGTTGTTTGTTTAGATTTATAACAATTTAGCTTGATTACACTATTTTAGTAGCAACAGTAACTACAGCAACTGCAAAAGCTTGAAAATTTTTCTATTTTTCTTTTAGCTTACGAAAACCATAACGTGACCTAGAATTGTTGCAAAAGCATTTTTATTGTATGTTGGTGATCAAAGTCAGCAACAGGATAAATTAAAGAATCAACTACTTGCAGCAATATTACCCCTATCACTATGAATTGCTGTATGTAACTACCGACATCTGATACAAGCATAAAAACAACAATGTAACAAATAAAAATAGGAAAATAAAATAAACCAAAATATATGCCACATGTTGCAGTAATAATGTTTAAGTATATTATGGACTTGAACCAGTCAGTTAAATATTTTCAAATTATATGTGCCACATACTGTTAAACTAGTATCTTCAAGGGGAGCAAAAAAAAAAAAAAAAAAAAAAAAAAAACAGTACACAAAAAACTAAGAAAAGTACACAAAAAACCAAGAAAAGAACACAGTGTAGTTATGTAGGTGGTCGTAATCTACACTTAGAAAAATAAAATAATTTTTTTATATCTTGTGAAAAAGTGATTTTTTTGAAATATTTTTATAAAAAAAATTATGTCACAGAAACATTTAAGAAAATATGCTTTAAAAAATGTAAACAGGTTGGTGTATTTACAGAAATGCTGCTTTTAAACGTAGTATTCATTACGAAAAGTAGACACTTTATGTGAAACAAAATTGCCCGCCACTTTGTCTGCGAGTCATTTTAGAATTTTTTAAAATTCAAATTTAGAAAAATGTGTCTTTAAATATTTATTTTAGAGTTCTGTAAGCAGTGTTAAAAATTTTCTATCTATAAAAGTAAAATGTGCTGACAGTGTTTTTAGTTCCATTATATGAGTCAAGTTGTGTGCTTTCACATTTTTATTTTTATGAAACGAAAAGCACTTGAACTAAGGTTTCAAGGAACCTCCTCACAAGATTTTATTCAAATCCATCCAGCAGTTTTTATGTTATGCAAACACAGACAGACAAAAATTTCCAAAAATAGGTGTATTGTATTTAATATCGATTACTAACTACAGCTTAATTAAAAACAAATATTTCATGAACAGATAGAACAAATTTTTTGTTAACTAAATTTTATTATTTCTTAAAAACAAATAAATAAATGATTTGCCAGAAACAAATTTTTTAACCCTTTGTACTCCTAACCCTTGAGCCAGATTTATTTTCTCTATATTTAAAAAATGATTTTTTATATCTTAAAAACCACGTGATGACTAAAAGTAGCAAAATTTTTATTTGGAAATTTTCTTTGAAATTAAGAGTAAGAGCTCTAAGAACCTTACTAAGCACATAGATTTTTTTTAAGTTAAGAAGATATTTAATCATTCGTCTTTTGAAATTAAAAATGAAAGGTAATTTAAATCGTCGAGTTAATTTTTTTTTGCGAAAAAATATATAAAATAAAATATAAGAGTCTGTAATGCCTGGAAAGCTAGTTTAATGCAAAGTATTATATAAATAAAAAAATAAATTAATAAGACAAGTGACCTTTCGAAATAGTAAAAATTCTTGGTGAAAACCACGTTTAAACCAGATGTATTAAAGGCAATTAGAATTTCACCCCAGATTTTTTTATGGTAGATACAGAAACACAGGCAAAAATTCATAAATTTCTTTAAAATTGCAAGAATGTATTATTCGACTTCGATGGCAGCGTGAAACCTTATTACGACCCCAAATCATGAAAGTCACAAATACTCTTATTTTATGAAATGCAAAACAGACAAATAATTTTTTTTGGTAACAAAATTAAAAATATTTTAAGAATTTTTGTTTTGTTATTCATAAATGTCAAAAAGAAACCAACACAATTGTCTTATTGGAGTTTGCGTTAAATTGAAAACTTTTAACATTTGTATGAAAAACAATAAAAAATGTTTTAATTATTTTGAATTTTTTTTGTAATCCACATTATTTTAGCATTGTGTTAAGTTTTACAGAATTAGATCCTAAGGGTAGCCAAAGCTACGACTGATGTTACAAGGTAGATAATGCTTCTTTCGTGTTATGAAATTTTCAAAGAAAAAAAAAGAAACTTTTTTAGATTACCTTAAAATCATTGGCGCACTTATGTTGTCTTGTTTTGCTTAGCCAGTTGTGTACTTTTGCAAAGCAAGAATTTTAACAATGATGTAATGCCCAACATATTTAGAGGTTACTTATATAGATAACAAAGTAATAATACCAATAAATAGTATAAAAAACACTACAAAATTTAATTTTTGTGATACGTTGTAATAAAGCAAATAACAACTGTCAAGGTAGCACTCAATAAACTTATTTATATTAAATTTCGCCTTGGATACTAAGAAGCCTTTGTGGCCTATCCAGAAGCACCCTAAAGCCTATGGGTCGACCGTTCTCAACTCTACTCCAAAATGCCTCCGCTTTGCATCTGTGAAAATTCATTGGGATATCTTCAGTGGTTCATGAGATACCAAAATTTGTCCAAAATAAATCGAGTTCAAGCAACTGTCTTTTGTCAAAATATAAACGGTATAGTAGACTCCTGTAGGAAAAGTATATCCATATGACAATTTCGCTTTCACTTACATAGCTGATTGGTGATTTTTTACCTATTTTTTTTTTAGAAACTGCAGACACTTAAGTCTAAAACCAAATTGACACAATGAGAATTGAATATATAATTTTTGTTTTATGTTTGCTTTTCTTTTTTCATTAGTTCTTTCTAATACATTATATGAGTTTCCTAAAACAACGCTAAATTAAAAGAATGAAAAAAAATTAATAAAAACGAAATAATATTTTTTAAATAGTTTTTGTTTAGAAATTCATATTTCTCTTTATTGATTGATTTTAATTCTTTTGTGTATTCATTTGGTCACTTACTTTGTTGTTGGTTTTTTTAGTTTCTTAACTTCTTGCTGTTTAGACCTGAATTTTTTTGTTATAAATAAAAATACCTTTTATTTACAATTTTTCCCGACGTTTCGTAGATCTTTTGTCTACTTTTTCAAGGGATCGTAAAATTGTGGGATTTTACATTTAAACAAAAATTTAAAACATTTGGACTTTTAAAAATTATTTAAAAACAAAACAAAAAACAAAAATAACAAACACATCTTAAAATTTAATATCACAGTTTATTTAAAAATTATTGCTTAAAACCACTCTGTAGCTTGCGTTTATGTTGATTTTAATTCTCATTTAATCTATTTTGCCTTTACAGAGTTTGTTATTATAATAATATAAATTTAGAAATGTAATAATGTTCCTTATAAGACGGTTTGATCGATTAAAGATATTTGAAACTTTATAAAAATTAAAAGGTGTCCCCATTGGGACGTGATATTCATGTATATTCGCTTAATATTTAAACTGCAACATTAATATCTTTTAAAACTTATGTAGTGCTTGCTATAATAACAAGGAATAAATATAAAACCGGTACCTAAAAACTTCAAATTAAATAGAAAGCGTTCTTGTTTGAGTCCATCCCGCACTTGACAGATTTATTCAAAATAAATTCGAATGTTATAAAAAATGTAAGAAGAAAGGTCAGGTACGGTTCTAGTATAAAACAAATTTTAGTCTAAAAATGAAGAAAAAGCAGATTATTTTTTAAAATATTGGTTTTAATTTTTGAGTGTAGCTGCTTAACTTGAATTTGCTTGATTGTTTGTGAACAATCTGTAATATTTTTGTTGCAAGTTTTCCGTTATTGCTGTATGTGTGCTTGATTCTTGCAATTCACTGAAAATTGTTTCATTGCGAGGTTGATTGTTGTACAGGAAAAGGTTATAAAACTTAAATATAGTGTCCATGAAATAGGTTTAAGTTTAATTAATTGTATAATTTCGTTTTAAACCAAACAAGCTGCACAAGATGAAATATGCCCCAAAGGAAATCTGACAACAATGTTGTTTAAATGTTGTTGCTTATTTTAATCTGCCCTCTTGTTTTAACACGTAAGAGGTCAGTGGAGAGAGCGATAAAACTTTTTAATTTAGAAAAACGCTTAAATTAATAAGAAATTTTAAGCAATTTAGACCTATCTGCCGTTAAAAACATATTTACATCTTTATTCTCTTTTCAACTAAAATTTGATTCAAGAAAAAGTAAAGTTCATATTAAATATTGAGAAAAAAAGAAAAAAAAAAACTTGAAATCACGTTTTGTGAATTATTTTGTGTAATTTAAGTACAGAAATATATTCATACGTAGAACGTCAACGAATAAGTAGGCGTATTTTTTTTATTTCGATAATTTAAACAAACATCAAATAAATAAATGAATATAGTTAAATCATACTAAAATCATACTCAAATCTGTGTATATTGTTAATGCTGACATATATTTCTTTACAGATGTTTAAAGATACTCAGAGGAAGAATAACTAGATAATCGTGCTGTTTTATAAAAACCATCATTATCAAACTCATGCACATCATCAACATCATCATTGTTGTCATTATTATTATTACTGTTACTACTTTATCTTGGCACGCTAAAGATGTTGTTGAAATTGTGATTGCTATTGTTGTTGTTGTGGTTGTTGGTGGTGGTGGTTGTGGTGGTATTAGTATTGCATTTGGCATTGTTGCAATTGTTTTGGCAACGCATTTTACTGTTAAGGATCTTATTTACAATGATTATTGCTTTACCTTCTAAATTGAGGGAACATAGTGAATGCCGCTGCACAAAAATGTGTTAAAAGTGATTGCTGTGTCATTAGAATTTGCTAGATAACAAAAAGAAAAAAGTCTTGCAAATAATTTTAGTCTCTTTTCAACTTATAAATACGAAAGATGTGGTTGTGCTTTTTAAAAACAAACGTGTCTCGGGTATTAGAGGAAAAAAATATGTGGGAAATAATTTGTGGTTAATGGAAAAAGTAGATCAATGTAAAAAAAAGAAGCTCTCATACCAATGAGAAAGTTGGGTTACTTTAAGGAAAATTAAGTCTTTCTTCTGACTCTACTTAAGTATAGAGTAAAATTTAAAATAACATCAATAATCCTGAAGCCACGTATTTTCGAGAAAAAATTCTTTAGTTAGTTGGCGAAAGTCTACAGCCTTAAAATAATCATATAAATTGTGTCCTCAAAAATGTTATATACAAAAAAGTTTACTATATTCGGCTACGCCGGGTCTTATATACTTCAATCAAAAACACAAATATTAGCAGAGAATCTTAAAAAATATAGTGCTCAATCGTACTTTTTCTATGAAAAGTTTAAAGGCACATAACACAGAAAACATGAGTGAGCGTTAATTTTTTCCTTTTCTTTATTGTTTCAAATGATATGAAAATTTAGAGGCAGGCGTGGTGTTTTGCCCGCTGCCTCAAAGAGCATGGACCGATCTTGCTGATTTTTAATAGCAAAACTTTCGGAAACTATGTCTGATTAACTTGGCAAACTTTATTATATCCCCAACGCGGACGGACAGACGGATATTGCTCAATCGACTTCCCTATTCATAAGAACTCAGAATATATGCACTTTATGGGTTCGGAAATGCATATTGTAGAAATTACAAATGGAATGACAAACTTTTTCCGCCTGTTGTGATGGGTATAAAAATTAAATAACTGACAGCTTAGTCTTAGAAAAATAAAGCTGTAAAAAAAGAAGAAGAAGATCTGCATAAGCGTTCAGTTGGCACGCGAACTACAAATGCATTCAGAGCAAAAAAAAAGATTTGCTTTGTTATTAACTATTACAAGTGGATACTGTTAACATATGAAAAAGTACTATTATGTTTCTTTAAAAAAAAGGCTGGTAATGTAGGGGCTGTTACTAGTCTTTAATGTGGCTTAGAGAAGTTACTGCGTGCGTCATAAGCTACTGTAGTAGACAGTTACTGCTCATGTACTCTCTGCTTACAGCAGTTGAATTTGATTTAATGGACATGGAATGACTGTTTCTGGCTTCTAATGTAACGATATGCCCCAGTTGTACGACATAATTGTGGAAGACATTTAGTTTTAGGAAATGAGTGCTTATGGCGCAAGAATTGGAACCCTAGATCATGTAATTTAACTCTGATTTTATTAGTATTACTATCGGGTTTTTCAACAAGAACTTTGTTTTCTAAAAAAAAAAAATTAAAAAATAATCAAAAATTTTATTGTGTTACGAAGAAAAAAGTTCGGCAATTATAAATGAAAACTGATACCTGACAAATATCCACCATGATCACGCTGATAGATGTCGATTCCTTCATCGAAGTTCCACATTTCCAAGCTCATCTTTAAAAGAAACGGCACAATAATGCCTCCAGACCACATACCGTTATACAGTGAGTAACACGTTGAGTATGCAAAGGCTTTTTAATAATCGCTTAAGGAATTTCAAAATCACAAATGCAGCGATTTTGCTTGTTGTCATACCCTTACAAGTGAAGTGAAACCAGCGTAATGTTCCTGAACAAATTTTCATAGTGGAATTTAATTATTTTAAAGCTATTTTCGAATTCATTTTAACAATTGTCAATGCATCTGCTAAAAACACGTTAAAAAACTAAATGTCAAAACTATCATGTTGTGGGTGTTGGCACAATTAAAACACAAAGTCCGTGTTGAGAAACCTTTTACAACTGAAAGGCTCTGCTCCATCCGTTTAGTCGCATAAAACGAATTGAGCGGACGAACAAGATGAATTAATATGACATAAATTCAAGCTAAGTTAGGTTAAAATTAGATAATGTTTGTTAAGTGAAGAGGTAGAGTTTTAAAAAAGAGAGGAAGAAATATTAATAAAAAGAAAGCCAGAAAAAGAAAGCGGCATATGGATGGTTGTAACTATTCGTGTCCGCCACCTTATCAAAAACAACTTATATAAGCCAATGAAAGAAGTAGATCTGCAAGCACTGTTGCAAATACTCTGAAGAGACTAGCAATCTAAATTATTCTCGATGATCCACGATCCTCCAATGATCCTCCTTGTCTAACAGTTCCTGCAATTATTGTTTGCCGGCATAACCATTCTCCTCGCATGATCAGCAAATCAAAAAATCAGCGAAGGGCCCAACATATTTCTAATTTCGCCCAGATCCAATCAAGGTCACATCAGTCTCGTGATCTGAGCAAATGAGATGCCATAAAATCCATTGATTAAGCAATCTCTGTATTATTTGCGTTTGTACCCATCTTGGTGAACCTATCAGCCACTAATATTTCCATGCTGCCGCACCTACGAAAAAGCTAATGTTGGTTAAAGATATCCGGCATTCTTAAACAAGACTGGATGTGGTGTAGATATACATTAGGTGATTTAATAGCAAACTGCCAGTAATTATTTATTTTGTCTGAAAATTTTGTTATATCGAAGCTAATTTGCCTCCTTTTCTTAATCGAAGATAAATCAGCACTTAGTAATAGTGAGTTCTGATATCCATTTTACGTTTGTATATCACAACGGTAAGTTAAAACTCAAGCTGGGACCATTTGTGAAGTTAAATTCCAGTGACTACATATTTAGCTGACAGATAAAATATCTAAAATTTATTGGGTTCTGTATACGTTTGCGTAGCACTTAATAATTCTTGATTAATATAATTTGCTTTAAGTCATTACGCTCACTTATTTTGCGAACAGGTTTCATATCTTAATTATTCATCTTATTCTTGTATCACCAAAAAAGGCTTTAGGAAGGAATTTAACAAACTACATCTCGCTATTGCCTACTGATTCTTCAAAACAATTTTGATCAGCTACGCCGAGTTATGATGAAATATATTACGTACGTGAAAGAAAAAAAAAAACTAAATGAATATTTCATATTTCATATTCGTCATATTTTAATTTAACGGAGGACTTCTTTGCGGAACAGTTTAAGCGTGCTTGTCATGACAACGTAAAATATGCAGCTTAGAATTGATTTTTTGAATTTCTAGATATGATATTTTTTTATTTAACACATTTAAAGAGTGTGTGAAAAGTACAAATTTTAAAGGCGTTAAATTTTTTGTAAAAGTTCAAATTTTTGCAAGAAAATGCAAATATTTGTAATTAGCACAAACTTAAACGAACTGGATACTTTTTCCAGAAAAAGTTATTTTTATAAAATATGTGACATTTTAATAATGTTGAAAAACTATTTAAAAAATTTTTGGGTTTTAAGTAACAAGTGGAAATAATTTTTTAAAAAGCTTTAGTTTTTGTGAAAAATCTTTTTTTACATAAAAAAGTGCAACCTGCCTTGTAAAATTTTTTTTGTAAAGTGCCAGATATACGACACTTTACAAAAATTCAATATTTTGTGGAAATACTTTTTATGAATAATCCAAGTGTAACAAATAAATTTTTTGTTGAAAAAAAAAAAAAATGGAATATAAAACGTGTTCTGAAAATTGCAGTTTTGGTATAAAAGTTCCCTGGAGGGAAGAGAACTGACATGAAATTGGTTACCTAATACGAAAAGAACTGGTCAGTCAATATTTGAGGGCGGCAACTGGCTCCCTTTAGCTCTTTCGATAATCTATATATAATGTTAACACTTTAAAAGCTATTACGTAAATCTCCTCTTTTCTCCAGTCAAAAATCATAAGTTTTGATAAGTTTGATTAGATTATCTATCTCAAATTTCTTGCAGGGTTAATTAAGAGTTATTGTGGGAAGGAATTTTTATTTTAAACATCACCTTGCGAATTTATTGTGGAAAAGTAAACTTTTATAAAAATTTGGATTAAGATGGCATTTTTATTTTTTTAATTTATGATCTGTTGGACCAAGTCAAAATTAGCACCCAACTTTTACCGTTAATTTACTTATTCCTGTTTCTTTTTTTTAATTAAAAAAAAAATCATCAAATACGACTTAGCTTTTGTTTATTTCCTTTTTTTATCGTGTTCGGTCGTACATTGCGGTACTTTAATAAAATTATCGCTCGTAACAAATTGAAAATAAAATCTTAAAATTTATGGTCTACATCTCAAATAACAGTTTAGAAGAAGCGAATGTCAGACAGTGTAAAATTCATAAACATTTTTTCATTCATAATCTTCACTGTTGCGAATGAAAGTTTGTTTGCTTGTTTGTTTGTTTGTTAACGTATGCACCTTTGTATTTTAGTGTGTTGCAGTTTAGTTTGATGGTAATTGTTAACTGCTTTTCATGCTTAAGATTATTTGTTGTGATGCTGTCGTTTGTTGGTTTTATTGTTCTTTATTTGTTGTTTGCATTCGAATAGCGAAAATAACCAGTAGTGGCCCGACGTTGGGTAAAAGATACAATTTCTGTATTTTTATGAGCAATAAAATCTTTTTTTATTCTTTTTATTTTAAGATTTTTTTTTTTGTAATTTTGTCTATATTTTTTTTTCTCTCAAATATTCGCACAGATTGCATGTGATTGTTTGCATAACCTCGACCTTAATGAAATCATGTTGTTGTTATTATTGCTGTTCAGCTATTCGTTGCTGTTACTAGGTGATGTCTATGACCAGTAATTTATATTTAACATTGGCAATAAAAAATATGTTTTTTGTACGCTACACAATACTTTCATCATAAAGACAATTTCGCTTAAGAAGGAAATTATGAATTTTTTTTTGTAAATTATTTTAAATAATTTATTTTCTAAAAATGATTTTTCCTGCTAATTTTTTGTTATTGAAATGGGTAGGCTATTTTTCGAGTCGTAATGGCCTCATGCGTTTTACCCCAACATATTTCTTTTGTACCTTCTGTTTTGAGTTGTTTATATTGAAATTGTCGTAACTGTTGCAGTTGTGTTTTCTGTTGGTGCAACATCGTGATTTTACAATTTATTTAATAGTTTATTTTGTTTTTTGTTTGTTCTTTCTTTCTATTCAATGGAAAATGTTACAAAAGATAAATAATTCTTTTCATTTTGTTTGTCGTTCTCGTTGTTGTTTTTTCTTTATTTAAGAAAATAGCTTTACTTATACCGGAAAACTCTCTTTTTTGGAGTGCAGCTGTAGAGACAGAAATTATTAAAAAAAAACCTATTTTTATAAAACATAGAATTTGAAATTTGAGCTTGATAAGATTAATACGGATACAAATATTAAGAAATTGAAGAACTTTTTTTATATGTTTCTCTTTTTTATTTTGTTTTCTATTTAAATCTATTGTCTAGAATTCACATCAATAACAGATGTTCATTATTATTAACGATGGTACTGGAAAATATAAAAAAAATAATTTTCTTTTTTAGACAACACCTTGGCTAATGAAAAAATTAAATAAAATCAAACAATAACCCTTGAACTTAATTTCTGTTATTATTTTTGATAATTCGTTATGCAAAGGGTTCTTCAAAGCCCTATAAAACTTACGAAACTGTTAAATAAACTGTTATATCTTGTTTTCACGGCACCGGCTTCGCTCTCTGTTTTTGCTTCACACTCTAATCGAATCAATTTGCTTCTTCATACAAAATTTTGAGAGCGAAGCTGGTAGATTCTTATTGAACCTACTTGGGAATCATGAAAAATTTCTCTCTTCTCTAATTTTTATCGCAAGTTTATCTGAACTATTTGTATAAAATGTAAACAAAAAGAGAAAAACAATATTAAAAGTGGTGTATTAAATTATGTATTAAATTACAAACATAAGTTATTTGAATATTGTTTGCAGACGTCCAATTGAAACATGTACAAAAAAACTTCATCAGCTTTTGATGGGTTAATTATTTAAAAAAAATTTCCTGATAGATCTCTTCAACAGCTTTTAAATGATACTCATATTGATACCTTAAAAATATATGGTGATTAATCTTACTTTTCTATGAAAAGATTAGAGGTCCATTACTCGGAAAATATGGGCGTGGGCCAATTTTTCCAATTGATACTTTTTTCTTATTTTTAATTCTTTATTGCCCTATATATATGCTTTTTTTTTTGGAGTTACTACACTAAACAAGATTAGTTCCATATGATATGGAGAAGTAAGAGGCAGGCGTGGCATTTTGCCAGCTACTGAACCGCTCTTGCTGCTTTTCAGTAGAAAAATTTTCGAAACTTTGTCTGATAAATTGGCGTACTTAAATTTTCTCTAGCTCATTTAGTGCCTTGGAAAAATTGCTTTCCTTCCTAACACGGACGGACAGACGTACGAATCGACTTCGCTATGCATAAAAACTTGGGGTCAGAAGTGGATATTGTAGAAATTACAAACGGAATGACAAACTTAAATATTCCTTTCTCCACAAAGAGTGAAGGGTATCAAAATGTTACATTTTCTTGATCATGAAATTCGATTCTCCTCTTAAAGTCCAAATTCCTTAACGTTTTCTAAAACCAAATTTTGCACATTTAAGTCAGAGTTCAGTGTTACAATACAAAATATAAAGGCCAAATTAAATATTTAGTGCTGTTTTTTTTTTTTTTTTTTTTTTTTTAAATCAATAAGCTTAAATTAAGCAATTTAATTTTGTTTAATTCTTTTTTTTTCTTCATGGCGAAATCAGATAATTTTTCTTAAATAAAAATTTGATTAAATTCATGAACAACTAAAAATATGAAAAATAACACGTAAACATGCATTTGCTAACACGCAGCGCCAAAACAATTGAGTGGAAAGGAAATTAATATTGTTTTAAAATGCCGCGTAGAAAATGTATGATTCAAATTGGCTAATTGAAGAAATCGTCAGATCTATTTTTGCAAAAAAAAATTTTTTTTATTCAAATTTTCTTGATTTCGTTTTTGAAATATAATGAATTTTGTTGAAAACTTTTCAAATATTTTTTGTTTAAAAAGTTAGTGAGCAGAAACTTTTAATATTTTCAAAAATTCCAGCTGGGTATATTAAAACACTAACGCTGATGTTGAGTCAAAACGTGTCAAAAGTTTTGTTCAAATACAACTTTTTTACAAAAAAATATTTTGGTCAAACAAATAAAACTCCACTAAATCTTGAAGATACATCTGACCTAGAAGCATGAACAAACATGATTAAACTGAGCTAAAGCAACATTATTATTAATCTAAAATAAAAAATACAACATAAATTAATAGACGGACAGATACAAACAGCGACAGCACAGATAGACAATTGAACATTTTTAAATGTCTTAAATTATGTGCCTCAAAAATAATTTCAACAGCCGCCACAATAACTTGTACATTTCAAATGCGAAAATAAAAATTGAAATAAAAGAAACGCAATAAACTGAGCCATTATGGCATTGAATAAAGAAACTATGATTGGATGTTGCCACAAACTACAAGATTTGACTGTTTACAAAAAAAAGCAAGTTAGAAACCCTTATCAAATATTTAAAATCTTAAATTAAGCATGACAAGTTATTTGAATAAGCATTAACTAGATTTGTATTAGCGCTGTAACAGCTACTACAACAACCAACTGCTGTTGCAGCCAAAAGTCAATACATTAGATGCCACTAAGTAAGAATCAAATATGTTGCATGCTTAAGAACAACACACAGCACCACTGCCAAACAGCAGCAGTTGATAAAAAATTGTAAGCATTTATAATGCACTCGTACACCTAGAAATTGACAACTGTTCACACTTACCACACAATATAATAGGCAACTTGTTGTATAAAGAAATAAAAGAGCATTAAATCCTTAAATTAACTATCGATTTCAAAACTTCTTAACAGTTGCAATGCCAAGCAGCATCGATATTACTTTCAACAACTTTTGTGGCATTATAACAAGTTTTTTTACTTTGCTATTCTTAGAATTATATTAGGTGCTATTTTCTTTCCTTTACATTAAATGCTTTCATTTTAAAACCGGCAGATTACTTATTTTTAAGTATCAATAACTTATTATTTTTACCACTTTTTTTTAAACTCTCAAGGTTAAGCATCAACTAAATAAAATGCCACAATGTTAACTGCCAAGTGTAATAATTCTAACACTCAACCGAGTGCAAAATGAAAAAAACAAAAAGTAACCAAAATTCGTAGGAATTTTTTTGTTGCAAATTAATACTAGTTAATACACTGAAAAAATAAACTTTGTATTGTTTCGATTCCCAATAATACCACAAATAAGGTAACAGGTAATAAAGTTTATTTTTTTGAGTGGTTGAACTTTTTCTGATGTTTTTTGCAGCAAAGTTTTCGATCAATTAATTTTTCCATAAATTTTTTTTTCGATAACATACATAAATTTTCAAACAATACTTTTTGGTTACACAAATTATTGATTAAAAGATATTCAATTGCAAAAACTTTTAATCGAATTTTTTTCCATATCATAAATTTCAAATTCATATTGTTTAATTACATAAATCTTCAACTAAAAACTTTTCGATAACATAAATTTTAGACAAAAAAATTTTGCAATTATATAAATTTTTGGAAAAAAATTTTTTTGAAGACATTTATTATCGATAAAAAATTTTTGGGTTACATAGTTTTCGATAGAAAATATTTCAATTGCATAATTTTATTTACTAAATAATTTTTTTTAAATTTTTGTTTTTTAGTGAAGTATCCTTCGATTTTATTATTTCTCTATAAAGAATTATACGATTATATACAAAATTTATCGATTACGTAATTTATGTATAGAAAATTTTGCGATTATATGATTAAGAAAAATGTACCGATTACATAATTTTGCTACAGAAGGTTCTTAATTACGAAATATGCTTTTAAAAGTTATTACAAAAAAATTTTCGATTACATAAATTGTCGATAAAAAATATTTCAATAAATTTGCGATAAAATTTTTTTCCATTACATGATTTCTTTATAAAGAATTTTAGAATTTATAGTTAATGTATGTAAAAAATTTGTCTATAACATAATTTATCTATAAAAAATTTTGCGATTATAAGATTTTTTTATAAAACATGTTCCGTTTACATAATTTTCCTATATAAAGTTTTTAATTATAAAATTTGCTACAAAGATTTTTTTTAAATTTTTCGATTACATAAAATTTCGATAAAACATTTTTAATAAATTTTTGATAAAAAATTTTGCAATCAGTTTTTGATAAAAAATTTTTTGATTATATGATTTCTAGTAGAATACTTTTCGATTATATAATCTCTTAATGAAAAATTGTACGATTATATAATTAATATATATAAAAATTTATCGATTATAAGATTTATCTATAGAAAATTATTCGATTGTGTGATTTTGCTATAAAAATATTCTAATTATATAATTTTCTTAAAGAAGGAATGAAATTATAAAATTTGTTTTTAAAGCTTTTTGATAAATGTTATTCAATTAAATACAATTTCGATAAAAAATATTTTAATAAATTTTCGATAAATAATTTTTCGATTACGTATATTTCAAGTAAAAATATTTGATTAAGTTATTTTCTATAAAAAGTTTTTGAATTACATACATGAATTTTCGTAAAAAAAAATTTTCGATTACATAAATTTTCGATATAAAATGTTTCAATTGCATAAGTTTTTATTAAAAATTTTCCAAAAAGAGATATTTGATTACATAAATTTTAAATAGAAAATTTTTGTACTCAATACTTTTCCAAAAGATAGTTAGTTATCTTTATAAGAAATTTTACGATTGCATAATTTATCTCCTAAATATTTTTCGATAACAAAATTTATTTATACAACATTTCACGATTACGAAATTTTTTTCCTGCAGAAATAGTTTTGATTATCCGCATAAAAATTTTTCATGTGTACCTTTCAATACTTCGAAACTTCAGTATTGTCGCTTTTTCTACTTTGCTCGTATCCTTCTTTTTTTATTATGCGAATTAAAGCATTTATTGTATGTTATAAACGCTGGCGTTTCGCATTTCATTTTACATTTGAATTTGCATAAAACAAATTTGGTATTAAATATGCTGGTTTCGATAAAAATCTATTTTGCAGTTAAGTTTTAGCTGTCATCATTTATGTGGTCGTTTTCCGCGGTGTTGCATATAACTGGACCCTCTTCCCCACCTTTTCCGTTTATTTCCATCGTATGGCGGCTGCATTCAAATTTGTTTTGCATTTTGTCGCTGTAAATTAATATTGAATTTGCAGTCTTAATTTTTATTTTGTTTAAGTGTTCAATTAATTTAGGTTAAATTCTGTTTAGTAATTTTTTTAGTTTTTATCTGGCCAAAAATGTTAATTGATTTTTTTGTTGGCTAAAAGTTAGAGTTTTTACAATGAATTTGCAAAGTTTTTTTAGATTATTAATGAATTGATTAATTGCAGTATTTTATAGACATTTATTATAAAATTATAAAGTTAATTTATGTGGGATTATAATAGAAGTAACAACGCCTCTTAACAAAAGCAACTGCAAAATTGTTAATAAATATTTAGTGTTTGCGTAATAAATAGATGAAGTGTTATTAGAGGAGTTTCTATAAAAATTAATAAATAAAAAATACCAATTAAAATTGAATAGAGTTATTTGAAAAAAATTTTTTTTTAACAGAAAATATGTTAAAATATGTTATGGAAAAATTTCGCAATTCTTACGGTTATTTATTATTAAAGCGTTAGGTGCATTCAAGGACATATTTTTATGTGTGGATTAAAATAAGAAATAAAAAATTTACAAATATTTAAATAATTTTCCATTTAAAAATGTTGATATAAAAATCGAAATCGCTGCTTTTACTGATGGCTATTAAGAAGTGCTAATTATTACCTTAAAAATATCGCTTCAAGCTTTTATCCGAGAATTGAGCGAAATTTCTATATGAAAAGTTAAAAATTATAGTAAACAGTAATTTTTGTTTGAAATTCATTATTAAGAATCGTTATTAATTATTCTTCATTCCTTTTATCCATACAAAACTTTATTTTTTTAACAACAAAAATATTTTTTGTAGTGCTCGCACAGGATATTTGAATCAATAATTATTAGGGGAAACCCGTAAACAAAAACTATTTTTTGCTTTAAAATTAATCAATATCCAAATTAATAAAAATAGTTTGTAAAGTTTTATAAAAGTATGAAAATAATAATATAATACTGAGGTAGTTGTAAATTATAGATACTTAATTTTTCTATTAAATTATCGATTACGTACTTTTTTAATAGAAAATCTTCAAATACTTAATTTTTCCATAGAAAATTAAAAAATATTTAAAGAAAATTAAGGAATACTTAATTTTTCTATAAGAAAACTTTCGATTATTAATTATTTTTACAAGAAGATTATCGGTTACGTAATCTTTCTTTGGGAAAATTATATAGGAAAATGATCCTTTACTAAATTTTTCTATAGAAAATTATCGATTAGTTAATTTTGTTATAAAATAATTATTAATTACCTAATTTTATCTAATTTTTCTTTAGGAATTTTTTCGATTATCTAAATTTTCTGTAGGAAAATTATTACTTGATTTTTCTATAGGAATATTTTCATCTACTATCATCTAATTTTTGCTTAGGAAAATTAACGACTAATTAATTTTTAAGTAGTAAAATTATCGACTACATAGTTTTTCTGTGGGAAAATTATCGATTGTATTATGTTATACATTTATAACTTATTTTTTCTTTAGGAAAATTATCGATTACTTAATATTTTATTGGAGAATTATCGATTACATAATTTTTCTACAGGAAAATAATCGATAACTTAATTTTTTTGTAGTAAAATTATCGATTACCTAATTCTTCAATAAAAATATTATCGATTTCGTACTTTCCTAATAAAAAAGTTATAGATTACTTAATTTTTCTATTGGAAAGTTATCGAATACCCAATTTTTTAATAGGAAAATTTTCGATTTCCTACTTTTTCTATAGAAAAATTATCGATTACTTTATTTTTCTATAGAAATATTATCGCCTACCAAATTTTCCTATAGGAAAACTATTGAAAACTTAATTATGAATTACTTAAATTTTAATTGGAAAATTATCGATTCATAATTTTTCTATAGTAAAACTATCGAATACTTAATTTTTCTATAGAAAAATTATTGATTACTTAATCTTTATTTAGAAAAATTATCAAATACTTAATATTTTCTTAGGAAAATTGTCGAATACTTAATTTTTATACAAGAAAATTATCGAATTATTTTTTTGAAGGTTTATCGATTACCTAATTTTTTTATAGGAAAATAATAATAATAAATAATAACTTTTTTTTGCGGAAAAATTATTGTTCGCTCACTTTTTCTATAGGAAAATTATCGATTATTTAATTTCTATATAGGAATATTATCGCCTGCTTAATATATGCTTTATTTTTTATAGAAAATTTATTTGGTACTTAATTTATCTATGGAAAAACTATCTACGAAAACTTTATTTTTTCTACAGGAAAATTATGGATTACTTTTTTTCTATAGGAAAATTTATGATTACTTAATTTTTATACAAGAAAATTATCAATTAATTTATTTTTCTATAGGAAAACGATCGACTACTAAGTTTTTTAATTTATCTATAATAGTATTATCGATAACCTAGTGTTTCTACTTTTATTTATCTGTTGCTTCACTGTACTAATTATTATTTATTATTTTTAATCAGAGCTTAAACGTTAACAGTCGGTAAATTTAGAGGACTTAAAATAATATCTCTTTGGGATTTTTTTGTTGTTATTTTCAATCAAAGTAAGCTTTTGCCTTTGCAATATTCAAACATATAACCCCAGAGTAAAGAAACGAGTGAATACGGGCCAGCCGGCTATATTTATACATTAAAGATGATTTAGCTATTCATTCCGTTAGCCATGTAAATCCTAGGACTTTCTCCAATGACAATTTATCAGTAGTAAGGGGGTGCTAAAAGAATGTTTTCCAGCTTGTTAAATTAACAAACGATAACGGTTATTATACCAATTTTTTTAAGAAAATGAAATCTTTAATTACGATCGCTAACAAATTTGTTGTTATTTTATTTATTTGTTTTAGTTTTTTTTCTAAAGCTGATACTAGAAGTTAGTTTTAAGCATTTTATATGCATGAAAAACGGCGATTTTGTTAAATTTCAATATCGTGCATATAAAAAACAACTAATTACCAAATAAATGTTTTATCTTGGAAATCTAAAGTTTAAACTAAAAACAGCACCAGCACTTTGAACTCTGTAAAAGCAACTGCTCCAAGAGAAAAATTAAAAAAAAAAACAACATCGTATTAGTAAAAGCTTAACAGTTTGTAATTTCATACTAGACAATTGAGGTGTAAAGAAAAACTTAAGAAAATTTTTCTGGCAGTCAAGTTGTTGATAAAAAAGAAGAAATAAAAATGAAAATATTTTACAGACCTATTGTACAGTATTTAACACCAAGTCACATGACTTAAAAAAACTGTATGAATTTTCCTTTTTTTGTCTTTTTTTAAAAGCCAACATCATCAACTCACCTCAGCTCAACTGTGACAAAATAAAATAACTGAAAATTAAATAGATGGAAGTCTCTTGAAAAAAATAAAATAACGAAATAAAAAAGCGCTAAAACTCTTTAACAATATTGTCCCAAATAAATGCCACAAAAAATCACATTTGCAAAATCTTTTTTTTTAACTTTTTTTTATTATGTTATTCTCTTTTTATTTGTTGCTGTTAGTTTTAACGGATTTCTATCTTTTGTTATGTTAAACAAAACAAATAATGAAAAAATTTACGGACTAGTGAAAAAAAAAAATAAAATAAAAAAACGAAAATTTAATAGGAACATGAAAGAAGTTGATTGAGTAGAAGCGAACATAAGAAGTTAGTATTTGCAAAAGATTTTGAAAGCCCTAATAGGCTTTTTAATTTATAACAATTTATGCAGACTTTTCTTCTTCAGTTAAGGTTTTTCACAGTTATTTTGTTAGCATGAGGTCAAGTTGTTAATTAAAAAATTGTGAAAAAATGCTAGATTCTGTATGAGATAAATAAAAACCCAGCTAAATAAGTTATTGCTTCTACCACGAAAAAAGTGTGGTGGATAGCAAGAATAAAGCAGCCAGGGCGGTTGCTGTAAAACATAATTTGTTGAGTCATGAGTTCAGCTCCCATCAGCGCCATAAATATAGAGAAAAATTATTATTGTTGAGTAGAAGCAGATAGGAAGATTAAGGCGCAAGTCGTTCAATTCTTAATAAGGTAAGGGGATGGAACAGCTATGGTCTTGTTTGTTAAAAAGGTATGGTGCTTGAATCCAAAGGAGTTAACTAGAGAAAGAGTAGCAATTTTTAAAAGTGTTTACATTTCTGAGCTGACCTCACTGTTTTGTTCCATAACCAATTAGACAGCTAATAGCTGTTTTTTATAATGAGAAATATCTGAAATTAAAAAGTAGTAGTTGTTGTTTTTCCAATTAGTTTTTGTTCAGTAATAAATTTTTATTTTAAATAAACGTGTTCTTTAATTACACAACTGTTGTATATGAAGCGAAGCTAATCAAAATCATGAGAAAGGCTATGATTGGTACGCTGTGCTTCAAAAATAAAACTTTTACTATTTGGTATCTCAATGAGATGGCATTAATCTTGATGAAATGTTATTAATTTATTCAAAGAAGCAATTAAGATTTGCTACCTACATGTGTTACCAAGAATGTGTTTTCTTTACTCTTAATTATATTTTATTTTGTTACTTTCTTCTTTTGTAACTTACAATGCCATCTTTAACATTGTAGTTAAAAGCATTAGGAAATTTTGCCGAAAATACCATAAACAGCCCAAATTGTTAAATCGATAAAAACAGAATTTTTGTTTGTTTAAAGACTAAATTTTTGTTTCTTATGTTTTGTATATTTTGCATAGTTGCGGTTTATTTTTAAAGAGGGTTTCTGCTGCCATTTTTTGCCTAAACTAATAGTTTTAGCCAAAATAGTAGAAATTTAAGCAAAAAAAGAAAAACCTAGATAATGTGTTTTTTTTCGTTAGTTAAATTTTAAACGTTGCTTTAAATAGCATCATTTGCACGCGGTTGTTTGTATTTTATATATTGTTGTTGCTATCACCAGAAACTAAAACAACAAAAACAAATAAATGAGAAAAAGTTGAATAAACGCATGAAAATAACAATCTGGTAAAAAAGAGGATGTACACCGTAAGAAAAATATAATAAAATTTATAATATATTGTAGGTGTATTTTTTAAACTATTTTTATATATAATTGGTTATAATTTAGTTAGGCTAAGGTTGTTATTTAATGTATAGGAAATAGTTATGTAAAATTATAAACTATTAGAACGTAGTAAAAAACACGAACTTAAGCCTAACTGAAAAGTAATTCACATAAAGAACACATATTAGCAACCAGTCGAGAAGAAAGAGAAAGAAAAAAATTTGAGTTAAGAATTAAAGAATTATATATAAAAAAATTAAAATTTTATTTTCCCTTTTAAATAAGGGATTCAACTGAAATTTTCATGTGAAAATTAAAAAAAAATCGTTAAATATTATAAAAATAATATTTTTTTAATTTTGTAATAAACAGAATAGAAGTGTTTTAATTTTTTCAGTGTATTTTTCAAACGTAAGGTTGAATCGGTTATTTTACTTTTCAAAGTTGTTGGTGTTTTCGGCCTTTCTCATTTTTTCTTTAGTTGTATTTTGCTTGTATCAAAAAAAGGAAGTGTTAACCTTTAGCTTGTTATGTGCTTAAACCACCTTTTTAACTTTATATAAAATTTTTATATACAAAAAAAAAAAAAAAACAAAAAGCTATAGAAAAAAATGGACAAAAAAAAAAATAATACAAGAAGTCCATGAAGATGATGTACATAGTTAATAGAAAACAAACCAACCAACCAACAAACAAACAACCTCAACTCTGAATAGTGTTAGATAGAAAACATTTTCAAATAGTTTATACTGAAACTACAAATTTTTCCGTTCTTTAATACTTAAAATATCCGATGTTGTTTGTAACGTTTTATTTTAGTTGATAAAAACGTTAGAAACGTGATTCAAAGTTAACAATACACCCATTCTTTTCTGTTGTCGCTTTGTTTTCTAATGTTTTATTTGACTATTTAAACATGCGGAAAATACTACAACTATTTTGTTGCAAATGAGCACTTTTTCTATCTGTTTTTAAATATAAAGGAATAATGAATTAAAGCATGAATTTAAAAAAAAAAACTGTGCTGTAGTAGTAAATGTTGAATATAAAATTATTTGAAATTTATAAAGCTCAAACAATTAATTTCTAGAAATTATTTGAAGAATTTTTTTAGAAAAGTGTTTAAATCTTAAAAATGTTTTACACAATTTAAACGGATTTATAATTGAAATACTGCTGTTTATTCGTTAAACGTTCTGGTTGTAAATTAAAAGAAAAATCATAACTTTTTTAATTTCTGACAGCAAGAACCAGTTAGGTGTTGGTTGATATGTTTGGCGGTCTTCAATGAGGGAAAAATTATTATTTATCCCCCTATAGTCAATAGTAGTCACTAAAAACTAAATAGTTGCCTTGAGAAATAGTATCTGTTGTCAACGGGTGATTTTGTCATTTGATTAGCAAATTAAATCTTATAATTAATTGCACTATTATCTTGTCAAAAATTGCATGTAGGATAGTGTGGATTAAAAGTGTATGTGTGGGACAGACTCTTTAACAGATCTGTACGATTTTATAATCTTTTGAAATAATTCATAAAATGATTTTTCCTATGCGATCAGAGTTGATTTTTTTGAAGATGAGGGGAAAAAAAACAACAAAATATTAAAAGTTTCTCCTATTTTCATCTTTTTTGTATAATATTATGGCACGTACGAAGCCATTTTGAAACGATTTTTAAAGTAAGACAGAATTCTGTCAGAGTTTTGAGGGATTAAATCGCACGATTGTGTATGATATTGAATCCTAGAAATAACTAATTATAGAAACGTAAGTGTGCTAATTTCCATTGAAATGAGCTTCAATAGTATTTGAACTGATTTACTTAGAATTATAATTTCGACACATGGGCAGCAAAAAAAAAATTGTCATTACTTTAAAAAGTACTTGACGTATTATGACTTACTTTAGTGATTGCCATATTTTGTTACTCCTTTCCAAAACACATTAAATTAGTTTGCAAAATAAGGAAGTAGTAATTGAATTATTTCTTTAAATTTAAAGAGAAAACCTTCAAATACGTACTAATGATCATTATTATTTTTAATCGATGTGATCAATCCTCAGTATTGATTAAAAAAGTCTGTTGCCTTTTTAAACTCATTAGGTTAGGAATCTAGTTAGAATGTCCTTCCGGCAAAAATGTTTAATTCCACACTTGATTACCTTTTCTGAAAATGTTTGCTAGGTGGAAGATTAAAGTCTAAGAGCTTCTTGTCAAGACCAACGATTGTACATTTGCGAGAGTTTTTTAAAATCTAAAACAAATCGAAAACTGGACATATAAAGACTTAAAAGCCAAATCTGATTTTTCCAGTTGACATATTATTAAATGTGACACGTCAATAAACATCCTAAAAAGGCTGCACGAAATATATCAGTTGTCCAATACAAAAGCGAGAATTTTAGAAATGCTTATTTTAATTAAAATTTAGAATGGGAAAGACATGCGAAACCACTCATAAAATTTCTTTAATGTTGTACATAAAATAAATAAATTGGATATAAAAATAGTGGTTGATCTACATACTTACAATTTCTCTTTTTTTATAGCATTAACGATGAATGTTCTGTCTTAAATTTTTGAAAAAAAAAAATGCTGGAAGAATTTCAATTCCAAAAAAATTGTCAAAGTAATACTATAACCGAAACAATAGATGCAAATGATTTAAATTCGCCAATTTGAAAACTGCGAAGGCAAGTCTCCTAAATTTTGAAAACAATTAAGCTTTCAGATATTCCGTATCTTTGGTCATATTACTTTCGGTAGCAAAAATTACTAAAGCCGAATTTAAAGTAATGTTCGCCAACAACAAAGCTGTAGTAGTCAATAAAAAAGGGCAGAAAAATTACTAACTATCTATCAAAGTATAAAGGTACACAATGGAGATTAATGAAACGTTTGAACACTAAAAAAAGGAATCATAGTCAAATATAAAAATCAACAAAATATCTAAATCTTTTTTCCTGTGAGAATATGTTACCTGCGAAAAAACCATCGATAGAATAATTTTTCGTTATTAAAATTATTGGTGAAAGAAATTAACTATTGGAAGACAAAAAAAATCTACACTTGATTTCAACTAAAAAGTTTTAAATTGAAATCTAACCGGTACAAAATATCTTTGCAGCATATGGGTAGACAACTAAATTTCCCTGGAAACAATTTATATATAATCCTTCAAAAATTTATTATCGAGTTTTTCGTTGAAACATTTTTGATAATAGTATTTTTTTACCCTTCATTACAGGTGGAAGACGGATGTATCTATTTTATTCCGTTTTAGTTTCTAAAATATCCATTTCTGACCCCATAAAGTATATATATTCTGTAGCGAAGTGTTGAAATCAACTTTGCCAAGGCTTTAGATGAGCTAGAACAAAATTTAAATACGCCAATCGGTCAGCCATAGATTCGAAAAGTTTACTGTTTAAAATCAGCAAGATCGTACCATGTCCTTCGAAGCGGGTAAAAACCACTCCTGCCTCTTATTTTTCCACATCATTTGGAGCAATAAAGTAACTTCAATCAAAATAAAACAGCCCATATTATGGGCTGATAGAGAATCAAAAATTAAAAAAAAAAAAAAACATCAAGTGAAAAAATTATGGAAAATATTTTTTAAGATATCAATATGGGTATGATTTAAATATTTTGAAGAGATCTTTCAGGAAGTGCAAAACATAGCATTATTACTTGTTTAATTATGAAATTGCAAAAAAAAAAAGAAAAAAAATTCAATAAGTAAACGTTTTAAACAGGAAAATTTTTAACTTTCATTAAAAAAATGGAAAAATTATCGACAGAAAGAAATAAATAGAAAAAGAAAAATTGTAGCAACAGCTTTCGAAAGAGTAATTTGCAATCAAAAACTATTCCGTCTGGCAAAATTTACGAAAGAAAAAAATTATCCATTTTATTTTTGAGTTTCTGTTAGTTTCTACAAATAGAGTTAAATAAAAAACCAAAAACAAAACCGAACAAGTGTGTGAAGAAATATCAGAAGAAATAATTATTGGATTGCATCTCTATACATATAATAAAACAGTAACGGGGACATTTCTATTCATGAAATATATTTGGAAATTTTTGGTGTTGGTCTAGATAGTAATCGATATGGAATACAAAACACCTATTTTTGGAATTTTTGTCTGTCTGTCTATCCGTCTGGCTGTGTTCGCATCACATAAAAACTGCTAGATGAATTTAATTAAAATTTTGTGTGGAGGTCCCTTAAAACCTTGGTTCAAATATAGAATACTCTTCGTTTCGTAAAAATAGTCATTTTGTGGAGAAACTAGAGATACAAATGTGAAGTCACTAAAACAGTTGTGAGCACAATTTATTTTTATAGTATGAAAATTCTTAACACTGTTAACAGATCTTTACCAAAAATATTTAAAAGCATATTTTTCTAAATTTGAATTTTAAGAAAATAATGAATGACACGCGCACGAAGTCACGGGACCTACTAGTCTAAGCTATAATCCTGGTGTTTATCAATTTTCTTTGACCACTCCTTACTCAGATAGTTAGATATAAATTGTTAATAATCCCTATAGAACTTTATAAACAGAAAAGTAAATCGAAAAAAAAAGATTTTGTTTTTAAAGATTTTTTTGCAAAAAATTATTTTATTATTATTATTATTATAAATTCGTCTAGTATTTGAAGAAGTTCACACAATTATTTTTTTTTATAGATTTATTCTTGGAGAATGCAATTGCTGACCATAATATTAATAAAAAATATAATATTGGAATAAAAGTTATACAATTTTTAATGGTATTCAAAAAGCTGAAAATCTCAATGGTAAAATTGGGTTAAAAGAGGGCAGTTTTAACGTGACAACATGCGAATATTTTTTCAAATATGTACAAATTAACTCTCATGGTCCACAACATTGTAATGTGTTCTTTTTTCCACATTTTTACATGCAGTAAGTCTTAACTTACCCATAAATACAATAAACTTGTTGCGAATTTCCACCTCACAAAAAAAAAAAAAAAAAAACACATATATATGTAATAAATTAACAAGCAAATAACTTAAAAAAGTTCATAGAGTCACAGTTTATAGTAATTAAATTACCGGCTGTTAACTTTTTAACATAAATAAATTCTTTTTCCTTAAACACCCAAACAAAAGATGACGACAACGATGGAAGTTAGTGGTGATGAAGAAACCTCTTCCATGGAAACAGACAAGTAGTTTTTCATTTTTAAAAAGAAAAACAAAATGAAAAAAAGGAAACTTTAAAAATAGAAATATCCGCCAACAAATAATGACTGGATATTAATCATGACAACAATAGCAACACATGCACCAGCAAACTGACAAACTAAATGTTTTTGTATTTTTGGAGGGATAATTAGCAAGTTCTAGTATCTATTTGCCTTGTTAAATGCTACAAATAATTGTGCGGCCAACAACACAGCCACCACAATGCAATTCATGAGGTCTCCACTTAAAGAACACTTGTAGTTTAAATGTGAAAGATTTATTGAAAACATACTCGTACTAACAATAAAAAATCATACAATCTTTTTTTTTCTAAACGACTCACAAATTTAACAAAACTAAACGTGTCTTTTATACGAACTAAAGAAATCATTTGGCAGGCAGGGTCTTTAAGACAAAGTGGTGACCAAAGAAAATATAAATAAAAGCTCAGTGTATAAAATAAGTGCGGCAGCAAAAAAAAAAAATTGACAGCAAAAATGCTAGAAAGCAGCAAAGTCAAACTGATCTTTTTTAATGTCTAAACTTGAAAAAATATATATCTTCTTGAGATATTCAGAGTTTTTTTAGAGTTTAAATAAAATCGAAAACTTTTCTAACTAAAATCATCAGCTTTAACCAACTGCGACTGTACAAAACTAAACTGCTGAATGATTTTTTATTTCAAAGAGCAGTTCATTGCTCACAAATAGCATTGAAAATTTTCCCTAAAAACAAACAGCAATGTAATAGCACTGAAAGAAATGTTGTGGAGTAATAAAGCAAACTGGAAGAAGTGCATGCTTTTCTTGCTAAATATAATCATTATTATAAACACCAGGCTACGCTAGTTGTATTGTAAGTAGAGTTATATGCTGTTTAATAATCGAAGTGTGTGTAGAGGTGCGGTCAGGTTAGTCAAATATTTGCTCAGAAAAGCGTAATCAATGTTTTTGCAAAAATTAATTTAAATTTTCCTCACGCGTATTATTACGAATAATCATTTAAACAACAATAATTTTGGTATTTGAAAAGGGCAAAATATTATTTTGCTAATTTAGTGAGTGTTAGAGCCATTTCTGACTCATCATGCAGGAAAGCCATTTGGGTCAAAAGAGCTGCTGAGTTTTTTAATTAATGTGACAAAACGTTCTAATAACGTAATTTTAAAATATATCCGTTCTATATTTGTATTCTCAGGGATCTTGAAATTAAGAGTGATATTTTTGGGTCATTTAATATGATTACTTTCGTTGATATTCATTTAATTGTAAATAGTTTTATGAATCAAGACTGAATTAGCTTTTAGCGAAAATTATTTTAGTTTCGCTCTTGAATAAACATTCCTTTATTTAAAACCAAGCTGTTGTGTTTTATCTGCTGATAAGTTATTAAAAATTTTCCAAACTCAATTTAGTTCTGCATGATATTCTGAAGCAGATATTTAATTTTTTTTTTGAGTCTAGCAATTTTTCGTTTTCAGCAGCTATAAAGCTTCTTACAAGACCTTCAAAACCAACCACAAATTTTTAGTATCTAAAGTTAAAACTGGAAGGGTATGAAGTTTTTAAGATGTTATTGTTTTTATTTTAAAATATTATAGACAATAATAAAAAACAAGGCTGTAATTTTTTGACTTTCTTAAATCAAAATCATAAAATTTACCCTAAACTCTTATTCCGTTTGTAATTTCTACAATATCCATTGCCGAACCCATAAATTATTTATATTCTGTATTCTTATGCATAGCAAAGTCGAATGAGCGATGTCCGTCTGTCCGCCTGTCCGTCTGTCCGTCCGTATGAGTGTTAAAATCAACTTTTCCAAGGCACTAGATGAGCTAGAGAAAATTTAAATACGCCAATCGATCAGACATTGTTTTAAAAATTTTGCTATTAAAAATCAGCAAGAACAGTCCATATCCACACCATTTTGAATATTGAAGTACTCAAATCAAAGAAGCAATAAATAGAAAATTAAAAAATAAGAAAAAAAAAACATCAAGTAAAGAAAACAGCGCACGCCACTATTTCTCGAGTTATAGGCCTCTGAAATTTTTATAGAAAAGTACGATAGACACCATATTTTTGAAGATATCAACGTGGATATCATTAAAAGCTTTTGAAGAGATCTTTCAGAAAATAATAAAAATTGTTAAAAACGTTTTATCTATTAAGAGCCGAGAAAATTTTTTATGTAAAGTTAAACATAGTTTTTTTATCTTTTTAATTTCTGTCACCCTAATATTTTTGTTTTTTTTTTTTTTAATATGAGACCCTTACTTTTTAATGTATATTTTTAAATCCAGTTCTCAGCTAACTCATTACTTGACCTCTGGGAAGGTTCCAACCCAAACAGCAGCACTGAGACAATCACAATAAAAAAAGTAAGAATCAAATTCTGGTTTTTACCCAAATCTTGTAAAAAAACTAACGTCTAAAATATGTATTGAATGAGAATTATCAACAACTTATAAAGTGAAAAGACAACAAAAAGGAAAATTATAAAAAGCCATTGAAATGGAATTTCGTTTTCAGTCATCTAACGGTTGTTAATAAAAATTTAAGTCAAATCTACTGACGGACAATGCAATTAGTGTTTGTTTTTTAATATTTTTTTTCAGTGTACCTTTTTAAATAGTTAATACTATAAACATGAATTTATGTATGCAAAATAGCATTTTATGCTCTTCACATTTCTTTATTTTTCTTGTTTTTGGTATACTTTTTGTAACTGCTACTAAAAGAACAGTCAAGTGACAGGACAAAGGAGATATTCTCCAATGAAAAAATATAAAAACCTTTAGCAGCAGCTTTAACAACAACACAATGCTAACTAAATGTTGGTAATGATAACAACAAATAACAACAGCAGCGGCAGCCAGAGTTAAGCTGTTAAACATAAAAAGAAAACAATTTTTTTATATAAATAAATTGAATCAAATAATGTATGTAGTTGCAACAACAACAACTAGAACTACGAAATTATTATAAAAAAAATTTTTTATGCTATTTAAGGGTCAGAAAAGACAACAAATGCAACAATAATTTAATAGTTACTAAAATTACAGTAGCCAAATACAAAATGTCAATTTTTTGTTTGTTAATTTTTTCAACAGTTGCTAAAAGCATCAGATATCTTTTGGTGTTGTTCAGATGTTTTTTTTTATTTTTTTTATAATTAAAATAAAGTTTAAAGTTTATGTAAGTTGAGGAAATTTTTGTTTACTAAATTACAAAAGTTAAAGGGTTATTTGCAGGTGGCAGTATATGCGATGACACGTTTTGTTGAATATTTTCGCTTTGTAATTTTTCAAGGTTCGTGGTTGACTTCTGATTTCATTAAAGTTCCTGGGAAAATTTTTTTTTTGTTTTTTAAGATCCAAACATATTTTTAACTCTGGCTTTTTTAATTATCAAGTACTTTCAGAAGGAATTACTATACGAAGAAATTAAATTTTTCGTTTTTATATCAAAGATTTTACATTTTTTGTAAGGATTTTCTTTTTACAAAGCTCTCTGTGAAAGCAGCTCAATTTGCAAAAAAAGATAAGAATTAGATTTATAAAGAGGGAAAGTAAACAAGATTGTACAAAAACACGGAACAACATAGTTTTTTTAAATCCCTTATTTTGTATGAATAATTTTTGGTTGTGTGGCTTAACAGTCGAAGCATTTAATCTCGCTATTATTTTCTTTTAAACTTTAAAATTTAAATGCAAATTTACTTAAATAATTTTGTTATTATTTATTTTCAATAACAGAGAATTAAAAAAAAAACTCGGGTATAAATTCTTGCTTAAATAATATTTTCCTCTGTAATTAAAAAAATCGCTTTTTAATTAAACAAAAATGTTTACAATTGCAAATGATAGCTATCAGATTTAAAAATTTACTAAGGCATACATACTTCACGTTATAATTTCCTGCTTGTTAAAAATTAATCTAAACTTTAAGCGGCATGTTTTCTTTGATAATCAAAAAAATAACGCTTTAAAATTTTTGTGTTAAATGTAAAATAAAATGAAAGAATGTTGTTTATTTTAACGAATAGTTAGAGGCTGCAAAATCATGTTGTCAATAGTAATGAATAATAACGATTATGGCTCAATTAAATAAAAACATACATAATTATGATTATTACATAACAGAAGCATAAATATTTCGAAAATGTTTGATTTTCTTTTCTCAATATCATTTCACAATAATCTAAATAATTTGATTTTCTTTCCTTTAAAAAATAAATTTGTTTCCTTAAACTTAAAAAAAACAACAACACTATTTTATCTTAATCTTTTGATTCATTATAATCATTTTGTGACAATCCAAACAGAATTAAAAATGCCACACATTAAGCTATAGTATGAAATGATCTTTGACACAATTGTATTTTGCTAGTCTTTTTTATTGAAGGTAATAGCATTTTATTGTAAAATCAAAAGAAAAAGAGAAAAAAAAACAAAAAAAAAAAACAACTCCAAACTATCACACAGATTTCAAAGTCTTAAGTATAAAATGGAATGACAATTTGAGTTGTTAAAAGATATAGATCTTGAATTGTTTTGCCAAAATGTATTTGTTTCTTTTGTTTGTAATGGATTTAATTAAATTTCATTAAATGAAAAAGTTAAAAAAATAACACGTTTTAAAACTTTCACAAAATTGACTTAAAACACAAAAGACTTAAGCAGTCAACTTGGCCCTTTTGAGTGCTGAAAAATAGACGTGAAAAAAATTTAAAATATTTTATGATAAATTAACATAAATAGAATTATGTGACAGAGTGTAGAGAATGGCAGGTGAATATGCAGAGTTATCTCACCAATAAATAATCAATCTTTGTGGTTGACAGAAAATGCAATAAAAGTGTTGCTGAATTTTTAGGCCTAAATTTAGATTAATATTAGTAATGAAGCTCAGGGCTTCACATAACTTAAATCTGCAAACAAATATATAATTTTTAAAAATTTCTTGTCAATAAAAAACCCTTTCTAGGCTTTAATGCACAAACGGGAAATAATTTTGATTTTTTTTATTGAAAGTCGTCTAGTTTTTAAGACATAATATTTTAATCTAATAATTAAAATTTTACTCGCTAGCATCGTTAAAAAATTAAACAAATTTCCTTAAAATTGTAGCCAATACAGTAAAAGAAAACCTGGACCAGGATATCGGATAATGAAAAATTACTTTGCTCATATTAAAACATAATTTACTGTTCAGAGAATCATTTTGTAGGTATTAACTGGATCTTTAAGATCATTTATAATTTTTGAAATCAGAAAAAACACAAACTAACAGGTGCAGGGTACCCATATTTGAGACTACACAGCGCCAAGCAGAGAAAGTGGATGGTACACAGCTTAAGCTTTACTCATTGCTTTAAATCAATCGGCCTAGCCCTTTAAATATGGCTTAGTTATTTTTAAAATAGTTTGATTCTGCCCCATAGTGCATTGGCGCTAAAAATTTTTTTTTTTTTAAATTTTGATTTAGCTTCTGATCACCTCATGGTAAAACGAAGGACAAAAATAGATGCCAACAATTTAAGTCCGACTATTTATTCTAAAATTTGATTTTCATTCAAATTTTGGCCACATTTTAAGGATAATTTTTGAAATTAAATAATTATTTTTTATTTCATTTTATAAAAAAACTTGCCTTCCAGCGTTGATTTTAAAGTCCTTCTTGGTACTCTTTCATCACTTTGTGACTCTACTACAAATACCCGAAAAATAATTTGGCGGTTAAAGATGAAACTTTAGAGACAAATAAATAAAGATCTCAAGCACAGCGTCACCTATTGTGTCCTAACTATTAAATTAAACGTTTAAAAATTAAAAAAATCTTGTTTTTAGATTTATGCTAATTTTATTAATTTTAAGTCTTTAGAACCAAACATTTTTAGCCGAATGTGTACTTAAATTATGCACAATTTAAGAAAAAATTTAAAGGGCGCAGTTCTAATAATTTTTTTTGATCAATTATAAACATTTTAGGGAAGGGCTATTCTTAGATAATTTTTAAAATAATTTCTTTCTACAAAAACCATCGCCAGATTATATTTGTAAAAAAATGTAAGCTATAGTAGTCCAGTAAGCTATAGTAGTAAAATTGATCGCTATTTTAATATTTATTCTGTTATTTATTATTAAAAGCGGTCCAGCCGTTCTTGAGTTACAAATGCCGAAACTTACCAGAATTTATTTTATATATTAAGATTTGATCCTTCACAATGTAGTAAAATTTAAGCTGAAGTTACATTTAAACAGATCCCTGAAATAGATCTATGTTCTATAGCCGGGCTTAAATTAAAAATATTAAAATTTGTACTCTACTTCTTTTCGAAATCTTGAGTAATATCGAATGCTTTGGGCCAAATTGAGCTGCTTATTTTGATAAATTAGTTTTAAGTTTATGGACATGAATTTTTAAGTGAAATATTAATGGCTCTTTCCAAAAATAAATAATAAAACAATCTAGAATGGGGGTAGTAGAATTATTTATTTTTGCCTATAAATATTCTGCAAATTTCAAATAGTTCCACTAATGATTTATTTTACGTTAAAAGTGAAATAAAGTCAAGGACGCTAATCTAGTCTCTTCATAACGATACTGTTGCGGCATTTACTGTGACAGATAAGATATAGATTTTTTTTCTGGTCGTTGTTTGGTTTGTTTGAAGCGAAATTAAATGTATGTGACGATTATCAATGAAAATACAGAAAAAAGCTTTAGATGGTATGTGAACTTTTGCTGACCAACTTAATAGTGGTTGATAGTAAAATCTATAGCGCCTATATCGATTATTTTTCTAAACTGGTTGGTTAATTAGATAATATTTATAATATAAATGTGATACCTAATGTAGATACAAAGAAAGATGATGATGGTTCTGGAGATTTCCAAAAAATATATAACATTCAGCTAGTATCTGATGTTTCTTAATATCTTTTGTTATTCTCTTCAACAAAGGTTCAAAAAGGGCATACAGTAAAACTTCCCATAACCGGATATTCACTGTTGCGGCATTTTTGTCCGGTTATTAGAGGTGTTCGCTTATAAGGGAGGTGCTCATTCCGTTACGTTTTCGGTTCTGTATTTAATTTTTAAATGATAGACTTTATTGTTTAATAGTTTATTGTAATTAAACAAAAATATATATTTAGAGTAGACTACTTCAACCTAGATTGTTTTTATATCAACTATTTGGATTTAAACTGATTTTCAATGTTACAACAAAGTCTTCTCTAGCAAAATGCCTTAAACGAGCAATTTGCATTACTGTTTCACTATAAGAATTTATAGAATTTAGTATTCTCTCATGTTCTCCAAAATAAAGCTAAGATTTATTATTTCAATACAGTCTAAAGTAAAGATATTTGAACAAAGTTTTAAAAATTCATCAATATCATCTGCATTAAAATTTGAAAGATTATAACTATCTGCTGATAATTGCGCTTTCCGAAAGCAGTTTTGTATTTTTGCTGCTTCAACTTTATTCCAAGAGGCTTTGCTGAAGTATAAAGCTTTTAGAACATCAACAGATTTTGCGAAAGTTCATGCTGAAGTTGCAGTATCGGTATTTGATAGTATGTGTTTTAATACTAAACCTTTATCTTGAGTCTTAAAATTTTGGAGTATACTTTGGTCAATGGATTGGCACACTGCAGTTGTATTGAGGCAAAAAAATATTATTTTTGTTAAATTTAATTCTCCTGAATGAGATGCTGTATTGTCCAAAAACAAGAGTATTTTACGCTTCTCAGATCTCATTTTTCTGTTGAACTGCTGCAGCCGTTCACTCATGATGTCTTAAGTTTTCCATACGTTTTTATAAATTTCCAGTTTATTGGAAAATCTTTAACAACAAATTTTTGAAAGCTCGAGGGTGGACTGTTTTACCTATGACTAACAGCAGCTGTTTTTCGTTAGAAGAACTATTATTTAAATACATTTCTTGTTAAAGTTTTTTTTCCGCATTTGTCCGCTTGTGAGAGGTTTTTTGAATAATATTTTTTGAATTTAGTGTCCGCGTCCGGTTATTAGGGTGTCCGCTTGTGGGAATGCATTTTGTATGGAAAAACTAATGTCCAGGTTGGTTCTACAAAACTTGGCCGGTTTCACTGTATTTAGATTTGCTATTCCATTTGTAATTTCTACAATATCCATCTTCGACCGCATATAGTATTTATCACATTTGGAACAAATCTAGTTTTATGAAGTAATTACATATAATAAAAAAACAAATATATATGAGACAATAAGGTATTAAACAATGAGAAAGAATAATCAAGTAATAAAACTGGCGCTCGCCTATATGGGTCTTTGATTTTTTTTATAAAAAAGTACAATTGTTCATCATATTTTCTAAATGACAATGTAGGTATCATTTAAAAGCTTGATGAGACCTTTCAGGAAATACAAAATTTTTTTTAAAATGATTAACCTTTTAAGAGTTGATGACATGTTTATTTAAAATTATGAAAAGTTTTATTTTTATTTTTTAATTCTCTGGCAACCCAAAATTTGTTTGTCTTTGATCGTAGTTATTTCACTTAACTAGATTTACATTGATGATGAAAAGTATATAAGATTCGGCGTAGCCGAATATAGCACATGCTATTTATAGTAAATTTTTATTTCCGAATCATATATAATGAATGAATTAAAGCCTACCTACAAATTTTGCATTGGGTTTTATAATAAAATAGTTAAGTGTTAAGAAATTAACTACAGGCTTTTGGGCTTTAAGTTAGTGTTACCACTTACAACTTTTTAACAGTGCTAAGACTAGAAAGTTTCTAAATAAACTTTCAGAAGCTTAAAACTATTTGTAAAACTTAATTCTACTTTCCTTAAATATATTTTTTGATATTCGCTTTTACTTCTTGAAGCACTGTTTTTTTTATAATCGAAAATAATCTGCTATAATTCAAGATTTTGTTGCTTTAAATCTATAAAATACTTGAAAAGTCGAGACATGCATCATTTTGTGTCATTGAAAGTATTTTCTTTGTTTTTGTGTTTTATAGATGAGAGTATTGTTTGCATACAACTTCAATTTCGACAATGTCAGCGCAATAAATTAATCAAAAGAATCCATGTATTTCGCTTTTATTTTTCAACATTGTGTTTTTTGTTTGTTTTAATTTTTGGTTTATTTTAAAACCTTTTAAGAATGACAATTCAAGAATTTTCTATCTTGCTCTTTTACTCCCTGTACACCTTTATGCGGTATATAAACGAACGACATTTTGGACATTTGCATACTACACAACCATTTATACCCATATAGATCCCAATACCACAATACATGTTCCAAAAAAAAATCATTTTATATTTATGTGCAAGTAAGTATTTTAAAGAGGAAGCGGCAGGTAGTAGCACTTATCACATGATGCTAGTATGATTTCAGCATTCAAACAATGACTTACTGTTCGCTTCATTCTTTTCATTTTGCCCCGCATTTTGCAGGATGCTGATGCAATTGCTGCCGCTTTCGTTCCTGGTTTTGCTGTGCTTCTGCCACCATTTAAAACTTCTAAATGTCCATCTTCTTTGACAGGCGGCATCTCTCAAATAAAATACTTTAATATTTTTTCACAAACCGAAAGACAAAAACTTCCCACAAGTACACATGTACATCCAAGTCAATTCTTCTTTTCTTGCTGTTGCTGTTGTTGTTAAATTTGAGCAATACTTTTGCTTTTATTTCAGTTTTAGATGCTGCTTGTATCAGCTGTGGCAGCAGCAAATATATTATAAAAGCTTAATGCTCGCAAACTGATTTTGAAAAAACACAAAACTGGCAGTGGCAGCAATAGCAATAATAAAGAATAAAAAATGTATTGCAATTGACAGTCAACCTTATGGCGGAGCTAAACAAATACATATTGTAAGATTTGCATCTCTTGAACATTGATGATAATTTATATATTTCTTTACCTGCAACAAAAAATATTTTAACAGATTTTTTTTTGGTAAAAAATATTCAAGGACATTTGAATACTTTTTTTACGCGTAAAAAGTACTTTTGAAAAAGAAAAAAGTACCCATACTATTGAAATTTATTACAGCAAATGTTTTAAAGTAGCAACACACATAAGAGTTGTCTGATTACAAGGTTTTTTTTTTTAGTAAATACAGATAATAAAAATGAAATGTACTCGTACCTTCATGAAATGCAAGTAATGCAGCTGTATAATAATTTTTTAAATAATAATTATGGTACTAAATTTGATCTAATTATGGTGTTAATTTGTCAGCTTTCATTGAAGCCTATTAAGTTCGCAAATTCATAACTAAAGAATCCTAATGATGTTGAATGTTAAATTAAAGTTATTTTTTTGTGACTTGATAGCCATTTTACATGTCCACGAATGGATTTTTTTAAATTGTTATTTCTGTAAGGTTTTTACTGTTTTTTAATATTAATCCTTTTAATGAAATTTTTACTTACTTGAAATTTTTAAATATTTTTTATGTGTTTTTGTGTGATTTAGACTATATTGATTTTTATGTGAATTTTGTTTCTCTTGTTTTTAATCTTTAAATAATTTTATGACTTTGAAGTAAATATTTAAAACTTGTGGATTTTGCTAGATTAAAATAATTTCCATAAAATTTTGAAGCAGTCTTCTATTACAGAGATAAACTCAAGCAACTCACATATAAATGAGAGCTTGATAGTGCCGTTTTCTGAACTGTTTCCTGATACATGTTATTGTGTTAAATCTTTGAATCTACCTGATGATTTTTATACTCTTCCCATTAGGCCAAATAACTTGTGCCCAATTGACTTATGGCTGGGGTTGTGCAATTTCTCCAACTCTAAATGTCATCATGGTGACACACAACTAATTTAGTATTTAGTAAAGAGCCACACAGCAGCAGGAAAAAAAACAACATGTAATGGATCTTCAGTACATCCACTTAAATCTGAATATTTAACCTGTTAATGCAGAAAAGTGTTGGTACAAAAAAAAAAAAAAAAAAAAATAGATAAAAAATAAAAAAGAAAAAAAAAATAAATAAAAAAGGCAGATAACACCTCTTTTTCATTGTTGAAAAATATTTTGAAAGTAGTGAAAATCAATTTAAAAATATCATATAAAATATTGATTTGATATCGAATGTTCGTGTCATTTGGAGACAATCAATTTAAATGTTAATCTAAGAGCAGCAAATGGCTACGGCTTAGAAATATCCACTCCTCCCTTTAAATCAGAATTAAGAGATATTCGTTTTTACTAAAATCCTTCTAATAAATCAATCAAATTTTCACCATAAACACTTTGTTCATCGTCATTCTGGCATCAAGAATTTTTTAAATGTTTTTTGGAAAACCAAGTACATCCTCAATATGTCACTGGCTTGTAAAGATTTACGCCAGTTAATAATGGCGATTTTGGGATTTCCTTAACACTTGCAATATTCCCCACTGCATATGCAAGACCTTGAATAAGGACATATGTTAAAGAAAAACTTAGAACAGCTGCTCTTCTCTAATTCAATTTTTTTGTAAATTACTCTCAAATGAATACTGTGGAAATTTCAATAACAATAATGAACAGTGTTCCAGCAACATTAAGTAAAAGAAAAATTAAAAAGAAAAATTATAAATTTTCCTAAAATTTCGACTGTTTAAAGTAGTTCGAGTAAAGTTTCTTCTAAATAAAAAATACAGTCGGTCAAAGGTTGACAACTCTTAACATCAGAAGACAAAAACAAAAACGTTATTACTCCGTTGCTAAACGTGTTAGAAGTGAATAAAAAAACAAAATTAATAGGAGAAAAATAAAATAAATAATAGCCCGAATTGATTTTTTGCGAGTTAAGAGTTGTCAACCTGCGACCGACGATATATTATTTAAAATAATAATTATTTTTTAACAATGGTTGAAAAATATTTTAGGAAACAAATTCTAATGTTTTTATTTGTTTTATAAATAATTATATTCACCACTTTGTTTATAATATTGATGTGAACTTGCAAAAGCTTATTTAAATTTTAACAAATAACCAACAAATATTTTAGATTACGGTCAATTAAGTCTTGTCTTTTACAAAATCACCTGAACATTAGTCACATGTGTATGCATAAGTATGCACATACAATACGTACATATAAAATGGTATAAAAATTCTCAAAATATTTATTACTAATTAACATGTCATTTTATCCATGTGGCAACTAAATCATAAACACCAACTCACCCATATGCGAACTCAAAAGCAAAAGACAGACAAACAAATGTACGGACAGACAGTTAGACATTTAGCAAACACTGGCATTCGCACATAAATCTCATACACATCTGTCCTCTGCAATGTTGCAATAAAAACAGTACACTATGCAACAACTACCATGCCATTATACCACCACGAGTCAATATTGTAGAAAGGAAAACTTCTTATGTTCATTTTATTTTTATTATTATTATTTTTTTTTTTCATATTAACGTTCATATCAACGACTTGTCATGTCGTTTAAAAATGCTGGAAAAACAACACATTTAATCATTTGTAGCCTTTATTTTTTTTTTTTTTTTGCATTTTATTCATTTCATTTCTTAGCTGCGTATGCCATAACTTATATTCGTTGTAGTTTAATGTGGTAAGATGATGTTGAAAGAAAATAAAAAAACAAGATATCAGCCCAAAAAAAGAAAGAATTTATTAAAAATTACCGTTTCCTTAAAAAATCGTAACTCACGAATTTCAAATTAAGAGAAGATCACAAAACTGGAAATTTTCTTTCATTGGAAATTTTTTTTTAATTTGAAATAAAAAACATAAAGAAAATCCATATGAAAATAATGAAGGTGGTTGAGCATTCTTCTTGCTCACAGGAAATTAGTTTATTAATAAAAAAAAAGATTCATAAAATTATTAAAAATTCAAAGACCTGTTATACGGAAGATTATAGAACCATTTTAGAATCCAGTGGTCATAGTTAAATTTTAAAGATTTTTGAAAAAATGTTTAGTATAGTGTACGTATGAGAGGATTGTTGGAGTAACTGCATTTGTCTTAAATTAGCTGTTTAAGTTTTCTATGCATTGTGATACATTTTTGGTGTGACTGATTATATGCAATCTAGAGGTAGAAAATGCCATAATAATCTTAGAGCAATTTTTTAAATTTTTCGGCACAGTTGCCCAAAACTGGACAACCATAAAGAATTATGGCCTGGAAAATTGTTTTTACAATTAAAATTTGTTGAAATAGCAACACATATTTAACAAAAGACTAACTTTGTAAAATTAACTTGAGAAAAAGAAAAAATTGTTTAACTAAGTTGACCTTGATTTTTCTATTTCTTTCTTGTAATATAGTTTTCATTTTAGTTACGATTTAAACTTCAAAAACTTTAGAACAATAAATAATACAATTAATATTTTTGTTAAAAGTAAAAAGTAACTCGGGACTTTTATTTCTCCAAGGACACAAGATTATCACTTCAACAAAATTTTATTTGAGTTGCTCAGAGAGTTTCTTTTAATGAGAGGACACACTATTTTTTTGTATTTATCAACTTTATTAAAAATGTGACAAAAATGTGCGTGAAATGTTAGTTTAGAATCTAGACATATTCCTACATAGAGTAAGATTGTGATTAGGTAGGTAAAAGATTTTCTTCTTCTTGTAAAAAAGATGCCTTGCATCTTTTCAGAATTAATTTCAATTCTCAATTTGTTATAGTACTCTTCCAACTGATCTAATAAGCATTGAATTTCGGATAGTATATTTTGACTAAACTCAGTTAGAGACGTTGGGGACATGTCAGCACAAAACAGGTTGTACAAAATTTGACCGAGAACAGCCCCTTCCGGTACGCCTGCAGAAATTTGGCTTAAATCTAAAAAGCAATTTCCAATAGAAACACAAAAGTATTTATTAAACAAAGAGCTTTTAAAAATCTTTACAAGAGACATCGAGAAATTAAATTGGATAAGTTTATAAAGTAAGCTTTTTTATTAAATATTAAATTCTAACTTAAATTAATGATTTTTATAACCTTCACCCCAAAAAGTTGAAAAACTTTGTGATTATATTTGTAGTTTAAATAATATTCATTTCCGACCTCATAAAGTTTATACATTCTGAATCCTTAAGCATAGCATAGTTGATTGAGCGATGTCTGTCTGTCCGTCTATTCGTTTGTGGTATTATTAAAATCAACTTTTCCCGGGCACTAGATGAACTAGAGAAAATTTAATTACGCTAATCGATCAGTCAAATCAATCAAATAACTCCAACACAACAAAAGAAAAAAAAAAAACAAATATGTGGAGCGATAGAGTATTAAAAATTAAGAAAAAGGCATCAAATGAAAAATTAAGCACCCGTATTATCCGAGTTATTGGCCTCTTATCTTTCCATAGAACAGTACGATTGTGCACTATATTTTTTTAAGTTGTCAATATGGGTATCATTTGAAAGTTTTTAAAGAGATCTTTCAAAAAATACTATTTTTTTATGTTTAATCCATTAGGAGTGGATGACATCTTTATGCAATTTTTTTTTTTAAAACTTGTTTTTTTTTATTGGAGTTACTTCACTAAACTTCATTTACATTCATGGTGAAGGGTATATAAGATTCGAAAAAAATCACTCCTATTTGTTTAATTTAATATTTAATAACAAAAAGTTTTGTTTAGTTTTAGATAAAAAAATTTGTAAAAAAAAAGTATTAACAATTATAAAATTACTTTTGTTGCTTAACTGACGGTTTGCAGAAAGCAAAAACAAATATATGCGACGATTTTTAAAAAGCCTATTGAAAAATGCTTTAAATTGTGTGCGATTTATTTAATTGAACGAATATTGATTAATTACGAAAATACCTCGTATTTTTAGTTACAAAAATAGTTGGTTTCATACGTAGATGATGTTTACCACGTTTACAACGTAAAGTAGAATGCTGATGACGGATGTTGTAGAAAATGTTTTACACATTCTGTTCTAAGTTTCTGTAAAGTAAAGCCCGATTTATAATTTTTCAACTTAGAATATTTAGAATATTAAATCTTATCAAGTATGGAGCGTTTAATGTTGAGTTCGAAACTGTTGTATTCATAAAATAATAGTTTAATTTTTATATGTTTTTAAGCAAATCTTTCATACAAAATTTTCATTTAAATTCACACTTCTTATTATTTTATTATCTCAGAAACTTATTTAACTTTCAGTAAACATATCTGAGTGATTGATTTGATACTGTCCAATCTCATACGCCCTACAATAAAATCTGCTTAGAATTTTTTTTATTAGGAATTATGCGTAAAATACGCTATCCAAAAGTGTCTTAGAATTTTATTCTTCTCAAGTTTACAATATTTTAAATTTTACCAATAAAAAAGTTATCTGAAAATTTTATGTTTATTTTTTTTTTCTAGTAAATTTCTACTTTTTTGGTATTTTTTTTAATTTTTTTACAAGAGACTTTTTGCGACATGTTTACTTTTTGTAGGTTTTCATTTCTGAGGACGTGTTTAGAGAAAATTTCTGTTGGGACCAATGCAAATAGCTAAAAACTTTTTTTGGTTTACAGTTTTTGAATTGTAGTTGAAGGAGAACTGAAAATGTTAAAAGCCGTGTCTATCGACAGATTGTTTGAAATTAATAGGAAATAATACGGCAGCGAATTTATTGCGATAAAACTACATTTTCTGCGATTAAGTATGAAAATTAGTGCAATTGATTTAAAGGAAAAACGGTAGGCAACAACTTTCCTAATTTAAAGCGAGGAAATATCAATGCAGTAACAATAGTACCCAAAAACATATTCTGTATAGCATCAATGGTTCAGTAGAAGTAGACAACGTGGTATAATGTCAAACACTAGTGTTGTATTCTAGTTTGACTTTCGAATTTTTTTTTTTGCGAAGGTTGTTTAACTTTTAAATTTAGGGCGATTGTCTCGATTTTTTTTCCAGTTTCAGATTGTTATGATATGAATTTTTTGAAATATTTAAAGAAATTTTAAAACAATTGTATATTTTTCAAATAGAAAAGCTGACATAACCAATTATATTTTTTATTGTTAATTGAAAAACGTATTTTTTGTGAAAACTTTCAGTTTCAAGTTGAGTTTTTTTTTGTTGTTTTTGAAAATTAATATTCAGTTTTAGAGGGTTATGAAATAAAAATTAAATGAATTGTAACAAATAATAATTTATAAAAAAAGGAATTTTTATTGTAATCACACTTTATTTTTTAAATGTAAATCAAATTCCTAAACACAACATTAATTACTCTTTTTGTTCAAGCAATAATCACATTGATTGTGATTTAATATTTTCGCTTTTATGATTTGTTTATACGAAAAACTATTCCAATAACGTTTGCATAAAATAAATGATATGCCACATTGCGACAGCTTTTCGACACTCCCCCTTTGTTACATGTATAATGATTTTTTCCTTGGAAAACATATATTTTTTTAATTCGCCCTCTTTTTTTGTAGATTTTGTAGCAGTTTGTATATGAAAAAAAAAATTTTTTTTTGCTAAACATGAACTTTAAGGAATACATTGAGTTAAATTTTTTTTGCAAGTACATTGATTTTGTTTTTCTACTTAAGTATTTGTTTGAATGCTCTAAATGCTCATTTGACTAGAATGGCAAATAAAGTAAAAAAATATATCTAAAACAAAAAATACTGCTATGAAAAACTCTCTGCCATAAAAAAAGCAAACCAGCGAAATAAAAAATCTTCAACAAATGTCTCAACTTAAAAATCGTGATCTCATAGAAACAGACTTTTTGCAAACAATCACAGGATTACAAGCTTCTAAGATGAAAAAATCTGACTGAGAAGAAAATTGTTAAATGGTAGACTTAGACTAGAAGACATCATACAGGCATGAAGGTGTTCATTTTTTTTTTTTTTTTTTTTTTTGAGTTCATGAAGGAACTTAAGCATTTTCAAGTAGGATAAAGTAAGTTTTGACGTCTCATAGCCATTTTGTTGCGTCGTTATTTATTTATTTTTCAGGAGTATAATTATTGTTTCTTAGAGGGTTGGGCAACACGTACGATGGCACTTTCAAAATGGCTGCTCTTCTTAAGCAGAAATCAATGAACTATTTTTCAAGTCGATTTTCTGGTTTGATTGGTGTCAACTTTGATTCGGCTGGTTTAATGCTTTTTGTAGAACATTTCCAAAAGTGTGTTACAGGACATTAGGCACCGAACTTTTTTCTGTGGTATAGGTATCTAACATTAGCAGTTCTTGATTCTGCAGTTCTGTAGGAATTATTGAAATTATATATGGATGTCTTAATGGTGCTACGTTATACTGTTTATGACATGAAAAAGTGACGACACGTTAATTATCATGTAGAGCTTGTGTTAGAACAACCTTTATTTTAAAGAGGATGTTAAGGGGACTTAAAGCAATTCTAATTAATATTATTGTTTGTTTTTTAATCAAAAAAATATGCTAATGACCGATGTAGAAATCTGCTAACTAATTTTTCCCGTTTTCCCTAAAAATTAACTCAAAAACTTAAAAATTAATTTTCTTAACAAATTTAGAAATTAAAACGGATTTACACTCTGCTTGGCAGTTTGGACTGAAGAAAAAATGTTAAACAATCAAGATTTTTTTTGCAAATTTTGACACAAAAAAAAATAAACCATAATGATTTTTATTTAATTGTTATAACAATTAGATTGACTGGCTGATAAATTATCCTCGGTAGGGTACTTTTTAACAGTACAGGCGTTAGATTTGTTCATCTGAGTAAACACAGAAAATATATATTTACTTTAGGCTAAAAACTGTGAACAAAAAAATCGTTTAAAAAGTTCGGGTAATAACAACAACATTAACAGTAACGCGAAAGCTGAACAACAGCTACCTTACAAAAACAAAAACAGCAACATCAAATTAAAATAAAAGAAAAAACAGAAAAGAAAATAAAAAATCTAAGGAACAAACATTAAACAGTAGCTGAAAACAAGACAAAAGACAAACTTATCGTTTGAATTATCGACATTCATTTGCATTTTTATGCCAAAGATAAATTTTATATTAAACAAAAAAAGAATAAAAATTCAAAAAACAAACTAAAAAATAAAAAGAAAATATATAAAATAAAGTTTCTGCCTGACTTTAACACAAATTGAAAATCAAATAACTGAACAAACATCCTGTGACAAAAAATAAAATTGATTTTGGTTTTAAATAAAAAAGCAATTTTTTTATTTGTTGGCTTTAAAGGGAAACCAACAAAAGGTAGACAAATAAAATCAATAGAAAAAAACCTTAAAAATAAATAAGAAAAAGCAAACAATACATTTGGCACTGCATGACCAATCACTGTAAAAATCATATAACTTTTTTTTTCTATTTCTATTTCTATTATGGCTTAAAAACTTTTTATATCAGAGAAAAAAATTTCGAAGAAAACGTTGGAAGCATAAGGATTAAGAAATTTAAGGGCCCTAAGAATGCAAAATTTAAATAGAAGTTTGAATTATGTATGAAAATTGGTAATACTGAGATGCTGATTATTCCTGAAAGAATATCTCAAGCGAAGGAGCAAATTTTTATCTTGATCTATTAATTGCCGAAATTCGTTGGCTTAAATAGTACACAACTTAAGATAGGTAGATGTTAAAATTGCTGATGATCGATGCAGATATCCAGAAAATATTACATTAGTGTCTTTCTTTCACGTTTCCTTTAAAGAAACATCAGTAAAAATTTGCAAATAAATTTTCGGTTTTAATAAAAAATTTTTGAAATTAAAAAAAACTTTATTTCCATTTTTATTGATTTTTCTTATTTTTGCTTTTGTCTTAATATAGGTCCGATAGAACTTTAAATCGTAAAAAATAATACAAAAAATAAAATTGTAAGGAAGATTTTTTTTATACAAAAGTTCAAAACATGGATTAATATTCAAAAATAAAATCGGGCATATCGCCACCTCGGCTGCTGACGAAGCGCATTCTAGACGTCCAATTTTAGGTTACTTTTTCAAGTACTGCTGGCCGTATGTCACGAATAACATGAACAATATTTGCCTCCAAAGCGTCAGTTGTTGCTGGTTTATTAGCATAAACAAGTGACTTCACGCGGTCCTACAGGAAATAATCGAGAGTTGTTAAATCGCACGAACTCGAGATTAACTTATCGCCATATTTTCATATTAATAACTCGATGGTTGTGATCGCCGTATGGTAGCGCCATCTTGTTGAAACTACATTTCGTCCCAATCAATGTCATCTATATTTTCAAACAAAAAATCATTAATCATGGTGCGATAACGATCTCCATTTGCTGTAACCTGAGATCGGGATTTTTAAAGAAATCAGTTCCGATAATGCCACCAGCGTGTAAATCACACTAAACGGTGAATTTTTCTGCATGCACATTTGCTTATTAACAAACCCGTTAAGTAAAAAATGAGCCGCATCGCTGAACATAATTCGGCGATAAAATAACGGGTCAGTTTCAAATTCCTCTAGAGCACAATCGGCGAAAGAACGACTCATATAATGGTTTCGTGGCTTTAATTCCTGAACCAGCTGGATCTTTTACGGCTGTAGGCCAACATCTTTGCGCAAAATTTTTCCACGTACTATACGGACAGAGCCCCAATTCCTGCGACCGACGTCGAATCGACACCCTTTTCAACGTGTTGCTGTTGTTGCATTCTCTAGAGAATATGTGGTACGAAAACTATCCATAGTTCGACGGGTGGCTTGCTCAGACGGACGATTATGTGCACCATAAGAATCACGAAGTCGTCTATAAGTCGCGCGAAAAATTTTACTTTTAAAACTTAATTTTTAGTGTTATTTTTTATATTAAAAAAACAACACTCAAATTTTTATGCATAACACTTATTTCTTTATTATTATTATTATTATTATTATTATTATTATTATTATTATTATTATTATTATAATTGTTATTATTATACATATCTTCAAATGTAGCGTTTTCAAACAACAACAAGAACTAAAAGAGCATAAATTACTTAACTGATAAAATATAATTTTCCCAAAAAGAAAACCAATAATTTTAACAAATCAACAATTACTTTGGTTTTGTTTTTAATCATACGTTGATTACATTCAAAAAATCCTAAATATGACATGTTTACAAACATTATATTATGGTTATAAATGACATATTCCTTAGACTTGGGCTTCTATTAGCTCCCAGAATGTGGAAATAAATTTAATGCTATTTTTTTTACCGAAAATACCGTAATTAAAATTAAAATATAGATATTTTGGGGTGGAGTTAAAAAAGTAGATCTTTAAAACAAAAAAAACTTTTTATTAAGTAAGGTTCTCAATTAAAAAACTCAATAGCCGTTATTAAATTCTTTATTTTGTCGCATAATATTTTATTTTAGATGTATGAAAACTTGAATTATTTTATTTATGTGTGCTAACAAAGATATTAATTTAAAGAGATTTTTTTAAATTTTTAAATTCGAAAAAAGTCAAATACGCTTAATAAGCAAACAGAATAATTATAGCATTGAAGTATAGCAACCCAAAGATTTTCAACTTTTGCAGATTTTGCACCCTTAAAAGTATTTAATATTATAACTTGACAACCCTGCTAATTAAATATTCTCTTGATGAGACATCGAAAATTCCAAAAACAAACGTAAAGCGTTTGAAATGGACCACCAACTTAGACATCCACAATATCCGTCAGTTCCAAAAAAAACACATTCAGTGCTAAATTTTGATATATAAAAACATATCTCTTTGTAACCCTTATTAAAAACTTAAAGTGATTAAAAAAGTCTTTAAATAAAATTCAAAATGTAGATAATATAATTATAAATTAAACTATTTTATATAATTTTAGGAGTATCAAAAGTTTATTTTTTCCATATAATTTATTTAAGATTTATTGACAAAAAAGGCCCTTTTATTAGGAAATCCCCTCTGACATTTAAACCAACTCCGGCAAATTTGTTTTACTGTTAAGTTCAATTGAAGTATTTGTAATATATATTTTTTTTTGTTTATTTTAAGGCTTTTTTTATTTTAGTTTTTGTTGTAGGCTTCTATTTTGATAGTTTTCTTTTACACTAGAAAAAAGATACCTTAAAATCCATTCTTCCATTTAGTAAAAAACGTGATCATTTTAACATTTTCTAAAATGATTTTAGACATTTTTTCCTAGATATTTAAAGGTTGATGTTTTAACTAAGAATTTAAAATTTGTATGCTTTGTGAAAGAAAAATATTTCAAATGGAGTTTTCATTTTTGTTTTGATAAAATGAATTCGTTTAATGGGAAAAAATTCCACAAAAAAAGTTTTTCTTTAAATTATTTGTTATTGTAAGTATTTGGGGCAAATTTATTGGTTGACTGATTATGAAAAGGGATGTCTAAAATCTAGAAAACGAATACAGTCGACTCTTAATAATTTAAAACTTAAGGGGAGAAAAAGTTCAAATAAACGAGTTTTCATATTAAGGAGACTTCAACATATCAAAAGAAAGATAAAAAAATTCAAATTAACAAGAGCTTAAAGAGCTGGCATAAAAACTAAAGAAAATGGTTTAAATTTCTTTTAAAAACAGAAACAAAATTACGTTAGAAGTTCAAATTATAAGGTGTAAAAAAATTTAACTTCAAATTATAAAATGTTGGCAGGCAAGATATTATTTACAAGAACATCACAAAAAAATCAAAAGTAATGACTGTTTTATTTTTGAAAATTAAAACAATTCAAAATATAGAGCGTAGAGCAAAAAATTTAAATTACAGAGAGTCAGCGATCAAAATTCCCTTGAAATAATTCCAAATTATTGAGGGACCAAATTACATAGTTTTTTTTTAATATATTTAGTGCTTTTCAAGGGACCATGAAAATAGTTCAAATTATCGAGGGATTCAAATTAACGAGTTTCAAATTATCAAAAGTCGACGGCAATATGTTCGAATTGTCAAGAAAAATTGTGATTTTAATTTTAATATTAAGTGTGTGTCTTAAGTCTTTTGATTTATTATAGCGTTAATCTTTTATTTTCGTCAATTGTCCACTCTAAAATTAAAATTCCAAAAAATTAACTGTTGTTTGTTTTTTTGTTTTATACTTCTTATATTCGAATTCGAGGCTTTAGATTAGTTAAGTTCGATATGAAAGCGAGTTCTAGTGTAGGCATTAATGCGAAAAATAACACATCTTTTGCTAATTACCATTGATGGATTTCGTGTCTGTAATCAGTTGGCGATGGATGATATTCTGTAAATTGATATTACAATTAAAAAAGTTTTATTACACTAGACAAAAAGTTGGGGCCGCAGCTGTCCCAATTAATAAAATCAGAAATATGTTCTAAAGCTGAGCAGGTATTTTTTTTATAACCTACGTAACAATAAAAAAAGGATTAAGGTCCTGTCTTGTTGACTAGAATCTAGAAGAGCTTTTTGGAAGTGTACAGCGCTTTTCAGGTTCTCATAATATTTGCTTTTCATAAACTGAGTTCATTGCGGGAGAAATTTACATGAAGAAAGTGATGAAACTCCAGGGGCAGGAAGGCGTAATGGACTGACTTCCTTGGTCACAGGTCATAGCAAATTCAGATATCAGCAAAACTATGTGATAAAAAGGAAAGGACAATTATTCGCTAAAGAAATACTCATTTAACACTACAAAGATTTAAGCTGAGGCCATAGCTCGAGATTCCTATTCGAACTTTTTGTTCAGTAATAAAGGGCGAAAGAGTTTGAAAAGGAGTGCAGCTAGTTAGACATCCTTTTAAATGATTTTTATAAATAAAAAAAATCTTTTTCAACTAATATCGAGTTAGCTTTAAAATTTTAAAAATAAAAACTACCAAGAAAAAATTTTTTTTTAATTTTATTAAAAAAGAAAAATATAATTTTTAATATAAATTATTAATTTTTTCAAACAACTTAACTATTTTTATATTTTCTTCAATATTTTTTAACATAAGGGTGGCCTTTGGAACCATGAAAGATTTAATGAAAAAAAATGTAAGCAATTAAAAAAAAAAAATAAATAAAGAAAGTTACTCAATGTTTGCTGTGTTTTTGTACAAAATACTTTAAAATATTTATTGTATTTTTGTATGATTCAATGTAGTTCTTATTTAATCATTTTGGCTTTAAAGACTTAGATTTTCTATATAAAATTTAGGTAGAATTTACCAATGAACTAAATGAGCAGTAGCAAAATTGTCATATGAATATGCTTTCCCTGCAGTAATATATTTCATTTTGAAGTTTTAAATAATAATAATATTTCCATGAAATATTTATATTTTAAGGAATCAAGCACTAATTAAGTATATTAAAATTATTAAATTTTTTTTTCAGTAAAAGTGAATTAAAAGTTTTGTTTTAGTTTTGATATGAAAACTTTAACAGGATTATTTATTTATGTATTCTCGTTCTCAATTAAATTAATTTTTAAAACTCAAACTATTTTCTCACAAGCTAAAATATAAAATACAACATAGAACACAAATTAGCATAAAATTAATTGAAAAACCACTGTAGAAATTGTCACGATCATCTCAAGTTCTTGTGTTTTCTACTTTTTTTCAAGATTTTTTAACAAATGTTTAAAGATCTAAACATATACCCACCTTCTACCAAAAAAGAAAACAAAAAACGTCATCATCATTATCATTGCAAACTCACGAATATTTGACAAAAAAAAAAAAAAAAAAAAAAAAAAAAAAACAGAAGATGGTTGACTCCAACGGAGTAACTAGACAAAAAAATAAAAATCAAATATGTAAAAAACAAACACACTTAAACACAAACATGTTCTAACATTGAAAACTATTCAAATAATGATTTTGGTACAAGTTGTATAAAGTAAGTGGTAAGTAAGTATTCTTAAATCATAATGCCACATAATGAATGCAAAAAATGGAGAAATTTGCGTCATACATAAATCAAAGTCAAATGATTCGTTCGTTCTCTTGCTCATGCAAAAACATACAGACACACATGTCGTCATATTCCGCTAAAGAATTACAATCGTACAAATAACAGTGAAGCAAATGGCAGCAATGAGTTTTACAATGCTTCAGAGTCGTAAGAAAATTAAAGGAAACAAGAATAGAAAATAAAGAATTCTTTTTTGTTACAAACTGATTGTGATTGTTGTTGCTATTGTTGTCGTTGTTAATTTCTAAGTATGTGCTGAATAAGCTAGTAACAACAACATAAAGTACCTACAACAACTACTATGACGACTACTATGATTATTAACTGCCACTAAAGCAAAATAAAAAGAAAATAAGAAAAAAAAAAAAAATAAAAAAACAGCAACAGGATGAGATATGCTTCAAATGCATTTAAAGTGAATAGAACGAATGCTAACATGGCGCTTAATGATTGTTATGAGCCTATAAAGCCACCCCCATGAAAATGTTAATAAAAAATTGTTGGAAAAAAATAAAAACCAACCAAAACAGAACAATTCGTTTTGTTCCTTTTGCATGTTTTTGTATGTTTTTTGTATAAAAGCACAGTGGGAATAATTGCTTGTCCTTAGAAGAAGATTGCAGGGAGTTAAATGGAGTTATCTTGATCTATGCTTAGGTTTGTTGAAGAGGTAATTTTAGTGCAGACAAGGCTTCCTACGTTCCTCAATGAGAGGTCAGTTAGTAGTTCTTGCTTTACATCAACAATCATCACAGAGTATGACAATATTGTAAGAATTTGCTTTAATATGAAATATTTAAAAGCATTTACATTATGTTGAGTGGCCAAGTTGCCTAAAGGCAACCATTTCATACAATATCTACATTTTTTGAAGCTAAGCATGCATATTAATTAATATTTAAATATTTGAAATACTTGCTAAATTTTCTTTGTTAAAATTTTGACTCTGACTAAAAGTAACAATTACGCAATTTTAAAATCGCAGTTTTTATGTTAAAACTTAAATTCTAATTAAAACTTTTAGTTAATTATTTTTAAGTTTTAAATTATATTTAGTTAGACTTAAGTTCGTTATTAAAAGTAAGAAGAACAAACTAAAAAATGTCTTGAGTATCTTTAACGAATGTAATGCATCTTTTGGTTCCATACTAACTTCTTCAGATCGCTTCTTATAGATTTACAAAGGAACAACCAGTTATAAGTTTTTAATATTTACACACTTTCTTTGGAAATCAAAATTTCGTTAAATTATTATTTTTAAATACTTTTTAAGCGCTAATCTTTCAAAAAATATAACATTTTAATTATATTTGCTTGATTGAAATATTTTTTATTAAAAAAAAAAATAAAAAATTAAATCTGTTACTGCGAGGAAAGCATATCCTACTACTACTCATTTAGTTAATCAGTGGATTTCATCCAAATTGTTTTTTTGGAAACTCACGAGTTTTATATCAAAAGCCAAGTGGATTAAATAAGAACTAAAAAAAGAAAAACGATAAAACTTAAAAACCTTTTAAAAAACACACAGTAACCACATTTTTTAGAAACATTAAAATGTAACTGCCCTCACTACCATTAAGTTGTTATTATGTGTTTATACAAATTATAAGTTTGATTAAATTTAAATATTATTCAAAATCGCAAAATTGTAGACAAAAAACTTTTAGAATTTTGGCTTCTAGGCACTTCCGTGATCTAACAGGAAATACAGGAGAATAGGTCAAATCGCACAACATTAGAGGAGAATTAAGAGTTCCATTTGCGGAATGAAATTTATTGCTAAATTTTTATTACTGTAGTTCGCTGGTTGCGGTCGTCATATGGTATATAACCCCAGCCGTCGAAACAAAATTTTGCCCAGATCAGTGTCAGCCATATTTTTTAAGAAGCAATTATTAACGGTGTTGTTGTATTTTTAATTTCCATTGATCTTATGCCACCTGAGTGCAAACTGTTCAAACGATGCATTTTAATGAATGTTGTGCATTGGTTTCACTTACACATGCTGCGATTTTGTTTATCGACAACTATAAATTACTGGAATTGATAACAAATTTTTGAGGTAAATCTGGAAAGCTTGAAAGTGCAGTACAATAGTTCGTTCGTCATTTAACCCTTTCGTGAATTTTGTTGGGCTTTAAAAAACTTTTATATTTTGTACAATTTTGGGCACTCATTAATAAATGATTTTTGCCCATTGTGCGTTGATTTTCTCTGGAATAGTAAAAGCAAGAACAGTTAATCCGTAACAATCACAGCAGTTGCTAATATACAGAAGAACACACACACATTTATCATATTCGCCAACATTCACATGAAATGAATATGGAACGAAAAAAGAAATGACATTCAGAACGCATGTTTGTCGGTTTTATTCTTTTATTTTGCTTTGTCAAAATTAAAAAGGAAAACCGAGCATTTCTAATGAAGTAGTTATAGCTTTCAAAAGATTTTTCTTTACATTCGTACAACTTTGCAAAGAATACTTTTTCTTTGGCAATTTAAAGTTTTTAAATTGTTGTTGCATTTCAGTTCCAACACAAAAAGCATACACAATGTTGCCAACTAACATTTATGTAGGTTGCAGCATGTATGTGCGATTTTCGGTCGTATTTTGTTCTTGCCTTTTATAAAAATTTTTTCGCTTGTCTTTTTCGTGTTTTAAACAATTTTTAATTGTTTTGCTGATGTCGCTGCTGCCTGTAACTGGCTGTTAAGTAGAATTTTCAGCTCTAGTCTGATCTTTAAATTCTTTTAAGAGTAGTAGGAACAGGGAGAAAAGAGCATAAAATTATAACTGGCCGCGTTTGACATAAATTTACGCCGACATTAAATTGCGGGTGTGGGTGGAATATGACAGTCTGTGCTTTCTTTATGAGCCATTTTTCGTTGTTGTTTAAGCTTAAACTTAAGCATCACACAATAACAGAAATAATCAAAATAGAAACAACTACACGAGGTGTGTTCAGAAAGTATAAGAATGTTCAGTTTTCTTGATCAGTAATCTTAGATTTTGCTAACGAACACATCAAGCACTTGTTTCCATTTTTGGTGGTTCTTTATTTTTATGTGTTATGCACGCAGTAAAGTATTTAAATACGCAACTTTACACTCTAATCCGGTTATTCAAATAGTTTTATTTAAAAAAGGCTAAAACATGCGTATCAACATATTTTAAAATAAAAAAATTTCCTCTCATCTTTTATACCACACCTCGTACGATTGTTTTTAAATGATTATGTTGATATTGTTAGAGTGTTGTTTAGGTTGAAATTGTACATTTCGTTTGTGACAATGTTAATGCATAAATAGAACAAGGGTCGGCAAAAAGACATAACATCATCATAACAATAGCAACATCTAACATCAAAATTTCTCTGATTTTTTTCCCTCAACGTATTTTGTCTTGTTAATGTGCTTTTCTACAATGTTGTAAAAAGTTGTTTCACGATTGTTGAAACATATTTTAAGAACATTTTAGTCAACCATGTGAAGATAAGAAGAGCTGGGTTTAAAAAAATTATGAACACAATTAAGACCCAAACTGCGTTGCTACACAATAAAATTCGTTAACAGTTTAAAATATTAAATATTAATGATATTTTTTATATTGTTTTCATTTCCACTTAATTCTTGTTTGCTTTTTCTTGTAATAAGGCTAAGATCTCGTACGTTCAGCGAGATATCCTGTAATTAGCATCTTTGGTCTCTTGTGGATTAACGGTCTCACATTGAATGCGTCCTCAAATCTGAGATATGTAAGTTTCGTCCTAAAAGTAATCAATAAGCAGAGTGTGAAGCACAGTCAAGGATATGTTACACTTTATAGGCCTCCTGTTATTAGGTTAGTGTTAAGATGATGGTGATTATCCAACGAGTATCGGGAGATGTGACAGTTTTTTATCTAAATAATTACAAACTAAAGTATATAGCTTTTCACCAGTTAGGAACTTAAGGGGCTTAAAGACTGTTGTGAATCTTGAAAACCTTTATAAAAGTGATTAAATTCAATGCGAATAGTCGGAAGAAGTATTTTTTTGACGACTATAAATCGTTCCATCGTAGTGGTCTCTAGGTGTTCGAAAGGGGAGTTTTAAATAAATTTTAATACTTTTGGTCATGATGCTGTTGTAAATACACAAATTGTCTGATCGAGGCATCTATACACTTTAGTTCAAAACAGATATACTACTCGTCGATGTAGCTGTAATTTCTTCAGTCTGCAACATAACCAGGGAATATATAAACAGGCTAAGGAATGAAATGGAAAGCAGGCTAGGATTCAGAACATTTATATTATTTTTGTGCAAATGATATTTTTCTGTTTTCAATAAAATATCTCCAGAATCATGAAAATTATTTACTTGATTTCTTTAGCTTTAAATGTTTAATAATTTAACCGGAGTGGTATAATCATATTTTATTAAAAATCATATGGTGCAATGGTGGAGTTGTGAAAAATCTAGAGGGATTATTTTTTTAGGCATTATTTTTTTTTTTTTTTTTGAAGCAGCACTCAGAGGATGAACCCTGTACATGCAATGTATTGTACCGTAACTAAATAAATAAGTTATGGGTAAATGAGGATATATGACTTGGTAGCATTTGCAGATATTTTATTTAAAGAGTCCCATATTGAAAGTGGTAGTTCCATATACACTGCAGAGCTAAAAATATAATTCTCTCTGTAATGCAATGTGTGGCTAATTGGCTAATCAATCTTAAATAATTGAGAAGGTGCTGTGTGTAAAATAAAACAGTTCTTAGACACAGGTTCCATTACTTCATGAGAGCGCATTACATTAAACAGATAAAAAAGAAATTCGAATTTCGTGCCAATCGAATTTTGTCGGTTGTGGTTATTTAGATTTTCGTTGCAATAACTAAATGGATGTGGTACTTTTAACTATTTTATTTGAGAGTTAAAATAAAATAACTTGTTATTTTTCCATTTAACTTTATTAAAAAAAAATCCTGGAAAAACACTATAAAAAAATCTTGATTCGAGCCATTTTATCTTCCTTTTCTTTCTTCAGTATCATGTTTTTTTCTTCTGTATGTGTTCGAGTAGCTACCAAATAGTTTTTTAAGTACCGGTCGATACATGAAAAATGGTAAATAGAGAGGACAAATTAGATGGAGTGAAGTTAAAGGTAGGAACCCATAAATACTGATTATTCATATACGTAATTCTGTTTGTCAAATAATGTTGGAAATTTTGTCTTTTACTACAAACCAGAGAAATATAAATCGTAGAGGATTCGTGGAATTTATTACATGGGGTATATTAAATATTTATGTTTAAACCTCTTACTTAGTTCAACTGATGTCGATCTAGTCTTCTAGTTCACAACTAAAAACAGATTACAAGGTTTTTGGTGAAAATAGTTAATTAAAAAGCGAATAATATTTGTTTCAATTTATGATTGCCTTTACTACATTCTATCGTCAGTTTTTAAAACTTTAAGGTTGCAGAATCTTCTGGGAACTTAGTCATTTGCTGTAAAATAATAAGGAAATAAGTAGAGAGAGCTGGACAGTATCTGAACTAATTAATTGACATTTATTTTAAATTATTATTTTTACAAAATAAACCAAGTACTTAATACAATTAAGTCTACTAATTTTTGTTAAAACAGCTTAGATACCTTGTGTAAATAAAATATCAAAGACTTTTTCTGTCTTAATTTCAATTATCAGCTCATAAAAATATTAAAACCTAAGTCAATCATAAACAGTGAGTAGTTAGTATAATAAAGATAAATCTAACATAAAATGTCAGAATTAAGCAACTTAAGTACTAAAATACTATTAAGTTGTTAAGTATATAATGTCTTCTTGTAATAACTTGTACTAAGATAATCGCTTGTAATCTTGTAGTTAAGATAAGAATATTTTGCAGAGTATTTAAATATTTCTTAATTGACTTTTATTATTAAAAGAACAATTTAAATGTTTCTTTAAGCCTTTAGGTGACTTTAACAACATTTTTGTTTATAATAACTATTGTTTAAGAGCTTCAAATATGTTTATTTCTAGCGAATATTTTTTTTAATATAAAATAAATTCAAAAGACTTAAGAAACAAACTTTATAAACAACAATGTAGCCAACTGGTAAAAAAATTTAAAAATTGCTAAAAGTCATGGTATCACTTGCAAAAATTTAAAATTAAATTATCGACAAAAACTCTTAACCTTTTTATTTATAATTCTATTTAAACAACAAAACATAAGTAAAACCGAATAGAAACTATTATAATAAAAATAATTAAAATTAAAAGTTAAATAAATTAAATTTTATCGCAAAATGGCTACTAGGTTTATTATGTTTATTTTTATTTTTATTTTTATTTTTGATTTCTGCTTTACACTAAAAATCAGACTTTTAAATTATAGTTTACTTTAAGCTGGTCGTATGTTAAAACACTATTAAAAACTTATTTAATGATATTTATTTATAATTTTTTCTTGCCACCGACCGACATACCTACATATAATTGAGATTACAGTTTAAACATTAAGAGTGGAGGTAAAACAAAAAAAAAAAAACATAATGCAAAAATGCAATTTTTGAGTTGGTCGTTTAACAGCGATTTATTGATTTTATGGCTTATGGAGCACACAAAATTGATTTTTATTATTGTATTTAATAAGATATTAGACACAAATATATATCATACATGTATCTTAAATAGTTTAAACATTTATTCTGCAAACTAAAACTAAAGTATCTTCGACCAACAGCAACTATTCAATTTACTTGCCAGTCAATAGTCAATGGCCATCTTAGATGTAGAAGCAGTAGTCCAATGAAACATAATTATAAGACAGAAGAAGTGAGAAAAAAACACCTGCACTGAACACTGCTTAATGGTTGTAATCGTAAAAAATTATTATTTAACCAGTTAGTTTATAAGTGAGCCAGCGAATTTGTAAGCGGGTAATTCATTCTATCGTTTACTTAAAATAACCTAACTCGTAAATAGCTTGTAAATGTGGCTGGGTGACCAATATGAGTTTATTTTCCATAAATACTTGTCTAAGTTTATAGCCAATCTTAAAAAAATAAATTGTTGAAATGTATTCGTTTTGTAAGTTTTGTACTTTTTAATAAGAAGATTTTTATCACTGATCATATTTCTTAAAAAAAATAATAATAAACACAGAAAAATTAAATTGCAAACTCCAAAAATTTCCATTTTATTTAAAAATATACAACTGCTGTATTGCTGATTTTTATTGGTGTTACAATCATTGTTATTTTTTTTTTCTTTTCAACAATTACTATATAAATTATTCCAGCGTTAGTTTGAAGGTCTATTGTTTTATGATAGATTTAAGAATTTAAAGATTTTGCTTTTCAAAAGTTAATTGGCACTTAATTTTAATTGAATTGAATTTGAAAGAAGTGTTTATAGAACGTGATTACTTTTTATGTCTAAGAATAATTGGTTGAACCAGTTAAGGTTCTGTTTTTTTTGTTTGGAATTTTATTGTATTGGGACCACCAGAGATGCTTTAAGAAAATTGCAAAATAATAAATATTGATTTTTTTAGAGTTTCTTATTACTTAAAATGTTTTAGTTAACTGAAAATTAATTTATTTTGCTTTGAGCAAATAAAATGCTTGACAATATGTAAGCTTTTATTAATTTGTTATATTTTATTGATTTTAAAATGAATTGTTTTAATTCGAATTTTAGTTGGAATTCAACTGTCATCAGAAAAAAAATACCATAAAACAGAGTTCGATTACTTTAGCTCTGCACTTCGATTTATAATCCTTTCAGAATGTTCAAATTTAATTCTGGATTTTGTGAAAGAAACTTTTACTTTGGGGGAAATTTCTTTAGAAAAAAAGTTACTCTAGAAATTATAAATTTTTAGTCTTGGTTATTACAACTGATACGCGCTCGAGATAGGCGGATTTTGAAAATAATTTAAACTCTTCCATGATTAGTTGCTGGAATTGCTAGGAAAATTTATCTAGTATGTTTTTTTTATGTAAAACTACATCTTCGATAAAACAGTACAAAAATAGAAGAAAAGACTACACGGAAAAATATTAATCTCGTACAGCTGGGAGTGTGTATGTTCATTTGAAAGCCGTTAAATAAAAAATAATGAATTAAAAATTTTCTATAATTTTTTAAATACTTTTAATTTTTTTTTAAATTCATGAATTTATTAAGAAATTGCCTTTATTACTAGGACAACCATAGCAAACACTCTCCAATGAATTTCTAGGAAATTATTATAATAAAAAAATATATATTACTTATTTTTTTTAATATAAATTCTGGGACTTTAGGCAAACTGACGAGGTCTTTTGCTAGAAAAAGCTAGAATTAATGTTACTTTTAAAACGAATTAGCAATATCCCTAATACACCAGAATTTTTTAACTTTTATAAAATTTCATTAAAATTGATTATCAAATCCTTGATTTAAAATTTTGGTTTGTAATTTCTTATATTTTGTTTATTATGTTTTGATAGTAAATTTAACTGCTACTGGTTTCTTTATTTATTTATTAATTAATTTATATTATACTTATAATAAAGTTTCTCAAAATTTTTAAAATCAAATTAACTAACTAAAAAAATATTTAGCATATCATAACGTCCACGGACATAATGTTCTTCAACGAAATATCATAATGTCCATGGAAAAAGAAAATTTTTGGTCAGATTAGAGGTTGTAACACTTTAGAGGAGAAAATCCTTGCACCCTGCAGAAAGTCCGCTAAGCAGGAAATCTTTGGTAAGCAAAGCAATTGTTGGTTATAACACAGAGGAGAAAATCTTTCGCCTAGCCAAAGCCAGGCTAGACAGAAAGTCTTTAGAAAGCGAAGCGAAGTGCGGACATTATGACTCTTTCACAAGTGACAAATTGTCCATAATAAAATCAACACAATGTCCGTGGACGTTATGATGTTTTTCAAAACATTTTCGGGTGCGACAATGGACCATGTACATTATATCTTAAAAGCTGTTATTGAAAGGAAAGAATGTGTATAATTCTACCCTTTAAATGGTGGTGTTGAACGTTGTGCCCAAGGCCAGTGGGCTAAAAAAATCCGCTGATTTTTTTTCCAATTGTAAGGCAAAGCCGAAGCTAATGCTGACTGCAAAGATCTTGATGTTGATCGTCTAGTTTTCATCACATACAAGTGAATCGTGCCTATTGTTTGCGTAGTCGTACTTATCCTACCCATGATCGCATCAACCCCTACATGTCATTGCCCTGTCACTTTGCAGTCATCCTTTTTTTAAAAGAAAGAAATTGTGACCAAGGCTATTGAAGATGAGACCGGGAAAAGTAAATTGTTCAAAAGGAAGTTTCAAAGATAAAAAGGAAAAAATTATGCACTCTGTCTAATCAATCGCCGAAATTAAAAAAAAATACTAATATTTTTTTTAGCATCCGCTGATTAATGAGGAAAAATGCAATAGCAAGTCTAACTATTTGCGGTGTTAAGCAGTTTAATAATTAAGATGATAAAAATGTATTTTTTAGTATTTATAAAATTAATTTGGGCACTTAATAATAATATTGAAAATTTTCGATTTTTTTATTAATCTTTAGATTTCTCCTTTTGTGCTTGCGTTTTAATTTATTTAAATCCACAGAAATTAAACTTAATTATAATTTGTTAATTTGGAATATAAAAAAAGATAAACTACTTCCAAGAACTGTAACTAGCACTTTATCAGGATTGAAACTATGAAAAATCTTTGTAACGTTCCTTTAAAATCATTTACTAGAAATGCTTCTGGGTTTATTTTCCAACAATGTCTACGACTACTGACTTCAATCAATAGGATCCCGCTGAGATTTATGCCTAATAAAGCCCAAATATTTTCAATTTAGCAGTACATTTTGCTTCAAAGATATTGATTGCTGATTAGATTTTATATTTTCAATACTTATTCTTTACCTCCTGTTTTTTAACTGTAATAGGTGTAAAAATATGTATATCTTTTACAATTTATCCTTAAAATCAAATGATTTTTTCGAATAAAAAGAGTTAATAAACCTACAAAGTTTCTTAAAAAAAAATGGGGAACCATTTTCTACACCTCAAAAGAAGGCGGCATAATATATTAGACTTTTAAAAAGGCATAAAAACCTTCATTTAAAAATCATATTGAATGCTAATTTTCTCATTTTTTTCTCTTCTAAATAAATGTTGCCCGTTATAAGTTTCTTAATAGAAAATTTAATAGAAAAAATCAGCACGAATTATAATTCAAGACAAACAAATACATACATACATGCACACATTAACATTAGAGTGCTATTAATAAACTAAGTTTCAAGCATTTTTCTTTTCCTTAGACAACAACTGATTGAAGGAGTGTTTTCTGTTAAACTCTTTACTTTGCTTTGATTTTAGACTTCATCTACTTTTATTTTGTAAAATTTGTTTTTTTTTTTCTATGGTTTATTTTTCTTGACTACAAATTGTACTGATTGTATTGTATTCATGTGCTGTATGTGAATAGAAGGAGAACCCTTTTATTAGGAAATAATAAATAATAAAATGTTGACACGACAACGTCATAACCTTTGAACGTGAAAATAACATTAACAAATATGGCAACAGAAAAGTAATGCCAATTTAACAACGGCAACAACAAGCTGTAGTCGAGAATTGAAGGTAAAATAAACCAAATACGGACGCATTTTTTCATTTAAATTTTTGTTTTAAATTAGAATCAAAAATACGAACTTGAGCTTTACTAAAAATTGCTAAAAAAAAATTCATCGTGGTAATGCTGCATATTAAGAGAAAATATTAAAAATAAGAAAACAAAACAAAAAAATATATTTTCCTTAATTGCTTGCTTGACATACGAAAAGACTCTTTTTTTAAAAAGTGCACACAATAATAATATTTATCAATATTCGTTTATTCATATTGTGCAATATTTTATTAATAAAAAAATTGTCCAGATATTGGTTGCTTCAATCTTTAAGTATGAAAATTGCGTTGGCAATGAATTATGAATTCAATTAGTTGCTATTTTGAATAACGTTTACGTTTTTTTATACTTTCATCATTTCTATTGTTTAGTGCCTTTTAATGGCCGCTATTCAAAAAGTTATTAAACATTTGTTATTAAAGCAATTTACAAGTCAATGGGAGTTGTTTTTTATTGCTGCAATAAATAGAAGGAGGATGAAGTGATGAAATACGATCATTTGTTCGTTAGATGTAAATAATAAAAAAATCAGCGTTTTTGTAAGTCTTAATGTTTGAACGAAATTAGGAAAGAATAAAAATTGAAATGATTTTTTTTCTTCCAGAAAAGTATGTGGGTTTTTTCTTTTATTATAAGTATTTTTTCCGCAGATTAAAGAAAAAAAAATTTATTTTGAAAGATTCTAGAAATGTATTAAATTCTAGAAACTTAAAAAAAAACCAATTTAGTTTTTTTTTTGAATTTTAGTGTTATTGAGAGCTCTTAATGGCCGTGGCAATTGACCATATGGAACCACGATAAAATCTGCAAGTCTTTTTTATTCTATGGCTTTTATGTTTGAAGCCAATTAAATCAGAAATATGTTTGTATATATATTCGAGTTAAAACTGATGTTAGTAATAGTTTTTACTTTTGAAAGTAGGATTCCAAGCCTTTCAAGAGCAATTTTAAATTTTAGCGACGTTTACATGTCAGAAGGTCTACGCCTAATAAGAGTTTGGTACATATTAGTCTGGCCATTGACTAAGGAGACCTCACACCCTTGTAATTGCATAAAATGTACGAATATTCCGATGAACATAGCGACACATAAGTATACGTTTTTGCACTGAGTCTTCTTGATACTTTTGTTAGGAGGCAAGTTGTCCTTTATAATAAGGGGAAAGAGCTCTAGCTGTTTTCTAAGTAAGAAAAGGGCTCTGACTTGGATCTAAACGAAAAAAGGTTAGAAGTTAAAGTCTTTGCCGGAGAAACAGCATAAGTGGTCTGGCTAGTGTTGCCTAAATAGGTGCGTTTAAAAATGTATTTGTGTTGTAATCCAGAGTCAATAGGATCAAGTAAAGCCAGAGCTTCTAGAGTGTTCCCCCACTGTAAAGTAAAATAAAAAATTCCGTGCTGGTATCTACAATCAAAAGAGTCTGTACGTTGGTCCAAAAGTAAAAAACGTAACTAAATATTTTAAACTTTTGCATACTTGAACGGACCTATTGCTCTTCGGTGCATTGTGGCTCTATGATTCATTAGACTAAAATTACCCTCTTGCTTGAGAAGTTAGAGATTATCTATATGCATTTCTCTACTAGCGGCTTCTAACAATGCATTGTTTGCTGACGAACATTTCTTAAAGTTTTGTTACAATCCGAGAGGATCATTAGCAAATAAAGGTCATAGCCTATGGGTTCCTGGACATATGGCCTTCATCACTACTTATTTCGTAAAAATCCTTAAATCACAGTATCAATTACGCGTTATTGAATTCTGGCCCTTGAAATTTATTTGTGTGGGAAAAGTAAACCATTATGGTATTTCTACCCTTAAAAGGAGGAGCTGTAACTGCTTTTGTTAATGCTCTTCGATGAAGAAGTCTGTAGCAGAATTTTCTAACACAGAATTTTGGCTTCCTTGGATGTTTCAACTAATGAGATTGACTACGAACAAGTAATTGATTTGATTGTTTGGATTATATTTAATTATAAGACTTCGACTAGTTTCTAAGCTCCCTAAACCTTTTTCAGTTTTATGTTATATAGAATATGAGGAATCTCATCAATATCAATTTTGTTAGATGAAGACCACACCCACCCCAAAGCTTTTTTTGTTTTCTTTATTAATCGACACATATATTTCTAACTGTTGGTTTATCAACAAATGCGATTTTAATTTTAAATAATTTATTTTATTTTAAGTTAATTTTCTTAAAATTCTTGGCCGTAACAACCATTAATAATTTTTCTAACTGAATGCTTTAAAAAAATTAAAGTATAATCAAACTTTGAAAAGTTAATAAATTTCTTAGCATGTTTGGCTAACTTTGTGCTGCAAATCTTGCACCTTACACTAACATGTCTTTTTGTTATATCTGTGGACATCCTACAGATATAAAAATTTAGTCATAAAAACCATATTCATACTTGTAACATAGTTTCATTGCAAGCGTTAGCTTTCTATAATGCATATAATGTGTATTTAGCTTTACACCAACATACATATATGTAGGTGTGTATGTAATTAGTTTTCTTTTTTGTTGGAGTTTTTTTTAATTGCGTTCTTATTTTTTTGTGGCACAATGTGTGTGGGCTTATTTTTGGAGCTATAAACTGTAATACAATACATGCCAACCTTCTAGCCACAAGCATTTTAAATGCTTATGGAAATAGTCGTTTGTTCTTGTTTTTGTCTACGGTTTTCTAAAAAATTTTCTGATAAATGAAAAATAAAAATATGGAAATAAAACGAAACGAAACCAAAAATATTATAAAATAATGGAAAACAAAGAATCGATTACAGACAATATTTGCAAATGGTGGCATTTAACAAATTCATTTTTAACCATATTTGGTGAGCGGGCATATCGTGTGTGCAACAAAATGTGTGTGTGTCTGCTTAGACGCTAAAGATTCTAAAAATTTAGCATATGTGCCGAAATAAAAAAGAACTGCATAAATAAAACTTAATAAAAAAAGTGACAAACAAAAAGATAATAAAAAGTAGGTCTTTCTGGGAGTTACTTGAAAGGACTTCTAATAAAATAATGTGGAAATAGTAAAAAAAAATAGATGGAAATAAAATTTCGATGAAATTACTCTAAAATTTTTAATAAGTTTAACTTTTTGAAAAAGAAACGAATTTAAAAATAATTAAAAAAAACATTGACACAAATTTGTACATTTAGGAAAATATTCTCTTAAGAGCTTGTGTTTTTGACATTATAATAAGTAAGACGTTTCAAATTTTTTTAATCTAGACTTAAAAATTTCATTTAAGAAAAGACTGTCTAAGTCTAGGGTAAGTGTTTGCCTTTAACTTCCTTGAGCTGGCAATCGGAAACGGACTCTTTCTGTCTGTAAGTGGCTAAAGAAAAGTGAACCCTTTAAATAACTTTCATAAGCCAAAAAAGAAGCTTGAGCCTATTGTCGAATTCTAGCTTAACCAAAGGTATCTACATAATTAGAGCTCTGAGCAGGTGAAAATTTTATCTACAATGAGTCGATAGAACATATCATTTAAGTCAAAGAAAAGCTTAATGGAGGCACTATTAAGAAAAAAGCAAAGAACGGCATCTTGTGGAGATAGAGATCTTTGACATCAGAATGAGAAATAAAAATATTGGAAAAAATTATGGATCATTATTATTAAAACACTTACACATACGCTACAAGGACTCGAATTTTGAGCTAAACGTATATAAAGATGGAAAAGGTAACAAGTGAACCTTCGATGATATTTAAGAGTCATAAGTTTGACATTCCGAATTATGAATGCCGTGTTGTTTAGCAAGCCCCAAAATTATTATCTCTTCTAAAGGCTTCCCCGGCGGTACTAAAAGTCCTTGCTGAGCTAACCAAGGTTCAGCCGAAATGCTCGTGGGGTATAGGGGAAACCAGTCCCCCGGTGTGCAGTGAGCACCAAATCTAGATAGACAAGTTTGGTACTTGTCGAAGGACTGACCAATGTATTTAGTTTTACTGGAGTAACGGGAGGCGGTAGTCGGTATTTGTTGAGGTTCCCTCGGGGTAATCCTGGTGGCTGTGGTGTTAAAGTCTATATCTGCATTTAAGGTGTGGAGTTGGATATTCTCTAACTACCAGCAAGGGGTTTCATAAATATTATTATGTTTAATTTGTAACACCTGCTCAATTGGTCTACTAAAGAGTTCATTCTTATGAACTTTAATATACAAAATATCAACACTAAGTACACTCGTTTATGCGAATATATTTTCGACGACATAATATTGCCTACTGTAACAATTTTTGTTGTTGCTGTTGTTGTTGTATTTTTTTTGGAAGGTTTGTTAGTTTTTTGCGCAACTTTATTTACACTTTTGTTTTTCATAAAATGAAAAATCATGATCATACGGCAAGAATTCAATAAAAAAACTATTTTTTTTTGCACAAACTAAAAGGCTGTTGATGTTGTTTTTGCAAAGCAGGCAGGCATTATTGTCTTTTTTAGTTAATAAAGTCGAAACAATGCAACTTGTTCAAAATATTGGTATTGTTGCTGCTGTTACTGTTGTTGTTTTTGTATGCTTATTCTGTTTATTTGTTTAGTACCAATAATAAACTTTTGTTATGCAAATCAACAAATTTTAAGCACTATCGTTTTTTATTTCTTAAAGCAATTCTTTTTTTGCAATGTCTTTGATATGCAAATGTTGTTATTTTTAAAGTTTGAAATAGAAAAAATTAAAAAAAAACTGCAAACATTTTAATAATTTTATTCTTAGTTTGTTTATTTGCTTATTTCTTCTTAATATTTTAATTTTTTTAAGGTGTTTATTTGTGGTAAATAACCTAAAATTACATGTCATAATATTATTATGCAAATTTAGCTTAAAGTTTATAATATTTCCTTTATTTGATATAAAAATATTTGGTGATTTTTTTTTTTTTTTGTTGTGGTGCAGACACCTTAGACATTTATCATTACAGCTGCTGGTAAAAAAAGTGCTTTAATTTAAGCAATATTTTGTTTAGTGCGTGATATAATTATTGCTTTAGTTTTTTCTCTTTAATTCCATTTTAAATTTAATCTTTTAGACTCATAAATGCTTCACTTTTTTTATTGCTTTTTAATAGTTAAAATTTGTTGTGATTTTTGTGTGTTTTAAATTTATTACATTTTATACGCCACATGAAACAGCATGTTATTTGAGTGAAAACGTTTTAAATAATTGTTATTTCTTTAAATTTTATAAAATAAAATAAATGGTTGTTAATCGTCATTTAAAGTATCCTATAGGATTTAAACATAATATTGTTTTTGAGACATTTGTTTTCTTTTTTAGGGATTAAAAATATTTTCTTTTTACTTCCTAGAAAAAGTCTTCGGAAAGATCTAAGAAATTAAAATCAAAGTAAATGTTTTTTGTCTAATTTGGGTAAAAGTTTTTAATTCCAAAAATAATAACTAATTTAGAGCAGCACATGACCGAACTACGGTGTACACAATTTTTTCAAATTATTTACTTTAAATTAAATTAAATACGTTTTAGGCTTTTTCTGCTGATTATATTTACAAAGACAGCTTTTATAACTTAGAATTTTTTTCATACAGTTTTAGATTGAAATTCAATTAAACTTTTTGTTAATCAAATTATTTATTTAATTAAAAAATTGTTTTCATTTTAATTAAATAAAAACTGTATCAATTAAAAACTTCATTATATTTTAATAGGTGCAAACATTTTCTCTTTTTTGTGCCGAATGCTAAAAAATTTACAGCAGTAATTGCGAAGGGGAAGTAGAATCATGAAAACATGAGGTTGTACAAAATATAATCCCATAATTAAATCAGAGTTACTAAGTTTATTGCTATTAAAGAAAAAAAAAAATATATATAATTAACATTTAATGCCAAACCGGTCTTCACAGTCTTGGAAGTGCAAGCTTTTGGACAGGGTAGTGCATAGCGTACAAACAGAAAAGAAATTTGTTTAATGTGCTGAATTTGTAGCCAGTCGACTTTTGTCGCTTGTGCTTGTTTTATGAATTTCAGTTATAATAATTAAATGAATATGGTACTTGAAACTATTTTAAGAATATCAAAGGTCCCTATAAAATTTTATTGTGAATTAAATTAAAGAACTTAATATTTAAATTTTTTTTTTACTTGAGGAATAAATAAAATAAAATAAAATAAATATAACATCAACAATAACGAAGAGCTTTCCACCTGTTTTGTCTTAATATTTAAAAGAAGGAAATGAAGAGGGAATGTTTAAGAACTGGCCTCTACGAATGCTCACCAAACTGGAGATTACATGATTCTTATAACCTAAAGCACATGATATATAAAACTTTTAAAAGCAGCTAGACTATAGTATAAAATAAATATATAACCAGTGTCTATCAGATATTTAAAAATAAATAAGGTGTTTATAAAGTTACAAATGCCTATCATTATCATTTTTCGTTTTACTCCGTTAATTTTATTATTTTTGCATAGTTAAATTATAGTTTTCATACAAATATCTGGCGTGTATACGTTTTATTTTTTATAAATTTACATTTTTTTGTAACAAGTTGACAAATCGCACGTTTTATGCTCTTAGCGACAGCTGACTGTAAACATGTCCTGAGTGAACTACCAACATTCCCACTGCAACTACAAGAAATAATACATTGAATCGTGTATTTAATATTCTTTTTTTTTTCAATACATTTATGTGTATAATATTTATTAATGTTTTTTTAAAAGTAATTTTGTCAAGAAGCTGACAATTCCATTGAAACTTAATAAAGTAAAATAATTTAATATTCCCAGTGAACTGTAGATGAAGTGGTTGGTTATTGGCAAATGTTAAATTTATTTGAATTTTTATTTTTTCAAATGCTAACGAACACACAGGGCGTTTGAAGGATAGTTTGTAAAGTTATTTTTAAAATTGTAATAAAGAAACAATAAATAAATAAATTACTGACAAATAGTTAATTTTTAATTTATTTTCATTTTATTATTATTTGTTTTTTAAGAAACTCATTACAAAAATTTCATTGTCAATTTTTTATTTCTATTTCAGTTTTCTATTTGTATTACACCAGTATAATGAAAGCAACGTTCCTATATACAGATCAACATACTTATATTTGTTTTAATGTTTGGCTCAATATTTCCATTTGCTTATTAAAATGTTGATTTTTTTATATATTTTTTTCTTGTTTTCTTGATAGTTTTTTGTTCATTATCTTAACATAAATATCTAAAAAGTAACTCACCATTTAAATGCAGGTGCTTAGAAAAAAAATGAACTAAACTGAACAGAAACCTTGCCACACCAAAAATAAAAATATTTAACAATTTTAACAAAGTGTTAAAGCGTAAAAATGACAAGTTATGAATGTTCTACCAAATTACCTTCTCAAAATAAAATAAATTCCAAATACCCTATGGCTGTTGGCTAAACAAAAGGCAGTTGCTATAAACTTTTGTTTTTGCTTAAGCTTTTTATTTCGGAAACTAGTTTCATTTAAAACTAAGTAAAATTAAATAATTCTATTATGTTATTTTAACTTATGTTTCGTTACTCTATCGTCAGGAAAAAATTGTAAAATTTTTTTAAACAAACACAAGAATTTCAATTTTAATCAAAAGATCAATTAATGGCATTAATATTTGAAAACGATTTCGGGCACTGTTTTTAACAAAATGCTTTCTGGACGTTTGGTTTTAAGCCAGTTTTTTGAGCATCCATTTTTCACGGATAATAATAACAAACCTTGTCTCCTTGCTGCTGATTGATTATCCTAAACCAGTTACTTCACTTAGCCCTACATGAAATACTTGAGAGATGTCAAATCGTACGACCTTGGAGGCCAATTAACCAGTTTTTTTTATTAAAACCAACTTATCGCCAAATTTTGGATTTTAGTAACTCATTGGATACAGTCGCAGTGTGGCAAGTAGCACTAGCCTGCTATAACCGCATCTCTCATTCATATTTTCAAACAAAAAATCATTGCTTATTATGCGGTGGCAAGTTTTTCTCGGCCTCAACGAGAGCTACGGCCTCATTTTTGAAGAAATAAGGTCCAATGATGCCTCAGGAAAATAATTTTACAATTTTTATTTTTGAAGGCGTTAAATCTGATGAAATCAAATATTGTTTATTGTTTAAAACTTACAAAAATTTACATGTGCAAGGAGTCCTAAATTGAGATCTTAAAGCGCCTTACGCGAAATCTCTTAAGAGATCGGAATCCAAACTCAATCTCATATTTTTCTCTACAAGAAGGACCGAAAATTTCCTTTCATACAGTTAGACGTTTCGAAACTGCTTATTTATTTCAAAAATTTTGTGGTGCTTCCTCACTGTGCAAAAACTTAATTTTAAAACAATCTTTTTGAGACATCAGGTTGTAAACAACCTGTTAGTTTAATATTATCTTTATCTGTTTATTTGTTTTTGTATGATTGGGTAACAAATATTTAAGCATTAAAACAAAAAAACTTTTACAGCTGTTTACATTACTGGCAAGGTAGGACTGTGAATCGAATTGTTATGACTTATGTTTTTGGGTGTTACAAACATAAACAAATACGCACAATATCTCACTCAACTCATACGTAAAGGGTATTAAAAATTCGCGCCCCACTATTACTTATTTTAAAAGCAGAGAAGTATCTTTATTTTTATTCAGACAAATCTTTGACACTGTTACATGTAGCACTTAACTATTATGTATACATATGACTTTTTTCAGGCATTTGTTTTGTTGTTTTTTTTAGTTGAAAACAATACTTTATTTCATAACACAATTTTATAAACATATGCAAAGTTTATTTGAAAAAAATATATTTTTATTTAAATACAAAACAAAATACAGTAAATGTTATAAAAAGGCGAGTCTGTGAAAATGATAAGATCAAATGTTGGTTGGTTTATTAACTACATTAAAAAATATTTTTTTACATTTGACAAATTTATTAATATAAACTGCAAAGCAAACAAAATTAACAAGAAAAAAAATAACTAACGATATTACAACATTAATGAAATAAAATAACTGCTAAAAAATAATTGCTAATTGATAAAGGTTTTCCAGTGTACTATTGCTTTTTTGTTTACAAAGAGTAATCATTAAAAATATTTTTGAAATTTTGTATGTTCATTAATTGCTATTTATATCTGTTATACTAATGGCATAAAATAATATGAGACGTTTTCTTTATCACATTTAAGCGAAAGGAAAAGTTAAAAGGCCGTAGGCCTGCATGTTGTTATTTTTTTTTTCAATAGATTAAAAATAATCAGAGATTATATTCTTCTTGTCTTGATTGCTTTCGCTTTTCTCTACAAACACAGAGATTTGTAAATAATTTGTATTTTTTTAATATTTTAAATATGAAAATATATATGACTTTAAGCCGAACTAAAACTATTTCATGTTTACTTGATGTGTTTAATAAACATAAGTAAGAGAGATCTATTTGGTTATTACGAACCTTATATGCCCTTCACCATTTGCCTTAGTCTAGTTTAGTGCTTTATATAATTTTACATAAAAATGTCATCGGCTCTTAATAGGTTGAGCATTTTTAAAAAAAATTATTATTTCTTGAAAGATTCAAAAGCTTTTAAATGGTATTCTTAAAAAGTATTGTGAACATTCGTAAAATTCTGTGAAAGTTTAGAGGGCCATGAGTCGAAAATTATGGTCGAGCGTCTATTGGTTCACTTTATGTTTTTATTCTTATTTATTAATTCTCTATCGCTCCACATCCATATTTTTTTATTGGAGTTACTTCACTAAACTAAATTTGTTCCGAATGATATGTAAAAATTTGCGGTGGGTGTGTTGTGTTGCCCGCTGCCTGAAAGGACATGGTCATATCTAGCTGATTTTCAATAGCAAAATTTTGGAAACTATGTCTGATCAACTGGCGTAAATTTTAAATTTTAGTGCCTTAGGGAAGTTGATTTTAACACTCACACGGACAGACAGACGGACATCGCTGAATCGACTTCACTATGCATAAGAACTCAGGATACATATCCTTTATGTGGTCGAGGATGGATATTGTAGGAATTACAACCAGAATGACAAATTTATATATACCCTTTTTCCACTTGTGGTCAAGGGTATATAAATTCTAGATTCATTTTTTTATATTATATATTATATTTATATATGTTTGCTTACTTTTCTTAATCAAAATCTTAATAAACTTCTGTTTTCATTTTAAATTACTACGTAAAAAATTCTTAAATTAATTGATTTTCTCTACTCTCTAATTTCATTCATTTCCTCTTTTGGCACTTACAATGCAGGTCACTCGGTTAATTTTATCTTCTCATAATACAATTAATGATATGAATTAATTTTTTTATAAAAAAGGAAAATAAAAATAAAAAATATAAATTACTTTATTGACGGTTAAATAAAAAGCTCCACCTCTCCGTTCTAATTCTTAATAAACTAAACTAAATGCCTTGCCAATACAATGTTTTTCAAATGGTGTTGATAGTAATATTTATCGTTAACATAAAATCTTTCTTTTTCATTTTTAACACTAAATCATAATTGAGATCAAATATTTAATGTTTATGAATTGGAAAATAACCCATCGAAATGTTCAATTATAAATAAAATAATAAAAGTAGAGTTTATGTAGTTTTAGTGTTATTGTTTAGTCATAAGCGTAACTAAAGAATTTTTCTGGAAGGGAGCAAATTATGTCATGTATTTAAATTTTAATAAAAATGAAAAACTTCCAGAGAACGCCATTGTATCTTCCAATTTCCCGGAAAACAGATTAAGCCGCCTAGACTTCTGATTAATCATTATATGATATATTTTTATGGATTTACTTAAAGTCAAAGGTCATTGCCAATAATCCTCTGAAACTTCTCTGATATTGAGGCAAAAAATTCAACGCTAAATTGACAAAATAATTTAGCAAAAAATAATGACTTAAAAAATTTAAGAAATCTAAAATTAAAGGTTACCACCACTTTTTTGAAAAACATTTCACTTTTCCTTGTTCTGACCATTAAAAGCAGTATCTTTAGAAAATTTCTTCTAAAAGCTGACAGCAGGTGGCAAAGTGTGGACACATGGAGGGTAGCCAAAGTAACGTTGTTCTGTTTTAACGGAAACTTAAAGCCGAAATCAGAAGGATACTTAAGTACGTACATGATACAGATTTGTGTCAGTATCTGGCCGTGAAGCCCTAAACTGACGGTGGTCTTACCACTGACTGACTAGCGCCCTCCATCGGTGTTGCCAAAAGAGTTGCAATTTTAAGAATATGGCTGTCAGAACCTTGAAATTTTCCTTCCTTGAGGGTTGGAGATTATCTAACTTCGTTTGTTGAGGGTGCAACAACACACTTCCGTCTATACCGCACCTTCCCTGCAGATAAAAGCTTTACCACGACAGAAACCACACGTATCTCGAAAGGACCTCACTAGTAACCAGTTACAGATATGAATGAGCTACCAGTTACTGTTGCTCAAGTATAACTAAGGACACTGGTCAGTTCTTTCACAAGTACCCTAATTGTCTTTCCTGATTTGGTGCCTTTACACTGGGGGACTTGCTCCTTGTCTGAAACTAGGTTAGCTCAGGCAGACTTTTAGTACATCCTGGGAGATCTGAAGGATACCACAAGGCTTTCGGTATGTACTTCTACGCGGACTTCTGTTTATTATGATTTGCCGCAGCCGCCAGTACACGGAAAAGATGGATTCAGGCTTTTAACCTCGCTGCGAATGGGTTGCTTTATTTGTCATCTGGTATGGATTCCTGAACAACTACATATTTGAAAACTCAGGTCCAATTTGTGTTTTATTGGTGTATATCGACGCTGACGAGTGTTGAGTTTTGTCAAACAGGTGCTTGGTGGATTTTCTAGAAGCAAAACTACTACGGTTTATAACCAACTGTTATTATTCTTAAAAATAGTATTGTTAAATACAGCATACGATTTTAATCTCATAAAAATTATAAAATTAATCTTTATAAAATTTTGCTTACCTTCTTATTCCTTTTAATATGTTGTTTATCTAGAAATTGCTATTTCATATTTTAATGAAGAGCATCTTCAAAAGAAGCGATAGTTAGCTTGCCAAGGAATCACTGAATGAAACGAATTAAAAAAAGGGAGAAACTTAAATATATTCTACACAATAAATATTTATTTAAATATTTTTTATAAATACTTCCTTCTAAATTTTGCTTTTCTCGATCATTTTTCCTTTATATAATGCGTATTACTGCTAAATCTTTGCTGGGTTATAACTTCTTTTCTTTTTGTCTGCCTCTTTGTTTTGTTCAGAAATTAAAGTTTCGTGTTCATCTCTTTCACTAACTCTATTCCCAAAGTGCTTAAAATTATCCATTCTGCATAATCTTGTCTCTAAATTATTTAGAGTGTTGCTTATTTTTTTCACTTTGTATTTTGTTCATAAATTTATGAAAAAAAAAAAATAAAAAAAGAATAATAACTTCACGCGGTTTATAAATAATTTTTGTTCACCCTCCTTTATAATCAGTAAACAAACCAGTAGTTAATGTATAATAAATATTTTTTGCTGCAGTAACTACAAGTACAACCTGTCTGAATTGCACAAAAGCAAAAACCACTACTACTGTTGCTGCAATTGTTGCTGTTGATATTGTTTATTATATAGAGAAATGCCAAATAATCCCCAAGGCACTTGTTTCGCACCTTAACGCAGTATTAGCGGTGGCATTCATAGAAATTAAATATTTAAAACCATAATTGAGATTCCATGATATTATTTTTTTATTCCTGTTACACAAAAAAGAAAAAAAAATGAGTTAGTGTCAGATATGAAAAAATATTTAATAAATGTTATGATTTAGAAAGTGTATTTAATTCTAAAACAATTTATTTAATACACACAAAAAAATTGCATTAAAAAGACAGAATATATTTGTTGTTATATTAGACATGATAAAATATTAATCAATACAACATTTATAATATAAAATCATGATTTAACAGTATATTTTGCTTGAAGATTTTGGATTTGTCTATACTTTTTGCTTTATTAAATGAAAATAATTCTCATTTAATAAAACAATATGCCTAAAAAGACCGTACCTTTAGATATATTTGACTTTATTAAAGCTTTTACTAAAAAAAAATATAATAATTCACATAATTTCCAATCTTGATAAAATTTAAAAATTTTTTTTGGTTTTCTATTTTTCTTTATTTTTTTTTATACTTTACAAGGAAATTACCATCCGTCGCTGTATATTATCTGAAGTGGATAGATGCATCACTAAACTATAATTTTATGACGATTTCAGTATTTTGAACTACAGAAAAATTCAATCTAAAAAAATTTAAGAGTTATTATTGGTGAAATTATGTAAAAGCCAAGGCGACTCTATAAGAGGTGAATGCATTAGCTTATGCGACCTACAGATAACAACCTTTTTGCAGTTTACAGATGTCAAAATTATATTGTGAGTGTTTGGCATCTGAAATTTTCTCTTAAAGATAAGCAGCCACCTGCTGGAAATATCTTTTGTCAATTTAACCGCTATCGACCCAATCGACAGAAATAAAATTGAATTAATCACAGAAAACAATATGCTATAAGTAATTGTTGAAGAAACGGATACTTTTAAAAGCCTTTCGGTGTAGACCACCATCACTATTTGTTTCTTAGCTACGGTTGGCGAACAACTTCGATGTGATAAAAACATTATCAAGCTACGTTTCAACGACGGTTCTCACCCAAAGTTATGACAAGAGTGTCTCAATTACTGGCGAAAAAAAACCGTAACTATGAAGTAGAAATGAAATAGAAATGATAAGAATATGATAATAAGACTGCCGTCGGTAAATTTTAATGTAGCCCTGATGCATCGACTTGATTAAATTATAAACGGCCATTCATTTCTTTAAACGAGACAACCATCATAATATCGCAGTTACTAAAGGTTTTTGAAATTTAAGCTAAGCGAAGGGATATAAGACCCTCAATCTCAATCTTTTGGCAATACCCGAATGAACAGGCTTTAACTTAACGCTCAGAAAATCTAGTGCTGTGTGTTTTCGCTCAGGCGTATGGTTGAATGTGCAAAAGAAGCATTTAAGTGCCTGAAAACGATGCGCGAAATACTTCACTCCCATGGATCTTCTTGCTATCTGTGTCGCTTTTATTGCCCCAAAAGTTAATTGCAGTGCTTCGAAGACTGAGACATTGGAGTTATTCGACGGCGAACATAAGAGAGTTAAGAAGTTAATTCGTGGAAAAAGGGTATCCAGCTCTATTGACCATCAAGATATGTGGGATCTGTTTTACTGTTTTACTGTTTTACCGTCACTTCAAGAAAATTAGTGAAATCATTTAACTTGTTTCTGAAAATTGAATTTTCATACGCCCAACACATTCTATAGCTAGCGTGCGTCCCTTTGTTGTCGATTGGCTAGAGAATATCACTACACATTATAGGGAAAATACGTTTTTTAGCCAAGCAGTTCGTATATGCAGAGGTCTTTCCTGACACCTTCAATATACATTATTAAAGTTGAATATCTACAACCACCACTCCATCTATCCTTATTCCTTTAACTTTGGTTACGGGTCATTCACTTAGTGCTGCTCCTACAAAAAAATAGTTTCTGCACCTTAATAATTATGCACCTTTATATCGTTAGCATTTAGAAGGAATGATAAATGGGCCAACTTGAATACGAGATGTTTAAAACTAAGATAATTAAAAAAAAGGTGCAATATGTTTTGACAGGAGATATACTCCTAGCTGTCCTTACGTTCACTTAAACATAGCTAAACACACCTTACTTATATAATATATAATCTATAAAAAATACATAAAATTCAACTGTTTTAAGAAACAACTGATAAAGAAGCTACTGTGTTACCTTTTAATACTTAAGATGCATTACACTTTGGTTATAAAGATATAATGATATTTGGTCACACCACGGACAACCTATTTTACATTTAAGATTAAACATGTTATAATTCGGTATGAGTACATGTACATGTCTTTCGACATGTGCGGCAGTCTCGTGTTCAGAATTTAGAATTGTAGAATTTTTATAAACAATAACTTGGATTTCTTACAGTGTCTCAAAGTTTTTTTTATTGAATAAACAGCTCGAACACTGTCAGCAATCAATATCTAACGGTTTCCTCTAATGCTCAATGTATGGGTAATCGTATGTAGACATAGAACACAAATTCTTAAACCATCGCTCGTCTTCAACTTATATTGATCGCGTGTAATTGGGAATACATCGCAGATTATTTTTTTTTATTAACTAGTTTCTTTTTATTTTTGCCTGTTAATTTTTGTATTTCCTTATTTAACACTTCACGTTCATGCGTGTGTGTGTTAAGAGTATAAAATGGAAGGGAGGGATTAAGCAGTAGACAACAGCCGTGTAGTTTTCGTTATATTGTGTGAAAAAATTATAATTATTATTGATTGTCGTCGAGGATATGGACCATTTTGTTAACTGGCATTTAGATAAAATAAAAAACACTCACACACACATAGCTCTAGGCCATACGAACTGATTAGATGTGATAATGATAATATTTAATATTTTTTAAAGGAAAAATACTAAATATTTTATAGTAGTGTAAAACTTGACTGCAACTTGTTAATTTGTGATTAAACCAAAAAAACGAAGATTGTTAAGTATCAGAAAAAAGGCGTGACGTTTAATAAATTTTTACAACGCAATCATAAATCGATAGATTACTATGCCAGTGATAAAAAAATCACACAATTAAGTTTATGTTTTGTTATATAGGTATTTTTTTTTTTGCAAAAGCCTGAAAACGTTAAGAAAATTAAACAATAAAATTTAAATAATATTATGGATATTAAATTTTAAATTTAAATTGATAAACCAATTTCTTTTCATGTAAAAGATTAAATTGAATACATGAATAATTTAATGATTTCCGAAGGGACTTGTTATGGTCTTGTGTATGTGCGTGTGTAAAGCCTTCACATTTTAAAAAGGTGTGAAATGAAGGTTCTTTTTGTTAAACAAAAATGTTCTCATAATCAAGTTCAATTAGCCCAGCAGTTGACACCTTGTTTTATCTCGTTAAGATTTTTGTACCAACTTCACATTTGTTACTCTAATTTTTCTCGTAATTTTTTTTTTTTTTTTTGCTTTAAGTTTATTTTTTGAGATTCAACCTGTCACTTTTTACCAACAACATGGATGTTTTTATTGCTTTGTTACTGCTTTAGCTGGACCAACAGCTTAAGCCTTAAAAATAAATAAAATAAAACATATTCTTTTGGATTATTTTATTCATTAAATGTACGAATACTGTATAGAAGGTATGTATAGTTGATTGTAAACTTTGCACTGGTGCAGAGCACAGGGTTGTGAACGGGACCACATTTTATTCGGTGTTATAAAATATTAATACGGTAAATATATTTTTATACTTTAGAATTGAAATTTTTTGTAATTGCAGTTGTAAGCATAAAATGTTATTAACAAATATAATATGTTAACTTTGTTCGTATATAAATAAGATTTGTTTGAAATTTTTTAAAGCAAATTTTGTTTTCGCTTTTGCTGAATAATTCCACAACATTTAAGTGAATCATTTATAAGTCATTGATTAATTTAAAAATGCTTAGTGTTAAAATCGTAAATTGTAATTTATTGTATGGAAAAAATAGCAAAAAAAAAAAAAAAACACTATAAAAAATTAGTGAAGGGGAAAAAAATTTTTAACATTACAAAACAAATAAAATGGTTAACCAAAATTATCTTAATATGATCACATAATTTGTTTATACTTAAAATAAATTGCAGTTTTATTTAACAATGTTATGTTAGACAATAATATGATTCTAAGGAAAATTACTTTATTATTACTTATAACAATAATATGGTTTAACTACAGCTATATACAGTACGTTCATAAATAATAGCACATTTGCTAATCTGTAAATTTATAATTCATAAAATTTTAACAGTGCATGCTATAATTTTCATCTCTTTGTGTAAATTTTATTAATATGTTCTCTTTTCAAAATTGAGCTCATTTTACACAAAACTCTCAGGAATTACAAATACCGTTATCAAAATTGCTTACATTTATATATTTAGCATATTAAAGCGTTCAAATTGTATAGCACAAATGCAAAAAATCCTTTGTATAAAAAAACTACCGTTTTAAAACAACATATTGCATTCAGTTTTATTAAAAATATTAGTTATAAGCAAAATGCCACGTGGAAAAGTACATAGCGAATTTGAAAAAGGTCAAATTTTAACATTGACAGAAATTGGTGCGTCGAAAGCTGAAATTGCAATTCAAATCTGCAGAAGTCGAAAGGTTGTTTATAATTATTTGGCAAATATTGAAATTTATGGCAAAAATAAAAGCAGTGGTAGAAAAAAAGTTGAATGAACGCGAGCGCAGTCTTATTCTAAGGACAGCAAGCAACAGTACCAAAAGCTGTAACTAACTTGCTGCATGCGTTTCCAACAAAGTGTGCAAAACGACCATTTGGAATGTTCTAAACTCTTCCAAACATATTCAAAGACAGAGAATAAAAAAAGCTCCTCGCCTTTTGAAACGTCATATCAAGGCACGTTTGGAGTTTTGCAAAAATAATATGAATACAAATTGGTCAAATGTAAGTTATTTAACACCTTTGAGTTATAAAATGGTTAACTTATTTATTTCTTTTTAAAGATAATTTTTTCAGATGAAAAAAAATTTAATTTAGATGGCCCGACGGCAATAAAAGTTACTGGCGTGACTTACGAAAAGAACCCCAATGTTTCTCACGAAGAAACTTTGGTGGTGCTTCTGTTATGTTTTGGGGTGCATTTACTGAAGAATGCTGTTTGGAGTTGCAAATCGTACCAACCAAAATGAATAGTGAAAAATATTGTGAATTGCTTAAGTGCAGTTTATTGCCATTTTTACATAATAATATAAATAAGAAATTTATTTTCCAGCAAGACAATGCAGCCTGCCATGCCAGCAAATTTACAAAAGAATGGTTAAGCTCAAATAATGTCGATGTTTTGGAATGGCCTTCTTGCTCTCTAGATATGAACCCTATAGAAAACATATGGGGAATTCTCGTCAGGAGAATTTATGCTGGCAATCGTCAATTCATGAGTGTTAATGAGCTCAAAAATTCAATTTTCAAGGAATGGGAGGCACTGGTTCAGGCTCTTCTGAAAAAATTAACAAGTTCTATGAAAAATAGAATATTTAATTGCATTAAATCGAAAGGTGGTCTAATAAATTATTAAAAGGTTTTTTTTTATTGTTTTTGTTAAATAAATAAATGAAGTTGTTGTTTAGTCTTTGTTATACAAAGAATTTTTTACATTTATGCTATACAATTTGAACGCTTAAATATGCTAAATATATAAATGTAAGCAATTTTGATAACAGTATTTGTAATTCCTGAGAGTTTTGTGTAAAATGAGCTCAATTTTGAAAAGAGAACATATTAATAAAGTTTACACAAAGAGATGAAAATTATAGCATGCCCTGTTAAAATTTTATGAATTATTAAATTACAGATTAGCAAATGTGCTATTATTTATGAACGTACTGTATTTAATCATGATATGTTTCTCTTGGGGGGTTGTGTACGAGAAATATGTTTTTAATTTTTGAAAGAGCAGATAAGTTGATAACAAGATAGTAGTAGGCTATTACAGACTTAGGAAAAGTAGGCTAGATATCATCTAGAGAATACAAATTTGTAGTGGATTATATTGGTTGAATGTAGAGAAAAGTAAGACAAGAGCAAGATTTTCACAAGACAACATATTTAAAGTAGTAGTGGGATAGTAAGACATACTCCTATCTCACTATTTTATACTAGAAAAGAATAGACCCAACAGCTTAGTAAGATAAGCTAAAATTGAATTAGTATGTTCTGATCTTCAATTTACGCAAGCAACTAGTTTCTTGCTTAAGTAGAAGAAACGGATATACTTTAACTTAAACTAGGGAGGAGCATCTCCAACAACAGATGGACAACAATAGCTGGAAAATGGGGATGGGGATATTATTCAGTTAATAGTACATTCATCCGGGAATTTAAAACCTATAGCAAACCGTGAAGTATTTCCTTGCCGGGATAAGAGCGACCTTGTGATGTTTTACCGTGTCAAAGTCTCGCTCAGTGTCTTTCAATGATTCAAGCCCGTTAAAAAAAATATAGTATAATCTACTCTATCGCGGATCAGCCAACTCTAACCTACAGTATACTAGTCTACTATGACTTTTTAACCTGACGTAAGCATTTACACTCTCACCAAGCAGACTAGTCTATTAGAACGTATTGTTCACAAATCTACAAAATCTATCGTATATTAGCCTACAAATTGTTGGCTACCCATTTCTAACCTCTGGGCAGACAGGAATAGTATTTTAAAGGAAAATATGAGTAGGAGTGAAGAGAAGTTATAATCGATATAAAAAGAAAGACAAACATTTTGATCAATAAGCCCATTTTGCAAAATTGAGAAATGAGATGCTAATGATACTTGGTAAACGGTTAAATAGACTTTAGGTATACAAAATAATAATTGACGTAAAATCCCGACGAATGATATATTAAAAAGAAGAAAATAATGTAAAAATCATTGCAATGAGGCGGTGGAAAGAATGGCGAAAATTTAATTTTTATAGGGTTTTATAGAACCAAATATTAAATGAAGAAAAAAATATATAAGAATATTAATTCAGCAAAAAAAAAAAAAAGGAGATGTTTATCTGTCTGTTTTGACCGACCCTTTGCTCTCTCCTTTGTCATCAATATAATTGTTGTAAATGAATGTTTTTCCCCAAATTCATTTTTTGTTGCTATTGTCTTTTTTTCTTTTCTTTTTTTGATTTTAGCGTATTGATTTCTTGTCATCCAAAAACTTTTCACATTTTTCTTAACATTTCACCTCATTAATCAAACAAAAATGGCCCACCAAGAACAAAAAAATATAAAACCAAAAAAAGATTCTTTATAATGTTTGTGTGTTTATTAAAAAAATTGCATTCGTTACCTTTTGTTTGAACTGGCCACAACTGTCAAGCGTTTTTGCGCTGATACACGCTGCAACAGAAGATGACAATAAAAACAATTGTGATCTTTCTCTGTTCAAGTACTTTTGTTTCATAGTAAATAAATGAAAGAGGAGAGAGCTCTGTAATAAGAAAAAAATTTATGTTGTCAGCATATGAAATGGTTTTTGTTATTTTTCATTTCATTTTTTTAAGGAAAAAGGAGCGGTCGATGACTTTTTAATTGATTAAAATGAGAAATCGTTACGATCTTGAATGTAAGATAATCAGGATCTGATTTCAAATAAATTTAGCTGTATTATTGTTTGTATTTTTCGCTTGTTGATGTTTGCTGTTCTTCAAAACCTTATAAAATTAAGGAACAATTTTTATTTGTTTGTATTTAGATTTAAACCATGCAGTTTTTAAAGAGTTCTTATTTTTGGCTACAGTGGGCATAGGGAGGTAAATCCCAAAAAAATTTTTGTTGGAAAATTATAATAACGAAAATATTTTCCTCTTAAGACGTTGACGGTTTAACGTGATTTTTAAAAACCTTGTTAGAATATATTTCTTTAGCACAAAAATCCTTGTTTATAGTTCAAATGTGGTATGATAACTATTGTTCCAAATTGATGATGAATTTCTTTTCATTTTGCAAATAATATATATTTTTGTGTCACTGTAAATTTTTTTGTCATAAAACTAATATTTTCTGCAGTTGACACAAGATTTTGCGTTGCTTTTCTTTAGTTGTTTTGTATTTCGCTGCTTTATATTAATAAGCTTATGAAACCTTTAAGATGTTTTGTTCTTGTCTTTTTGCATATGCAGCTTGAGATTTCAGCGTAAATTTGTCATTATTAAAAATCATAATCATAAGTATCGTTTCAGTAAAATGTACAAGGTAAATGAAAAACAAAAAGTTCACAAAATACAACGTCCACGTAAAAAAAAAAAAAAAATAAAATAAAAATAATAAACCATCAAAAGAAAATATTATTTAACTAACAGGAAATGTAATATGACACTTTTTGCCAATAAGTCCGATGACAAACTGTTGTTTAGCCTCTCTCTGCTGAAGAAACAAAGCAAATAATCCAACTGCAAATTATGTTAAAAATACGAATGGAGTAAAGGTTGTGTGAAATCATAAACGTTTGTCTTTATTTTGCAAACATTAATTATTTAAAAATGTTCTTCTTTTTTTCAGTATTCTGGCGCATAATTAATTTTACAATTTGGCCTGAATTGCAAGTCTTATTATCGGATCAAAGTTTAATACTTTTTGTGGGATCTTTGTTTAATTTTTTTGCTGTCAAATGCAATAATTTCTTTCAAACATTTTTTTGGAATATTCGGAAGGTAATTTTCTTGAAACAAAAGAAAAAAGTTCTTTAATGTTTTTTGCAATATTTGGAAAGAAAATGTTTAAAAAACTTCAAAATTACCGTTTTTTCAATAAACTCAAATACATTGTTTAAAGTGTTAAGTGGTTTACGATTTAACGAGGGTGGTGGTTACTGATTTCCGATCTTCGGCCGCTAAGAATTTTCTGTCCTTTTCATCATAGTTTCCTGACTGACTGCAGTGTTCAACATGCTGTTACCGGTGGTCCTATTATTTTTTTTAGTCATCTGAGTTTATTCCATACACAACTTGTAAATATCATCCTTTTCGATATCCCTCATAGGCAGGTGTTCTTTGAAGATTTTTGGACCACCCATTTCTTCCTTTTCAAAGAGACCTAAAGCGTGTGTTTCTCTCGGGAACGAAACCATTGTTTATATTTCCTGGGCTTCGAGAGTTTTTTTCAGAATCAGGACCACAGAATATATCCACTGAGATCATTTTTGTAAGTGGTACTCCGTCTCCTTTAATGCTGATATAATCTTTCGGCCACGTCGATGTTATTTAATACTTCGAAGTATATCTTTTGAGCTTCGAAACGCATCTAGAATAAATTTAGGCAATAGACTCGTTATCCACAAGCATCTAATCAACAAGTGCTAATTTAGTATAATAGGAATTTTTTTTTGGATTTTAGGTTTTCAAAATTAAAGAATTGGTAAATATCATCTTAACTTTTCTTTTCGATGGAAGGCGCAATTAGCATTTGAGTCTCTGTGACCGCTTCGTCTAAAGAGTCCTAAATATACTTCTTGCTATTGCTCGTAACAAAGTGATATCATGTGACATCCTCTTTGATAGCAATACCCATAATGCAATGGTTTTCTTTAAAAATAATTTTAACGATTGCGTTGCCAACATTTTTTTTATTATGGCTGTGTTGGTTTCATGCTTATGACCCAATTTAATCCCAAACAAGAAATCCATTTTACTCTATTCTTTTTCCGCAAAACGGTGTTGTTAGATTCGTATATAAGCCTGAGTTAAATCATCATTACGAAATTTACTGTACTTTGGACTTTATTATTATAATTTGTTGTTTTAAACTTTGTTATTATTACGTTCACTTCAAGTTAGTATTGCATCTAGTAGACTCTCTGTGAGCTTAATTTGTTCTCAAGTGTTGTCAAAGCTGTGTTTATATTCAAGTTCTTTTAATGTTTAAGAACGTTTTAGTGAAAGGTATAATAGCAACCATTAGAAGTTCATTTTCCTCTTATAATTTTTAACTTTTCTCTTTTGTGTCTTTAAACTACGAACAATGTTTTGATAAAATTCGATGAGTTTAGTCCTATAATTAGAACCAATCATTGTTTTCAGTAAAGAAACTGTGAATATATTGAAAATCAACAGATTAAGAAAGTTGTTTCGTGGCAGACTGATGCAAAAAGATATCTATCGATTAAAAGATCATGTGGCTTATTCCACAGAAAACTGAATAACTGCAAAGACGTTATCGATAAACCGAGAAAAGCCAGAATTTTTTAAGTAAAATAAATTACTACTTATATTTAATTTTTAGATAAAAATTAAAAATCTTTTCAGTGTATGTTTAAAATTGAGCTGAAAAAGGGTCGCCGAGATATTCATTATTTAGTAATAATGAAGCGTAAAAAAGCTAAGTTCATTCTGAAGGCATGTAGCGTTATAGTATTCTCTATTGCGTTGAAAGTCTAAAACTTACCTTTAGCCCATAAATCATCAATATAAGACATGACGTTTTACTCCTAGAACTGACAACTCAATAAATAATTGCAGACATTTTGATTCTGATGTATAATTACAGATGAACTTAAAAATGGTTTTCCGGAAAAAAAGTTATTTTGTATATCGAGAGTTCATATCTTAAGAAAAAGAACTTTTAATACAAGTAATCAATATTTAACGGTTTTTGGTGGTATCCTTGCAAACGAGCTGCCAATAGCGTCAAGCTCCGAGAGAAAGCAAGAGATTTTCTCTACTTTTTTATTTTAGGGAATAAAATATTTTAATATTAAAAATAAAGAAACCAAAAAAGAATTTTTTTTTGCTTTTTACTTAAGAAATAACTTAATAACTCTGGTTTCTCTAAAAACTTGGAATAATTTTTTAAATGCAGGATATAATTTTACATAAAAATGACATCGACTCTTACAGGGTTAAGCATGTTTAAAAAAATTAAGCGATCGCCAATTTTTTCACTTGATGTTTATTTTTTCTAATTTTTTTATTCTCTACTTTATATAATTGTTTTGTTTTTTATTTGGGGTACTTAATTGTTCCAAATGATATGGAAAAATTAGAAGCAGGCCTAGAAGGACATGGAACGATCTTGCTAATTTTCAATAGAAATTCTTTTGAAATTATGTCTGATCGATTAATGTACTTAAATTTTCTAACACGGATAGAAAGATGAAGATCGCTCAATCGACTTCGCTATGCAGAAGGACGCAGAATATATATACCTTATGGGGTCGGAAATGGATATTTTAGAAATTTCAAACAGAATAACAAACTAAGATATATCCTTTTTCCACATTTTTTTTATAATGGGTGTAATAACGCCTTTCATTTTATAAACAAGCAGAAAATATAACTTTTTGCTTTTTATTGTAACAACCCTCGTTCCTCTTAAAACTTGGCTGGATTTCTTAGCAATACTAATGACTTTGTGATTATTGCCAAGAATCCTTTTGTTCATATTTTAAGCTTAAGAAATTTAGAATTATAAAGCAAATAAAAAAATTTGAGCCAAATTACAAGTAACAGAAAAAACAAAAGAAATTGACATTAAACATTATTTGTAAATATTTTTTTTTCAATGCAGCATGTGTTGTTACTTGTTGTTTTTCGGGGGCTTTAAAGTTTGAAATTTTTTTTTTTATTCTCTGTTTTTAATTCTTTTTTTTTATTCGATTGACCTTTTTTCTGTACAGAGTTTTGATTCTTAAGAAGTCACACATATAAAAAATATAATAAGAGAAAAAAAAATCCTTTATTATTTTTACTTATTATTTGTCTTGAATATTCTACAAATTTAAACTCTTTCATTGTCATTTTCGTTACGTGCTGTTGTTGCTGTACTGGCTGCTTTATATTGTTGTACTATACATTTGTCATTTGGATTTGTGAAAATGTTTTGCTGTTACTGTTACTGTTGTTATTGTTGTTGTTATTTTAAGAAGAGCAAATGTCAAATTCCTTGCTTTTATAGTCGTTGGCTGTCATTGTCATTTGGCGGTGTTATATCGTTGTTCTTGTCGTTGTAGTTGTTGTTTTTTTGTCATTGACTTTAAATGCATCGTGTAAGTTGCCTTTTTTCATTTGTTGCATGCTTCATCATTATTTTTAGCGCTTTAGTAGCATACTGCTTGGCGATAAGCTGTAAATTGCCAAAAGATATTTATGTATAAAAAGTTAACGAAAAATACAAAAAACAAAAGAAAGAACAAAAAAAGGAACACAAAAGAATTCTGTTTTTCTGATGAAATGGAAATACTTTTAACATGCAGCGAATCTTAAGCCTGTTTAAGGTAGATGATTAATTCAGTTTTCTTCTCAAATTAGAGCATTATTAAATAACAAATGTATTTTATGTTCCTTCTAATTTATGTTGCAATTTTTTTTTCAAGAAAAATTAACAATTTTATTTTTCTAGTTAGAAATTCTTCTTATTGATTGGTTTGATATATTTATTATCATTTTACGTATTGGTAAACATTAATTAAAATTATTTAAGAATATAATAAAATCTTAACTTGATTAGGGGTTATCTACAAGTAAAGTTAGAATTTTTTACATAAGACTATGCTAATTAATCTTCCTCATTCAATAGCTTAGCCTGCATAACATCAGGAATCTATCAAGTATTTGTAAATCATATTAAAAATTATTAAATAAAACGCTACATGTTTATAGTTTAAGCATCGCTGCCTTTCTACAAAAACAATGCAATTTCTTAATCCTACGTTGATTATCAATTGAAGGTGTCATCATGAAATGCAAACAGTTTTTTCTTTTTAATTTTGCCATTTCACTTTTTTGTTTGTCTTGATGCTAAACAAGAAAACGATGACAATTTATAATATGATTTTAATTTACAAAAATTATACCGGCGTTATTGACACCCTATTAGAAAGGTAAGTTCGTGAAAAAATAATTGCAAAATATATATTTTTTTTTAAAACTTTTTATACGATTTAAGAATGATGAAGAAATTTTCTTCGTAAATTTATACAATTAAACGTAGTTTTTCTATAAAATAGTAGAAACTTGATTTAAAGAGAATCTGAAAAACAACGTGCTAAACTAATTTGGCTAAAATGCAAAAAAGTGACAAAATAGCAGTAAAGAATTGCGGCTTTACCTGGGTCTATTTTTAGAGCATTTCTAAGCACTTAATAATAGGCGTTACTTATCAGCTTCAATCTATCATCTCTGCGACTAAGGTAAGCCAATATAAAATTAAATTAAGTTTCACGATAATTTCAAATTTATTTTTAAGTTCTGTCATTTATTTTGAAGGTTTTCATCATCAAAATTTTGTCATCTCAATATTTGTATTGCTCGGTTGTTTAATTTTAATTTATTATAAATGAATTTTATTCTGCTACTCCGCATAACAACATGAGTTTATTTTAATGTAAGTCACACGATTTACCGTCACCCATCTAAAGGCCACAACTAACTATCCTACTCAATCGTACGATTATTTTGTAAGAAAATTTGATGGAGTTCAGTCATATATAAAAAATACAAATTCAAAATGCATTTATAATCGTATTGTTTTATTTAAATTTAAACAGATTATATTATACAGATCTTTCAAAGCGTCAGTTACACACACAATCTAGTCCTCACTATCGTAATTCTTGACAGATCGAACGAATGACTCTGATATTTCAAGATAGGATTTTACTTCAAGTTTCAAGTATTGAATGAAAGCAAGTTTTAATGTTTAGTAATGTTTAGAATAATCGTTGTATTTATTGACCACAGGTAATAAAGTCTTTTTATTTTATTATGTGAATCAATAATCTTAGTAAATAAAACAATAATTTAATTGCCCACTATGTCATGTAACATAAATGTGAATTTTTCTTATAGAGGCATCTGTTTTGATATAGTTTTAAAATAGCTAAAAGCATTATCGTTTAAATAGAGGAACCAAAAAATTCTATTCATAATTGTGTTGATATCTTATTAAATGAATCGCTAGCTTTTTACGAAAAAAATTTTGTAGCAAATTAAACATAAAATTTTTTAATAATAAAAAAGTTTTTAATAAAAAGTTATTTCACATCTTCTAGTCCATGGCCGCTTTAATAATATAGTAGAAAGTGGAAAATTATTCTATATTTGTAGGTATGACATGTGGCGTTCACCTACCGTTAAAAGGATTGACGGCTTTATTTGAAAAAGCTACTTCTATAGCAACATTGTAATCGTTGCTGGCTTTGTGCTGCACGTCGGATAGAAGCGTGTTTCTCCATTTCTGCAGCGTTTATTTTTATTATGAACTTTTAATTGATATGATTTAATAATTTTTTTATATTAAATGATATTTTTAAAACACAGTTTTTATATATTTAAAAATACAAATCTGCCAACAACTGATACACAGAGGATGGTGGCCTATGTAGTTATCAATTTTTGTTTGCTTATTAAAGAGAGAGAGGCTCAGTCAAATATTTTACCAAAAAAGCGTAACTATTTTTTACGCGGATCCTTAAGAATCCTACATTTCCTGTTAAGTAGTTGAGAAGAACAAAAATTTTTTCCCATAATTTAGTGGTTACGTTTTTGTGGTCAAATATGTGACTAATCTGACTCTACCTATAAGAATAAGAAATAATTATAAAAAATAATTGGAATACAATGTAATACCGTGTGGCGGTGGTATCTGACATGTTGGAGGAATCTGGGCGCTAAACGAGATATTCAGGCCTTGAATCACACCGAATCTACAGCATGCTATAGTCTATATAACAGCCTAGATGGAAGGCCCATATTTGCTTTACAAAATGTCGAAAGGTGTGAGCCTCGCCGAAGGCACATAATATTGTAGTGTAGATGACTGGGTCAACTTGTAAAAAAATTTGGTAAACAAGAGCTATTGGAATGCTTTAGTTGGTAAAAACTAAATGTTTGTATTTAAGAGATGGTGAAAACATACAAATCTATTCAGAGCTACAAGGCAAGGTAAGAGAAAAAGAGAAAAAAAAAAAAAACACTTTATTTGAGCAGACGAGTAACGAAAAATATGTTCACAATTGTTTGTACTCGTATTTATTGTTTGTATTTATCAAACATATTTAAGAAGTTTTGAAAACCTTATTATTTTTAGATAAAATATACACTTGCTACAATCCAACAACCACACAACTTTATAGGGTATAACTCTAAGAAAAGAAAATCGTCCGTTAAAAATTTCACTAATAATTTAACATTTTTTTCTTTTCTCTTTCTTGTCATTCCTTTATTCTTATTCTTTTATTGATGAAACAAAAAGAATTAATAAAAAAACGATTTCAACAATATAAAGAATTTTATTAAAAACCCACTTCAAAATACGTTGAGCTAAAATATGAGAAAAGAAGAAACATATTGCATTTTTCTTTAATTTTGGTAAAAAATATTTGTTTAGCACAAAAAATAAAAAATAAAATAAATATTCTTAACGTAAATCTTGTTATACTGTAAAGTCTTACTCATATTGGATGAGTGAAAAATTCTTTCTTATTTGTTTTCTTGACTATAAAATGAATATTCAAATAAAAGTGCGTTCCATTGGAATATTTACGATTTTATATTGTGTTGTATTTTGAAAGTGAGGATATTGCGAAAATAAATTAGTCAAAAATTTTTTAATATTTTCGAGACGTATATTTTTTTAAATAAGTTTACAATGCAGTTTCCGTCCAAGAGTCGTAGGCATTTGAGGAAATAAAAAAGTTGCCGGATTGTGCTTGTACTTACTGCTCTTAGTTGTCGAGACTTACTGAATATTTCAATGAATATTAAAAGAAAATTTAGTACTTTCAAATATTCGTCAAGAGGTCAGGATTTTCTTTAAAACATATCATAAAAATATTGTAACTAAACACAAGTTTTTTCTTATTCTTTGTTGATTTTATATTATTTTAAATATTAAAAATGAAAAATAAAGAAAGGTTTAACATCTATTTATTTTTTTGGGCTTTTGTGTTTTATAAAAGTACTATTAAAAAAATACTTTGCAAAAAGTACCTTTAAAAAAGAACCTTAAAATAAAGTAGCTTTGGAAAAATTATATCCTCGATAGCTCACCATTATAATTTCTCTATCAGAATTAAGGGAAGTTTTCGCAATAAAAGGCAAATTTGTCCTTGACTTCTCTTATTTTATTACGGAGGAGATAAGTCCTTGGCACAAGGCTTGCATAACAAAAAGTGCCATAGCATAAGTTATAAATTTAAAAAAGGTAATTATGAGAACTGCCATAATTTTGTGTAAAGTACCTTTATAAAAATGCGCCTGTTTTACCAAAGCAGAGCAACGCTTTGCATTTTGTATTTCAAGGTAGTGCTTTCTTTTTGGTAAAAGTTTGCCACTGCTGAAACTGCTTTACATCCATCTAATTTTCCTCATTATAAATCAAGAGTTTTGAAGGGATAAAAATTTCGAAAGAAAACAAAAAAAGATTTTTGTTTCTTAAATTTTGGTATGAGGTCCAAAGAAATATCACACGAATATAATTGAGTTTGACACAATAAATTGCTCATCATGTTTATGTTTTGTTGTTGTCGTTATAGTCACCATCATCAGCATCATCTATAGCGGCAGCAGCAGCCCTGTTGTCGTCGTTGACTTTATTATTGATGCTGTTGTTTCAATTGGTTTGCTTGCGGTTTTTTCTTTTTAATTTGCTTTTTGGTGGTAGAGTTCAAACATTTGGCTGGCCTTCTTACAGTGGAGTTTTTGAAAATATTTTGTTTATATAAATTTTGGTCTTTTTCCAATGTTCGTTTCCAAATTTTGTGATGCTTCTGCTGGTGTTGTTGTTGTTTCTTTACTTTTACCATTTAAATACCACTTGAAAAAAGTTTATGGGGTTGATATTGTTGACCTTAGAGCGCTTGTTGTTTATTTATGTTCTCTTTTTTTTCTTCAATTTAGTTTCTTTAATTCGTTTTGTTTTAATTCTTATGACTGTTATTATTGTCGTTGTTGTTGTTGTTGTTGTTGTTGCTGGTGCTGTTGAGCTGATTTATAAATTGATTTGGATAAGTTTGGCACAGCAGGCGGAAATGTTACTGATGTCTTATGATGCTTCTGTTAAAATGCAAGTCGTTTTTTTTTCATTATTTTATTGGGCTTAAGCTGTTCTTTTGGTATTTGTGTGGCTTGGAATACAAGGAGTTATGTTGCAAAGGAATTATTTTGGATTTAGTGCCTTTGGTGAGATTTTTTTCTCTTTAGCTTTTGTGGTTGTTAAGTTGGGTGTATATCGAGGTAATTTTGTGTCAACTTTTTAACATATTGTAAAACTTTTTTGTAAACGTATTAACTAAACAGCATGTTTTATTGTTTGTCCTTTGTTTATTTTTTTTTTCAAAGTTATTTTAAATGTAATCATTGCGCTAAAATTGAAAATTAAAATATTTTTTAATGTTTTCGTTAAAAAGGACACCAAAAGTCGTTTGAATAAGGACAAAATAATTCTAAAACGTCGGAAAATAAATTTTTTGCATTTTAATGGTCTCTTTTTTTTTTGTTGGAGTTCGGTTTTTATAAAAGTATTATTAAGAAAAGTACTTTGAAAGAATATCTTTAAAAAAGTACCATTATAAAGTATCTTTTGAAAAATTCCATATTAGAAAAAAGAGTATTTTATTAAATGTATGCTAAAGAAGATCTGCTTATGTAAAGCGGCCTTCTAATTAAAGTATCTTCTAATAAAGTACCTTTTATTATAGTACCTAAAGGAAAATATTTTTTTATTTACAATTAAAGAATATCTAATAAATGTATCTTAAAAGAATTCTTTTTAAAAAGTAAATTTAAAAATTTTTACCTAAAGTACTTTTTTAAATTACTTAAACAACACCTGATAAAACTATACTTTATGCAAAGTGGGATTAGAAGGGATATTAAAAAAAGACAACTCTGATAAAAAGTACCGTTTAACAAGTAAGTTAAGAAGAAAGTACCCTAAACTTAAGGTACTTTTTTAAGTAAATATTTTATACAAAATATAAAGCCTTTAAAAACAACTTAATATTTTAGAATTTCAAATTAAAAGTTTTCTCTCAAAAAAGTATATCTTTATATTTTTTTCTTTATCATTATTCTTTAGATTTTGAATAAGATCTTCCTTTCAATGTACAACAAAATATATATTTTTCAATAAGAAATTTTGCAAATATGTATTTTTACACCACTTAAGTTTTCAAACTGTTGCCAGTTAAATACGATTTTAAAATAAAAAACTTTTGCTAATTTTTTCATATTCAAATATTGCAATTCGATACTGTTGTTCTGCTTAAAACTTTCCGCATTTCTTACACTTCATTAAACTTCTGAGCCATTTTTTACAAATTTCTAAATAAAACATGATTTAAATTTTATGAAAGTTAATGTAAAAGTTTCAAGACATGATGAAACCTTTTAGAAATGACAAAAATATTAAGTGACAGTTTGTCGTTAGTTATAAAAATTGTTAGCAAAATATTAAAAATTTTTTAATTTTTCCCATTATGATATAAAAGTAGATTCGGAACGAAAGTTAAAAAAAATGTGCTCAATATTTACAAATTCCTATAATCTGTTATTAGTTGAATTATTTAGTTTTTGACAAATTTGTACGCTTAAGGCTTTAAGTAGGATTTTTCTTTAAAGAAATTTTATAGTGGGAGCTTTTGTCTCAACTGAATATAATTTCTCTACAGAAGCTCAAGAAAAGACAATGTACCAATGGCAAGTAATACAAAAGAACAAAACAATCCATTAACAATATTAATAGACAACAACAGCAAAATAGTAGCCAAACAAATCAAACAGTAATTTTAAAAACTTTAACGCTGTACACTCTTTGTATGCTCTAATAAAACAATTTTTATTTTTTTTTTTTTGGCAGATAATAAAAAGGCACAATAGAAAAGCTTGTGAAAGAACATGAACTATATTAGCATTAGCGGCAGCTTAGAACGTTTGAAATACAAAAGAAAATAAAAAGAAAAAAAGCGCTACTACATCGTTCCATTTCATCATGACAAAAGCCATACGAATCATCATCAGCAACATCAGCAGTCTTAATGTACAAACACTGCGAACGCTGTGAACACTGGGCTACAATAACCGCGAAATGTTATAAAATAAAAGAAAAAGAGGGCAGGCCTGGTTAAAAAATAAACAATAACAAGTAAGTTAGAAAAAGCAACAAAACAAATAGCAAACTTTGAAATGACGACAAACAACCGCAGAATCTACAAAGAAATCGCAACACAAAACAATAGTTTTGGAACGGATCTATGTTGAATGTTTCTTTTATTTTAAACAGACCCTAAAAATCATTCCAAGCCCATGAGTTAAAAAAAAAACAAAAAACGACTGCAAGGAAATAGAATTAAAAAGAAAAAAACATTTTTAACACAAAAACAAAAGCAATAAGAAAGAAAAAATTTTTACTTAGTGTTAAGTTTTTTCAATGATGACGATGATGATCGCCATCAGATAATGGTGATGGAATCTCATCATAATCCCAGACGCAACAATAAGACAAAATGTAATTTTGCTTAAACAAAATCACAAAATAAAACATGGCCACTGAATAACGACAGCAATAGCAACAGGCAACAGCAGCTCTAATCAACAAAAAATTCTTTAAATAGCAGCAGCTACAACAACTAAAATTCATACATTAGCTTGCAAACGAATTACAAATATTCTTAAAATCTTTATATGACCAGCTGTCTGTCTCTCATAAGTATTCTTTACTTCTTTATTTATTTATATATATTTTTTTTGTCTTTTCCCCCCTCTTCTGTTTTTTTTTTTTTTTTTTGTATTTTTAATCCGTTTTGTAGGCCTAATATTATCCAGCAAATAGCATATTTTTTTGCTTGACCTGAACACGTACACACATGTACGTTAATAACATGGCTTTTGTTGTAGCTTTTTTCAACTATTGAACACATCTTATCATCTTTTATTCTTAAGATTACTGCAATGTTACAACTAGGGAAAAGTATAGAAAAAGATATATCAAACGTTTAAAGTGGGGAAAGAATACTTACTTTTTTTCCAAGCGATCTAGTTTTTCAAAATACTTTCCTAATTTTCTTAAACTATTTTAGAAAAATGGTCTGTTTGGCGCGAATATGTGTTGTGCATCCGTTATGAGAAGGAACATTTTATGACTTCAATCTTATTTCCAGATCACTTTTGAAAATACTGCTATGCAGATGTTTTTTTTATTTAAGAAAAATTAGTCTCCGATAAAAGTAGTTCTTAATGTCTCGAAAACTTATTTTTATAGGGTGAGCAAATTTTTATATGTTTCTTATCCTTAGTCGTTCCAGACTCTTAATCTTGCAAGATGCTCAGTTAACCGGTGCATCAAAGTTTGTCACTTCGTTTGTAGTTTCCACAATATCCATTTCCGATCCCATCAAGTGTATAAACTCTAAGTTATTTTGCACAGCGATGGCCGTCTGACCGTCCGTGTTCAGGCTTATTTCAACTTTGCCTAGGCACTAGTTGAGCTGATTAAATTCAAATACGCCAATCGATCAGACATAGTTTAGAAAATATTGCTAATGAAAATAAGTAAGATCGGCCCATGTGTTTTGTGGCAGCGGGCCTAGTACCACATCACGCCTGCCTCTATTTTTTTCATATCATTTGAAACAAATCTGGTTTAGTTAAGGAACTGCAATTAAAAATATAAATATATGGGGTGATAGAGAATTAAAAATTAAGAAAAAACATCAGGTGATAAAATTAAGACCCGCTCAAATTTTCTTAGTTAGGGGCCTCTGAGATTTACATTTTTTTCTTTCAGGAAAAACTATTTTTTTTAAACATTAATAGCTGATAACATTTTTATGTCTGTCACCCCAATATTTGTTGGAGTTACTGTTTTTGATTGAAGTTACTTAACTAAACTATATTTTTATGAGGAAGGGTATATAAGATTCGGTACAGCCAAATATAGCACTCTTACTTTTTTATCCTTAGTCGCTACAAAGGCTACAAATCCTGCAACAATTATTTGAAAGCTAATATTGCATTGCGAGCTTCATGCATTAATTCGGGAGGTGCTCAAGTAAACGGTTTCCTTTTTCAATTTAATTTTACCAATTCTTCGTTTTTAAATACATTTTTTTTTGTGAAAGAAAAACTCGTTTTTTCATTATTCAGAAAAGAATAAATAAAAGAAATCGAGTTTTATTTACAGTATAGTCACGACACCTGCAGCCTTATTCTGTAAACCGCTAAAACTAAATCTTTATTGCTTAAAATCTAAAAATCGATTTAGCGATTTTTAACTAAAAATGCTATTCTGTAACACTGTTTTCCGTAATTTAATCTTATTTTTATTTAATTAGAAATTGTGCAAATTTTATGCAAATACCAATTTTTAACAACACTTTTCCTATTATGTTGTTATGTGCATGAAATTTTCTTTATTATTTTAAAAATTGAAATCTTGGATAATAAAATATTGAAATATCGTCACAAAAACTCGTTTTATTGCACAACTACGTTTAAGAACAACAATTTCTTAGATATTATTTTTGTTCGGTGTTACTTTCTAGCTTTTAATTTAATATTTGAATCTTATCCAAAATATTTATTGAGGCATACTTCACTTCACTAATATTCACTGCGATGTGTGCAGTGCGTCTTAATGCGAATGAATCTTTGAATCGTTTCCATACATTACAATGTTGCCGCTGAAATAATCTGTTGTTGTTATAGAGCAATTCTTTTTTTTTTTTTGCTATTGTTGTCGGCGGAGAATGATGATGAGTTTCTTTGAGTTTTTGAGTAGTTTGATTGTTTTGAAGTTTTGGTTTTTTGTTATTCAGAAAATAAATGGCGACAAGCAAAAATGTTGATGAAGATTAGTTTAAGTAGAGTTGCTGATGATGCTAATGTATTCTAGCAAAAACATCGACAACTTGTTGTTGCAATATAGCATAAAAGATTTCTTAATAAAGTTAGTTCGTTTTTGTTTTGTAGACCGCCATCATGGAATTTTGTACTTAAGTAAAATTGCACTATGAGAAACCGTAAAGAGAAATCATTATAAAGTGTTTTTTTTTTTTGTTTGATCATATTTTGTTAAAGTAATTTTTAAATTCATTTTAAAATTTTTCTTACACTTAGGATGATGCTACAAAATATTTGTGTTTTGTAAAATAAAATTTTTAGTGTGAGTCAAGTTCAGACAAATATATTTATATGAAAAATTATAAAGCACAACAGGAAATACTGAATTAGATACTTACAGTATGTAATGAATTTGAAGGATAACTTGGACCCCTTTCAGCACTATTTGCATATAAATATGTAATTTCTAAGGCTGAAGTTCCTAAACGTTTAGTGAAATTAAGTGTTTAAGTAGAAAAAAAAAATTAAATACTTTGCAGCTGTCAGTTTAAAAAAGCCGTTGGTAAAAATTCAAAATATTAAACGAAGAAAAAATGTGTTCCTACTTTTATACAATATTTCAAAAATGATAATATTTAAAGGCTAATTTTATTTAGCAAGGCTACCCCAATCATCGAAACACAATTAAACCTTGACTGCTTTAATATTGGCTGAGAGAACCTAAAGCTAGTGCATCTACCTCATGTCATTGCTTTGTATGCATTTGTTGCAATGGCAATACTTTGAGAATCCTTCTTGGTCATGCAGTGTCTTTTACTCGCGCTATATGGTCTGACATTTTAGACTTTAAAAACAAACCACTGTTCATTTAACTCAGTTCATTTACCCTTGTTCGATAATCTGAACTTGTTTTACCCTTTAAATTTCCAGTTCATTGATTTGCAGCCTGAGGGCGTGGATTACTTTCGTAGATAAAATTCAATCCTGCACCAGAAAAAAATTTAAAAAAATAATAATGAAACGAAAGGCCCATAAAGTCAAGGCAGTAGGGATTATTTTTACATTGAGCTATTCCATACAAAGTATATTCCGTCTATACAAGATGAAGCAAAAATTGTCCACAAATGTTGTAATTTATTGGCATTTATAATGTTGACTTTAGCAAATCATAGTGAAAAAGTTAATGCATGAAAAACGCTACCAAATTTTTCAGATTTATTTTAAAATTCATCAATTCCTTAATAGTTTACTGCAAAATAGTGTTTAGCGTTTACGCTCATTTTTAACGGGTTTGCTTATAGAATGAGGGTACTTTAGAAAAAAATCACCATTTGAAGCGGCTTATACTCAAGTGGCCTAATTTACCATATTTCTTAAAAAGTAAAGTCTGATCTTGCGTTGTGGTTGATGTATGTAGTTACGGTACCACTATTAATGATTTTTTGTTTGAATATAGATGACATTGATCGATGCGGGTACAATAGGATAGCGCGGCGCTGCATCGCACGTAGAGCTTATTGAAATTAAAATTTGGCGATAAGTTAATCTCGAGAAAAGGGAATGCAAATTGGCTTTTAATGTCCTTTAGTTTCATACCCCTCGTTTATATCCTGTGGGGCAACATGAAGTCGCTGGCTAATGCTTGTTAACCAGCAATAAATGATGCTTTGGAAGCCAAAATTGTTAGTGTTATTTGTGAGGTAAGGCCAGCAATGCTTGAAAAATGTGAGCCTAAATTCAATATCCAGAAAGTGCCTTTCTCAAGATTGTAGATTACATTTACTGGAAAGATCTAATTGCAGTTGAGTGACTTGAGACAGTGAAATAAAAATGGGATTTGAAATCACATAGTTTTAATAATTTTGTTTCCTGTTTCCTGAAGATGCCTCCCAACGGTGTGGCGAAATGTTAAAAAAATAAATAAAAAAGAATATTTTTATTTTTTAAACAGACCTAGTGCTTAATTAATAAAAAAAGAATAAAGAAGGGAAAATATTTTTTTACTGTCAAATTCTTCTATTTAAAAACATGTGGGCTCTTTTCTTTTAAAGAGTTGCCATATAAGAGAGAACCAAGTTTGCCATTTTGATTAACAGAAAAAATTTTAAATATTTGTACAATTCTTTTGTAACTTTAACTACCTGTCCGACGGTGTCACAAAAATTGGGTCTTTCGCAAATTACATTTTACAGGCTTCAAAAGTCTAGTTATTTCTTTATTTTTAAAAGGCTTTTCAGTTTTTTATAATTATAATTTTTTTAAATAATTGGTTATTTTACAACATATTGATAATTGTATATTGATATCAAATACAGCCAGAGTAATTGTGAACAGGCTGTTGTAGTTTCTATTGTTAAAGATTATAAACCTTAAATTAAAATAAAAATAAAACATACAAAATTACGATTTTACTTTTACCTTTACTTTCCTTCAAATAATATTCTTTAAATAAATTGAAAAATATTTTAAATGCTTTAGCAAATTTCAACATAAAAATTACCAAACACATTTCTACAACTTTTTTTAAATCCGACGACATAGCAGACTTACAGCAGGTTGTAAGTTAAACAAATAATTAAAAAAAAAACTTCTTCTAACGAGTGTTATTTTCTTTATTTATATCTTTATTTATATTAATTAATATAATTTTAATACGACATAATGTTCAATTTTATTTCCTTTTCGATTAAAATGATTTATAGTCCGCACCCTAAAACCAGATAACTTTGTTTAATTTTTATTTTTCTACGTTTGGTCGTTATCTTTTTTGTTATTCCAGTTTTTTTTTATCGATTTCTGTTCGAATCATTATTTATGTGTTTTTTCATTTTCAATAAATTGAATGTGTTATAAACAGCAATTTAAATACCGCCATTAATGCAAATGGTTTGCTTTTTCTTTTAAATTATTTATTTTATGATTATTAAAACTACAACAACTTACTAATAATTCACAACAACTGACATATTGACAGCTGTCATTAAAATACTTGTTACTAGTTGTTTCATGAAATTTTTGTTGGCACCGTAACACCATCTCTGACTTCCTCTCCCAATCATGTTTAATTTTTTGCAATTAATTTAGATAACACAATTATTGTAACTGAGAAAACAAACTAACACAAAATCATATAAAATCATTAAATGAAATTGTAGTGTTAATTAAAGATTAAGAAAATGTAAAAGACCTAAAAATAATAAAATGATTTTAAATATAGTGTCATAAACTCTTAGAAAAAAAGATTGGAAACAAAGCATTTCACTGGTTTTTGTAGAAGGATACCTTGTAAACTCCCATTATTTTGTTTGAAAAAAATTTGTTTCGAAAGCATGTCGAGGAATTTAGTGGAGATTCTGTGATGAAAACAATTTGCTTATTAAATAAGTCATTAAATCAAATAAAAATTTAATTAAACGGTAATCTTAAAACAAATAAGACTTTTAATAAGAGCAAATTTTTTTCGTGTACCCAAAGTTATTTTTAAATGGATTTTTATAACTATTGCTTTTATACTTGTTGAAATAAAATTGAGACATAATATGATATTACGCCAGAAACCTAATGTTTCCTCAGGACATAAGATCTAGTCAAGAAACTCAAATTAAAAAAAATATATTTTTGGATAATTTGTATTCAAGATCATTTACGAGTATGTAGCAGTAGTGTTATTGAACAAAGAAATGTTGTTGATTATTTAATAATTACTTCGATTGTAGAAGATTTTGTTGGAATAAAGAGTTTGTTCTAGAAGTGTCCGTGTATCCAATAATTCATTTAAAATGTATAAAAACCATTTTTTAGTTAATATCCCTATTTAATGGTATATAATTTTCGATTAAGAAGATATGTTGCACTCAAACAATTTTTAAATTTTTATTTTTTAAATTAACAACAAATTTTACTAAGAGTTCAAAAACTACAAATTTTAAACAGTAAGAAATACTTACTACAAAGGATATTGAAATGAAATAATATGCGTCTGTGTACTTGATCAGTTGTAGTAAATAAAAGCAGGGTTAGAAAAAATGAATGTCGACACTTAGAAATCACGCATAGAATATTAAAAGATGGAATTTTTTAGATTTTTGTTCGGATAATCCACCTTTGACCCTACATCTTTTTGGGAATTTTTATTTTAAGAAGGCTCGGAAGTAGCAAATTGTGCATCGAAAATTTCCATATTGGTAATTTGATATAAGGGAATAAGTGTTTTAGATTTATTTATAGTGTTTTTATAGGAGAAGGGTATGCGGAACTTTATTTAATTTTTAAAAACTATTATTTTTACAAATTTTTAATTTTAAATCGATATTTTTTTAGTTTAGTAAATATAAGGCATTAATTTATCTTTTTTAAATTTCAAAATTTTTCTAGGAAGCTATCTGAAGAAAGACTTTTGAAAAATAAAACATTGAATTCATAGATCTTAGAAATCCATATAACTCATTAAATCTATGTTTGATTTTTAAAGTATTAAATCAATTTGAAGATCTTAAGCTGTAAGAGAATTTTAAAATTTTATAAAAAAATGACAAAAATAAATATGTCCTATTGAACTATTATTTAACCCTTAACTTGCTCTCCTAGAAAGTTTGAAAAGCTTTAGTTCAAGATTCAAGGTGAAATAGGTAATTTTTTTAACACTTACTTAGACAAACAGTTTTTAAATAATTTTTTTTTAATTTTTTCACTAACTTAAATCTTCAACAATGAATTTGAGTAAATAAAAAAATTTATATTAAAAACTAATAAAATATTAAAATGAAAAATATGTTTATTTATATAAAAACTTCTTAAATTGTGTAAATTTTTATGAAATTATAACTGAAACTGTTTAATATTATAATAAATGAATTAAAACTGAATTTGGCGTACGTTTTTTAGAGAAAACTGTAAAAATTAAGCGCAAGCAGCCGGTAACGCTGCCTTTTCTGGACCGCTACATGCGTCATCAGCATTCCTCTCATCTATCTACCTTAGACTGTGTACATTGCGAGCATTATCTATTTACCAACTGATTTTGTAAATAAAAATACGGGGAATATCCAAAATCAATCAATATTAATTTGGTTAGGCAAAGTCCACAGAAAAAGTTACTGAGTCGAATTTTAATTAAATAATAACAAATTGATGGGCGGCTTATTAATCCTTTTTATTTAAATTTTTTATATGAAAAAAAAAAATATTTTTAATAAAACACCTGCTGTTCAATCTATTTTAAATTTAAAATCAATCAATTTTAATTATTTAAGGCTTGTGGTTTTATATTTTTTTTAATAAAAATAAACTAAAGTGCCTCTCGCGACATTGCACTCACTGCCTAACTACCAAACAGTTCATATAAAATTTCTAGTTATTTGTTCGTTATTACACATTGAATTAAACTGTATTTACATATTTTTTAAATTAAAACTTGTATTTGATTCAATAAATATTTTTATGTAGAAAAACATTATCTGTGGTCATTTGAGACTTTTTTTATATTTTTAATATTTATTTAATATTTACTGCAAAGTAAAACGTGTGAGTTGAAAAAAAAATTTTTGTTCAATGATTTTATTATATTAAACGCAAATTGACATTTAAACTTGGTTTTTTTGTGTGCAAAAGTTTCAGGTTTTTTAATATTTATTTTTCATTATTATTCAAGTTCTTATCGATAAAAATAACATTGAAATCCAGTTTTATTTTTTGTTGCTTTAAATGCTGCGTAATGTAACATTTCACACCTTATGATTTATTGCAAAAGTCCGTCTCTTTTTTGTTTGACTGTAGACTAGAACGTGTTGAAATTTTAATTTAATTTAGTGAATATGAGCAATTACATTTATCATATTTTTATATAACCATGAAATTAAATATGTTTAACTTAAATATATCATTTGGTTAAAGGCGGCAATAGACGTATTGCTAACTTGACTGTTTATTTTAAAAACTTTTTTCAAAACGTATGTTATGCTAGTGAATATATGTAAATGTGGAACTTTTTAAATAAAAATTGTGAATTTTTGAAGTATTACGATTTATAAAATAATACAAATCTAGCATAGAAGAAACAACAAATTTATGAATCGAATAACATGCTTCTTTATATCAAAGGACGCGCTATTAGTCCAGCCATATACAAGACTAACACTAAGTGGAAAGGAGGGTATTTAGTTTAAATATATTAATGCTAAAAATCATTAAAGAATTTCTTGGGCTTTTCTGTAAAGGCTCGGGTAGCTTAAAAATAGTTTAAAAGAAAACTGTAATATTAAAATGTGTTTTTCGGGACAGGGAACATTTCTTTGTTTGGCCGATTTCCTTATATTTCTAGAACCATAACTAAACGTAAAGCATTAAGATAACATTTACACCATGATTTTTTTAATGAAGAAACTAAGTAAAACAAGTAAGAGTATTATATTCGGCCATGCCGAATCTTATATAACCTTTACCATACATGTTAATCTAGTTTAGTGAAGTAACTTCGATTAAAAAAATAGACAAATATTCGGGGTGACAGAGAGTTGAAAAAAAATTACAATAAATGTCAATGGCCCTTAAAGGGTAAAACATTTTTAAAATTGAAGTATTGCCTGAAAGATCGTCTTAAAAGCTTTTAAATGATAACCTTATTGATATCTTAAAAAATATGGTGCTTAATCGTACTATGAAAAGTTTAGAGGCCGATTACTCGGAAAATATAGGCAAACGCTACTTTGTTCACTTGATATATATATTTTTTTAAATTCTCTATTGCCTTATGTATTCGTTTTTTTAATGAAGTTATTTCATTGTTCCAAATTATGTGGAAAAATTAGAGGCAAGCGAGGTTTTTTGCCCGTTACCTCGAAGGAGAAGGACTGATCTTACCGATATTCAATGGCAAATTTTGATGTCTGATCGTTTGACGTATTTTAATTTTCTCTAGCTCACCTAGTGCAAGGTTGAATTCATCCCCAACACGGACGGACACACGGACATTCCTCAATCGACTTTTCTTTGCATAAAAACCCCGAATATATGTACTTTATGGAAACCTACAAACGGAATCACAAACTTAGATATGCTCTTTTTCCACCTGTTGTAAAGGTTATAAAAAAATGTCGAATAAAAAATTTAAAAATTTAATTTTTTATTGTAAAAAACAAACAACTAAATAGAATATATTGATAACATTTCAAATCTTAATCAAACAATCAATTTATCATATAAGTGTTTGTTTTAAAAGAGATAAATTAAAAAAATAAAAAAGAAAGACATGTTTTACAAGGTTCGTGTAAATCACCCTATGTTTAGAATCAACTCTGTTCGCACAAACTCATTCATGATTCACTAATGACCGCTTCCTTGTGATAAAATAAATATGACTGGAAGTCTGGCACAGAGAAATATCATTTTGAAAAGTAGAAAAAAGGTTAACACAAATACGAGTCTTGTGAGGTACCCCTAAATTAACACCATCTCGTTTGATAAAATCCCATCTACAAAAATTGTATACCTCTAATGGCATTTGGTATGATTTAATAGTTTCTCATTTATTAAATATGTACAAATAAATATAATAATTTTTAGCAAAATTAGTTTGAAAATATTGTGATATATAAAATTGTATTTCCTGTTCCATCTTTAGAATTGCAACCAAGAGATTTAATAGTCAAAACTAATTTTAAGGTAATTAATCAATTTGTTGTTTGCTATTTCTTTAGAATTCAGTTTTAACTAATTTTGTTCTCACTTTAACCATATTTTAAATCACATAATATTTTCCTGTGAATATTTATAGTTTAATTAGCTGCGATATACTGCACTTTTTTACTATGGTCCCAGTACAATAATATGGTTATAAAAATTAGAAAAATGTTTTTATTATAAAATATAAATTATGTAATTAAGGCTATAGGCATATAAAACACTAATTTGTTTTTTACTAAACAAAAAAAAAAAAAGGAAAAAAAAAACCGAAAGCAACATTTCAAATTGCAAATGCCAGTCTTCAAAATCATCAATCCATTGTAACGCCTTAATAACAATTTCATTAACGTTAATGTCTTCATTATGGTCAGTGTCAGTTTTGTTTCATTTTATTTGATTCTTTTCATTTCATTATATTTTTTGTTGTTGTTAATACTTTTGTTAAGAAAAACGAAGGACTGTAACCCTATTATTCAAGCATAATGTCTGCAACTCAACTAAAAAAAAAAAAAGATTAAATGAGGAAATACTACTACACTGGCTTTCAATAAAGTTGAAGCAGGTGGCAGAATTTTCAAGTCAGCTATTCATTTACTCATACTGTCCGTCAGTCAGGCTTTCATTCAGTTTAATACTAAATATGTTGTTCATAATACATTCAGCAGCTCAAAGTGAAACCACATCACACCAGTAACACAGCTTAATCTGTGCCAACAGAAACTTCGTATGTCAGCTTCACACTTTAAAAACATTTTAATCCCTTCTACCAAAATGTTTAAAATGAAAATTTACTAAAAACCGATTGGTAGAGAAGGCTAAATAAACTTCATATAATTGTTCTTCACATATGCTCATTGTTAAATTTTTTGTTTTATTGTTTTACTATTTACTAGTTGCATTTTATTTTATATATTATTTTTTATTTTTATATGTAATCTCTTGTATCTTATTTATTTCGTTTTTGTTTCACTTGAATATGTGTCTATATGAAGACTTTACAATTTTTCTATCTTCAAAAAGGGAAGTTAAGACAGTTAGTTAAAGGAATTCAATCATTTAAAATCAAAACTTAATGTTAAGAAACTTTGTCTCCATATTATTTTCGTTTATTTTTCGTTAAGCTTTTATATCAAATTAAAAAAAATTTATAAAAACAATTGATATTATTTATATTTTTTTATTTTTTATGGCTTTCGAAAAAGATTATTCTTTCTTTCAAATGCTGATTTTGTCAGAAAAGTTTTTGTATACAATACAGTTTTGAATTTTTTTTTAATAATTACTACTGAACTCATAAGATATTAAAATAGATTTGACATATCTGTGACAAAAAGCAACTTGTTTTTTGAAAATTTTAACAGCATGTTTAATTTTAATATTGCTGCGTTACATCAGGGAGTATCGGCTTTAGCTGTTTAGATTTTAAGGTAAAATATTACTTTTTTAAACTACAAAGATGAAATTTGACTTGCATTACAGACTTGAGTGTGAGAAGTATAATTATAGCAATAACTCAATTTGTTCCTAGCTCGACTTTAGCTTTTATTGCTTGTGGACACAGGACAAATTTGTATGGAAAATTTGTCATAAAACCCATTTAAAAGCAACTTTATATTTAATGAATATTTTGTTGTTGTTGTAAAAATGTAATTTTTTACGTAATAAGTGATTATTGTATGAGACGTGTTTAACGTGTATTATTTTGTAGACATTTTTTGTTAAACTTTTTGAAAACAGTAGCTTTTCTTGTTAAAAGTGTTTTTTTATTAATTAATGACTTATTTTGGTAAAAGGTGACTTTTTTCATTAAAGCGACTCTTAGTTCAAAAAGGGATTACAGGCGTTAAAAGTAAATTTGGCAAACGCGGTTTTTTAATTAAAAATTTTGTATGAAGACTTTTCTTGTTCTCTTTTAGAAGTGTATTTCCATATAATAAGCTTTTTTGTGAGTTAAAAAGTGTTTTTAGTGACTGATTTTGTGTGTATTTTTATGAAAATGCGATTTAAAAAATAACTTTTTGTGTAAAAAGTGACTTAATTTATAAAGATATTTTTTTTTGTGTAAAATGTTACCTTTTGTGTAATAAACGACTTTCTTTTATGTAAAAAGTTTTTTTTTTCATTTTGTAAAAGTGACTATTTTTGTGTAAATTGTGACTTTTTTGCACAATACGTATTTTCTGTGTTATAAGGGATTTTTTTTGTTAAAATGTGTTTTAAATAAAAAGTGAATTGTGATGTAAAATTGATTTAGTTTGTATACCGCGATTTATAGCATTTTTTTGTGTGAAAAATGTGAATTTTTTATACGAGGTACTTTTTTGTTAAATATGGAGTTTAGTTGCCTAATTAATGTGTTTTGTTAAAAAAGTAATTTTGTTAAACAAGTGTCTTATAAAGTACCTATTAAGGATAGTGTGAACGGAGATTTTTTGTAAATTATACTTTTTTATTATATGAGACTTTTTATGTAAACAGTGATTTTTTGCGTGAAAAATAATTCATTTACAAAAAGTTATATTTTGTAAAATGTGAGTTTTCGAGTGACAAATTTTGTAAAAAGTGCTTTCTCTATTAAGAGTTCATTTGCTTTAAAGAACGCGTTTCCTGCAATAATAACTTTATTGCAACATGTAGTAATTGAATTATGCTTTTTACTGATTTTTTTTTTTAAAATCGACTTTTTGTAATGTAATTAATTTTTAATAAAAAAATCATGTAAAAATTGTGTTTTTTTTATGTAAAAATAACTTTTTATGTTAAAAATAAAGTTTGCCTTAAACTAATTTTTTGTGTAAAAAATTTTTAATCGAATTTCTTTTATCGTGAAAGTCTGTTTATTTGGCAAAATAGTTGCGGTGATAGAAATATGTTAAAAGAAATTTTCAAAAGAAATCTTTTTTTGGTTGTTATTCCAAAAAAAAATAAAAAAATATGCAAAACTGCAAAATCTTTGAAAAGTATTAGCTGTAAAAAATTTATTTTTTCTATTCAGGTTACATTTTCAAAGCTGAAAACTGGAAAAAGAATAAAATTTTACATATAAAGATCATTTTATTCTTTCATGCATTATTGGAGGGTGTTTGATAATTTTAGAATATTAAGACATTTCATACTTATAGGAAGTTTCAAGAGTTAATATTTTAAAGTTTCTTGTTTTATTTTTCATTTTAACTTGAAGCCAAATGCGAAAATAATTGTTGCAACTAATGCGTTTATTATTTTTTGCATTTCTCGGAGAGGATGTTTGTTGATGCAATTGTTGGTTTGTTGTTGAAGTTGTTATTGCTGTATTTCCAATTTTTTCTTACAAGTGCAATGGCAGACATTTGTATAATTGTATGTGGCAACAACAACAGCAACAACAAATACATATTAATATATGGTTACTTAAAAAATATGCCAACAAACATATATAAATATATGTTGTAAATATGTACTTAATTATTTAAGTATTATAATGCGTTTGTGTATGTTTAAGAGACTGTGTGCGCGTGTTTGTGTGTAATAACTGCACGTTGATTGGCCATCTTGATGTCTTCTTTTTCATCAGCCTGTATAAATGATGGCGGGTCTCTTAAGCCTCTTTTCTCTTTAATTTCAGTTTCATATTTTTACATATTACGTTTTGTGTTATTTTTTACGTTCTTTCATCAAAAAAAAAAAAAAATCTTTTATTATTTTCTTGCGAAATGTTAAAGAATAATAAAGAAATTTAATACGAATTATTGTTATTAACATTTTATTATGACCATATGATTGTAATTATCCTTATTATTATATTTATTATGTTTTTATTGCTGCACAATAAACTTTAAGTGGCAGTTGCGTTTCGATTTCTATTTGTATTTGTTGTTATTGTATTGTTCATCATTCAAATTGGCATAAGATACTGACCTCAACAGCAGTATTTATTATAGCCAATTTGTTAATCAAGTGTTTCTAAGGAAATTCAAATAAAATCTTAATTGTCAGGAAAAATAATTGCAAGTTTATTAACAAGAATATTAACTGACTTCATTAGTAAAACGGATGGTTAAAATGATGTTAATAAAGCTTGTTTCGTGAGAGTTTTATTTAAAAGTTTATTGAACAGATATAATGAGATTTTACTATTAAAGTTGTTAAAAAGATAAATTATATTTCAGAATAATTATGTTTATTAACAAATTAAAGTTATTATTGTTTGCACCTTGGGTTGCACAGTGGATGACCTCCAGCTAAAATGAAAAATTAATGATAGTGATGATACAGAAGGAAGTTTCCGCTGAATAAATTCAAATTTGTTTGACCTAAAAGTAATGAATCAATATATTAATTATTTTTAAGATAGAAAAAATAAAGTAACCGAAGTAGCTGCCACAAATAGTTAATTAAAAAAGTGGAATATCCTTTAAACCGTTAACATTGTATGTAAGCCCAGTTTAAAGAAGTAACTTCAGTAAAAAAAAAAACACAAATATCGGAGTAACAAGGAAAAAAAAAATTGGAAAACACATCCCTTAAAAATATCGCGCTAATTATTAAAATTAGAATATAAATTCAATTTAACTATAGTATAATTAGCTTTAAGCCTTTTAAATTCAAATAATTTAATTTAATATTCCTGTGATTTAATTTTAATTATTAATTTGCATGTGCCCGTGCATAAAACAAAAATTAATTATGGCGGTGTTTTCTGTTGTTTTATTTGTTGTTTTAATTTTAATTTTCATCATCTTTTAAGGCCGGGATTGACTATCATACTCACTCATATGATATGTCTGACTTTTTGACAGATCTGTACGATTTTATAATCTCTTCAAATATTTCATAAAATGATTTTTTCTATACGATCATAGTTGATTTTTTTTTGAAGTAAAGAGAGAGCAACAACAAAATATTTAAGCATCCATTATTTACATATTTTTTTTTATGATAGTGTGGCACGTACGACGCCATTTTGAAACGATTTTTAAAGTAGGACAGAATTTAGTCAGATTTTTGGGTGACTTAATCGTACGAATGTGGATGATAGTGAATCCTGGCCTTCAACTGTATGAAAGAGTTGAAAAAAGTCAGCCGTATACAGCGGATAAAGAAAGATAAAATCAGTGTTGGTAGCTATTGTGCTTGCTTAAACTTTAATTTATGTCTTTACTTCGTTCTAAGAAAAAATCTGTAGTTTATTAAAAGTTTTAGTGGAATATTTAATGAACAGCTAAGTAAGTGGTAGCAAAATGGCCATCGAAAAGTGGTTTCACTCTTAATAATCAATATCAGTGATTTTAATAACTTTGTTGGGATAATTTCCGCGATATTTTTAAAACTTAAGTACTATATATAATTTTACGTAAAAAAATTTCACCGGCTCTAAACGGGTTAAGCATTTTTTTTTAAATTTAAGTATTGTTTGAAAGATATCCTTAAAAGCTTTTAAAGGATATCCATGTTGATATTTAAAAAAAATATGGTTAACATTCATACTTTTCAATAAAAAGTTCAGAGGCCCATAGCTCGGAAAATATAGGCGACCGCATAGTTTTTTATTTTATATTTTTTTCCTTTTTTAGGAGTTACTTCATTGTTCCAAACGATATAGAAAAAATTAGAAGCAAGGGTGGTGTTTTTGGCCGCTGTCTCGAAGGACAGCTCATCTTTAGCTTATGTAGTGCCTTGGTAAAGTTGCCTTCAATCCGAAAACGAACGGACAGATGGACATTGTTTAATCGACTTTGCTATGCATATGAATTTAGAATATATATACATAACGAAGTCGGAGATTGATATTATAGAAATTACAAACGGAATGACAAACTTCACCACTATTGAAAAAATTTGAACAAAGTTTTTGTGTCAAAACAGCACAATAAAACTGCTGTAAAAAGTTTTCTGGCTTTAACTGTAAGTTAGCAGTCAGATAATGTCGCCATAAAAAGTTATGTAGCGAAGTTGCAGTGAAAATATAGGTGTTTACAAACATTCCATAAAAGTCGCTGTCTTAAAATTGCCTCTCGAAAGCTCTATAGAAGTCGTTTGATCACATTATTCTTCAAATTCTCTTTAAGACCTTTTAAGACCTTTCTTAATCAAATTAGGCAAACGAGATTGTGTGGCTGATATTAAACCAAAATCAGCAAGAGCTAAAAATATAGATTTTTAAATATATTTCGCTTAATTTGACGATCAGTCTCAGTGCAACTAAAAACATTCTATTGAAATAAAAAATCTATGAAAGAGGCTGAACTAAAGCACTCATCTTAAGTTTCCGTGGAACAACAATCGGTTATGTAATAAAATAATGTAATGACATCTTTAAAGCAAAATAGTCAAACCAGTACCAAAAAACTTATTGATTGAATATCTTTTATTGACTAAAAATTATGCTTAAGTAATAAAAAAAGATAAAACTTAACAAACTAGTTAAATAAAGACAAGGGCAAAAACAGTCAAATGTTATAGAGAAAATCAGCTTTACAACACAACTACGTGAAATAAGTTCATCTAGCTTTTAGTAAAAAGAGAATAAAAAAGAGTAGAGGCATGTAGTTCTCTTTATCAAATTGATCAATCTAAAATAAGTGACCCTATTCACTATGTAATAACAGTTATTTGATAACAGTTAATATCTGAGAATCACTTAGGTCAATAGTTATAGGTAAAATATTCACCGTAAAACATTTGAAATTAGCGCAAGTAAATATGTTTTTTAAATCTAGATAAGTAGTCTTATAAAATAATTAAAATCAGCCTTCTGAACTACAAAAACCTCAACCTACTTTTTTTTTGGCTTTGTACATTATGTATCCATCTGTCCGTATATCACAGTCGTGTATTCGTCTCAAGAACACGTATTTGCAACGATATCGCATAGATAATTCTTGTATAGAAAATCTGACTTCAAAGCAAACTTACATGATTTTTTTTACCGTTGACACAGTAATACAAAATCTGTTTAAATTTTAAACGTTTGTCTATGACCGTTTAAAGGATTGACTATATACATTTAATTACATTAACTATTGGGGAACCCTTTAGTTTATAATTTTAAGTATTTATAGTTTTATTATAATGGTTTAAAAAATTGGTGCATATAGGGCAATTTAGGAAACCTATGGGGACACTCTTTAATTTTTAGTTTTTTTTTTAGTTTTTTATTTTAAAGTGCTGCTCTTTACGGTTCAAAATTTGTTTAAAATACGTGCGCTGTATAGGGACATCCTTTAATTTTAAAAATCACGCTCTGCTTTTAAATCGGGATAAATGTGAGCATAAGCTTTCGAGTAAAAAAAATAAATAAAATTGGTTCAGAAATGACAGAGTTCTGCGAACACAAAAAAAAAACAATATTCAGACAAATTGATAACCTCCTTTTCTTCCTTTTTTTTAAGTCAGTTAAAACTAAAAATACGAAAATAGCGGTCTTTTAAAATTTTTGACCCCGAATGGTGCAATTAGGGACATTATAAAAATTGTGATTTTATTTATCATTGTTTGCTAAAAACTAAATGACAACAATCGGTGATTATCATAAAAAAATTTCGTGAATATTTAACTTTGATCTATTAATTTAGTATCCCATCAAAACAGCTTAGCCGTTATTTCCTAGCATAGTTTAACAGCCCTTGAAACCGAAACTTGACTATCAGGACAAAATATTAAGGCAAAATGTTCTTGAACCATTATATTGAAGCTTAGCTTACTCAGACTTGATTGTATTTGAAAGTATTTCCTTTCAATAGATTTCAATAAACTACTTTCTAAAGAATTTCAATTTTTGTCAATACTCTCTTGTGAAATGAAAAATTTTTTTAATTTTATTTCATAAGACTTACATAACATGAACTTCCTTTTTGTTAAAATGTTTATTGCAGTGCAAACAAACATTGTCTAAATAAAAGGAAACCACCATCAAAGAAATTTATATTGTGTTGTAATTCTTAAAAAAAAACTTTTTACGTTCTCCACATCACTACATTCTGATAACCCATTATATACTCAGCTGATTTATTATAGACCACAAAATGGGGCAAAAATAAGCACACAAAGATATACATTCCAATGATATCCGCATATAAACTACAATGCTGTCGATTTATACCACTTGATTATAGGTTACGTATTTGGCTATCAAAGATGGGTTACACAGTGTGTTTAAATGCTTAAAAACTTTGTGGTGCCTAAGCTATTCAGAGGATTAAATAGTGCAGTTTTATTATGTTGCGTCTCTACGTCATTATATTATTATTAATTTATTAAGTCATCTGTCTACATGTCAACGTTAAACCTTGGACATAAAGTATTTAAAACAAAGTAGTATTCTCTAACTACATAAATTTGGAAAATTCTCTTAAGGTCGATTAGATATTTGAATTTTTTTAAAGACAAATCACCAAAGAACTAGTTCAAGTTTTGCCAATGTAACATAGTGTTGTGTCCTGATTAAGTTTGTTCTCCCATTTATGCTCACGTAATACAATTGAATTCAATGAAAAATTAACCATTTTTGGAAAAAAATTTAATATTTTTATTTTAAAATTTATAAAGGAATTTCTAATTTATTGGCAAATAATGCAAAGTTCATGTACGCAGCAAACATGTGAGTTAATATGCTTCTAGGATTTCGGCCGGCCAATTTAGTTGATATTAATAGACGTTGTTCTTTTATGCCCGATAAAATTTTAAATTGTAAAAAATTACACAAAAAATTAAATTTTAATAAGTTTTTTTCGTACCTCATTAATAACATAAACAGTGTAGGTCTCTAAGGCGTTAAGCCAACGGCAAACATAAACTCATTGATCACGGTAGGGTAACAATTTCCATGTATAGTAGCGCGGGTTCCGACTTCATTTTTCAATAAAGCACCATACTGCCAGTAGTGTTTGAGGCGCATCCATTTTCTTCACATAAGGAGTCTCTTGGGTCTCTTGTTATTTACATCAATATGCGGCAATTTTGTTTACTAACAAACCCAAAAATATACTTCATCGCGGAACACAATTGTGTATTTATTGCGCGCGTTAAGAAGTTAGCGCAGTATGATCGTTTGTTTAACAATTAACCCTTTCGTGCTTAAATAGACACCCGACACATGCTTAATACTAGAGACGTTGCAACAATTTGATTAAAATTATAACATAGTGAGCAATAGCAGGATGATGAAAATTAATTTTTTTATCCATTAATTTTTCTATACATTTTGTCTACTCTAGATATTTCTAAAAAAGAAAACACAGTTAACAAGAAGATACTTTTTTATAAAAAAATCTATGTTAAATACATTTGTTCGTATTAAAACGCAAAAATACAATAATTTTTGCAAAAAAAAAAAAAACGACTTTAACACAGACAGATTAAAATAATATTTCTTTAGGACGGTAATTATACACTTTATATATAATTTATTTGAGAAAGATTGACTCAGGATTTTTTATATGTCGTAGAACAAAATACGAAGGCAGATTAAACAAGAAAATTTAGCGGTTATGTGGACACCCTTTATTTTGTACACTTTTTATTGCCGACACAGTAAAAAAAAGCTTAAATTCTAAGCGTTAGTCTATAACCGTTTCAATGATTGTCCATATAAATTAAATTAGAACCATTAGGACACCCTATATTTATTTATTTTAAATATTTATATTTGTTATTATACTTGATATAGTAATGAACATTCTGTCTAATTTTCAAGAGTTTGCACCGATTTCAAAGATAGGGCCATGTAGGTCAATTTACAACACTTATAGGGATACCCTTAAGTTTCTAATTTCAAGTCTGGTAATTATAATAGCGGACTTAGCAATAAAGGTTCTAAGCAAATTGCAATCAACTGTCTACAACTGTTTAACAGTTTGGTCATACACATCAAATAACAGCAACTATTGTAACACCCTATAATTAATAATTTTAAATATTTATACTTCTTAATATAGCAGACAAAGTAGTGAACATCCTGTTTTATTTTCGTTTTTGTATATAACAGTTCAAACGATAGGGCCATATAAGCGAATTTACTTCAAATATGGGAACACCCTTTAATTTCCAAATACATATTTCATACTTGTTATTATTGCGGACTTAGAAATAAAATTTTTTTAAATCTCAACTATCTGGCCATAACGGATTAAAAGTTTGGCTACATACGTTAACTAGTAGGACACCCTTTAATTTATAATTTTAAATGTTTATACATGATATTCTAGTGGTCATAGTAATTGTTATCCTGTGCAGTTTTCGCGTTTGCCTATAACGGTTCAAAAGATAGGTCAATTTATTTCACCTATGGGGACACCCTTTAATTTTTGGATTAACTTTTACATTACTTTTTGCTCTTAGGAGCTACAATAATAAGCATTTTTTTTAATTTTAAAGAAGTGCCCTTTACGGTTAGTAATACACGTAAAAAACATGCGTGTTGTATGGGTACATCCTTTAAGTTTTAAGATTATGAACTGTTTTTAAAACAGAACCAATCTGTTGGCATAATCTATCAAATTACAAAACATGTTCAAAATCGTTTCAGAAATGACTGAGTTCTTCAGGCACAAACTTAAAAAAGCATCATTCAGTCGAATTGATAAAGTCCTTCTTTTTTTGAAGTCAGTTAAAAATTACCCTGCACTCGAAAAGAATCAATATGATAAAATGTCCATATCCAATATAGGGAGTTGCAATATTGCACAGCATTTAAGAAAGCATTTAAATTCATATGTATGCATGCACATCAATATTTGTTAAAGCCATAATGGTTAAATTGCGTCCATCCATTTGTCCATTTAAACATGAAGTGAAAAATAAATATGAATAAAAATTGGGGAGTGCACTAAGGCGAGTGTAAGTGACTTGACTTGAGCTGACTAGTGGTAGTATCCGTAGTTATGAAATGAGTATTTTAAAACGTTTAAGAAAAAGTTAAAAGGTTTAATTTGCGAAAGAAAAAAAAAAACCAAATATGATAAAAATAGACAGCCCTCACATTAACAAAACAACAACAAAAAAAAAAAAATAAATAAATAAATAACAGAAACTAAAAGTAATAAATTGCAGAGATTTCCTACAAGTGAAGTTAAGGAATTTCTGTTCTAAAGCAAAATATCTTAGATATAAAGATTGGAAATCCTTTTAACTATTTTTAAAACATCCTTTCTTAATCTTTTTTTTTTTATTTTGCTTTAACTATATTTTTCTTCTTCTTTTTATTTGAACTGTATAATTATTTTGCGTTGTACATGTGGCAGTTAAAGTTTATTTTCTTTATTCTCCTCCATTCGATTTAGTTTTAAAATCATATTTTATTTCAATGTCAAATAGTTTCGACAGTTCTTAGCCATACCATGACATTTCTTAGCCAGGCCCTCTTTTTCTCTTTTTATTTCTTAAACAACTGGCTGTTGCTTTTCCCTGTATAAACCTACAAAACCTTTTGGCATTTATTCTTATTTGTTTTTTCTTTTCTTCACTTCATCCTTTTTATTTACCTTCAAGTGTTCTACATGGTATGTGAATGGTTTGAAAATTTACGAAATGAACACAAATGAAAATAAAAACAGATTTTTTGCCTCTTTTGCGTTAATTTATGATTGTCTTCTTTTTAAACGAAACTAAAAAAATAAGTATAAAACCTACAGCAACATATTTATATGAAGTGTTAAGGATTTTGAGTTTTCTTTGGGAATATTTGCTTCAACATAAGATTGCGGAGATTATACTACAATGTTGACTAAATCCTATTATATATGAGTTTGGTATTTTTTTTTCTTAAAACTTTAAATTGAATTATGAAAGAAAAAAAACGGACAAATAAATAATTTTATTTTAAAAGACTTTTTTTTTGTAGTTTTGGTTTATCCGGAAGTTGAACGGCAGCATTAAAAGATTATCTGCTTTTTTGCAAATAAGTTTAAGTGATATCTGCTTTAGCAGCATAAATAAAACTGTATTACGTTCTGTTAGTGCATAATTTTTTCCTTTTTTATAAAATACTTACACAAAAATTTTTTTAATTTTTTTTCTTTCTTAATAAATTTAACAATTTTGATTTTAACTTAAGCCGAACATAGTTTATTCATTTGTTTTAATACCAAAATTCTTTCAGATATAAAATTTTAATTATTTTAATTAAATTTTGTTTAAATTTGAATACTGTCAGGATATCTATAATATATTTACATAATATATCTGAAGCTATTTTCGCCAGGCAGATATTTTTTTTTGCATATGTAAGCAGGTGCAAATTACCACCACTTTGATTTTGTAATACAGAGCGTATGAGTTTCTGCATTGTGTGATAGATTCATGTTAGGGAAAAAGTTAACTTTAAAGTCGTTTATAGCTTCTCTTGTAGTCTTAGAGCTTTTAAATTACTTCTTTGCTTTCTTGCTTTCTTTGTTCACATATGAAACTCTATCTACACGATATTTTCTAAGACAATGGATATTTCTTTAAGTCGAGTAGAATTTACGGAAGGGTTACCTGTCAGACAGACTACTCTCGCTTTTTACCACTTTTGACCAGTATAGTCTGTCAAATCCTTAAGAATAAATTGATGCGTAAACATGGCTTCATACACTAATTGTTTTTTAGTTTCCGGTAGTTTTGTACTGCTGTTCCTCAATTTTTAATTGCCTGTTCCTATGTACGCATGCCCTAAGGTGGGCTCGAACTCATGATCTTCTGTTTTACAGCACGCACCTTTACAACTCGTGTTAGCTAATTCTCGTATTGTTGTACACACATCAATGTATTGTTTTTTTTACTACCCACATACGGACAACAACATCAGGGATTGGCAGATCTTATTTTCGTAACAATATATTTATCGAGAAAAGAAACAAAACTTTGGATAAATAGGCGTTGTAAATTTCCTACCCCTTTACAATATTTTATCCATGCTGGCTAATGGGAGCACCAAAGCTTTTATTATTTTTTATGTTTTGTGTGAATATGAGTGTTTTCGAATATTAAGAGGTATTAAGCTGCCTAAAAAATTCAACATTTTTTAACTGGAAAATACTATTGCAATAATTTTTTTTTATTAATTTCTTACATTTTTGTTAAGTGTTTGAAAACATTCAACACTGAAGAAAAATGTTATATCTTCATGAGTGTCATAATAATTATCCACTAACGAAATAAAATTTTATTCGATTCAAATATAATTTACACCAATTTTGCAAAAACTGACCTTTAGTACGCTCAGCTATCGAAAAACCATTAATTTTGGTTACTTTGGTATTTGCATTTTTTACAGCATAACGTTCTTGTTCGATTCGTTAAAATTAGGTATGTATAAGTAGTTTTGTATCATTTTTAATAGCAAATTTTGTTCGTTGCAATACAAATTATATGTCTGATTTTTGTTGGAAGTTATTTTAAGATTTTATTTTTTGTTCTTTTAAAAACGCTTTTAGTTTATTTTAAGGAGTTTTGTTGTTAAATGAAAATCAGCAAAATGTTTTTACACTTCTTTTTAAATGTTGCTATAAACCTTAATTTTTTCTTCGTTCATTCTGCTATTTTTTTATTCAAACATACAATTACAATTGTATAGCAGTTGTAGACATTGTTAGCATTTTAGTATTTGTTGTGGCTGATCGTTTTTATTTATTTATATTTTTTCTTGTTCTTTTGGGTTTTTTTTCTTTTTGTTCTTTGCCACAATAATAACCAGGCGTTTAATTTTATAGCTCTCAGTTATTTTAATACACGATCACAAATTAATCATGTTACAACTGAAAGAACTTTAACTATGGCCGAAAAGTAAGATATAGAAGAGGGATATAAAACGCATGATTTAAAGTTTGGTAGTTTGGTAAATGTTTTAAAGGATGATGTTTCTTTGTATTGCAACTGATTGTAAGTTTAAAATTAACATGGCTTTATAAAAAAAAAAATTGTTTAGGTATAATTTAAAAGAACAATTCGTGGAACTTCGTTAATTTTCTATCACTTAGCCAGAGTATTTTGTAAAAGAAAAATGATCAAAGTTGGCTTATTTTTCAAAAGCAGAAACTTAAGTTAAAAAAGGGCTTCAGAAGCAAAAAAAAATGACACTGAAAGTGTATTAATTAGTAAACCTCACTGTTCCTTATAGTTTGACTTTAAAATTTATCTAAAATCTAAGAAAAATCATCTCCACCCAAGTTTTTTCCTTTCATTCTTTAGTTTGTCAGATTTGTACTTTTTGATATCAGAATCCAGAAGCACGTTCTTATTGTTGTTGCTTATTTAAAGTTTTTTTTTTCCTATTTTTAAGAAATTACAATTACTGAAGCTGCTGCTGCCACAATTGATGATTGTTGTATGTCCATACAACAGTTTCATGATACCATACAGCCTTTAGTTGGAGTGTACCAACAATAAAAATAATAGCAGTAACATCATTTCAACCTACCGAAATAAAACATTAACTAGAAAAAAAAAAAATAATAGAAACGACAGACTAACAAAATTTGAATAGTAAAGATATTAAACGATTATTAAAGGAGCTACATGCGAATTGCCATTAAAAGTATTAAAAAAATACTTATTTTGATTTTGGTATTTAAACGCTTAGCCTTAAAAAAGTTTATATGTAAGAAGTCTTCATCAGTTCTTAACAGGTGTTTTTAAGAACTTAATTTGTTATAGGTCGCATTGTTTTGTCTTTTTTCTTAACAAAATCAAAATTAATTTAAAAATAAAATTATTGAGACCTAAGTATTGCGTTAAGAATTTTCTGTATTATTTAAAAAAAATTTTTTTTGGTAGGCGTTAATTGTAAAACGAGCTTACACTGCTTAGTTTCTAAGCGCTTTCAAAAAAAGATGGAGGTTATCATTTCGAATGAATGTTGCTTTTAATATATGTGCTTTTTTAACTTTTTCATTTCATTTTTATTTGTTTACAGATTGGTGGCGTATTGAACAGTTCTTTATCTTAAAATTAGAAGGGTGTACTCTTACAAAATACAGGCTTTTTACGTGTATTATGAACCGCAATGTGCACCACTAAAAAATAAAAAAATAAAAAATTAAATCTATAAACTAAGGGGAGTCCCTATAGGTGATGTAAATTGAACCGTTATAGTTAAGCGCTTGCAAATTGGAAGGAATATCAATTGCTATAACCGTTATTGTAACAAGTATAAACTTTCAAAATTATGAATTAAATGGTGCTCCAATAGGTTATTTAATTTGATGTATATGGCCATACTCTTGAACAGTTGTAGACAGACATCTGAAACTTACAACGAATCTGTACTGCAAGCTCCACTATAACAACAAGCATAAAATTTTGGTTTGGAAATTAAAGGGTGTCCCAATTGTTGATGTAATATGATGTATGTGGCCAAATTTTTGAACTGTTATAGACAGAACGTTGAAACATATAAGGGACCTGTATTACTATGTCCGCTATAACAGCAAGTTTATAATTTGAATTTAGAAATTAAAGGATGTTCTCAAAATTAATATAAAATGACCTATATGGCCATGTATTTTAAAACGTTAAATACAAAAACAACAAAATATTACTGCTAAATGTTTCTTGCATCTTTTTTTTTATAAAAGAAAAGTGATAAAATAAATTTTAAATGATCTCTGAGTTAACTTTTGCTGACTGTGAATCTCTGTAAGATTTATATTTTTCTACTTAAAGCTTTAAAAGACTCAATCAAATATTTTTTATACGAAAATAAGTTTAGATTATTAATGCAAAGTCTTTAACCAATTTAATATACCAATTGCAATGTTCAAGTAACGCTCAAAAAAAAAAAAAAAAAAAAATACACGCCTGAGTAAGAGATGAATGATGGCAAACAAATTCTTTAAAAAAAAAATTAATAATAAAAAAATCTTTTAGGAGGTACTACGAAAAACAAAAAATAATGAAAAAAAACAGTAACAACTTAAAAGCAATTGCTAGTTGAATTTTCTTACATTTAAAGATGACTTTCTTTTGTTCACTTGCATGGATGATGTATGGATGATATCACAGTAAGTATACTGGATGTTCAATGACTGCTGTATCTTAAAGGAGAATAGAGAAAAAAAAAACACACATAATAATTTAAGTGACCAAACACAGCCGGTCAACAAATACAAGAAATTGTAACTAGTTGGAAAAGAAGAATTGGTGTTGTCATTATCACCTGTTGTAAAAAAAAACAAGAAAAGAAAAAGTCCTACAGATACAAAGTTAAATACGCGATGTTGTTTGGAATGACTTTTGTAGCAGTTTTAGTTTGATTCTTCTAAGCAAAAAATGGCCTAAGATGAAATCTTTATTTTTTGTTTGTTTTTTTCTATATATTTTTTTGTTGTTGTAGCTAACCAAAGGGAAACTAATAGCTTAAGTGGTGAAGTATTGACATTCTGGGTCAGCCAAAGTTCTTAGTTATATTATTTCCTTAACAATTCTACTCATACTCAGCTTGTGTGTGAATTGTGTTTACTTAAGCATAAGCAAAGGCCTTAATAAACGGCTGAGTCTTTGTGTGTGCAAGCAAATTGTACAACAATGTTGCTTAAAATATTTTTTAGTACATAATTGTTACATTTTTATAGTATGTTTGTGTAGTTATTTAGTAAACCCTACAATTAACGCATAGAAGGTTTTGAATTTTTAAAGCATGAGTTGTTTTATAGCAGGAATAAGAATATAAATCAATTAAATAAGTAAAACATAATTTATATTTCTATCAAGAAGAGTTTGTTTATGGATATCACACAGACGCTGTTGCAATTTATATGGATAAAATATTGATATTAAATAAAGTTGGAATCATGAGTGATTTTTCGCTCATCCTAACTATTTTCAAGAAACAGAAAACCGTTCTTGCTTTTAATAAACGTTTAATTTGTTTTCAGATTTAAATCTTCTTGAAATCACTTCAATAAATCACTACCTTCACCACAGGTGGCCATCTTAGTTTGTCATTCGTTTGTAATTTCTACAGCATCCATTTCCGACACCAACAAATATTTATATCTTGAATTCTTATGCATAGCGAAGTCGATTGATCGATGTCCATCTGTCCATCCTTGTTTGTGTTGAAATTAACTTTTCCAAGGCATTAGATAAGCTAAAGAAAATCTAAATACGCCAATCGATTAGACAAGGTTTCGAAAATTTTGCTATTCAAAATCAGTAAGATCGATCTATGCCTTTTAAAGCAGCGGGCAAAACATTACGCCCGCCTAATTTTTTAATATCATTTGGAAGATTTTGTGAAGTAATTCCAATAAAAAAATATGTGTGGGGCGATAGAGAATTTAAAAATAAGAAAAGGCATCAAGTAAAGAAATTGACGTTCGCCCGTATTTTCGGAGTTTTGGCCTCTGAACTTTTCATAGAAAATTACGATTATGCACCATACTTTTTGGGATATAAATAAGCTTTTGGAAGGATCATTCAGAAAACACTTAATGAAATTTTCATGTAAAATTATACATGTGTAGTGATTAATTATTTTTATTTCTTATTTTTTAATTTCCGTGACTCTAAAACTTGTTTTTTTGATTGCAGTTACTTCACTAAACTAGATTTAAGTACATGGTGAAGAGTATATGAGATTCGGCATAATCGAATATATCACTCTTCCGTGTTTTTTATTTATTCAAAAATTAATTTTTTTCAAATAAATATAATTGATTTAGTTAAGTATTTCGTTGGGAACTTTTTTAAGTATTCTTAAATAAATTAAAAGTGTTAAAAAATTTTAATCTAAAATATAGTTTAGTTAAAAACTTATGATTGCAGTTACTTCACTAAACTAGATTTACATACATGGTGAAGAGTATATGAGATTCGGCATAATCGAATATATCACTCTTCCGTGTTTTTTATTTATTCAAAAATTAATTTTTTTCAAATAAATATAATTGATTTAGTTAAGTATTTCGTTGGGAACTTTTTTAATTATTTTTAAATAAATTAAAAGTGTTACAAAATTTTAATCTAAAATATAATTTAGTTAAAAACTTATGGGATACTAAAAATTTCTCACTAAAATTACTATAAATTTCTTATCAGTTGTTATATGGTTAGTTATGAAATGCATTTAGAAACTCATAACACAAAACAGTTCGTACACACTGACACAGCATTTAGTCTTTTCAAACTCAATTGAAATTTTTTTATTAAAACCAACGTAACTTATAACTTTTGACGCATGTTGAGTACTTTGGCAGCTATCAACTCCTTCTTCTTCTTTGTTTTCTTTTAATTCTTGCTGGGCTTCAATAGCATTCTGTGATTTTAATAAAATAATTTTGGTGGCAAAAAATAAAATAAAAATTTAGTTAAATTAACAAGTGAATAAAATTAAAATATAATTTAAAAGTAAACAAAAAAGGATAACAAACTTAGTTTTAACATCCGTCAGCAAAGTACTAATTGTGCCAACCTCATCCGCAGTTAATTTGGCTTCAGTTGAAACGTCAAAGTACAACATATGACGAATTCTATGTGTCTCAGCCTTAAGTGAATGGAACCAAAATTAATGACAGTTGCGCGTGAGCAAGCATGATTCGCGACAATCACATGAACATTGTTTATTTAAAATATAAAACTGTTAAAAGGCGAAAAAGGTGTGTCTGGGCAATGCTAAGCCCTTACAGAATTAACCTATCACCCCACCAACTTTTTTTCTTGAAATTTTTTTTTATGTAATTGGCACAATTTTTCTATCCATTTCTAGAAAAATATTATAGCTACTCAAATATCTTTGGTCCTTAATGCCGTAAATATAAATTTTAAATTCAAAATAAATAACTTACTTTTCTTCTTCTAGCTATGTTTGAGAATAAAACCAAATTTAAATTAATTTCTTATATTTTCATGTTTTTTTTTAAAGAAAAACCAAAACAATTTGTGTCTTTTATTTTACGTTATTTTTTTGTCATTATGTTTTACTTAAAACAAAACATTTACAAGTTTGTCTCTACTTCTTTATATCAAATCTTATTGCTAGACTTCCTACATTAATAATTTACAACAATACTAAAACACTTTTACAAAAAGTGCAACTAACTCTGGCTTCATGTTTGTTTTGTTATACACTGTTTACACAATTGTATATAAAAACAAAGACTTGAGAAATATAATTTACTAATAACAATTGTTCAAAGTTTATTTATTTTGCTTTACAATTATTTTTTTTTTCATACAGTGTGTTTACTAAGTTACACTTAAACAAATGATTGTTAAATTTAAAATTTGTACAACTTCATGTATTTTTTATGATTTATGATTTATGTTTTTTTTTGCTCATATTTTCATGTGATGTGTTTAAAGCTTACACTTAAAGAAATAATAATAAAAATAAATATATAATTTTTAATTTTTAAATTACAACGTCTTAAATATAATTTTTCACTAAAAAATGAATTATTTTTAAATGCTTAAAAGTTATGGCTTGATTTTTTATTATTCATTATTACATCAATTTAAGTGTTAAATTTGTGTCAGATTTATTAACATACAAGGAGTCTTTATTGGCTTGTTTTTAGTCTTGTTGTTAACAAATTCTATTTTTTTTTTAATATTTACAATTTCTTAAAAATTAATTTAATTCAATTATGTCTAAATAAAATTGGCAAGTTTTTGTTTGTTGAAGAAATTTTTTAGAATTCTTATTCAATCTTGTTTAAAAGTTTGTGTTGAGCATTTTGGATGTGAATTTTTTTTAATAACTTTAACTTAAAATTAATGGCATTTTTTTCAAGTCTTATAAACTATAGCTGTACAAAGATTTGAGGGGTGGGGTTATGAAATTATAATTTATACATAATTGATTTTAAACACAGCCAAGAGTGTGCAGAGTTTAATATTTTGTTGTTTGTTCATCTGCACTCTCTAAACTTATTTTGAAATGGAAGCTTTTGTTTTTAAAAACTAAATTCCTAAAACTAAATCACTTTTTGTTGCTGTTGTTTTTTATGTTTTCATTTAATGATTTTATGTACTTTTTACATTCTTACTTGATCTATAACCATATTTTTGGCTCTTTGTGAGGGTTGTGGCTGATGTCTGGGCATATTAACCATATGGTGACCGGTCGATACTCCGCCTAAAGGTGATATAGAAGGTGATCTGGTAGCCAGTGGTGACAAGGAAGGTGAAAATGATGGTGACATTGCTGAGGAAGTGGAAAAGCCACCAGCAGCATCATGACTTATGGGTGAACGGGGTAGCATGTATTGATTACTTGCTCCCAAGTGCGTTGTTGAAGTGCCATGATGTGAAGTATTAGGCGGCATTCTCATGTTCACACCGGAGCCAGATAGCACCTGCAGGTTTATAGCTCTCGGGGCTACATTTGTTAATAGGGGTGGCGGTATATGTGGCTTAACCACACTGGCGATAGAATGAGCCGGACTTTGTTTGCTCTTATTGCTGGAAGAGGCTCCACTATTGCCGCTATTTACCGATGCATTATCGTCCTTCAGTCTTGCGATCTCAGAGAAAACATGAGCCAAAGGTTGGTACTGAGGACCCCAGTCCAGCAGATAGTCCCAATTGTAGCTACCCGTCAACTCTTCTTCACTGTGAACTATTGAACTTAAAGAGCCCGTCATTGTGGGTCCCACATTGGCTGCACTTACCACAGGATGATTTCTATAGCCCATAACATGGTCTACCGTAGTTCCTATACTTCCTGATGTGGTAGCTGTTTCATCAGTGTTATTAGTCCTATTAGAAGCGCCTCCATTAACATCATTTAATTTGGCATATATTAGATTTGTTATGTCTGTTTCATTTGCCGGATCTTCACTAAACATATGCAGTGAATCGACCATGGCCAGAGGATGATGCATGTGAGTTTCCTTATTAGAGCCAGCCATGCTGGTGCTAGAGGCCACACCTGTCGGATTGTTGTCACGATCTACTATACCCAAGCGTGCCAAATATTCCTGTGTATTCTGCACTGATATTTCCGATAAACGACCATCCTCTCCAGCTGCTCCCACTCGCAACGGACCCTCATTAATCATTCTTATTTCCTCATCCTCGCCATCATCTTCTGCTGATCCCCTACCACTTGAGCCTGACTGCTCCGAACCTGAAAGTTCTGAAGTGGTAGCTGCTCCTGAATTAGAACTCCCCGCATGATTACCATAAGGAGGTATTTCATCATATTTAGGTGGGGCGAATTGTGCTGTAGCCATGGCTCCTGAAGTTCCCGGATTGTTGTTGCTTGTATTTATGCCCGAGCCACGTACTGGCATAGTATCAAAAGCACTAGGATCCACATAACTATTTGAATTGCCCACAGTTTCTTGATTTAAATGCGGCTTTACAACATTGCGCGGCTTACTGCGGCGCATGCGTATGAACAGGAAAATGCCAGCAATTGCACAAAGCAATAATAAAACCGCAATTATAAGGCCTAAAATCCAATCTGCTAGGCCTCCACCCGATGTGCCACCAGAACCAGCACCACCACTGCTGGCTAAATTAGTTCCTGGATCAGCTAGTGGATCCAGTGATATTTCAACGACTGTCATATTTGTTAAGGAGCCTTGTCTACCGGAACTTGCCGAAATAACCAAACTGATATCACGACCATCATCAAAATTATCATCGAGTTTCTTTTTCAACACCACTACACCAGTAGTACGGTTCACCTTAAAGTAGGCATGTTGTGAACTCAACTGGTATACGACTCTACCATCGGGACCCTTATCGCGATCTGAAGCTGATACCTGACCCACCACATATCCTAGGGGTAGGTAACTACTAGAGGAGGAAGGCATTGCAAAGCGATAGGTACGTTCAGTAAATTGTGGTGCATACTCATCCCTAGAATCGATTTGTATGCGCACCTTTACCTTTGAAGATTTGCCTCCGGCATCCATAGCTCTTAGGGTGAAATCATAACGACTACGTTGTTCAAAGTCAAATACAGAATTTGTGGTCACTACGCCAGATTGAGTATCCACTCTAAACAGTTTCCAAGATATGTCGTCTGTACCAGAAACTTCATGTTCGATAGAATAATTAAGCAAACCATATGTTCCACGATCCAAATCTGTGGCTCTAGCGCGAAAAACACTTGTACCTACTGGCTCATTTTCAGCCACAAACTCAATATATTCCGCTACCGGAAACGTAGGATGATTGTCGTTTTCATCACGTAAAGATAGACGAAAAGGCTTCAAGGAGCATAATGGCTGAGGACCACTATCACAGGCCCTTATTATTAGTTCATAGCACATTGAACCAGTATCGTAATCTAATTTATTATTGACAAATAAAACACCTTTTACCAAATCTATAGTAAACATTCCCTCATCATTTCCAGACATTATCTCGTACACTACTTCCGAATTAGGTGTGTTATCATCGTCTAGATCTTTCGCCACAATTTCAGCAATTGAATATCTCAAAGGAGCTAATTCACTTACTTCCGCTTCGTATTTTATGTCGGTTGTAAATCTAGGAGCATTATCATTGTAATCATCTATAGATACAAAGACATTAATAGCTGAGGTAGAATTTTCTGCGGCCTGAGAAATTATTTGCTGCGGAGAGGCTGAGGGATCACTGATCACCAAACGTAGTTTATACAAATCGATGTTTTCACGATCCAAAGGCTTTACCAATATTATGGCTTTGGATTGATACACCTCAAACTGTCCCTCTTCATTACCAGAAACTATGCTAAACATAAGATTGGCATCATTAAAATCGGTATTGGCATCCAAGATCTCTTGACTTAATTTTAGAACCACTGAACCGAGAGGAGCATCTTCTTGTATATGAGCTCTATAGTGAGACTGCAGGAACTGGGCTCGAGCTGAGTTTTGGCCTTGGACTTGTACCCGTAATATAGCTGTAGACTTAAGCGATGGGATGCCCTTGTCAGAGGCTACAATACCAACAAACAAGTCTTCTGTTAGCCCCTCACCTTCTGGTCCGGCTAAACGACTAATATTAACATACACTGATCCTGATTGCTCATTAATTGTGAAACCTTTTATCAAGGGATCAATGCTAAATAGAATGTTTGAATTGTTGCTGTCTTCGGCATCTAAATCAGTGGCATTTACGCGCAACAATTCAATGTCCGAAGTCAATGATGACGTTGATATTAGTTGTGTATCCGGCAACATAGCAAAATATATGGGCTGCTCAAATACTGGTGTGTTATCATTTTCATCTCCTACACGTACTGTAAGTGTACAGCGTGCTTCATGAGCAGCATCAGAGGCTATTATTTCTAATAGATATTCCTGACGTTGCTCATAATCCAAATGACGTTTGAGTACTACTTTGCCGCTGTAACGATCAATTGCAAATATGGATTTAATGTCAAAGTCAACCAAATCCATATCACTATTGCTGCTGCGGCTGACTCTGCTGCCTGCTTGCTGATCTGGTAAATCTAAACCAAAACGATAAATTAATGCTGGATAAGTGTCAACGTCATTGGCTGAGATGGTGGTAATAACTGAACCCAATTCAGTGCCTTTGAAAAATACAACATAAACAAGAAAAGAAAATAGATAAATGAAATTAAATTGCCGTATGTTTAGTCAATCTCTGAGGATTAATTAAAATATAAAAAACTTAAATGTATGTGTTTAAATTTCAAAATCTAGTAACAAAAGAATTTAATAACTTGTCAAGGAGAGAATGAAATGATTTTATGATAGTTTCTGCAAATTCTCCCCAGAGCTTTGTGTAAAACAAATCAAAATTCTTTGCATGTTTATTGTTATGAGTCTTAACCCTTTAAGAAACAACAGTACAGAAAGATTTAAGCATTCATACTTGCCTTACAGGGTTATTGGCCAATTATGGCAAACTAGTTTTGTTAAAGTTTTATACTTGATTTTCTTGTGCAAGAAGAAAAAACTTACCTTCACTAACGTTGATCACACTATGCGGTGGAAATGTGGGTTGATTATCATTTACATCTACAATGTGAACACGTATCGTTGCTGTGCCTGTCATCTGTGGCACCCCCTCATCAGTGGCGATCACTTTTAACTTGTACATGTCGCGTATTTCACGATCCAACACAATGTTTGTTTTAACAATGCCGCTAAAGGCCGGCTCAATGACAAATGCATTATCATGATTACCATCAACGATGTGATAGAGTATGCGTGAATTTGCTGCAGAATCCAGATCAAAGGCATTAACTTGCACTACAAACGTACCTTTATTATTGCCCTCCCACACTGTGGCAGCATACTGAGACTGTGTAAACTGTGGACTATTGTCGTTAATGTCTTCAAGTTGAACTATGAGTTCAGCGTAGGCGTAGAGAGGAGCTGAGCCAGCATGTGATTCACTTTGCGCCACTAACATTAAACTTAACTCATGGGGTTGTATGGCTGATGCCAATAGAACAGGTAAGTCATCCATTTCTCGTCTTTTTAGGGCTCTATGTCTTCGGCTAGCATTGTTTTCATCTAAATCGCTGCTATTTGAATCCAGATCTCCATCCCCAATTATATCATACATCATAGAACGACCTCTGTAGTTAAAATGTTTATTTAACATTTGTTGCTCCTCCAAAATGCTTGCATATTTTTCATAATCCAGCGCTTCGGAATTAGACACCCTAATTTCTCCTGTTGATGCATCTATACTAAACGGACCATTTTCATTGCCCGTGCCAAAACTATAACTCAATTTTGTTCTTCTACCATCAGAACGTATAGCATTCACTTGCATTAATCTTAATCCTTCCGGAGAATTTTCTTCTATTTTAATGCGATAAGAATCATTTTGAAATCGCATAGACACCGCCCCTAGAGGTAGTTCACCTATCAACAATTCTATTAAGCCATCAGTGTACATGGGAGGATGACCTTTATCTCTGGCCACTACTTCCAAATGCAATAAACGACCAGATTCACTTGCTAAACTTTGACTGGCGCTTACCACTCCTGTATTTGGATTAATACGAAACTTGCCTCTTGTCGATGGATCATCTTGCTCCTTTAGAGTGTATAGAATTTCACCATTTAAGCCTAAATCCTTATCGGAAGCTGAAACCTGTACGAGAACTTGACCTGGCTGTATAAGAGCTGGAACTTGAGCTCGAAATGGATATCTTTCGAAAACGGGCTTATTGTCATTTATATCATCAATTATTATTTGTATAGGAACACGAGCTGAACGTGAATCGTAGCGACCGCCATCGGTGGCTACCACAATGAAATTGTACACATGTTGACGTTCGCGATCCAGAGGGCTGAAAATGATAATAGAAAAATATATAAAAGAGATTCTTGTGAGAATTGTAAATCTTCTTCTATAGAATAAATTTAAGAATCGCCGAAACATTTGTTAAAACTTTACAAAGATTCTGAGACTTCAAGCAAGATTAGTTTGAAGTTTTTATCTCTATAATGCAAAGTCTAGAAAGCGTACTTTCGGTATAGCATCGGCTTAAAAGTTTTATTAATTACAGCTTTAAGATTAAGCACATGAAAAAAATTTAAACTTAAAAATGAGAAATTTCTTGTATAGGAGCATGTATTTAAAGCAAAAATTAATTGTTGCTCTTTTCAAATAATTCTTTTTATGTTTTTTTCAAGTTTCAAGTTAACCTGTATGAGGTCTTCTAAAAACATTAAAAAATAGTGGATTGAGGCCTTTTTATCTTTTTTTTCTAACTCTCAGTATAAAATATTTTCAATAAGTTTTTTTTACTCATAATTCTCATTCAGGTTAATGCACTACAAACAAAATTAAAGTATAAAAAGTTGAAGTGTTTTAGCGAAGAAAAGTAGTAAAATTTTGTTATGCTTTGCTAATAGAAAAACCAGGGGAGAAAAAATTTCTTAGCTGTATTTTGCCCTTTTAAGTTGAGTTGTGCATGAAGTTTTAAGTGAAAATTCAGGGGCCATATTTCTTTGAAGTGATGTAAGAAAATTAAACCTCATCAAATTTCCTCTATAAGAACGAAATAAAATACAGTGTTGCTTTATGGGCCGGAACTTGAGAGTTTTTTTTGAGGTATTCGTCTGGAGAAATCCGCTCTTCTTCGGGGGCAGTAGGAGGAAAAACCCTATCGATTCATTAGATTATTGCATTAATGCGATATGTGTTTCGATGCTTCTTGTGGAATTGTGGAATACACTTTCTTCAGGGGTTTTCCCAATACATCAATGTGAGAATGCTCAAATTAAACACACAATAGTCCTCTATTCTTCTCCCAAAAATCCAATTTTCTTTATTAGTCAAAACTGCCTTGAAATTAAGATCATTTGCAAAAAAAGAAGACTTTAAGGATTCTTATCCAGTCAAGCTTTACTTAGCTGAATATAAGAGCTAGACATTTTTAAAATTTCCTTTAAATTGGCGTTTCATCTGTTTTAAACTTTTAACATTTGACTACAAATAAAATAGTTAATTTTAAGTATTTTTAGTTGGTGCTGCTGTTCTTACTTAAATTAATACAAAATTTTTATTTGTGTTTCTCGTTTTCTTTTTTGGACAATGATTAAATCACTTAAATACATACCATTGAATTGCAACTGACGAATAACAAACAATTCGTGATGTTGTATGTCGAAAACAACAAGATCAAAACATAGCCAAACAACGGCGAGAGAATAACAACATAAACATAACAGAAAAACCAACAACACTAAAAAACAGAATTAAGAACAAAAAAAAAAAAAAATAAGCAACAACTTAAATACAGCAGCAAAAACACAACTTGAAACAGATACAACGAAAAAAAATGTTTAATCAAATTAAAAAATAAGAAGAAGAAGAAAAAATTCTAGTTAAAATGATACACAACTTAAGTAATTCCACACTGCAAACATATTTTAGCCTTGACATTTAAATGGTGGGGGGATATTTGTATCTTATAAAAGGTTTATTTTGTTTTCTGGTCAATGCTTTTTTTGTTTAATTCTAGGATTCTACCATTTAGGGTGATGATCATTAAAATAATGATCAGCAAAAGAGAAAAAACATACAAGATCTTTGTAGTTCATTTCCTAGACTTTAATTCTGTTGGTTTCGTGCTCGCCATGTTAAAACTATGAAGAAAATAAAGTAGATTTAACATTTATTAAAAAAAAGTTGTGAACAAAATTAGTTTTCTGAGTGTTTCTACTGAAAAAAGAGTGTTAAAAAAGGAACTCATGATATAAAAGAAATGTATTTACATTGAGAAATTTAACTCAACAACGCTACCAAATTATCCAGATATACTTGGAAAATCAATAATCAATTCGCTCATCTTACTGACGAAATAGAGTGCTCAGCGATAATTTTTTACATAATGGATTTGTTTATAAAAAAAAAAACAATGTAAAATAGACTTTATACTCGTAGACCCCCCTTAACAACCAAAAATATGCCTCGTTAGTTGTGGGTTACACGCTTGTGACATTACGGGTCCTTATTTCTAAAAAAAAAAAGCCAGGGGGCCTCTGTATTTCGATTCGAAAAGAAAATCGTTCGAATTTTTGTGTCTCATACATTGTGTTTCGAACGTATATGCCTTCGAATCGAAATACAGAGTAAGCCCCCAATAATAATTTTTTATTTGCAAATACGGATGACATTAGTCTACACGAGATGTGGCCTCAATAGTATGGTGCTTGGCGACCGCAATCATAAACTAATTAAAATCAAAATTTGGCGATAAATTGATTACGGGAGGTGGACCTGTAAATTAGTTTCAAAGGTCGTGCTATGTGACACCTCCTCTTGGTTAATACCTCTGTGGCCACGTTAAGTCGCTGTTTTAAGCCGATAAACTAGCAACAATTAAAATTCGTGATATTCGTGATATAAAAGCTGTCATGATCTTATGACCGAAATAATTTTTAATTATTAATGCTTTTCAAAGTTCTGTCGAATAACCTTTTTTTAAATTAAATTTTTACTTATGTTATTTTTTACAACTTTAAAGCTTTTTTATTGGGCTTAAAAAAAATTCCCTTTATTTTTCATCCGAATATTTTAAATGTTTATTTGAGAATAACCAAAAAATCTTAAATATATATACTTTTAACATTTATAAAAACCATTAAGTGCATTTTGGACGAAAAGTACTCAAAAATAGTAATACGAGTAAAATAAAAAATTAATTTCACATGAAGGAATTTATTGGGATTGGGATGGATTCAGTTGTTTGGAAAGTTCATTTTTTACAGCCGTTGTGTTTCACAAATCCTTTTGCATATTCATTGTAGACATTTAACGTTAATTAGTTAAAAATGCTTTAGGATATCTTCAATGAGCAAACGCTACGGATAAGTGGGCGGGCCTTCCGCTTAAATAAAGACCATCTTGCATCATAAAGTTCTGCACAAGTGAGTCATTTTTCTTCAATATTCATGGGACATTAACGCAATTTGACATTAAAATTGGCAAAACGATTGGTGGTAAGACACCAAGGCAGACTGACAATAATAACTGCAAGAGGTGGAAAAATTAACTGACGGTGTTGCACCAAGTGGATGAAGAAAATTACCGCGAAATTCGTATAAATGGAGTGCAATTAAAATATTAAGATCAATAGATGGCGTTAGGATTTATAAATGATTTTGGACATGTGGCCACCGCGGCTGTTCTCAGCCGAAGCTCAGTTTTTGCTGGCTTATCCGCGTAAGAAGGCGAATTCAGGTAGTCCAACAGAAAATAATTGCCATATTTTGATTTTAGTGATTCAATGGTTTCGGTCACCGTATGGCAGGTAACGCCATACTCTTGAAATTAAATCTCGCCTGGATCAATAAAATTCATATTTTCCTGAACTTTTCTGGATGCTACGGAATTTTGCCAACTAAAAATTATCCATTACTAAAAAACTTAATTCCTCAAAACATTCCAGCTTTTCGGTTTTTTATTGTCTCTTGGAAAAGTCTTAATTTAACAAAACATATCTATCCATAAAAAACAACACAAAATTTTTGACATCTTTACCAGTGACATGACACAATATATACAAATTCCTTTTTAAGGATTGTTTTACAACAAAAATATATTTTGTAGGTTTTTGAAGGAGGCCAAACAAAGCGACATCATAAACACTGAATTGTATGTTTTACATCATTAAATGCAAAGTTGTTGCCTTCGGCTTTATTTATCAGATAAACTCCTTAATAAATATAAATATGTACAAAAATCTTTCAACAAATTTTCTCTATATTTATTTAATGTTGGTTGTAGTTTTATTATTTTTGCTTTTTTAACGAAAAACGTATAATTTTATTAATAAACAACCTACGCAATTTTTATTTGTTAGTGTTTTTATATTCTATTTTTTTAGTGTTTTTTATGTTTTGGTTTTTTTTTTTTGAGTAACTAAGTGTTTAGCAATTGAGGCACATGTTTTGTTGAATGGTTGGAGGTTTGGTTGGTCGGTTGGTCTGGGTTTTGAGGATAAGGAAAAACCTTCAATGTTACCTACAACAAATTGTTTTATCTTTATAATAAAAACAAAATAAAAAATGTAATAAAATAAAACGGACAAAAACAAAAAACTAAAATTATATCTTACAAGAAACAACAATAACGATGTCAAGTTGTTTTGTTTTTTTTACTGTTGTTGTAGTTTGTGGCAAGTTTACTTTATACTGAATATAACTTAAAGGTCGTTTTTGGCTGGAAACACAAAAAAAAGAACAAAAACTTAAACTTAAATCAATACTTGTATTTTTTCTTCTTTGCCTCTTTTAGGTTGTATTGAGAGGTTGTTGCATTATTTTACTTTTTTGTTTAAATATAAACTTGAAAAACCTTTTAACAACAACATTTTGAGAATTGAAATGTAAGCAACAAAAACAACAAACGGCAGCAGCAGCAACAAAAATGTATAAATTGTAGATTTCTGCTGCAGACCCCCTCTGGTGCAAATTTATTCATATGAACAATCAATGATGACAACAATTGCAAAAATAAATTGTTCTTCATCATCTTTTTTTTATTCATAATTTTTTTTTCTCATGTTCTGTATTTTTTAAAATTGAACAACTAGAAAATACTGAATTTGTAATAATAAAACAAAAAAATTAATGGAAAAATATATTGAGTGCATGTTAAAATTAAAGTTTTTCAGGCCTCTTTTTTCATGTTACTGACTGCTTGACTCTGTTTTTTTCATGTTCAAACTGGGGTTAATCATCGTAATGTATACTGAAGAAAAAAAAAACAATTCTATAGTAATTTTAAAAACATAAACTTAAGTCCCCTATTAAATGGCAAAATTTTACATAAATTTATTTAACATAAAAAATAGACATAATTTTACAAGGTAAAGGGTGATTTCCAAAGAGTTTTAAAAATTAAAATAAAATATGATCTTAAAAAAATATAGCTGTTTGAATAAATTGCCACAGAATTCTGTAAGAAACCATTTTCACTAAATTTTGTTTCTTCATTTTAGTGGCTGAAATTAACTAATAACATTTGCAGCATTTCGTGGCACAAATCTGAGGCATTTAAATCTCTTGAAAAAGGGACAGAGTACAAGAGATAGCTGATTAAGAGCTGTGAGAAATAGAAAGCTTACTTCTTGGTAACCCTGCAATTGCTAACTTGTTTATTTTTAAAGCAATACCGCAGCGACTCTAGCGTTAAGTAGGCAATTTCTTTTGGCTGTTACTGTTACGCTGTCGTAACAGCTGAGTTATGTACCCAGGCCACTAGATCAATCATATGGTGAGCAGCTAAATTTCTAGACATCTAAACTACAGAATATATGCTTGTACCTTGATTTATTTAGAATATAGGACACTTAGTATATTTTTTCTTCCATTAAAACCAACCAAGCGGTGTTTATTCACACTAATTGAATATCTGACGTTACAATTGTAAGAGTTTCATTTTATTAGAGACTTCAAATTAGTCTTTAGTTTTTAATATTATCTTTTGTGTAGCGCCGTTGAGCAATAATATTACAAATTCCTATTAGTTTTCTTCCTCACACAAAACCGAACGATATATACTCTTTCGAAAAATGGAATTAATGTTTTCAGTGTAGAAACTAGACTTGTTTACCTTACAAACGAACGAATTCATTTAAACAATTCCATTTATTGAACTAAGCGAACAAGTTCACACTTTTAATTATACCAAGTTCGTTTTTGAACTACACTTTGTATTTGAACTACCAGATAAGACGAACTAGAATCCATGTCTGTGTTTCCTTGTTAACTATTTCGAACATAAAGTTAGTGCTGCCACGCATTTTATTAAACATTCGTTTTGGCAATGCTACGGTTATGTTGCCATCATATTTTGAAAGGAACATTTAAACTAAAAGAGCTTTTGAACTAAAGAAAGCGTTTGAGCTAAAAGTTGTAAAATACGAACAATACATCATCAGAATATTTTAACTAAAAGAGACTTTGAACTAAAGAGAACCTTTGAGCTTAGATTCGAACTAGTTCAATTTCATACTTTGAACTTAAAAAGCGATTACTAAATTGAACTATACGAGTATGGCATAAGTCTAGTAGAAACTGCAGCTCAGAACCGACGCCTCTGTAAGATACTTTCAAAACAAAGCTGTCTGACAAGGTATACATTTAGATGGCAGACACATTGCTGCTAAACTTCATTAAATATGGTTTTAATTTAAAGTTTAACTTGATTTTATGTTAAATACTAGTCACCTGTTGATTCTGAAATCTATAAAATAAAATATAAAAAACATCCTTTTTAATAATGACTGTATGTTGTCTGTCACATAATGAGTATAAGGTTCACTTTTTATGGCCAAGCTAAAAACCAACCCAGCCACACAACAAAAGCCGCTTATAGTTTCACTTTTTTTTTTTTTTTGATTATAACTTATTCTCTTCTTTTCTCTGTGCCCTTTTTACTGCAGCGGCATTTTTATCATGAAGTGCTTAATTTGTGGCAAAATGTTTTGGACTAACATGTGACAGATGCTGATTAAAAAATGATGATTTATTGCAAAACTACTATTATTTTGCAAGTTGTTGAAGTCTGCGAATTTTTTTGTTTATATTTTTTTCAATAAATTGTATGAGTATGAGTTGTTTTTTTTAACAATTTAATATGGAATTGTAACACAAAATAAATGAAAAGATGATAAAGATTTAATAAAAAAGATTGAGAGTTAAATAAAAAACGTTAATATATGTACGTATATTTTGTACCTACATATAATGTACATTGAACATTTTCGGATTTTATTGAAGCGCTGTCATTGCAGAACTTTTTCTACTCAAACTTTTTGTTTTTGGTAAGTTTTAAGACAGGACTGTCATTTTGCAAAAACATTTACAAAATTTATAAATATTTTTCCAATCATTTTTATGTTTAGACTTTGAAAATTTTGACGTGCTGGTTGTTTAAGATAACATCTCAGATTAAAATATTTTTTCTAACTTACAACAGTTGCATACTGTTTCTACGTTATAAACGTTTTTATACCCTTCACCACAGGTGAAAAAAGGGCATATTTAAGTTTGTCCTTCCGTTTGTAATTTCTACAATATCTATTTCCGATCCAATAAAGTATTTATCCTGTGAGTTCTTGTGAAATGCGAAGTTGATTAAGCAATACCCGTCTGTCCGTCCGTGTACGAGTCGAAATCAACTACGCAAAAGCACTGGATGATCTAGAGAAAATGTAAGAACGCCAATCGATCAGACAGTGTTACGAAAATTTTGCTATTGAAAAACAGCAAGATCGGTTCATGTCCTTCGAGGTAGCGGGCAAAACACCACGCCTAACTCTAATGTTTCCATATCATTCTTAACAAATCTATTTTAGTTAAATAACTTTAATCAAAAATTTTGAAATGTAATTCAAATTAAGAAACTTTTTTTATTATTGTAGATTAAAATATTTTAAAGTTGGCTAAGAAAAAGTAGAGACATTTTTTGTTAAATTCACAAATTAAAATTAAAACTTAAGATCAGCTAAATTTGCATTCTAAAAAGAAGTTAAATTGAATAATTTGTGTTTTGTTGAGTTGTTTTAATTTTCCTTTTACAGAAAAAAGTTCTTGAACCCATTGAAATTTTGATATGTTTTTAAATTGAATTAAGCTCTTAATTGATACAGTTACTTATTTAATTAGAAAATTTTGAATTTATTTTCTACTTAAACATGTTGTTGTGTTAATTTTAAATTTTTATCCGAAAACTAATAAAACTTTAATTGCTGCAAACATATTTTTTTTGTTATTGAAATGATTTTCTAGATTCTAATTAATTTATCAAACTTAATAAAAGCATGGAGACTAAAAAAATCTTTTACTGCTTAAGAATTTTTGTAAAATAAACTAAGTTACTTCACAACAAAAAATATTTTAATAATAGTTATGTAAATACATGTCTTCTCAAAAATAGCTTAATTTTTAAAAAATTTGCTGTCACAGAGTATACATGATTTAAATCACTTGAAAATGCAATTTTATATGGCGAATTTTCTTAATACTTTTTGTTAGTTCGGTTGTTGCAAGACAGAGTATGAAAACAAACAAAACGTTTCCCAAACGTTTCATACAAAGATACAAAATTAAAAAAATTTTATAATTGTTTTGTGAAAGAGCAATACTAAAACAAATACTCTTGAACAAAGCATGTAGTAGATTCTTTTTAAGCGCTAACGCATACTCTACTACAGATTTGTTCTCACTTTTTTTCTTCTGTCAGCGTATGCTTAATTTATTGTTGCTCATGATTGAAAGCAACACAAGACTAAATAGTACAATTCTTCTTATTCTTTTCTTTTTTTTTTTTTTTTTTTGTTACTCACTATAAAGAAAAATATGAAAGCAAACGTTTCGTTTATTTATTTTCGTACCCTGATCCAATCCTCATTTTCAGCTCTTTACTTTAGCTGATCAAGTACGTTGTAAACTTTACAAAATATTTAGTTTTTGTCGAACTGTTCGAGAATTATAACTCGCATTTTTCTTTAATCCACAATTTAACTTTTTGCTGTTAACTAAATTATTATGCAATCAGAGATTCGGCAAATCTCAAAGCTTCCGTGTTGATAAACGAAACCTGATTTTCGCTTGTTCAAAAATTCATTCGAGTAAAATCCATAATAAAAAATCCTATGAAATAATCACATTGGCAGAAAAGGTTGCTTATTTTAAGGTGTCGTTTAGTAATAAAAAGGCAGTAAGCAAATTAGTAATCTTAGCGCTTGATTTCAGACCGTATGAAAATCATTTCTTTGGACATTGTGTAATTTTATAATTTGTTTTCAAAGCCAATAATGAGTTTATCTTATGAATGAGTGTAATATTTGTGAAATACATATTTAAATAAAAAATATATATTACTTACCCCACTGTACTGATGACACCACTCTTATTATCGATGGCAAACACCCATTGTGTCTCGTTGGCTAGCGTATACAGGAGTCTTGCATTTATGCCCAAGTCATCATCAATAGCTTTAATGCTAATGACACTTGTGCCCACAGCAACATTCTCCGCTATATTGGCAATGTATTTGGCCTGTTCAAAATGAGGATCATTGTCGTTTTGATCCTCTACAATGACGGTGATATTACAATGTCCTTGATAACTAATAGGTGAACCACGATCTGTGGCCTGAATTTGTAAAATATAACGGGACTGTTGTTCACGATCTAATGGACGAGCGGTTAGTTCACCAGAGTGAATATCCAAACTAAATTTGTTGCCCGTATTACCACCTTTTTAAAGAAGAAGAAAAGAAACCACAAAAAAAATAGAATTAAAATCACAATTCATTTAATTAATTTTTTTATTTGCATAATTAAAGGATTTATTTCTTTATTTCAATTGTTATTCATATGTTTTTGTACTCACCTATTATGGTATACATTATTTCACCATTTGCTCCTTCATCTAAATCTGTGGCCACAACTGTATGTACCACCGCTAAATCACTGTTTTCTGGCACTGAAAGTGCATAACATGATCCCGGTCTAAATTCCGGTGCATGATCATTAATGTCAGTTATTGTTATATGCAAAATGGCAACATCAAATTGGCCATTTTGAGCGGCCGCCGCTTCATTTAACGAAGATCTTTGCCTACGTGCTACTGTCGTTAGTGGTGCATTGCTTGTTGGTATTGTTGAACGTTTAGCATCATATACATAAATTGGCACTGCATATGAGGCTTTTGTTTCACGATCAAATTGACCGCGTGTGGTGACAATGCCACGTTGGGTGTCAACATGAAAATGATTATCGGCGACACCTGTTGGTATCTCATAGGTGAGATTTGCTGCAATAAAGAATTATATGCATAAAAACATATGAATAGGTGAATGCATAAATACAGAAATACAGAAGAAAAAAAAGAGAAACAGTTAATTTGCTTTTACGCTCTGCTAATGGCAGTTACCTAAATGAAATAAGTGAGAGGTGAGTAAGTGAAAGAATGTCTTGCTGAGTGACTGCTTGCTGACTTGAGTATGGAGATTGATGAAAATTGTATGATTTAGACAGCTTGATAGACACCTCGTGATTTTCTATTTTCTATTTATTTTGAGTTGAGTAATTTTAGCAATATAAAAGAATATGCTGCAGAGGATTGGTATGCAAAAAAAAAAAAAAAACAATAAGGAGTTTTTAACTTAAAGTGTTGCAAAAATGAGGTCTTATGGTAATTATTTAATTTTTTTCACAAACTGATTGAAATTGTAGAAATATATTCGCTAATATTACACTACTAAAACTATCAAAGTAAAATTAAACATATGCAAACTAAAGAAGAGCTTTTCTTAAAAAGGTTTTAATTACTTAAAGAAGAAGATAATTTTTCAGGACTCCAAGATGCACTTTTTTATTTAAAAGTACCTTAATTTTTTCTACTATCCGTTATTTATATAAAAATTTTAATTGATGCTAAAAATCATCCTCTAACCTCTTTTTTGATAGTAATTTTTTTAAGATTATTAGTGAAACTATTTTAGTATTTTAATCAAGAGAATAATTTTAATTCGGCTTAAGTTCGTGTATATTTTTATTTGATAATTTATTAGGAAAGAAATATTATTTATTAATTTTTTATCTTAATTAAAAAAGGAGTAATAAGACATTAGCAAAATGTAATGCTGCATTTCCTGGATCGCTACATTCGTCATCAGCCTTCATCGGTATCCATCTACTTTACGTTATGTGCGTTGTATTCATCATCTATTAAATCAACTAATTGAAGAAACTTCTATACGAGAAATATTTATAATCAATCATTATTAATTTGGGCAGACAAAGTCCACACGAAAACCAAAACTTTTTCCTTGCTTGTTTTCCTTTATAATCGTCACATTTTTTTTTTGATTTGGCAACGAATGCAATTTTATTCTTATTTCTTCATGCTTTTTTTATTACATCACAGTAGATTCTGCTTCTTTCACAGAAATTAGTTTAATACCGATTTAAAATTATTCACTTGATTACTTTTTTTATCATATCTTTTACTAGTTTTTTAGTTTCTGAAGCATCATATAATTCTCTTGATGAACAAAATGTCTAGATTAACTATATTAGTAGGCCATTTCATTGTCCTATCTTTTAAGTCGCAGAGTCTTCTGAGGTATATTAAATTTTATATTCTATGTTAATTACATTCCACCATTGTAATAATTTTCAATTAGAAAACTCACCATTTTCTCCACCATTAAATGACTTGGCTGCCACCTGTATTACAAAACTTCCCGCTGGAGCACTTTCTGATATGTTGGCAAAATATGTGGACTCCTTAAAACGTGGTGGATTGCTTTTAGTGCCTCTTACTAAGATCGCCAATTTCAACATGGAACTTAGCTTTTCCCGTATGCCATGATCTTGAGCCTTGATTAAGAGTTCAAATTTATTACGATTAACAGTTGTAAAGCCTGTCATACTATCGGCAGGATTATTTCTTAGGGGTGGCAATTGTTTGGCCAATTCTAAAAAACCTGTTTCAGCATTTAAACGAAAATAACCCAGTTCATTGCCATCAACTAAAGAATAGGAGACAAGTCCATTACTGCCTCTGTCAGGATCAATAGCTACTATATGAATTAACTGATCACCAATTCTTTTATTATCAGTTATATATACGGTAGCAGTGGGTGTTTCATTTTTATTTAATAAACCATATACATTTTTTGGCTCACGATTTAGAGGCGGTATAACAAATTCTGGCTTATTGTCATTTTCATCTAAAACTTGTACAATCGCTGTTACTGAAGCATACAATCTTTCGCTTTTATTCTCAGCCAAATCAAAAGCTTGCACCACCAAAATGTATTCCTTAACAGACTCATAGTCCAAAGTACCCATAAGAGTTAAGCCGCCCGTTAAGATATCAACGGCAAATAAATCAGAGTCTTTATTCAAACGTTTTTCCTCATTCCAAGTTTTTGAATGGTATTTCAATAATTTATATTGTATTTGACTATTTAGGCCGGTGTCAGCATCTGATGCTGAAAAATTATAAATAACTGAACCCTCAGTGGCCAATTCACTGACTTGTATATTAATGGGATCTTCTTGCCAAACTGGTGCATTATCGTTGACATCTAGAATTTCGATTTTTACAGCTATAGCGCTACTTTGTGGATTATTGCTAGCACTGGTGTCAAGAGCTCTTATTTCTAACCGAAATTCTGCTTGTAGTTCACGATCCAGTTGGCGGGCCACTACCAAAGAGCCTGTATGACGATCAATATCAAATGCACCTTCGATGAGGTCCTTTGAAATGGGTGTTAAGTTGTAGGTTATGTACAGATTATCTTCATTAAAGATCATGTTTTGTTTACTGCGATCGGAGGCATCAACTGAGCCAACCACCTGCCCAATAGCAATGTTTTCGGGGACCTGAAAAATAAGAAAAAAATTTTTTTATTTATTTGGAACATTAATTAATGCTTTTGAAATGTTAATTAAAAAGACCTCGTCTCTAATAAAAAATACTTATGTATGTAATTTTATTTTATTTATTTGCCTTTAAAAATTTCATTTAATTTGTTGATTGTCATATTAACTGTTTTAAATATTAATCTTTAAAAGTTTTAGTTTATTCTGTTTATTGGATCTTGGTTACCATTTTTAAAATTTCTTTTTTGCATTTTACGTGCCTTAATTCAGTTTTATTGCATGTGTGAATTTCTACACATTAATATTCAAATAAATCTCATTAAAACCCAACATAAATCTTAATATTTTTTTGGCAGTTTTACGTACAAAAAGTTGATTTTTTTAACGAAAATATTTTAATGGACCCATAAGAATACAAAAACAGGAAATCTGCTCAATAACTGAATTCCAATGAAAGCAAGACCAAAAGAATTAAATGAAATGAAGAAATTTGTAAAGAAAAAAAGAACACAAATGTAATAATTTGTGCAGACGAACAACCGAAAAATCTTTTTATGCTTTATTGGGAATAATTTTAATTTAATCTGTCGTTTGTCTTTTGAAAGGCCTACAGACGTTATAAAAAGATTATTCGTTTAAAAGATTAAAGTAAGACTCTGAAGTAAATTCTTTTGAGTTTGAAAACTTGGAACTTTTCTAAAAAAATGAAATTTGTCGTTTTTATTGCCCTTTAATTCGACTAAAATTCGGCACGAAATAATTGCAGCTCATATTATTTTTCAGTTGGAATAGTATTTTGCCAGCTTCTAAACATGTTGCTAGAAACCCAAAAACAGAGTATTTAGTCAGCATTTCGAACGAAACCATGAATTAAGAAAACAAGATGGCGCATTGCGCAGGTCCGTTAGTGGGTTGCTCCCTTTTAAGTAACGTAGACATGGAATATTTTTCATAAACAAAGTAACGTTTGTGTGAATGTGCAAAAAAAAATTCTCATACACTTTTTACAACAAACACACAATTTTCTTTCTATGATGACGTAGATGCGCAGTGGAATTTTTTTTGTGCGGCTGAACGCACAACATGGAATTGTCAAAAGAGTTATTCTGAGATACACTGGGTTAGATCTTAAATCTACACTACATGTAAATGCTTAATGCCGGTCACTATAATACTCCCACTGAATATTTTTAATACTTTTAAATCATTAACATAATGTGTTCTCTTTTCATTAGTCACAATTTAATTTGAATTTAACTGGACAAGTCACTGGACTAGAACGGTTGAAACAATTGTCTTCACATATCTATAGGGATAATTTCGTCACGTGGCAGAGCCTTTCATAGCTCATATATAATTATTGTAAAAAGTAAATAAAGTGAGTTACTTCGACTTCAATTGAAACATTTTTATTTCAGTCAAAAAATATTAAAAAAAAACAGATCAAATAAAAAGTAACAGCAAAAGTAAGAAATGTTAGTGGACATTTTTTCACTTTATATTTAAATATGCGATATCGTTTAAGCTTTTCATTAACAGATTTTTTTGGTTATCAAATATATGAAAATATATGGCAGCGTTACGAAATTTCAACAACATTATTCACAATACGACACGGTAATCATTAGGTTCGTGCAGTTAACATATAAAATACAATTTTTTATAGGTGGTTTGACATCTAATATCATAATTAATTTAAAAGGATCATTTCTGTTCATGAAACATTTTTCTTAAACTTTTGCTGTTTGTGTAGATAGTTATCAAAATCTCAATCAATCAATCAATCAATCAACCAAAAAGACAAATATTTGGGAGACATAGAATTAAAAAAAAGTACTTTATATAAAAATTTTATCGGCTCTTAAGGGTTAAAAATTTTTTAGCATCTTTTCAAAAGCTTTTACATGATACCCATAATGATATATTTAAAAAAATATGGTGCACAATTGTACTTTTGTATGAAGAGTTAAGAGGGCGATAACTTAAAAATATGGGCAAGCGCCAGTTTCTTCATTTAATGTTTTTTCTTGTTTATTGATTCTTTATCGTCCCATACTTTTTTCGATTGGAGTTACTCCACTAACCTAGATATGTTCCAAATGATATGAAAAAATTGGAGGCAGGAGTGGTGTTTTTCCTTCTGGAAGGCAGCTGATTTTCAGAAGCAAAATTTCCGAAATTTCTCTAGCTCATCTAGTGCCTTGGCAAAGTTGACGGACATGGCAGAGAAATTTTTGTTACAGACTTTTCTATAAATTAACTTTTAAATTAAATATAACAGTTTTCTCAAAATTTTTAGTAAGAAGGGAGCTACTGCAGTCACCTTTTATTTATAAATTAAAACATTTTATTATTATCATTTTTTGCACGTTCAATATGATTTGTTCCTTCATTTATTTGCTTGTTTAAAGAAGCAGTTCTGTTAAAGCAATAAAAACAATATATACAAGTACATATTTATTTTTGTATATTTCCTTTAAACGACTGCAAATTTTAACGCTTATAAATTTTATTTAAATGCTGTTATTTCTTCTTCGATATTCTTCTCATGTATTTGGTGGTTTATCTTTTTTTTGTATGAATTATGGCTTTAAGATTGGATTTTCAGCACTGTGTTTCTTTAAGTTCTTTGCAATTTGTCTTTTTTGTGTCTTTTTAGTCAAGATTATCATATGATTTGTAGACAAGACAATTTTTGCATGTTCTGGGCTTTGAAGAGGTTCATAAACAATTTTGTTCGAAAAAAATTATTTACAATTCTTTTAAATATTTTAATGATTCAATTTAAGGATTTTGTAGAAAAAAATTAAAACATAAAATGTTGAGTAATAAATATAAAGTTAAAAAAAAAATATATAGAGAAAAATATTTTAAAATTTTGAGAGATATATCAGCATGACATTGTTTAACAAAGCCATGACATGCCACTATATTTTTAATATTATTTCACTTGTCCAAATTAAAAAAACAAATTTTTTTAGTTTTATTTTTTTTTTGAGCCTGAAGAAATAAAAGGAAGTGTAAATATAAGTGACTGCAATTATTACTACTGCTTTGGTATGTGATTAAAAAAATATATTGTGACTTTAATTTAAACATTGTGAAAATATTAAGAGCTTATTAAAAAAATTAAAAATAAGACTGCCTGCGTCGTCTCGCGAACGAATGGCAAATAATGTTTTTTAAAACCCAGTGAATATAATTCTTCCAAAAAATCGACTTCAATACAGATTTTCTCTGCCTATCTATAACATCCAAAAAATATGGTCACATACAAACAATCAAATTAACAAATGGGGCTCCCTGCCATTTCTAAACTTTTTACTTGTTATAGCGGAATTGGTACTATAGCTTCTTGTTAATTTAAACCAACGTCTGTCTATAACGTTTTAACAGTTTGGCCACATACATTATATTCCATCAACAATTGTAACATCTTTTAATTTATAATTTAACATATTTATACTTCTAATTATACTAAACAAAGAAGTGGACATACTGTGTTTGTGTTTGTGTACAAGTGTTTGTTTATTACGGTTAAAGAGAAACTTAATTTTGGCAACAACCTTTATTTTCTAAATTCAAACTGGATACTTGTTGTTGTAACGGATTAAGCAATACAGGTGCCTTGTGAGTTTCAGCTATCTATATAAAACAGCTTAAAAGTATGGTCATATACATCAGATTTAAGCAAGTATTGGCGCACCCTTTAATTTATAATGTTGAATATTCATACTTGTTATTATAACGGTCATAAAAAATGATATTCTGACCAATTTTCAAGCGTTTGTCTATAACGGTTCAAAAGATGGGCCCATATACCACAATTTACGTCAACTATTAGGACACCCTTTAATTAATTTTTTTTTTTGCATTAGTGTTTGCCATTGAGAGCTAAAGCGATACGTAGTTTTCTTAATTTTAAAGGGGTGCCCTTTACAATTCAAAATACACGTAAAATGGTATGTATGTTGTATGAGAATATGGACGGTTTTCGAAAAAAAGTCTATGAGCATCACCTTCAAAAAAAAAATGTTCAAAATCTGTTCAGAAATGACAAAAATTGAAAAAAGCAACAATTAGACAAATTGATGACCTCCTTGTTTTTTCAAGTCGGTTAAAAAAAGAAGATATAATTGCTAGGTTGGCTTAAAAATACCAATTAAAAAAAAAGAAAGCAATTCGTTGTAAACCAGCCAGATGGACATCGCTTAATACAATTAGTTTTGGCCTTTAAAGATTACGTGAAATTTCCTTTCGAAGGAAACTGCAATAAATCTTAAAGAGTTATAATTAAACATATTGACAGGTCTTAAAAAACAACAACGCAGAACGAACGTTGCCGATTATAAAGCAGCCAACTTTTTCACGTTTCTGAAACCAATCATAATTGGTAATAGGAGTACGATATAAAAAGAGAATATTATCATAGGAATTACGATCACTCTGATATCAATTTCACTTTGTCGGACAATATTCAAATTAATGTATTTTAAACTCTTTTCTTTAATGACCAAAATGTGTAGAATAAGGTTTACAATCAACAAAGACAGAAAAATTATAAATATTTTGGTCTGAAAAAGTCAAACGTATTCATTAAAAGTTACTGTTTACTTTGGACTTGGAGATAAATATATATTTGTACCACAGCTCTTAGAAAATGAGGATGATCTACCAGTGGCTGTATCTACTACATGATACGATAGTTCTCTGTACCTGAATGTCATTAAATTGCATCATTCCGTTTTATCAAGCGTTTCGTCAAGTGTTTCCTAATTTGAAACGCTATCTAAAGGTTTAAAAAATTTTAACAAAAGAGTTAAGCCCGTTTGTGTCTCTTGTTCTAACATGTAAAATTCTGTTTCAAGCAATACATTAGCTTTGAATAACTTCCAAAATATATTTTTTTTTCTAATTTGGGCTAGATAATATATAGTAACAATTTTTGAATTGTTGCTATGTCTAATATTTCAAAGTCTTCAAAAGAATTGGCGTGTTAATTATTATTACCCAGCAAAAAAAAAAAAAAATAAGGTATTTAGAAAATTATAAGTATTTTCATTGCTCCTCTTGCAATTGTTTAATATAATGCATTTTTAATAATTTTGTTTATTCTAATTAAGTTATAACTTTTGAACTCATGAAAAACTCATGAAAATTCATGAAAAAAGATATTATAAAAAACAAAGCCTAATGAAAAAACATATCCTAATTATCGAATTTTCACTGGTTTTAAGCATTCATTTAAATGCCAATCTATGTGAACCCATGCTCGCCAATGACAAGCTTATGTTAAAATCATGCGCTTTTCCCCTAAATTCAATCAGTTTGTTTTACGTAAAACCCATGAATTACCTACTTCTTTTGCAAGTCTTTTTTTTTTGCTGGGTATAAGTAAAATTTAAGCTTAAGCCTTGCTACATCAAGGACTGCACTTGTATATAGCTGTTAAATTTTCATATTGGAAAATATTACCAATTAAATTTTTTTCTAAATACTGTTAATATATTCCTGTTTCACATTTCATTTGTACGATTATTTTTAACAATCCGTTTAATGACGTCTTTAAAATCCTTTTTTTTTCAATTTAAAACAAAATAAAAATCGTTAAAAAAACAAATAAAACTTTTACAGAAGTTTAGTATTTAAAAACGATGAATACGATACAAACTAAATACCAATTAAGTAAATGGTAGTAACTTCAATAATTTATAATATTAACATTTTGAAATTGTTATTGCAAATTATATTAACCAATTTAAAGTTAAATGGGTTAAAAAAATAAGAAAAAATGTTCGGTATGTACGATCAAAAAAGGCAACATTTGTCACCGATATATAATGAAGGAAAAGAAAGATGTTTAAGGAGAAGCAACTTAGACTTGAAAATACCCTAATAATTTAAAATTTGTATTCTTATATATAAACGGAAAAATAAGATTGCATAATTTTTAAATGTTTTTTTTTAACATGGAATCATTTTGAAAGATATTTTTAAACGTGAAGTGGTTAACTTTTCTTTCACATAAAATCAAAATTTTACTTTAAGAGTTCTTTGCAAATTGATATCCCAATCTAGTGGAAAACTAATTAAAGTTTTACAAATACCCAAATTAACCTAAACCCACTTTTTTTTAAGTCTATTTTTCTTTCTTGAAAAAACTAAATTATGAGTACAAATACGAGGCCTTTTCACAAGGCGACTGACAGTTGAACTTCTTTCAAAAAACATAAATATTTATATTACTCAAAAAATTGAGTTCTTTTCATAAATTTTTTTTAGACGAGTCGCTCGCTTGTAATACAAAAACCCCACATAAATTGTTTGAAAAAATTTAAATTTGAGTTTTTAAGATTTCAAAAACTTCTTAAATGAGTAGGGTACATTAGCTTACAACTAAGACAACCTTATTAAGCTCACTTGCAACATTTTCCCTTTATTTCTTTAACAAAAATCTGAAACAACTAAAATTAAACCTTAATAAATGCAAAAAAAAAAAAAAAAAACAAAAAGTAACACAGCGCTAAAGAAATGACACAATAAAAAATGTTAAGCACTTCAAAAAGAAGATACCGCCTCGCTACATAAATAAAAAAATTTTCTGTCCTGTTTCATTTTATAGTTGTAATTTCAAAAGGAAGTTGATTGTGTTGGGAAAAAATGTTGGCCGTTATGCCAAATGAAACAAGCAACAGCACAATCAACATTTAACAAAAATCAAAGAAAACAACAACTAAATTGTGACAATAAAATGTAACAGTTTTTTAATTGGTATCTCTTCTTCTCGCTGTTTTTTTTACTCTTTTATAATTTGAGAAATGTATTTAGGGATAATAGTAAGCTTGTAAATCATGTTATTGGCTAAAATGCAAAATGCATATTCGCAAACTTTCAAGAAATTTTAAATAAACTTAAATAATTAGCAATTTTTCAGACCACTTTCTGTAGGAAAGCTCTGAAATGCGAAAATTTCGGGATTTTTCATTATTTTCAGTTAGGCTTAAGTTCGTTATTTTATGTGATTGTAATTGAAAAGCTCAAAGTTTCCTCAAATACAACGGTTTCTGCATCACTTTTTCGTTTTTTGTCATTCCTTGTACTAATCTAGAAAGATGTTATTAATTGTAAGTTTTGCTATTTAGGAGAAAATCAATGTCACAGAATTTTAATTTGTTCATTTGTTCACGCTTAGCTAGTTTACATGAACATACAATTGAGGCCCAATATCACAATAACCACATTTTTCGCCAAGGCGGATAAAGCCACTTTTAAATGTAGGAAATTAATTTTTTTCTGTGGCATTTTAATTATTATCCATTTCTTCTGTGGCTCTGCTTAGATTTGTTTCTTCGATCTTTTGTTTACTGAACATGATTTTTTTTAAATTATGGCAGTCATCCCGTTTTTACCACTGTGTAACTTGAACTACTCGCTGCCTTGTTAAATAAGCAAACGGAGATAACCCGCGTAGCCATTCAGATGAAAGTACTGTGTTACTACGACGAGACTCTAAGTTTCGATCTCCTTCGTTGTTCTGCCAACCTGGACCTTTTTACCAAGTCGTCTACCCCAACTACACAACAATTGGTTATTTTTTATTTTCTTGCTTTAAGTAAAGAGATATCTTAGCCATCTGCTCTTGTTAACTGGCGGTTTCGCTAACTCATATGCCTCGTTCCTATAAAAGTTGTTTTTTTATTCTTTTCTTATCGAGAGTCCGGGAGGTTCGCTCTGCTGCTCCCAACTTTCTCGTCGTTTTTCTAGCAACTTAAGCAACACTGATTTTTTTCATTATACTCAAGACGTTAGTGGAATTTTAATTATGATCTTCTGTTGAACAAAAAGGCAACACCTCAAATCGTACTTTGATTCTGCTCACACACTAGTCTTGTCAAATATAAAAGTCAGAAATTATTTATCTATGTCTATTTATCAAGGAGACAAACCAACGTTTTAAGCACATTTAACATTAAGTTTTATTATTACATATATAAAAAGGGTTGCTAAATAATTTTTCATAACAATACAAATAGAAATGCTTATGGACTCAAGAGATTTGTCTTGTAAACTTCTTCAAACTCCACTGTTAAAATTTTTTGCTTAATATTTTTTTAATTTCTATTCCTGTTACTAATTTTAGGATACTTAAGATATCAGCTGAATTTTTTCACACAACACAACTCACTTACTTGCGTTAAAAAGGAATATGTTCTGTTTTCTTTTTAGAAATCAAACATCAAGACTAAAAATCGTAGAAATGCAAAACATGTGCAAAGTTTAAAAAACGTGAGATAAATTATGAATAAATTTTTATTTTGAAAACAGTCATAGAAATATATTTTTAATATCATTGTAAAAAAAAAAGAAATTATTTCAATTTAAATTTAATAATTTAGTTTCTCTCACCTTTAAAATAAATTTCATTTATTCTAAAAATATTAAAACTAAACTAAAATCCCACGCCGGGTTTGCTAGTTACTTAACATTTCAGTCAACTAAATAAATTTCCTTTTTTATACTTTAAAAATTCTAAAACAAATAAGCGGCAAACTCTTTTGTTTTTCTTTTAGAAAATTTTTTTGTTTTTGTTTAAAGATTCTTGGTAAAAAAAATGGTTTTCGTGTATTTAACATTTGTCACGTGATGCTACAAATCATTGTCACACATGTATTTTTGTGGCAACTACAAGTAGTAGTTCGCTTACAACTTTAAAGTTGCTTTGTTTAATGTAGTCAGTAGTTAATATTGCAAGTATGTGTGAAATAAAACAGAGCAGCTTTTTAATCATATTTCTTGTCTTAGTTTTTTTTTTGCTGCAAAAATAAATAAGTGTAAATATGTTAAAAGTACTTTTGCCTTAAAGGGAAGTTCATCGTTGTATAAACACATTGTAGAAAGTGGGGAGAATAATGCAGTTGTCATTTAACTCGATCGGTCTTTCATAAACTTATTACTTTAACACGGCGTAATATCAAACACTCAAAAAATTTTCATCACCAAGTCATTTTCACGACTTAAGAAGTATTTGCTAAGCACAAGTCCTTTTAACACCAAAAAGCAAGTAGGGTCTGAGCTAATTCATTTCGACATCAGCACACTACGCTGCATCAATAAAAGGTTATTAAAATCGATCTAAAAATAGTAATAATTGAAATAAAATATTAACTCTTTAATATGGAAATATGAAATCTCTTTATAAATTCTATTTAGTACAACCTTTAAAATCTTTGGAATGTCACGAGACCTTGGCGGAGAAGTTTCCATTTATTAATGATCTCCGCCAGTATAAAAGTAAGTTTAAATGTTTTACGTTTCCCAACTTTGGTCAGCCTTTCGAAAACAATGACTGTAAACTTTGCTTTTAATAGGCTGATGTAAAAATCACCTTGTGACTCAAGCTAACAGAGATGTATGATTAAACGGACAGAATCATTCCGTTGGCTAAAAACATTTAAATACCCTTACGAGTATTTTTGTTGTTTTGTGGACTTTATGCCTCTATGATTGCTGATTTTAGATTCTGATCTGTAGATAATTAGAAAAGATTCAGATATAACACCACAGTTCATCTTCTCTGATTTTGTAACTTTTGATAAGATTACTCCCGTATTATTTACGTAGAAAAGGTACGCGAATAAAACATTTCAATTATATAATTTTTGCTTTATCATGTTTAGGATTCAGGTAGTGGAATCTTATACACCCTTCATCATGTTTGTTAATCTAGTTTAGTAAAATAACCCCAATCAAATTAAAAAGTATTGCAGTGTGAGAGAATACAAAAAAAGAAAAAAAAAACTATATTTTTATATAAAAATGACATAGGCTCTGAATAGGTGAAGCATTTTAAAAAATTTTTTTGCATTTTTGTAAAGATCTCTTAAAAAGCTTTTAAATGATACTCATATTGATGTCTTAAAACATAATGGTGCAAAATCGTGATTTTCTATGAAAAGTTCAGAGGTTCATAACTTGGAAAATATGGACATGCGCCAAGTTTTTTACTTGATGTTTTTAATTTTTTATTTTTCAATTCTCTATCGCCCCATATATTTTTTTTGATTATGGTTACTTCGTTGTTCCAAATTTTTTGGAAAAAATTTGCAGGCGTCTTAATTTGCCCGCTGCCTCAAAGGATATAGACCGCTGTTGCAAATTTTCAGTAGCATTTCTTTTAAACTATGTCTAATCGATTGGCGTATTTAAATTTTCTCCAGCTCATCTAGTGCCTTGGAAAATGTGATTTCAACCCGAACACGGATGGACGGATGTAGTTCAATCGACTTTGCTATGCATAAGAGCTCAGAATATACATATGTATATGGGGTTGGAAGTGAATATTGTTGAAATTACAAATGAAATGAAAAACCAAGATATACCCTTTTTCCATTTTTTGGGGTGAAGAATATAAAGATAAATTTTTTTCCTTACCTGCTACATGGACAAACTGAGTTGTAAAAAATCTATGTATTTTATATATTGGCACCTTTAATGAATAGTGTCAATTGATGTGATGTCCTTTCATTTAATTAATTCTAATACAGGAGTTTTATACTTTTTGTCTACTTGCTTTTATCAAAGGAAATCATGCCTGAGGACTGGTTCTGTTGACAAATAACTTTCGCACAGAAGTTGCGACAATACTAAGGATTGTTTGAGTTTTTTTTAGGCTGTAGCCGTATGTTTTTCTGGATTAATTTATGGTTGCTATACGATCACACAACTCTTGAAGAGATTTCAGTGGGTACTGATTTTGAAATAAATTTTAAACTATATTTCTTCTTATATTTCGGGCAGAAAATTGGAGGATATTTTATATCCATAAACCATCCATGTGCAACGAACCCAGTATAGCATATTACAGAGTAAGGTACTCTATATATGAATATGTGAGTACTAAATATAGAAAAAAGTTTAAATAAAATGTAGAGATAATCGTAGACTGACTAAGTTCCAATTTAGCATACTTTATGCTACATTTGATTATATTGTCATAGAAAATTTCTATAATGCACTGCTTCAATTTGTGCAATAATATTACCCTCATAATAATGGCGAAATAGGGTCACCCAAAAAACGCGCCTACATGTTTCTTTGAAATAAAACACAAACTATTTGCAATTTTTTCAAGCTGTTTTTTTTATTAAAAGTATGATCCATTACAATTATAAGTGGAATAGAATATCATTCAAATGTCCACCATGACTGCGGCTGCAGACATCAATCCGAATATCGAAATTTTCAATGACTTTCCGACATGTTGCTGGTGTTATTTCACGAATTGCAACTTGAATGTTGTTCTTTAGATCATTAATTGTTTGTGGCTTGTTAGCATACACTCGACTTTTCAAAAAACCCCACAAAAAAAAAAAAAAATCTAATGGTGTTAGATCACATGACCTTGGAGGCCAATTGAAATCTGCATTTCGTGAAATTACACGTTAAGGAAATTTTGATCGCAAAAACGTAATATTTTCTCGAGTTGTGTGACATGTAGCACCGTCTTGCTGGAAATATAAGTCAGACACATAAATATGATTCAACTGTGTCCATAAAAAGTCTCTCAACATTGATTGGTATCGCTCAGCATTCACAGTAACAGCATTTCCAGCATCATCTTCGAAGAAAAATGGCCCAATGATTCCATTTGCCCAAAATGCACACCAAACAGTAACTTTTTGTGGGTGTAGAAATTTTTCATGAATAACACGAGGATTTTCAACACCCCAGATACGACAATTTTGCTTATTGACGAATCCATCCATTCTGAAATAAGCTTCGTCGCTAAACAAAATTTTGCGATGGGTATTTTTCAAAGAACGCTTATTTTCATAATAACTTTGAATGATGTAAACGCGTTGTTGCAATGTGTACCTGTCCATGGTTAAAACTCTACTACCTTCTAATAAAACAAAATGGCTTATGTCATTTGAAAAGATGTCACGTGTAAAAATTATATAGTGCTGACATCTAGGCGTCACATTTGGATGACCCTCTATATTATAATTTTTTGAACCAGCCATTTAAATTTGCATATATGCCACTAAGCATACATTCCCTTGTCAATAAAAAATATATATATTTAAATTTTCATTTATATGTGAGTGTAAATTTTCTTTAAAAAAAAAGTCCACGTACATTAAAAAGTCAAAGATCACGATTTTTTCTCGACTCTACTCTTTCTCTTGCTGGAACCTTTCAAGTCTTAACACTTATGGCTGCTTAAAATGTTGCAATTTGGTTTTTGTTTTGGCTTAAGAAATATAAAAAAAACTAAATAAATAAAATAAATGGTAGAATATAAAAACTTAAGTGGAAGTTATAAGCGTTAAAACTTGAGCATAGAATTCTTAGAATTTGAATATTGTGTGAAATAACAACTGCAACAACTGCAAAAAAGACAAACACAAGACATTGGCATGACTTCCTAAAAAAGACAATATTCCATAAGGAAAACAGGCAGAAGGAAACGAGTAAAGAAAACTACTTCTACTACTATGTACAACAACTAACTACTGACAAGATTGCTAGTTAAAAAAATAAAACAACAGAAATAATGTGTGTATACAAATACATACAATAAATACATTTATAAACATCATATGTTTTAGTTTATAAAGACCTGACAGTTTGGAGATGCACTAAGGCGTGGGCTCTAAGTTTTTCTCTGCTTTTTTTCCCTTAAGTCAACAAACTTGGTAACTTCAAGAGTTTTCTAAGTAACAAATCTTAAGGGATAATACTCGTAAAATAAAGGATCATACAAACATATATACGAGTACATCTAACACTACTAAAGTAAAAGCATTTAGAGAATACATTTCCACAATAATAAAATAAACATAAAACAAAATAAAAGAACAAAAAGAAACAAAAAACACTTACCCGAAATACTAAACTTGAGCTGGTAAACGTTGGTCGATTGTCATTCAAATTTAACACCTCAACACGCAGCAAACGTATTGATTGTTTTGGTGGATTGCCACCGTCTGTTGCTGCCACAGCCAAACGATAAATGCTGCGTTCTTCATGATCCAGCACGACCAACGTACGTATGATGCCGGTGTTGGCGTCTATGCTAAACAGACCAAAGCCGTCCGAATCACGACCTTTCAATATCGAATAAGTGATCGATGCATTTTGTCCATTATCACGATCGACAGCACGTACGCGCACAACTTCAGTGCCTGGTGGCTGTTCCTCTCGTACGCTGACCACATCCTCTTGTGGATCAACAATCTTCGGTTGATTGTCATTGACATCGGTTACATGGACTTTGACAGAAACGCGTGAACTACGATACGGTATGCCTTGATCGCGAGCCTCTGCTACTAAATCATAAACAGAGTGCTGTTCACGATCCAACGGTTCGCGTGTTGTTATTTCACCTGAAATTTAAATTAAAATTAATATCAAAAATAAAGAATAAGTTTATTTTTGTTTAGAGGGTGGTAGAAAATCTAAATAGTTTTTAATTTTTATTTCTTTAATTTTCACGTGTGAAATCAGTTGTGTTATTCTGTATTTCAATTCTAGTTTAATTTCATAACACTTTGAAATAATTTTTATTTATTTTTTTATTACTTTGCTTAACAAGGTAATAAATAAAAAAACATATATTTAAACACATGAATAAATAAAGGTGTTAAAAATAAATAAAAAAATAAATAAAAAAATAAATAATAACCATCGGAATTATAAAGCTCTCCATTAACTATTAAATTTTAATAAACATTGCTACTTGCTGTCAATAGGGGTTTTTTTTGTAAATTGCTGTCTTTCATAGAAAAGCTTTTACAAATTGTTGCTTTAAATTTCACATTTCCCAAAAATTCCTTGTTTATAATTTGAACTAATTGAGAAATCGCAGTAGTAGCAGGACCAATTGAAACCCAATTTTAAGTAGTGAAAGCTTGAGCTTAGAGTTTAAATTTTCAACACCCTGCAATTGAACCAAAAGGTAGGGAAATGTGTCCTAAAACTGTTGTTGCCATATATTATTTAGATTTATTATTTTTAAATTAAAATTTTTAAAAATTTATACTTTATACTTTTATACTTTATACTTTATAGTTTTGTTTAAAAACCTCCATCAATCCCTTCCCTATAAAAAGGAAATTTTTTATGAAACAAAAATATCTTGTCACTCCTCTAAAAAGCGTAATTACGGAGTATAAAGCCACAAATTCGATTAAGTATTTTAAGAAATTTCTTTAACCCGAATCTGGGATCCAAAGATGAAACCAGCCTTAAAATACCTGTATGGCTTTAATTATTTTCAGAAAGGCCCACAAGGCAAAGATGAATTATGGATTTTAGGGGCAAAAGTCCAAATATTCCAATTCTGGAAATTTTGATAAATGATTTGGGAAAGTTTGGAATTCAGTCAAGCTAAACATGATTTTTTAAATTGTTTACTATAGTTGACCCTAAGTTGCAGAAAGTAAAAAAAAATTTTCTTAAATTATCTAGACAGGATTTTATTCAATTAAACCATAAATTATCCCTGCAAAAAAAAGTAACAACAAACGTCTGCGGAGATGACTGCTGCAGATAAAAATTAGATAATTTGTTAAATTTTTACTCATATACCTTCTTGAAGTATTTTTTGCTGATCACTGTGCAGAGCCTGCTATTGCTTAAAAAAATTTCAAGATCATTGTACAATACACACGATTGATTGATTAAAATATATTGAACATGAATGTTTTTTTCAGTACACGACACATGTTCTTTCTTTACACGTATTTGCGTAACAAACGTATATTAAAAAATAACACAAATATATATGTACGTTATACGGATAGGTAAAAATAAATATGTGTCTGTTTTTTTAAGCTGTGATTGTTTACATTTATGTATGAATTTTGCAGTGCTGTAAGAGCCGTATGCATTGCAAAAATTTACCTTAAGATTTTCATGGGTGACTCAGCCATGAGTTTTTTCACACTTGTCAACCTCCTCCTAAACCTCTTCGTATACATACGGTCATAACATGTATTATTCAAAAACAAAAAAAAAAAAAAAACATGTTTTATTAAGATTTCCATTATTTGCAATTGTATTAATAATTCATTTTTCAATTCTTGCTCTTTTGAATATAATACTTGCAACATTGTTGCAACTAAATAATAATGTATATTCTTAGCTAATGCTGTAACCTTTCTCATTTTTGTCTTTTACAAATAAACTAGAAATGCTCTACATTTCGTCAATCATTTATATATTTCTTTATTTCATCTATTTTATCTGTTAAGAAAATCTTGATTTTTTAACAAAATGAAAAGAGTAAATGGCAAAAAATAGACTCTAATCATTTTAAATCAATCTTTTTAAATGTGCGCCAATACAGTTTTGCAAATCAATGTGATTAACATAAGTTGTGTATTTAAATAAATACCTCTGTGCAACATATTAAGCCATATAGTTTGTTAAATGTTGCATGCAGCTAATATTGTTCTACATATTAGATGCAATAATGAAAGTTAAGCAAATCGTTCAAATATTTGTTATTGACTTTTAAACGCTGTGTGTTTTGTTGATGCCTGAAATAGTCTCGTTTAATACAAGTTATCAATTCCATGGAGTTTTACAGTGGCCCCTAAATGTCAATCGTCAGAGACATACAATTGACGGATGAGCTGACAGCGCTAAAAATGATGTTGTTGTTGCTATTATTTTAGCAAATCTATAGCTTTTGCTGTATTTAGTTGTTTGTTATGGCAACTGTGTTTTTCACAATTATCATGCTTACATTTTTTATTTAATCTTTTTATAGATTTTCCACATTTGTTTGTGGCCTCAAGTCTTAGAATAATAAAAAATAGACAAAAAAAAAATATTGAAAGAAGAATAAAAGAAATAAAATTAAAGATGAGAAACTTTTATACCACAAATGCTAAGTAAAAAAGAAATGAGCCAGGCTTCTGTTTAAATAAATCTTTTTATAATAGATGGTATCGATTTTTATGATCATCATTATTATCTTCATCTAGTTAGTTTAATAATTTTTTTTGCGGTTTTTCTGTTTGGCATAATAAACAACAGGTTCGTTTTTAGCTTTTCAATTGTATGTTTGAGAAAAAAAAGAAGGTGCATTTACACATACCACACATTTGAATCAAACATTGGTTTTCCTAAAAGGCTTTAAGGAATATCTTTTTTATGTATTTTTTGTTTTTATTAAAGAAATTTAAAAGAGCTTAATCATCATAATATTAAAATGCAATAGTAACAACTGATAAAATGAATGCAACCGCCACACCTAAGTTCCCCAAGTTAATTTTTTAATTATGTGAACTTTAAAAATTCACAAATTATTTTTTTAAGGAATTTTGCTTGATGTATGTATATCTCACTTGATCAACAAGAGGGAATTGAAAATTTTAAAATTTTCAGTAGAGGTGAAAACTGTTTGTAGTTCCTTTTGAAGAGGATTTGAAAATCCGAACACATTCCAATAGAAAATATATTTACCCTGTTTTTCTTAAAACTAATAATCTTTTTCTGAAATTTCTTGAAGTTTTTTTGTGATGATTTTTTTTTTAATTTTCATAAGGCTTTCAAACCTGAATAAAGGCTGAAATCAAAATAACACCTTTTTTACGGTGCATTTCTATTTTAACTTAATACATTTTTGTTGATATGAAACTCGTAACTACAAAATCACGAAAACTCTTAAATGTAGTTTTAAAGCTTTAAGAGTTAGCAGAATGCGGCACTGAGAGCACGATTATCTCTTGATAAAACAAAGTTTATTCACTAAAGAGATAATGCGATTGAGTTTCCTTAAGTTTTTGTTAAGCGTTTTGCAAAAACAACTGATTTTAGCTAAAACTGTTCAGGCTGATCAGGGGCATTAGACTCCGAGTGAATACAGTGATCTGCCAAATATGATAGCTATTTTAATCTTGTGATTTTTCGTATTAGAACGGGAAAAATTTTATGGAAATCTTTTTTAAAGTCAACTTTAGCTCTTTTCAACGTTCATAAAAAATCTATGGAAATTACATAGCAGAACTAATGTCCCCATTTTAGCTGCACTCCTTTTTCCGACAATTTTTGTGATTGTCATACATTTTTTATGCACAAATTAACGCACGTTAAAGTGTCCAGTTGACTTTAAGAAAGTCCCTAAAATTAAATAAAAAAGATATGGAAACATAGTCGTAAAATTTCATATGTAGTAGTGTGTTTTACTTCGTCAACGAGTTCGATCTAGCGGTACGCATTAGTGCTATAATATAATAAACCGGTGGCATTGTGGATGTTTTTTTTTTCATCAGGTACTTTTCACTTAAAGTAAAGCTAATTTTAGGGAAAAAACAACTCTTTGAGAGCAAAATGAGCATCTGTACTCCAAAGATCAGCATTCAGTTGTTGAAAGACAGCATTCGCTTATTCTTATTGAACTCTATTTCAGTTTCGATGTAGTCAATGCTCCCTAGATGAACATGATTACGTCCTTACTGTCGGAATCAGTTTGCCATCTTTTAAAGGACATGATTGCGACCTTACTGTCGGTAGACGCAGACAGATGTTTTATTAGATGTTCTATGATCCCTTCATCAATTTACCTTCTTTTCAAATTTCTCAATATATTTTTATTAAGAATGCAGAATTATTTTCAAGAGAGATTTTATTTTTTGTAACGAAAAGAAAATATTTTACATTAACAGAATATATTGCATTTAAGTAACAGTTTATTTTAAGGTAAATATTAGAATTAATCACAGCATTTCGCTAACTAGAGCAACTTCACAACAATGAGTATGATGCAGGAGCAGCATCTACAGTTTGATATAAAGTTAGCAAAAATTAAAAGCTGCTTTTGTTACTAACTGAATGTTGGTTTGAAATAAAAACCAAATATATCTGAATATTAATAAGGAAAGCAGAAAAAAATTTTACGGTTGTGTAATTGATAATGAGGTTTTTCATAAATTGAGAGCTGTTAGTTTTTTTTAATTAGACGAGGTTTACATATTAGAACACTGGTGCTACTTCTATTGTTCACCTAAATCATTTAATTCAGGTTAAATATTTAAGTCCGCAAATAATAATGTTTTTTGAATAATTCGAACACTTTCACAGTTGATGGCGTAAAGCATATATTCCGACCATAATGCTTATTTTTTAATCACATCTGCAATAAAAGCTTGTTATGCTTTCATAAAAGGCGTTTTTATTTACCAACAACCGTGAGATTTGACTTCCTTTTTATCGCTATTGAGATTTTAGTTATAGTACAGTTACTTGCATAAACAAAATTACATTCAATGATGTTACTAATTAATCTTAATATTTTTTATTAAAAGTGGGATCTAAACAAAATTAATTTTGGTTTGTTAAATACAGACTTTTTACTTCTCGTCCAGCTAAAGCATGCACCTGGTTTAAAAAATTAAAAAATGTCCTTATACGCTTTTGTTTTATTTAAAGTTTTTATTCTTTTGAATTTTTCTTTTTATTTATTTGTATATTGTAAGTTACATCAAAACTAGAACACACACATACACACACACCTACCATTGCACTATATCCATCCTTAATGATTGACCTATGTGTTAGTCACCTTACTCCCCTGTCTTATCTCGGCCTACAACGGCAAAATTGTGAACTTGTTTGTAGACATACATATTTCCATCTATAAAATGCAACAATATGCATTACAAATAAATATACCTGCTAAAATGAGAGTGAGTTCTATTAAAGCTTTGAAAAAATTTTTTCTTTATTATGTTTTATTTGTGTCCAAAAGTAGATTGATTTTATTCTCCAAGCCAAGTGTATTTAGAATTTTTTTTTTAGAAGTTAAGTGTAGATGTATGCATGTCTCAACTTCCATAGATTGTGGTTAAGTGAGTTGTTAAAAATGTCAATGATTTTGTGGGTTTGATGTAACGTATGGTTAGACAAAAGTGACATTAATTTATGTTAAAAGGAAATTCTTAAGTTTTTATGGCACAAAATGGTACCTGTGATATGTTGTACATTAAACGTGCAACATAAAATGTTTTCTCATCGATAAGGCACACACAACGATGGATAAATGTTTGAATTTTTTGAATAACAAGAATTTTTTGTAAATATTTGAAATTTAGCTTTAATTATGATTGAGAGTAAGTGAGGTTTATGTCACTTGGTAATAAACATTTGTTTTTAATTGTAGAAAATTAAATTATTGTAACAATTCTAGTAATTAAAGAAAAGTTGTAAAGAGTTGACATTAGTAATTCTGAACAAATATTTGCTGATCTATTCGTATTGAATGATTTGAAAGATATTTAATTTAAAATGTGAATAATAACCCCTCTGCGTTACTGATCTGCTATTAGGTTTAGTTGTCCTACTTTCTTTATTTTACGTAACATTGCAGCTTACACCGGTTTATTGTTTTTTATTATCTTGAAAAACTTTTGCAAGAGATTACCAACTACTAACAATATTTAGTTTTTATTGGCCGTTGTATGAAATGATTTCTTTTTTAAAAGATTGGTTTTGCAATAAATTCTGATATATTCCCACACTCTTACTAAATAATCCTAAGCATTTAATAAGATTTTTTTTCAAAAAGTTTTCATTTACAAAGATTTATGTTTTTTTTTTAATTAACTGTGAAAATAAAATACTGTTACAGGCAATAGTAAAAATTATATTCCATTTTCTTAAATTTAGTGAAGATATTAATCATTCATTTAGGAGTGGTTGTTCAGTTGTCTTCTTTTTTATTATTTTTATTTTCAAGCTGACGTATGAATTAAATGAAAATTGAAAAAAACATTTTTCTTAAAATTTTTACATCAACTTTTTTCTCAATAAAAGTATAGACTATTTGTTGGAGATAAAAGGCATTTAAAAAATAGATACTAATGTTTTATTAAAAAGACTTCAGCTTGATTTCTGTTTGAGTTAAGTGTTTTGTTTTTTTCGATTACTATTACTTTGTTGGTGGTAATAAAATAATTAAGTTTTAAATTAATTTGTTTGTTCTTCTGCAAAATGTTAATCTCTTGTAAAAATGTCATTTTCGTTACAATATGGCAGATGATACGAAAAGGGTTTTAAAATATAATTTATTTTAATTATGAAGTTGATAGTGATAATTTCCGTATCTTTTAATTTAAAGCAGTAGAAATTGATTGTTTAACTTTACTAATATCATGTTAAATTTAAAAATTATATAAAAAAAATAATCATAAATATACCGTTTTTAACCAACTGTCTAGTTTATTTTCTCTCAATTTATTAAATCAACATTAAAAACATTTAAAATTAATATAAAATCTTAAGTTGTAATTCCAAAGATAAAAAAATGTGGGTTTTTAAACCTGTTAGGACATACAAATGGGTTAACTGTCAAATGAATATTTATACGGCGCTTATTTTTCAACATTTGTGATCAGTATACTCTTTAAAATCATAATAATTTACACAATGGGTTTGCTAATATACAGACAAACCAAGGTTCTTTTTTTTGCAATATATCTGGTGATAATACTCGTAAGCAAATTTTTTTTTTAAATTTGTTAAATACTAAATTCACATCATCATGTAATGTCACTATATAAAACAAATAAAAATATTTATATGTCCCGGGCTACACTTTGCAACTTTTGTTGCGCAACTCTAGAGTTTGTAGGTGAGAGATAAAAAACGAATAAAAATGGGTATACTGTTTCATGTACTTGCAATTATCTTTTGTTTTGTCATTCGTAATTTATATTAAAGCAAAGTCTAAGCAATCAAGGCCAAAATTGAAGAAACAAAATTGGAATGTGAAGACACGAATGCAAATTCAAAAGTAAATTTAAAAAGATCGCAGAAACAAAAATTGCATATCTGGACTTTCCATATATAAAAATAAAATATGCTGACAACTGCTTAGGTACTTCACATTTATATATAATATTGAGCCCGTTACTGTTACCAGTACATAATAAGATAGTGTCGTCAGCATATGTTGCAGTTATTACTTTTTAAAAGATCGGATGTGTATATTGTGTATATTGAATGGGACACTACACACTACACTGTGGTACCCCAGATCTAATATGAAAAAATTTTTAAGAAAGTATTAATATGGTTCACAAAAAACATCGCTCCAACAGATATAACCTTAGAACCAGGTAGTAAGCTGCCACATTTGAAGTGAAACCAATTTACAATATAGACTATGGACTCCAATACATCTAGAAAAAAAAAAAACATTTGCAAGCGTGTTACACGTTGGTGGCATCATTGGACCTAGAAAAGCCGGAGCTGACATAACGGAAAATGTAAATAGTTACAGCATTATAACCGATGATGTTTTATTTAAAAATATGGAAGACATTGATTCGGACGAATTATGGTTTCAACAAGCTAGAGCTGCATGCCATACGCCGACCGCAAACGTCAAATTATTTAAATAAAATCCTGATCATAAGTTAATTTTCTTAAATGGAACGTTCAATTAGCTTTTACTGTTGTTCGAATTGTCACGTTTTGATTACTTTTTGTGGGCCTACAACAATAAACGCTTCAAAGGGCAATATTGCTTGCTGATATATGGACAGTAATGCACGAAAGTACGATTCAAATTTATCAGATAAAATTTTCAATGTTTAAAGTCATTATGTTGTTTAATTTCAATAATTTATATATATTTTTAAAAAATACTTGAACACTACCAACAAATAATAAAATTGCAGGTGTAACTCTGTTAATAATTAATGAGACAATGGTAATATTGTAAATAATTTTAATATCTGTAAAATGTGTCATAAAAGGGCAACTGCAATAAAAAAGCAATAATTAAAAAACACATGTTACACTTTTATTACATTCAAATAACAACTTTGATTAACTTTATAGTTATATTTATCTTGTATCGCTTATGTAGAAAAATCACAATAAAACATAAATGACCGTTTGTATGTGAGTTAGAAAAAGTTATTTATTTGTAAGTCACAACTTCTTTTTTTTTGTTAGTTTAACGAACAAAGTTATTATTTTATAATAAATAATTACATATTTTTTAACCTTTACACTTTTAGAGCTTTTTATTAGTCAATAAAAATAACTAATTAAATACCCTTTTTAACACATTAGAAACTAATAAAAAATTTCTTAAGGTTAAAAAAAAGTTTAGGCGTAAACTTTCATAGTTTTAAATTTAAGCTGGTGTATTTTCAAATTTAATAACAAGTAAATAAAAATAAAAGCAATATTTGGTTTATTTTATTGTTGTTTTTTTTTAATTTTTCCTAAGATCTTTTATAAAACACCGCTATTTCAATTGCAGGATAAATTATTTACCTACAAATATTTTGCTATTTTTTTTATTGGAAATTATCCCACTTAACAATTTCTATTATGTGTTTAATGTTTTATTTTTTATTTATTTACTTTTTTTGCTTTGCCCTGACATTATTATGGTTGACCAAGCAATAACCAAAATGTTACTTACCAGTAAGTGGATTAACTTGAAACGAACTGTTTGCCGGCAATAAACTGTATCTGATGGCCGCATTTTCACCCAAATCCAAATCAGTAGCACCAATAATACCAACCAACGAACCACGACTCATATTCTCCTCTATGGAAAACTGATAAAATGAATGTAAAAAACGTGGATCATTATCGTTGGCATCCAAAACGCGTACTAAGACACGTGTGCTGGTTTGAGCTGGCGGACTACCATTATCACTGGCCACTACTGTCAACTCATAATGATCACGTGTTTCACGGTCTAAAGTTGAACGTAAATAAATCCAGCCACTGCTGGGATAAATTCCAAAAATTTTTGAAATTTCTCCTGATGATGTGAAGGTGCTGGAAATGTTGCTTTTGTTGTTTCTGTTATTTTTATTAGTCTTACTATTTTTATTATTGCTTATGAGAGTTTGATTTTTTTGCTGTTGGTTTTTGTTGTTACCATTGTTGTTGATAATATGATAAGTGATGCGAGCATTGTTGCCAGTATCCAAATCTACAGCTGCCACTTGTACAATCTAAAATTGGAAATTTGAAATATGAAAATTAAGAATTGGGTTTTTTTTAAATTAATTTTATAATTTATTAATTTCTTTTTATTATTTTTTAAAGGAATATTTATGTATGGAATTTCTATAAAAAGTTAAATTGTGATCATAATCTGTTTTTAAAACACTCTACATTGAGAAAGTTGGGCATAAAGCAGTCACAAATAGGTATGTTCGACATTATCAAATGAAAACTTAACTTTCATTCTTTTAATACAAATGTCCCTAGAAATAATTATTATTCAATAGAAATTTATAATTCATAACGCGGGTTCGTTTACAAAAAAGTGATATGAATAATTTTTTAGAAAGATTGTTATCAATAAAATGCTTTGTGATAAAAACTTTTATTAAAAATATATTTTTTATAAGTAATTGTTGCGACAATACGTTTTCTCAGTAACACTTTATAACAAAGTGTCCTCGATAATATTCTTAGAAAAATGGTGATCGATAAAAAATTGATTTTACAAAAATATTTAATTTCAAAATTATATTAATATATATACATAATATTATTGATTACACAATGTAATTACAAAATTTTTATCGATAACACATTGTCTTCTTAAAAATGCTATCAGGAACGCGTTGGCTTTAATAAAGTGTTCTTAATAAAATATTTTGTTTTCTAAAATGTTGTTGGCGATAAGATGTTTAATACAAAAATATTATCGATAACTTTTTTGTACAGTCACATTATCGGCGACATATTCCGATCATGAACATTTTAATAATAGCATATCTTCTACATTGAAATGTTACCGATAACACATTTCCTCCACCAAAATCTTATTGGTGATACCCTTTGAAAAAATGTTATAGGGGACACTATTTCTGTACAAAGATAAATAATTATTATCGATAAGATATCGATAAAAAAGAATTATCTATGACATTTTTTTTATATAAGCTTGTTGTTTGCTATACATTTTTTTATCGATAACTTATTTTTTTTCACGAATTTTTTTCGATAATATATTTTCTATATTAATTGATAACATACATACTTTTTATACAAAATTGATATCGATAACAAATTTTTCTATAAAAAATTGTAATCTTTAACATATTTTCTATACAAAATTGTTATTAATAACACATTTTCTATACAAAATTGCCATCGATAACATATTTTGTATACAAAATTGTAATCGATAACATATTTTCCATACAAAGTTGTAATCGATAACATATTTTGTATACAAAATTGTTATCAATAGCATATTTTTTATACAAAATTGTTATCGATAACATATTTTCTATACAAAATTTTCATCGATAACATATTTTCTTCAAAAACTTGTCATTGATAACATATTTTCTATACAAAATTTTATCAATAATATATTTTCTATACAAAATGGTTTTCAATAACAAATTTCATTGAGAAATATATTTCTATTACATGTTTTCTATCGAAAACATATTTTTTATACAAAATTTATCGATAACACTATTTCAAACAGGATAATTAAAGACATTTCCGTAACAGAACGTCAATTCAATTAGTATAGGTATTTTGAATAATAATTAAACTGAAATTTTAACTTCAGTTTACCCGAATGGCTCTATTTATTTACTGTTGCACATCTGCTATAACCTATTAAATTTTAAATCTCTGATTTTTTTAAAAACATTTTGTAGGGCATTTTAAAAAATTTATAAGAAATTTTCATTTTAAAATCAATTCATCGAATTCTAACAGCTATTGTTATTTTTAGTAGTTAGATATTTTTATGTTGTAAAAGTATTTGAGTTTTAAATTCAAAGCGAAACATTTCTTTTTTGTTACTATTATTTTATTTTTTTTATACAATTAACCTATTTTGACCGTTGGCGTATGTTTTCTATACCAATGAGATTGTCTGCAGAAAGAGTATGGGATAGTTTGATTTCATACAATACAAAACGATTAAAATCGTGTCTAAGAATGCAAGAAAAAGGATTTGTCGTGTAGTTGATTTCTTTTGGCTATAACTGCTATTTTTTGGAGCTGCTGCTGTTGCAAATTCAAAGCTTAACTTCTACTCAAATATAACGATGATGATGTGAAATTGTTTTTTATAAACCTCATTTCTACTTGAAGCTTAAAACGAGTACAAACAACAAATATTACTTATAGAAAAAAAAAAATCAGCAGGAATTAGCCAAAGGAAAGTTAGGGCTGTTTAAGCTCTATTCCTTTTATTTTTTATTGCTCTGTAGCAATTACTATTATTTGATATTTTTGTTTGCCTTATTCCACGTAGCGAAATTGGGGTTAAGTGACTTTCAAACTTTCATTTTAAGTATATGGCAGCAGAGAGAAGCTTCAAGTTAAATCTTAGAAATTTACGTTAAATGGTCTTAACCAAATGCCAAGTTTTTTATGTTTGCTGTTGGATAAGTTTATTACAAAAATACTAGTTATTATTAGACTAAAACCACGATTATTTGTCTTTGGGCTAAAGCAATGTACAACAGGCTTTGGAAATGCTTTGTAAAGTGTGGATTCAATAGTTTTTATAACATAATAGCAATTTTAAATACAGTAGTATTTTATGTTTGTAAAATAACAAGTTAATTAGTTATTTCTTCGCCAACATTCTCAATGCCAGCTGCCAAAATTAAGAAACAGTCTTAGCAATTTTACTGCCTTTAAAACATATAAATATCTACTTTACAGTAACAAAAATGGAACACCTGATCAAGATGAATTTAGATTTTGTTAGGTTGCAATGCCTTCTTTAATTTGTTGCTCGCAGAAAAAATCATGGCATTAATATCCTTTAGTTATAGTGAAAACATAATAGTTGTTTTAAAATATTTTTAACATAACAATTAATACGTTAAACAAAACTCTTTCTTATTAGTACTCGTACTTAAGAAATCATTACCATTAAAGTTTAAACTAAGACCCCCCAAGTTGCACCCGAAATTAATGGCATAACCCTTTTTAAAGTCAATATAAAAGAGGCCATTTTTCTGTCAGCGTTAAATTTATAGAAATGTAACTTATTTGATCACGTGTTCATTTTGAGAAATAAAAATATTTTGAATTTTAATTTTATAATTGCTAACAACTTAAGCTACTGCACAATAATAAATTTTAATTGAGCTTATTAAGCGTACATTAATTAACCAATAATAATATTAATATTTTCATGCGTTAAGAAGCTCTTATAAAATATTTCCCTTAAACGTTATAGTCATACTTTTATGTCTGCTGTGCTTATAGTTTTATTGTCCAATTAATTGTAACTTAGCTTTTAATGTCAGTTATATTTTTATTTGTGCAAATTTTTATTAGATTCTTGTTATTGTTTAGTAAAAACACAAATTTATTTTAGAATTTTAAAGACTACGTACATTCGTTGAACCTAACAATTTTTTAAGTTCTTGCACGCTTTGGAAAATTAATGTTAGACGTTTTCAATATCATCATGAGTAAGACTAAATGGTTAAAAATTATTAGAATCATTTACAAAAAAAAGCAAATTTTTACAAAAAGTTGCATTCGTCACTTAATCTTAAAATGTTTAGTTTTTTGACAACTAATTAAACAGAATCGTTTAAGTAATCGAACAAATAATATGTTAAAATTATAATTTTTAACTTTCTTGTAAAACACTTAAGAGACTTTTTTATTATAATTTTGGTTCTTCTTTATCTACACTAACTTATTTGGCATAGAACGAAGGATGTATGATGAAAAACCTTTAAGTGAACATTAGTGGTCTTATTGACACAGGGCTTTTAATAACCTCTTATTAGTAGCGAGAATAAAACAGTTATCAAGCTTGAACGTAGCTAAGAAGATAGTCATGTCGGATGCTTAAGATCTTAAAAAACGCTTGTAAGCACAGAATTCGACGCAGAATGAAAGTGGTAGCAAATTGGAGATGAGTTGCTGGGAAATGCCTAACTTCTGAAGCCTAGAAATGGATAATGGCATCCATTCTGCCTCTATAATACCACAATAGGTATTATATTAATTACTGGAGAACTAATTACTGACACAAAGCTAATGTGGAATTGGCTAAAATCGAAGTAATTTTCAAGTCACTCAGTTGTTTCTTAGTACTTTCTCACCGACTATCTAAAACTTTGTAAATAAAATTAAACAATTTTCAAGGTGTTTCAACTGTTATTTTTAAAAATTTTCTAATTTTTGTCACTAAAAAAGACAACAACCGCTTGCACCATAGTATAGTTAGAGCCTAAGATTTTAAATGCCATTAAATACTTCAATAAAATCATTTAATTAAAGTTGATAATAAAATATACCACAACGTAAGCGCTTAATTATTGTCATAAGAATGTCTTAATTAGATTAAAAAAAAAAAAACAAAATACACTTTAATGATTAATGAATGTCTTACCAGACGACATACAAGCATTTAAACATCTGTGTACAGGTATTGTAAATTTTATAATATTTTAAAAATTTGTCATGTCTCTGTTTAATATAGAGTTATTAGTTTTGTGCTTGGAACAAATTTTTTTTCAATATATTTTACATTTGTTCAATTCATAGCGTCCGCGCAATACTGAACTAAATAAAGACCGGAAAATGAAATTTTCCTTCTTCAGTTCTATGAAAACATTTTTCTTTTTAATAAAGCTGGTGGTTGTTAGAGACAGATATAGGATTCCTCGTATGAAAATTTTGTTATACATATGCTTCTCAACATTAGTGCCAAATTCGGACCACAATAAAATGTACCATTTTATATGCATTCTTAAATATTGCTGATACATTAAGCTTTAGTTAAGTAACATTATTTTTTTTTATAAAATAAAATCAATAGCTGCCGTTACAAGCCTACTGAATTTTATTTGTGCAAAAAGTTTTAATACTCAAACGGCATCACTACCTAATCAAATGAAACCAAGACCCCGGTATTTAAATAAAATATTTTTTTAATTTGTTTTCATACATAAAGAAATACTTAAAAATATACAATATTTTTGTTGGTTTTAACAAAAAAATAATGTTAAAAAGATTCGAAAAAAAAACAACTGTCTAACATAAATCACTCAAATTGTTGGGCTTTTAGCATTGTTTGGTGATTGACTTGGAATATGCGACATGTTGACATGTCTGCTTCGCACAAAACTACACAAATAAAATAAAACCGCAATAGCATTAAATTAATATAATAGAATACTGCTTTAAAAACAGAAGGCCGTTAATGTTACAAGCAATTTGAACAAAGTTGTTGTTGTGTATATAACCAATAACCAACAACCAACATATTAATATTTAATATAACTTTTTTTTGATTCTTTTATAAATAATAAATAACATTTGAATAATGGTTAAAAAATAAAGCTAAAGGGATGTAGAAAACAAAATTAAAGAAAACTTAAGCTAAACCCAAGAAAAAAAAAAAAAAAAAAAAAAAAAAAAAACAAAAAAGAGTACTTTATTCGGCTAAGCCGGATCTTACATACTCTTCCCCACATATGCAAATCCAACTTAGTGAATTAACTCCAGAAAAAAAAGAGAATTAAAAAATAAGCAAAAAAATTTTGTTTGCAAAAAATATCATTGACTCCTAATGGGTTAAGCATTATAAAAATTTAAGTATTTCCTGAGAGATCTCTTCTTAAGCTTTTTAAGGATACCCATATTGGTATCTTAAAAAATACAGTGCACATTCGTACTACGAAAAGTTCAGAGGCTCAACACTCGGAAAATATGGGCGAACACAAATTTTCTTACTTGATGTTTTTTTTTTGTTTTTTAATTTTTTTATCGCCTCTTATATGTTTCTATATATTTTTTTTTTCGATTGAAGTTTCTTCAATAAACTAAATTTGTTGTTTGTGTTAAATTTGTTGTAACGGCAGACCAAATGTCTTGCCCGCTGCCTGGAAAAATATGGACCAATCTTGCTGATTTTCCATAGCAATTTTTTCGAAACCACGGCTGACCGATTGGCGTATTTGAATGTTTTCTGTCTCATCTGAAGCCTTGGCAAAGTTAATTTTAACATTAAAACGGACGAAGATACGGCCGTCACTCAATCGGCTTCGCTATGCAAAAGGACTCAGAATATATTTTTTATATTGATGCGGAAATGGATATTGTAAAAATTATAAATGGAATGATAAATTCAAATATATCATTTCTTTACCTGTAGTGAAGGGTATAAAAATATTGCAGAATCTGTTAAGCTTGTGTCTTAAATCTTAAGTTTTATTTCATTTACAATATTTCTTCCAAGGCCTACTTTAAATACATTTGGTTGTTTATTGTCATCTCATTTAAGGATCATACAGATGTAGTTTACATTCTTTTAATGCTAAAGAAGAGCTACTTCTTTTAAGAGCCAAACCTTTTTCATATTCATTTGGTTTTATGTTATATTTTAGTTGTGTCTTACCTGTGAATTAACTGGCATTGATTCCAACACTTTTACATGGTACTCATTACGTTCAAATACTGGTGGATTATCATTGACATCCTGTACTTCCACGACAATAGTTAAATTGCTTGATAAACGTGGCTGCCCAGCGTCCATGGCAGTGACAATTAACGTATGTCTTTGTGAAGTTTCGTAATCTAAGTGTCGTGACAATGTTAGGTGGCCTGAACGTGCATCGATAGCAAAGAGATTTTTTAGCATAGAATCCATAACATTGCCACCACTACTACTAACGCTACCATCAGTACCAACAGCACCATATGCAGATGCCCGTTGCTGCTGTTGTTGTAGGTTTACTGTAGTTGTAGTTGTTGACGTTAATGCTAATGTTGCAGTTGTGGTAGCTGCAGCTTGATTATTTAAAAGTTTCTGTTTTAGCTGCATTGCGGGTGAAGAGTTTAGATTTGTTATTTGCTGTTTCATAGAAGATGTTCCTCCTAAAGCTGTCACTGAACCAGAAACTGAAGATACCGCTGCCCCACCAAACATCGTGACATTATTTAATGTGACGGTTGTTAACATTGTCAATACATATGAGACTTCAGCATTTTTACCAGAATCTTTATCAAAAGCATGGACTGCATACAATGGTTTGCCAAGTTCAAAATTTTCTGGTATTGAAATGCTTATTAGAGAAGATTCAAATTCGGGCGAATTGTCATTAACATCTTCAATGGTTATTATAACCTAAAAAAAATTATAAAAATTTAATGGAAACGCATAGAAAATTTTTTTTTAAGTATTGATAAGGATTTAATCTTTTAGCAAAAATAATTACGTTCAATAAATTTTCTTTTATCTATGTGAATTCATATATACTCTTAGAATTTAATTTAATTTTAATACCCTTAGAGTGGCCCCTTAACTATTAAATTCTAACAAATTCAAAACTGTCAATGCGGCTTTTCAGAAGCATGTTATGACTTTCTTCTGGCTACTTTGAGCATTTGGACCACTGAAGACGTTCAGAATATATTTTTTTCTAATACTGGGTGCTAAAGTGATACCAAATTTGTTAAAATTTTATATATGTGTTCGTTGCGTAAAAATCATGAACTTTTTTAGAGCACCAATTTGTGTACATTATATTTCACCTAAAACACAAATTTTTTAAATCGGTTTACAAATGTCTGAGTTCAGTAGTTACAAAAAAAAAAAAAAAAAAAAAATATCGTCATATTGATAAATTTTTACCAGTCGGCTAAAAATATGTTTTTTACTTGAACCCGATTTTATAAGCATATAATTTATCAAAAATATTGTAGACGTATTGTACCTGTGTGTATCCTTGATAGCTATTGCTATTGGGACCCATTGAAGCTTTAATATTTAGTAAGACTAGTGCCTTCATCTCTTGATCTAAGTTGTTGGCAACTCTTATATTGCCTGAGTTTTCATCAATTGAAAAATAACCTTCTGGATCTCCTGAGTAGATGGTATAATGTACAGCATTTCGATTGGCTAAAACGAAAAACAAATTAACAGTTATTCTTGGATTAATTTATGCTTAAACGCAATTAAATAAAAATATATTTGAGTTCTTTAAGTGTAAAATTATTTTTATTAGTGATGTGTAAGAAAATAAAAAAGCCTAAATCGTATACATTCTGGCCTTAAAAATTGTTCAATGCGTTAAATGAGATTTTAATTTTATTAAATCAAAGTTTTTTATGCTTTTTTTTTAAGTACCTATTAATTATAAAATAAAATTCCCTGAAATATTGTTCATTTCAATGTGATACAAAAATATTTCTTTTATCGAGTTTCACAAAAAAGAGGACTGTCATTTTGGCAAAATACTTGATAATTTGACTGCAATTCAACACAGAATAAATGGATCATTAAAATTGATTTACGTGAAAAATCAAATGGCATTACAAAAGTTTTTGTTATAACAATAGAAAGAATATTTTGCCACATCAACGAAAAAACGCCGTACTCTTGAACTTAAGTAAGGAAGTAAATTGCATTTCAACACTAACAAAATGAACTCTTAAATCCACTCTTGAAACTGAAAAGAATTCTTTAGAATTAAGAAAAAAAAAATCAATTTCAAAATAAGTTTAAAGTGACTAAGAAAAGACAATAATCAAATAAGAACACCAAGTTTTGCATACCAAAACGACTTTTAAAATACAAAATCATGATGACTATCATGAAAACATTTTGGAACAATGAAACAAAATGGTTTATTTAAAAAAGTCAAAAAAGAAGCTCAACTCTTTTTGTTATATTCTTTAAATTTGTTGCTTTATTTAACTCCTAACTTAAAGTATATTATTTTGATGTCTTGAAGTTTAATATAAAATTTCTGTTGAAATTTAGCTTTCAAATGGTTTTACCGCAAAAGAACAGAACGGCTGAGAAAAGCCACAAATTTGGCATGCTGTACCAAACCGACTGCAAGAATTTATATTTAACAAAAATAAGAAAACAAAAGAAGTCCATGAGCAAAATAAAATTAATTTTTTTTCTGCTAAATATATAACAAGCTAAATGAAACAAAAACCAAACATAAAAATCGTTAAGATCTTTAACAATCTACTACTCAAGAAAACAACACAGCCATCTAAGCTGCATTAAAAGAGACCATAAAAAAACTGTTTAAACCCAAATAAAAATCCTTAAAATTTGTTTGAAGAAGCTTGTGCTGCAAAAAGAAATTGTCTGTGCTGTCAATCAAATGTTCAGATATTTGTTTCCAAATCATTGAATTAATGAATGCTCTTTTGCTTCAATGAGCGTACAAAGCAAAATAAAATATTCTCGTTTAACAAAACAGAGAATCTCGAGGATATGTGTACTTAAAAAAAAAGTATATCCTGTATCATTCAATACCTTTTTAATATGTATCTGTTTCAGGGTTTTGATTTCGTAGAGTTAAATTTTATTCCAATACATTTGAAAAAATTTCAGTGAAAGTTTTATTATAAAAAATTAATATTAATTTTGAAATTTTTTTATGTTAAGATTCATTAGCACCATCTCCTACACCTACCTGCATCTGAACTGGTTGCCTGAATTGTGCCCACAACACTGCCACGCCCAACATCCTCTTTAACGTAAAAATTATAACGCAATTTTTCAAATATTGGTGGTCGCTGTGTGGCATCAATTATATTCGCATATACTAAAGCATCCTTTAGTGTTCGTAAGCCGCCACCATCACTTGCTGACACATTTAGTATATGTAAGGACTGCGAACGTGTCGATAGCATATTTGGGCGATTTAAGAAAATTTCACCGGTCGTACGTTCTATACGAAATAAGCCAGCATCATTGCCACCAACAATACGATAAGTGATGGTACCAAAACGTCCAGAATCAGGATCTGTGGCTGCTACTGTAACAATCGGTAAGTTCGAAGCCGTTGTAGAGGCAGATTCACGCAACGAAATATTGTAGTGATGAGGATAAAAGATGGGTCGATTGTCGTTAATATCGGTTAGTTGAATTTTTATCACGGCTGTAGTACTAAGGCCACCTGGTAATAGAAGAGAAATAAAATTGGCGATTAAAAAGAATGTAATTTAAATTGATTTTTTTTTTCAAAATAAATAAATAATAAAATCAAAGTATTTTATTTTTAACATTGTTCAACATTTTTGTTTTAAGCCAAGCTTTTTTACGAATATATTTTTCTAAAAACTTATTTTTCTTGATATACTCACGTTAAAAAAATGTAAAAACATTATTGATGGTTATGTGGCAACCAGTGTTCGAAAAAAAACTCTAAAGTACGCAACGTTTATATACTGTACTGATCGTCATATACAAAGAACGCAAACACATTCACTACAACAAGAACAAAGCACTTCGTTTCTCTTTAAGTGTTTACGAACATCTACACAAACTCTAACAAAACGTACTGAACAAAGTTCACAAACACTATTTTTTAGTGTTTGTGTACAAAGTACGCTAAAATAATCAGTACAAAACGAAAAAATTGCGTTTTAGTGAACTTTTTTGCGTACACTAACATTTTTTTAGTGTACGCGAGGTTTTTTATTTATTGTTGTAATAATAGAAATATTTCGCCTATTATGAATAATAACAAATGTCGTTTAGTGAAATGCAAATAAATGTCCTATATATTCTAAAAATTAATTTTTTTTATTTGTAGTATTTTTAAATAAAGATTAAAAAAAGAGACATTTAGGAAATCAATTTCAATTTTTTATGATGAGTACCTGTTGAAATTTTGACTATCCTTTTACAATAAAAAAAAATTCACAACATTTTCTTTCAAGTGTTGAAATTTTACATTTATTCTCAGGTAGTTTTTTTAAAGACATGCAAAAATCTAGCTGGGTCATTTTGAACACTTTAAGTAGGTATGATAAAATTTTTCAAAAATACTACAAATAGAAAAATAATAATTTTTGGAATATATAGAACATTTATTTGCATTTCACTAAACGACATTTATTATTATTATTCATAATAGGCGAAATATTTCTATTATTACAAACAACAACAAATTAAAAATCTCGCGTACACTAAAAAAATGTTAGTGTACGCAAAAAAGTTCACTAAAATCCAATTTTTTCGTTTTGTACTGATCATTTTAGCGTACTTTGTACACAAACACTAAAAAATAGTGTTTGTGAACTTTGTTCAGTACGTTTTGTTAGAGTTTGCGTTCTTCTTTTTGTAGACGTTGTGTACGTAATGGGTACACATACAAGTTCACAAACACTAAAATGGAATTTTAAAGTATTTTATCAGTGCCGTACGCTATGGTTTGTGTACAGTTTTTTTCGAACACTGGTGGCAACTATAGACAAATTTAGTTTACAAAGGGATTATTTCGCATAAATAAAAACCAGTCGTCGATAACATTTAGAGTTTCGGCTCCATATTATATTTTAGAATAGGAGTCCTATTACCTTTTTATATCTTCAGATGCATATAGACCGACAATATATAAAGCTTTTGAAAAAATTAGTCTCTTTGGTAGTAGTAAAAGAAAAAAAAACTACTAACAAATTTGAAAATCTATTAAAATAATCAAATTTTATCTTGGAGTACTATATTTATATAAATAATCAAAATTTTTTAAAATTCGTAACATAAAATCACAATAAATCAAAACTTGTGCAAAGTTAATAAATCTAAGACTTACCCTAAAAGATGAAAACAAAACTAATTATTATTATTTTTTTTAATTTACCAGAAGATCAAATACTCAACTTAACAACAATTTTTAATGTTGTGTGTTAGAATACTGGATTGTATTTTAAATACTCAAATGTGTTGCGTGTAAGCAGAAAAAAAAATGAATCAGTTAAAAAATATTGAGTCTTGGTTGATATGTCTGTTTTGTAAACCCAGAAATAGGATCTTGAGTTCAACTCCCGACAAAAGCCATGGTAGAAAAGTAAATATTTGCTCAGTAGTTGCAAAATTTTAGTTGTTTTAAAAAAATTTATAAATGACGAACAGTACTTTATACCTTCTATAGGTTCGTTAAGATTAAGACAATTAGATTAGACGATGGTAGATGGTTGGTATTATTGTCTGCATAAAGAACAGCAGCTGACATGATTAAGACACTTGTGGTAAAACAAAAAAGTGGTCCCATGCAGCAGCAGTTCGAGAGGAAAAATAAAAGTGTGGCGGTAATAAATGAGTTGGTACAATAGCCTGGTTGCTTAAGAATATGAATTTTATTCTACCTGAAGGCATAGAATGTTTTGGCTTTACATGTAAATTAAGAATGCATGTCTCAGAGTAAAGAAACACACACAAAAAGAAGAAATGAAAAAAATAAAAAAAAATGCCATGAAAGTGGCTTAAACTTGGAATGAAGTCTAAAAAGTGCTTACGCATTCTGAAAGAGGAACATTAGACAAACATAGTGTAAAAGTTTGAAAAGAGATCTATGAAATAGTTGTAAAGAAATCTCCGTGTATGTTAAAAAGTCACCATAAAACTGATTTCCTTAAAAATGACTTTTAAAAATGATTACTCAGGCTAAACTAAGAACATTACACAAAAAGTAAAATAGTCGGGACAAAAAACTATGCAGTTCTCAAAAAAAAAATCAAAAGAAAAACCTAAACATGTGAACATTTTTTAGGGTCTTTCTGGTTAAACTTGCATTTATCCTTTGTCCATTCTATACCTTTGCTCCAAGCACAGAGTATAATATTTTAAGAATTATAAAACAGTGCCACCTATTAGCTTTAATACATATAAAGTTTGTGATTAAAGTTTCATAAATATAAAACATTTAATTAAAATTTTTATCACTTTTATACAAAAACATGTACATTTCTTACGTTAATTTTTCCTTGTGCTACCCAGTTGATCTAATTTTAAAAATCAGTTTTATGTACGTTTAGTTTATTGTAGTGAGTATTAAACATTTGGAGAAGCAAGCAAGTCTTCATTATTTAAATGAATAATAATAATTTATTTATTTACTCACCTCTATCAGTGGCTATAACTGGAAATTCATAGATTTGTTTCTTTTCATGATCCAAATCATCCGTAATGCATATTTCTCCAGTAGCTGAACGTACTTCAAACTCCTTAAATGGCCTTAAGCCTACAGCACCCATGGTGTAATTAACCATGGCATTAACACCACAATCTGGGTCGTTGGCTAACACCTGAAATTTAAAAGAAAATACAATGAAAAAATTTGTTTAGGAAATATTTAAATAAAAAGCTTTTTATGGATTTCTCTAGGGTTTTTAACAAAACATTTATTTATATTATGAAAATTAACATTTAACTTTAGTAAATATGTGTGTCTAAAGTAATTGTATGTTTGTTGAAATTCTATGTTGAACTATTCTTTTTTTTTTTTTTTTTGTCTAAAATATTATAAAGAAAAACTTAATTTTTTTAAATGTCAGAAAAAAAATTTTATGTGAGTTTGATTTAAGATTTTCTCGTTTATGATTAAATTTTGTAACATTTTGGCTGACCACGTATTAGCAATTTTATTTTATTTTTTTTTTCAATTAAAATTCTTTATTAAAAAAAATTAGTTGTATGTATCTGTAGAGTACATGTTGGCCTAAAAATATTGTTATGTAAAAAATATATATTTATATTTGTATTTATATTTATATTTATATTTACTTGAAGTTTTTGTTGTTATTTTGTTTTTGCAAGATTAAAATCGTAAAAATGCTGGTATTTATGTTAAATGCAAAATTTAAGTTTAAATAAAGCCATTTAAAATTTATTTAAAATAAATATAAATTTAATAACATGTTCTAACATTTTATTATTAAAAGTTTACTTAATAATTTTTTTTTCATAAGTACGTTTTTACTGTTGTGTTTATAAAAAAAAAAAGTTTTTGTTTTAACATTTCAGATCATAACTAAACATATTTTAGACAAGCTGTAATTTTAAATAATTATAGGATTTGATTAAAAAAAACCAAACTGAATTGAAAACAAGTAAAAATGATATATTCGGCTTTGCTGAATCTAATATACCCTTCATTAAAAAATATATATATCGAAGTGGCAGAGAATAAAAAAATAAGAAAAATATTAAGTACTTTATATAATTTTACATTAAAATGTGACTGGCTCTTTATGGGTTAAGCATTTGAAAAAGATTTTATCATTTCCAGAAAGACCTCTTCCAAAAAAACATATGATGCACAATTGCTATTTTCCATGAAAATTTCAGAGGTGCAATTGATATAAATTTCATTTTTTTTCCTTCGATTAGAGCTACTTCACCAAACTAGAGGCAGGTCTGCTGTCTTGCCCGCAGCCTTAAACGACAAGGACCTATCTTGCTGATTTAAAACTATGTCTAATAGGTTGGCGTATTTAAATTTTCTCTAGCTCATCTAGTGCCTTAGGACATCGCTAAATATACTTCGCTACGCATAAGGAATCAGAACATATAAATAATATGGGGTTTGAAGTGAATATTGCAGAAATCAAAAATGGAATGACAAGCTCAGATATACACTTTTTCCACCTGTGGTGAAGGGTATAAAATGAATATCTAAAAAAATAAACTTGTCAACTAGTGCTTATTTCGTGAATGGTAACACTTAGCTCATTTCTGATTTGACAGATAATTAGCTTTATCCTTCCACTGAACGAGTATGGTTGTGTATACGCTTGAACAACGCTAAGAAATATTGCGACATTACTTTAAAAATCATAGTAATGTTGCGGAATATTTGCGAAAATTGCGTTAGGATTTTGGAAAAAGAGAAGCACCGTCAGCTCCGTATGTTCGTTATCTTGTGAAAAAATTTAAAGAAAGTAGCATCCTCATCGATAAACCAAAGCGTGAGAAGCCAAAAACAGCGCGTACACCCGAGAATATTACTTCTGTGGCAGAAACTGTGCGTGAAGTGCCATCAACATCAATTAACTGTCGTTCTCAACAATTCAACACTTTGGAGACATCATTGAGACGAATTTTTTATAAAGATCTTGGTATGATGCCATATAAAGTCTAACTGATTCAGGAGTTGAAGCCAACTGACAATCTAATCCATTTTCGCTTCGCCAAGTGGGCCTGCGATCGACATCGGCATCTTCTGCAGCCGATTTTTCCAAACAGGTAAGTAAACAAGCAAGCATTTGGGGCACCGAAAATCCTCACGCATACATAGAAAAGCCGGTGCACCCAAAACCAACCACTGTTTTGTGCGGATTTTGGTTCAGAGGCAAAGAGTGGCCGTTAGAGTCAATGGCGATCGTTATCGGGCCATGTTGAACGAATTTTTGTTCACAATTTTGAAGAGGAGGATATTGGCAACATTTGGTCTCAACAGGACGGTGCTACTTGCCACACAGCCGAAGCTACACTCGATATTATGCGCCCTCTTTTCGAAGATCGAATTAGCAGTCGCAGTGCTGATATCATTTGACCACCTTGGAGCTGCGATTTGACACCTTTGGACTATTATTTACGGAGTGCCGTCAAAAATAAGTGTTACGGCGACAAGCCAGAGACAATTGATGCTTTAAAGGACAATATTCGTGAAGTCATTGGTGAAATACAGCTGCACACAATCGATAATGAGCTTAAAAATTGGACCGTAGGCTACTGCATGGCCAGCTCAGGTAGCTATTTGAATGAAATTATTTTCCATTACTAACCGGAAGGATTGTACTTTCGAATCAAAAATGAAATTTGTGAAAATATTCAATAGTTTTTTTAAAGCATTAAAAAAAAAAAGAATTTATTTGGCGGACCCTTTATATTGACAATACGAAATCCATACACATCCTAAAGATTTTTTTTCGTGGTTTTGTTATTTAGTAAAATTTTATTTTTATTTTTTTCACAATTTTTTCTTCACATCACAGTAGATGCTATTCGAGTGTCACACTGATTGTTGTGAAGGAAGTATAGATGCGCGGTGCCTGGTAAGGAATTATTAATATATAAAATTTATTTTAAATTATTAGTAGAACTATTTTAGTAATATAACCAAACGAAATATTTAAGTTCGGCTTAAGTGCACATATATCTTCTAAATATATTAACAAAGAAAAATTTTTGGATTTATATTTTTCTGTCGGTTATAATATATATACAATGTTTCTGCAGAACTTTAAAAACGTACTAATTTTTAGTAGGGGAAGTAAACCTAATAAAAAATATATATGGTCTAAAAAGAAGAATTTATTAAACTACTTTTTCATTGATTTTTTAGTGGAATATTTGAATCTCATCTGAATTTGTATATATGTAACCAACCCAACCTTCCCCCTTTTCACGCAGCTGTTGCCGCTGAGCATGATTGCCTTTTATTTAAATTGCAATTGTAATTATTTTGTCTTATGTTTATTTACTTGCTAATTTTTTTTATTTCAAACTGCAAGCGACTGAGTTAAGGTAACAAACTTTAGATTACTTTGAAATGCTGAGCTTTTAAATTGGTAAGAATTTTTTTTATTATTCGTTAGTCCTTTCTTTATTAAAATTTTTCTGCGGAAATACAACCGCCTCAAAATTTGCAAAGAAAATTAGTTTTTGATAAATCTTCGCTAAAAAAAAATTTCAAATAAGTTAAAATACAAATAGGATATTTATGCTTTAAGTAATCAAATGTATATATCATTAAAATTTGTAATCTGCTGAAAACAGATTCCTATTCAAGTGATTTGTACTGTATGTGTTACTGCTTTCATTTTTTGTCTTTCTTTAATTTTCATGAATTGTTACTAAGCATTTGCAAACTGATATTTTCATTTAAAATTCCAAACACATAAAATGAAGGGGTTGGGATTTATTTTTGAATACGTATAAAACGAATGGCAGCTTAATTTAGTAGTTTTTTATATTCAATTCTGATTACAAATGAAGTTGTCAAAATATTTAACAGGCTAAATTATTGTGCATACACGAACAGCAACAGACAGCACTTTTGAATGCAAAAAAAGTTGGGGCAAGATAATTTTGTTGTTTATAGAAATAATATATTTTTTTTGCAATTTACCATAATCACAAAAAGTTTAAGTCTTATAGGCAAATGTAGTCAAAATGTAGAGTTTAGTAGAAATACTTAAAGAAGGTGGAATTAAAAATATCATATTTTTTGAAACAGTAGGAAAATGGATTCTTGCCTTCTATCCTAACAGATGTAATTATTGAATAAATCCTGGACTGCATGCTTAAAAAAATAAGTCAAAGATAGAGGGTAAGTGAATACCAGTAAATATATATTCTTTGCACTTTGACTAACAACGTCATTATAAAATAAATAGATCTCTTTGTTAAACCCAATAACAAAAATTTAAACTACGTAGAGTTGGGAACAAAAAATCAACTGATGAATCAAGCACGGGTACGGGTATAAAATTTCAGAAAATTTTTTATTCACACACTGTGCATGGCACACGATTGTAATAAAAAGAGACCAATAAATGTTTTTTTGTAACATAAAACAAGAAAAAAATAAAAATAATAAAATAACTCATTTTCTCATCGGATAAACATCTTAAACTGAAAAGTCGGTTTTTATAAAAATATTTTTTTTATTTTACTTGATTTTAATCGTTTTTAAATATTTAAGATTATTTTTTTTCTTTTTTCTAACAGTTAAGTCAGCTTGAAATCTTTTTTAATCCCCTGCCGTTTCTTCACTCATGACATGGATGATTTATCATCCATCAAAATACTCATACACAAATACATACAAAGTTATTGTTTATATACGTTGTGATTGACATGTAACATTTTACACAAAACAAACTCAACAACATAAGTCATTATACAACAAACATGTGTCAAAAGATGTATCATAATGTTGCAACAATATACTCCATCATCGAAAACATACATGCTGGTGGTATGAGCAATCAATCGAAAACAATTTTATATTCAACAAAAGTAAATATGCGTTCATGAAATTACTTTTTTGTAAGTAATATATTTTGGAAAAATATGAGAAAAACGTATCTTAAAAAATGGTACCTCCCTTTTACGAAAATAACGTTTTAATATTTTTTCTTTTGTTTTCTTTCCAGTTCATGTCTGTTTTGAACAAATTTTCTGCACAGATAGTTCTTTCAAACAGCCTTTAAAATGTTTGGGAAATAAGTTTATTAAAAAAAGTTTTTTACAGGGTGCGTAAACTAAATTTTTCCTTAAACAAAATTTTATTATTTATTAAGGAATTATTTTTTAAAAAAAGTACTTTTAAATAGTGTATTTTTTTTTTCTAAAAGTACTTCTTTTTGTAAAGTACTCAATAAGAAAATTGTTTTAAGGTAAAATTGCATGGATCATTTTACACATTAAAGTACTTTTATAACATTTTAAGGAAAGAAACGATTAAGAAAAGTACTTATAAAAATTCTTTTGTAAAATAAAAAATTTATATTAGAAATTATTACATTAGAATTCTTTATTACCTTAGTAGGCTATTAAAAAAAAGTACCTTTTCAAAATAATACTTTAAACACAAAACATTTTTTCAAAGTTTCCACTAATAAAAATTCCTGTTAAATTAATAACTTTTTAAGAACAAGTTATTTCTTAAAAATAAAAATGCAAATGATGTTTTAATGTCAGTGGGTTTTGAAAAAATTACCTTTTTATAAAAAAGATTTAAAGAAAGGTGCCTTTAGAAACAGGACCCTCTTAAACTAATATGTTTTAAACAAGGACTTGCTTAAAGCCACTTTTAAATATAACTTCTTCGTAAAATGTTCTGATTCAGTAAGTAATCGTCCTTTTGAACAAAGGCTTTTAAAACTTCTTTGAAAAAAAAAACGACCTAGAAAGTTCTCCAAAAGAATCAATTGATACAGTTCTATCTAATGTTTTCTTCTACACAAAAAAAATCAATGAGCAGATATATACATTATTGACAGTCTAACCTTTAATTCCAAACCTGGTTAGAAAGCACGTTGCTAATGTAAAACCAACACCCTTTTTTTAAAACCTAATTTTGTCGGTCAAAGTCAAATATGCAGTTAAATTACAACCTTTTAACGGAAATCAAAATCATTATGCCAACAAAGAAAAATAAAAACATTTAAAAGCTGTCAAGATATTTCAAATTAAAATATCTGCTAAAATTCAAATAAAAAATCCATAACAAATGTCCTCCTCAAAACTCATTTGTGCTGTATTTTTCAACATAGCAAATGAATCCATTTGGCCAATTGAAACAACAACAACAACATTCTTAAATAAAACTATAACAAATAGTGGGCGTCCGTTCAAAATTTAAAAACATTATTTTCAACAAATTTTTTCTTAATTCAACTTCTTTTATTTTAAATTTGAGCAAAAAAAAAAGGAAAACAAAACAGATTTTAAATTTTAAACAAACAAACACAAAATCAACATTTAACAAAAAACAGACAGCAATTTAAATGTTGTTGACAGATAATGTGGCCAACAGAGACAAAACGTATGTGTGTGTGTTCGTTTGTTAGTATCATGGGTATCGCAGTGGTTGGTGTTTTGCTGGCTGGTGACGAAGATAAAATTTTTGCACATTTTCAAATAAACAACAGCAACAAAAACACAAACATCAACTAAATTTAAATTAAAATAAGAAGCTAAAACAACAACTAAAAGTTGAAGACAATAATGAAAAAAAAAATTAAACTTTATGTGTGTTAAGGTTTAAAACGTTTAAGTTTAATGAAAGTCTTTAAGCTCCTGCTGTTTTTCTGCTTTACTCCTTTCTTTTTTGTAAAATTTTTTTTCTGTTGTTAGTTAGTGTGATGCTTAACTGCTTGAATGCTTTAAATGTTTACGTTTGGCTGTTGTGAATGTAAATGCATCATGATCTTAGGTTACCACAAAAGGGTAATTAGCCCAAAATCATTTCTTTTGATATCGTTTGATTTGAGTGGGGTTTAGTTAAAAAAAAATAACAAAACAGCGATCAACAACAACCATTTTAAGAAATAATGAAATTAAAAAAGAAAGATTTGACAATTAAACAATTGTTGTTGATTTTTTTTAGTTTATTTTGCATTTTGTTTAGCTGGCAAAGGGAAGTTGCCAAAAATAAATTTGTTATAACATTTCTTCAAATTCTTTAATAAATTATTTAAACGAATACTAAAGAAGATTATTATCCAGAAAAAAGTACTTCGGTAATGTGCACCTTATCAAATATATTTTTAGAACGAGCCTTGCAAAGAGTACTTTAAAATTTTTCCTCATTAATTAAGCACTAGATCAATTATAAAAATAAAATATTGTTTTTATTTATTTTTTCTTGTTTTCAATATTTGCCACATGGTTGGCTGGCATTTTCGGAAAAAGAAAATATAACTTTATTGTCAAACAAACATTAATATATTTTTTAACAAAAAACTTAAAAAAAGTTTATTTAAAAAATACCTTACAAAAAGTACCTCTACAAAAGGATCTAAAAGAACAACTTTTTAATGAAAGGTCATTTTGTAGAGCTACCTTTTCAAAAAACAGACCTTTTAAAAATAAAATTTTTTTAAATTTACTTTAAAAAAGGTGCTAATAAAAGTAGCTTTTAAAAACGATCTTGCAAATAGAACCATGTAAACACACACGATGGTAAAAGGCCTGTTTAAAAAGGAAAATTTATTTACTGCAATCCAAAAAATTAATTTAATTAATCAGTTACAAAAAGTTGTTTTTAAGAATTTATAATTTATGATAAACGTATCAAAACAGTCTTTAAGAAAATGATTTAAAATCCAAAAAGTACTTTTTGAAAAAACAACTTTAATTTAAGTAATTAACGTTTTAAAAGCAACTAACAATTTCTGTTTTAAAAAATTAGTTAGAAAAATACAGCCTTTTAAATAAATGAAATACATTTTAAAAGAGTACTTTTTGAACAGAACTTTTCAAAAAAGTACTTTTCAAAAAAGTACCTATTTAAAAATTAATTTTTAAAAGATTATCTTTGAAAACCATCTTTACACAAAATGCATTAAATAATTATGAAATTGTACTTCGCATACGTTCTCCCTGAAAAAGTAAAATATTTTAATTGATTGAATTTTAAATGTTATTGATGTTAGTCGTATACAACAGTTTTAAATTAAAATAATTAGATTTGACAACTCAAAAATAAAACAAAGTCTATTACCAATATAAAAATAAAAAGAAAAAAAAAAACAACAACTATGGAATGTCAGTTAAAGCACAAAGAAAAAGTTTTTCGTTGTTGAGGTAACACACAAACCAAATAAAAGTACACTTTTGAAAAACAGATTTTCTTATCTGTGAGAAGTTTTAAAGAACATTAACACTTGTCTATAAATGTTTTAAATAATACCAACGTTTATCTGCTACCACGCAGCTTAACATCATTAATAATTAAGAAAAGTTTTTTATAAAGTAAATTTTATTAATGATTAACACCTTTATGCTTTTTAATAAAAGAAAACAAAAATCTTTCTACGTGGGTTTCTGCTTTTTCTGCTCTTATAAAGAAAAACAAGACACAGTTGAAATATTTCTTTTTTGCTTCACTCTTTTGCCATTGTTAATAAAATTATTACACCTTTTTTATATGGCAACATCAAACGCAATAACTGCTGCAACTGCAATAAATGCTTTGCATTTCAATGTATGTTTGTGTAAGTGTGCTTTTTATATGTCTCCTTTTCTCTGTTTGCCAGCATGGCAAATTAATCGTATTTAAAATGGCCGTTTCTTTTGGCGTTTTCTTATCAAACAAAACCGTTTGTGATAAAGTTTGACGTGTTGGTTGTTTAATATTGAGAAATGTTTGTTCATTTTTTCAGTTATTAAAGAGCCAAGTCTTCCTGTCATAATGAAGGCAATAAAAATTAAGAAAAAAATAACCTTAAACTATTTATGATGTAGTTTTTATTATTCACCAGAAAGCGATTTTAAAAACTTTCAAATAAGTTTTACTTAAAACGGGTCAAGAGAAAAACTGCTCATTAAGTTTGCGTATAAAATTTAAACTTGTAAAGCTTTATTAGTTTCCGGCAGGTATATCAAATATTTATATCTTTTGTTAAAACGTAAGCCTCTTTTAGATTCGATATCGTAAAAAATACGCTTGTATCATATTATGTTATACAAATATTTATTACTTTCTAATTTCATATCTACTGCCTTTTCTTGAAGACTTCTTGATTAGAGTGCCTTGGAAGTTTTAAATAGCCCATGTTAAGCATTTATTTAAACATCATTGTCATTATCAGGTCTAATTTCTTGTGTTCTTCAAGTACAGCTTTTCTTAGAATTGCCCTTTTTGTGTACTTAAGACACGTAAAAGTATATTTTATAGGTAAAAATCGGTTTTAAATTTAAAATCACCTGAAGTTGTTTTTAAATGACTTAGTACCGACTCTATTAGGATTTAATTTTAATTTTATGTGTTGAAATTAATTTATTTAACAACATTTACATCAATGTACATGAATTTAATTAATTTTTGTATTTTTTAAAATAAAAAATTTACTTTTTTATAACTAATTTTTATTTGTATAAAAAAACTCTAGCAGCTAATGAGAGGTGGATGGTCTATTTAACTGAATTTTGTTACAAATTATGGGCAAACATTTTCTTCATTTCAAAATATACCTTATTTTTTTTACTATTGTTTAAAAAAAGTTAATAGCAAGTTTTAAAATTTAAGTTCTTTCTAAAACAAATCGATTATAGGCCAATATATTTTTTGTTTAAAAAAGAGTCACATAACTCATAAATTGGAAGAAATTATCCGATTCTTTTTTGGTAATTTTTCCTATTCCAAATTAGAGCAATTTTTCATTTTTAAAAATATGTGCCGTTTCTTAAAAGTTTTGAGGCTATTGAGGTTTTTTTAATTAGGCGGCATATCATAGGGTTTAAGGACATAAAGCCCATGGATGTTATGTTGCTTTAGAAAACATCATAGTGTGCATGGGCATTGTGTCATTTTTTGTATGGACATAGTGTCATTTCTGAAAATGTCATAGTGTCGGCAATTAAAACAACACTGGCTTCGCTTACCAAAGATTTTTTCTGCAAGACATCTTTTAAAAACATTGCATCTTTCTTACATAGAATACCATAAAATATACCTATAATATCCATAGACGTTATGACTCTACGTTGATGGACATTATGTCGCATCATATTGTCATATGTCACCTTTTACTTAGAGCCAACTTGAATAATTAAAAGTGACCAAGAAAAATTTAATTATTGTTGAAACATAAAATTTTGTACAAACTATCAGAATACGAGTATCATTCTCAATATTTCTACTTGTTTTCTAAACATAAGTATCAAAAACTACAAAATTTAAAGATAAAGTCAATATAAATTGTAGGCACAATATTGCAAAAATATATGATTAAGTTTTTATTATTGATTGTTATCTTCTGCAAAACTTTTTTTAACGCAATAAAACAAACAAACAAAACAATTAAAACGAGGCTTAATCTTGATCGCAGAAATTGTGATGTTTGGAGTTGAACTTAACTTCATTTTCTTATGATCGAGATGCTAAAGAATCTACGACGTTTAACTTTAGGCATTGACAGTTGCTGATTGTCGGTATTGCCTTATTTCAGCTAATGATGAGGAGGAAAGTTCGCAGGGTATATTCAAATGATTAAAACTGAATTAAATATGTCTTTATACCGTGCGATTTAACACTTTAATAATTTTTTCAAGTATTTAAAAACAGATACCTATCTACCCAATCATTAAATTAAATGTTACATAATTAAAACATATACCCAATGATGAATTTATTATCAAACCTTTTTTTAATTTCTGTTGCTACAAAATCTGCTTACGAAAAGCTATGTTTCTACTAGAATGACTTGACTTAAAATCTTTTTTATTTGGCAATTTTCATCATGGCCTACAAAAAAATCTTGGGATATTTTTATTAAAAAAGGAGGCAAGATTTTCTTAAAAAAATTAAACTAAGTTTATATATAAATAATTTAAAATAGCTACAATACGCTTGATTAAAAGGAAAATGCTCACAAAGCTTTTAAATAAATCACTAACAGCCTTCAATCATTGCTTTACAAAATGGACAAAAAACATCTGCTTATTTTTTTAATTTAAATTATTTTCAAGACAAAAGAGTAAAAGAAAAGAAAAAAGAACCAACAACATCCATTCATTTGCTTTCATGCCACAATTTAAGTTTTTGTTGTTAATCTCAGTTATGTACCATATAATCGTGTATCTAATCATGTTTTCTTGTTTGTAAGATTAGTTTTGATTTTCATTTTTTTAAGAAAGCTAGAAAGAAAAACACAAACTCACAGACTAGTCACACACAGACACACATATAAAATGCTTTTAAACTCTTAACATTTTTCTACATTTTTTGATTCTAGCAAAAAAATTGAAATAAAAAAATAGTTGAACATAAAAACATGTTAAACGCATTATTACCTTTTAGAAAAAATAAAAAAATATTGTTACTAACACACTAACAACAACAACAACAACAATGAAAGAAACTATACCTTACGACGACCCTAATGTTATTTTTGTGGTAACGCTTTTTTCTTTCTAGCATTTTTTTGTTTGTCTTTTGTTTCCTGCAACCATTTTCTAAGTGACCAACAGAAAATAAAAAAAAATAAAAAACAACTAAAACATCGCACTGATATGATGATTACAACACTCCCCACTTTCAATTGCAATCAGTTTTTAAGACAAAAAAAGAAAAGCCTTTCGTTGGCAGTTGAATAGAAAAGCAACAACTACAATAAAGTTCTTAAGATAAACAATTTTGTACAAGAAATATAAAGTAAAGTGTTTGAACACGAATTTTTACGTTCATCCATCATCACAACTAACAACAACAGCAAGAGCAATAGCAACAGCAAATGCATTAATAATAACAAATCGACATTACAACGTACATATACTACAAAGCTACAACAACAACCACAGAAAAAAAAAACTTAAATTATAGATTCTACTGTTTATTACAACATTTGAACAGGAATCATTTATAATAACTACAACGAGAAAAACCATCACAACAGCAACAAAAGTGAACAACGCATATTTTATTTTATTTCTTGGAGCTTTTGCAAAAACAAAACATTTTAGACTCTTTAACAAATATGCATCGTAGCTGCCAGAGAAAATTGGTAGACTAACTTGAATTAAAAAAAAAATGTTTATTCGTAAAAAATCAATTAAAAAATTATCATTTTTAATAAATTAGTACGAAAAATATAAAAAAATTTTTTAAACAAAATTTGCTCATTTGAAAATTTATGAGTTGTAGAGGGCATAAAATCGGATCCCGTAGTCAAAAAATAATTCTAAAACATTTTCACTATTTGTGTAATTTTTATGCAGGTGATTTATCGGTTGATTAAAAAAAAAAAGACAAAAAATTTAAGAGAAATTGTAGCCCTCCCTTTGGCCCTTAATTTAATCCGTAATTTTTGTTTCTCAATTTTTTTCGTTATTTTGTGATCAAACAAATTAGCTTTGACCGTTTTAAAAATAAAGCTTAAAATTTAATTACTGAATATGATATTATCTGCAGTTGAATATGATAGGACTTGGTGGCAAGAATTGTGCCATTTGACACGATTATATTTATTTTTATGGAAGTAACTTTACATAAAACAAAAAAATAATTTTGAATTTGGCTTCAGCTCTCATTTATTTGATATATAATTTGAAATATAAGAATATACAAGAATAAGAATTTGACATATAAAAATAAGAATCATCACCAGAGTTTTTCTTTTTCCCGGATTGAAATGTGTGAAAAAATTATTTAAACAGCAATCTCAAATAATAAATAAATATACAGTTTTTAGCATTTAAAAAACTATTCATATGTATAAATATTAAACCGTTTGTAGTGTTTAAAATTAATTTAATTAAATACATAAAAGTATTCCTAATTATTAAAAATATGGATTAATTTTTTATAAATAAATTTTTATGATATTAATATTTTTTTATAATAATAAATAATTTGCTTTAAATAATAAAAAAAAAATTCACTGATAAATGGGCAAAAAAAGACCTTCATACGAAATCTAAAATTTAAACTGAAGGACGCAAATTGTTTAAAATATTCATGAAATTATGAGAGATTAGCAGTGCCCACGACTTCGTCTGTGTGTCATGTCTAGTTTTCTTAAAATTCAAATTTAGAGAAATGTTTTTTTTAATATTTATTGTTAAGTTCTGTAAACAGTGTTAAAATATTTCCATCTACAAAAATTAAATGTTGTGACAATTGTTTCAGTACCATCGTACCGAAAAAAAACTGGGTACTTTCACATTTGTAGCTCCATTTTCTCTATAAATAAATAATAAGTATTCTATATTTGAACAAAGGTTTTAGGGGGCTTCCTTACAAAATTTTATTGAAATCCATTTAACAACAATTACGTGATGTGAACACAGATAGGCAGACAGACAAAAATTCCAAAAATTGCTGTTTTGTAATCCATATCGATTAGACTCTACAACAAAATTTTTTAAAATAAATAATGTACAAGAATGATCTTGTTACAATTTTATAATATTTTTGGATTTAAAACATTTAAAAAGATAATTTCATAGTTTAACAATTTATATGTTAAAATTATCACGAGATTTGGGATTTGAAACGGATGGACATTTATTATGTTTTTAACATTGATAATATGTTTTTCTTGCCTGGTGTTCTCCATCTTTACTAATCCCCGATTATCTGATAATTATTTTATTTCTCAATATTTTTCCGAAAAACGGCTTTAAAAATGACTTAATCTTTAGTACAATTAAACCATTTAGTCGTGCGGACAAAGCGGAGTTTAATATTTTTTTCTACCAGGATCATATTATATTGTAATAAATTAATACTTTAAAAATAATTATTGTTATAAATCAATGCACACAAGCCATAACAATGCCATTCCGTTTGAAATGTCTACAATATCCATTTCCGACCCAATAAAGTCCGTCGATATTAGTGTTGAAATCAACTAATTCTTCTATGTCATTTGGAACAAAGTAACTCCGATCAAAAAAAAAAAAAAAAAAACTAAATATATGCGACGATAGAGAATTAAAAAAAAAATTAAGTGAAAATATGGTGCTCGTCCATATTTTAGGAGTTATGGACCTCTGAACTTTTCAGAAAAGTATGATTGTGAACCATATTTTGTAAGACGGTAATGTGGGTTTCAATTATATGATTTTGAAGTAATCTTTCAGAAAACACTAAAATTAAAAAAAAAAAAAATACTTAACCCATTAAAAGCCGATGACATTTTTATGTAAAATTATATATTAATTAATTAATTAATCAATTAATTTTTTTCTTATTTTTAACTCTCCGTCATCCCCATGTTTGTTCTTCATTGGAGTTACTTTACTAAACTAGATTTCCAGATTCGGCATATCCGAATATAGCACTCTTACGTGCAATTCTTAAAATTTCCTTACAAAGATCAATCTGATAGAAAAAGAAAAGGAGTAACATAAAAGCAACAACTTTTGTCATGTATATTATATTATAACCGATTCAAACACGTTAACTTTTCTTCGAATTTTAGTGACAAAGTAAGGACTGTAAAAACCATTTATTACTCAACACAAAAATCAGACCTTCGGCAAGAAAACATGACGCGTGTGAAATGCATTGTATAAAGACTTCACACACACATAATTCAAACGCAAATAAAATTTTCATATTTCAACTATTTGAAGTTAAATTGCACACAAAAAAATGCAGCCAATTTTATTTTAATACTAAATTTTCCATTTCTAGTCCTAATACTCTTTTTTAAATTTTAAAATAAACAAACGTTTTTTAAAGGTTTATTGAATATTTGTTGGTCGCTTTTACTTAACCAACTTGTTACTTGTAAAACTACAAAAACAATAAAAAACGATAGTTATGTTTTTCTATTATTTTTGTAACATGTTATTGGGAGTTCATTGAACGCATGACTTCACTTTTCCATACGAGAAAAATTTCAAAGGAGAGAATAAATGCCAACAAGAGAAAACTAAAAAAGAGAGCAAATAATAGCAATAATGTCCCAAAAAATTGGCAAACATTTTATAAATATTTAAGGAGTTTTGCTTTTAAAGACCCGTATTTTGTTTTACTTTAGACAAAGGGGAACATGGGAAATTACTGCCTGCCGTTGCATTTATTATTGTTGTCTACATTTGTAGAAAATTCAAGCTTCTGCCTTGTGTGGTAAATTGTACGTCATTATAACCTAAAGAAAGACATGCATACATTTGTAGTACAGTGATGAAATTTTTGAGTTTTCCTTACACTTAGTTTTCTGAGAAGGAAAGTGTGTTTAAAGCTAGGATTACTAGCATTTTTCATAAAATATGCGTAAATGATATGATATCTAAAAGAACGTTAAAGGAATTAATTTTTTATTTTTTATTTTTAAATGTTTAATTTTTTTTAGTAATTTCAGGTTTTTTTGTGAAAAAATCATACTTAAAGCTAATAAATCTAATAATACTTCCATTCCAGAAAGTGTAAGTGAGCTAAGACTATCTCTTTCGAACTTTAAATATGTCTAGGTCACCTTAAGGTCAAGAATAATCAAATCACGTCAAAGTGTTTAAGGCGATTCGTCTTGCAATCCTTCCCTAATTTCATGTGTTTTTTGTGCGTTTTACATTTCGCTTCTTCTATCGCAAATTTTGATAGAAGGCGAAGTCGTTTTAAATTTTCATTTAAAATTCAATGCTAATGTTTTCACTGTCATGTAAAACTTTCTTAGTCATTAGCGATAAGCTTTAAAAAATTGGATCAAAACTCAACAAAAGTCCGTTGTTATTCTGTTGAGTATAAATTTTTTTGTTTTGGTATTTCGTTTCATTTTGTAAAACCTTCTTCTTCTTAGCCCTTTTAATCCATAAAATGACAAGAATTATGCCTAAAAGTTTATTGAAGCACGTGTTTTCAATAACATTTTTTTGAAAAAGTATTTCTAAATAAAAGAAAAATTGTGCAAAAAAAATCACCGCTGGAGGAAGTTTGATTCTCCTGCACGCATCCTTGAACGCCAGCGATGTCTTCATAAATCGCAAAATTTGTGTGCGACGCATTCAATTGATCTTACATCTTCTATAAAAACATCATTTTGAAACACTGGATTATAAAAATCTCTTATATCGCATTTAGTTAAAATAACGAGGAATAATCACTAATCCACTTAAATCGTTTTTGTTTATGTTCTGCGAAAGGGTGTTCAGTTTTGATATACTTTATTCAGTGATTCTTAATTGGTTTTAAGTCATAAGCGAGAAAAGAATTGGCAAGACCAATAAAAAATTGGGGTATGTTATTAATGTTCTGATTTCATTTTATTTCATGTATCGGCCAAAATATTCATTGTTGTTAAAACAGGAGAAATCTCCACAATATTTTAAATTAGTCACACAATGGTGTTCATTAAGCTAAGCAAAGAGGAAGGTGGAATACATAATTAGAATAAGCTCTTAGTCTTTTAATTATATAATGAATTTTACCGATAACTTATTAAGGAAGGTACTGTCATTAATGTCCGACAATAAAAATCTTATCTTCGATCTCACCTCTTATTGCCGAAACTGCTTTGTTTTCTGGACAATAAATTAATTTTTTTTTATAAAATTAAAAATTTTCAATTTTAAACCAATCAGTTCGTTATGATAAAAAAATTATTTAATTTACCCTCGTATGTGCCTACTTTTAACTACTGGCTTTTTATAAATGTGCAACATGCAAATATTGTAATATTTTTTGAAAAACCTATTGATTTATCAATAAGTTTTCCATGTTTTATTTACTATAGTTTTTCTTTTATATTTTTAGAGACTGTTGTACTTTTCTAGCCAAAACGTTTTACAATATTTTTCCAGTTTCTAGTTTTTTTTTGTTAATATTTTTTCTTGCCAAATATTTGTTAGTGCTGTTAAATTCACTGAATTTCATGTTTAAAGCTGTACAATATTTTATTTTCATTTTTTCTGTCCATGTTAAATGTCTATTGTATATGTTGTGTTTAGTACCAGTGTAGATAAACACACAAAATAAAAATGTTAAATTTTTTTCACTTTTTTTTCAATATATTACTAGCTACAAACTTATTTTCACATATAAGGACTTGAATATGAAGTTATAGTCGTTAGTTGAAGGTGTAAAGCAATACATATGTATCTATCGTTATGAAATATTTTACCAGTTTGGCAATAGAAAACAACAAAATACCAGCAAAAACATTTTGGTTGTCTTGTTAGAAGGCAACTAAAAATTATTGTTAGAGAAAGTGAAAATTTACAGTAAATAGCTACACATTGCTGGTTGGTGATGATTTAAAAATAAAGGAGATTTGAAGTACAGTGTGTAAACTTTTTACGTAAATATGAAAAAGTTCATTATTAAAAATAACAAATAATTTTATGTGAAACATAATAAAATTGCTAAATAACCTCTAAGTCAACATTATACAAGCTAAAAAAATAATTTGAAAATTACTTAAAATCGATTTGTGCATTTGGAGTTTTTCTCTAAACCTTTTGATAAAAAAAAATAATTTTGCTAAGAAGGTTTAGATTTTGTATGGATTTTATATGAATGTATTTATGAGACCTGTAGTCTTTTTTAATTATTGCAGCTAAATCTAAATCTCGATCGCGTAAAAGCTAAAAATAAATAATGGCAAAATGTGTTAAAGAATAACGCTTTTGTAGCTAAAAAACACCAAGTAGTTTTTGCGATGGACATTTAGCGATTTACAGAATAAAGCTGCTTATAATACTACAGTCAAATATAATTTTATAAAAATGCATTCGGCAAGTGACACAATTTAAAAGAACCAATCTAGCGGCCGGAAAGATATATATCTTCTACATTAGATAGAAAAAAATTTTAGTTAAGCCCAGACAGAAGTTTTCACACAATAAGCGCAATACATATACTTAAAAGAGAAAAATAAATTTAATTTTCGAAATAATACTATATAGAGTTTTGTAAGAAACAATTTTTATATAAAAAAATTAAAACACTAATAATGCATCAATCATATTGTAAATGCATTAAAACGATAAATGTATATTATGTTATATCATCATTGCAAATTATAAATATTTTGCGGGTAATGAACCATATTAAGTCAGGATTAAGTAAGTGTTTTCATTTCTATTTTATTTTCTCACACTATTATTTTCAGCCAATGTGTTAAAATTTGATAAAAGAGAAAAATCTTATTTAGATTTAAGTGAAATGTAAAGTATTTTCAAGTACGCTTTATCCATTCACAGCGTACTTTTAACCTGTTCGCTTATGATATTGTGTGCATAAGCATTTAATTGTTACAAACGACCAGTAATAATACCTTACATAAGCCCTCTTATATTTTCTAAAGGAATAGATAAAATATTTTATTTTTTTCCCGGAAAGTAGCTATCTCGTTGCGGCGTTATATGTAGATAATAGTGCTCTGTTTAAAAGCAGAAATCGACTAGTCGGCTAGCTTACCTAAGGTTGCGAAAGGCTTTTTTGCTGGCTGTTATTTTTTAATATTGATTTAAGTCTGTCTACGTTTTAAGTAAAATCGGTCCTTCGAAGAGCAGCTTATATTCAGGACTTCCTGTTTAGTGTCCAATATAAATGTGGACCCATAAAAGTAAGATTTTATATTTTTTATTATTCTAGAAATTACATGACGTGGAAAGTACATAAAACGAAGAATTTTTAAAATGTCTGTACAACCGCTTGTCTAATATAATTTTTGTCTAGTCAACAGGTAACTTTTTTCTAGAAAATGAATTCGACATCGCCATTGTAGTAGAATTAAATATTTTTTCATTCTTAATAAATTTAGAAATTAAAATATACGTTAACTTAGACCGAATTAGAAATTAGTCATTTGGTTAAAATACAAATAATTAAAAAACACCAAGTAAGTATCGATTTTTTATAAATGTCAGTCGAATTTTTATATGTAAAATTAGTTGGTTAAACAGATGATGTTTGCGACGTACTCAAATAATGCTGAGACACGTTTTGCTAGCATTTACTTTCCCTATTTTTTTTTTTTTTAAATTACAACAATTTGTTAATAAATTATCTTTTTTAATAAAGTTAGAAATTTAAATGTACGTAACCCAAAATTAAAATTATTCATTTCTTAGTTTTTATATTTTTTCATCTTGCAGTATCATCGGTTGTCACACAAAAAAAATTTATCTTTAATTATTTTTATTTCAAGATTGGCTTAATAAGCCCTCCATCGTTAATTGAAAAACCCATCACAGCTTTGGCTGAGTAATTTTTCCTGCATTCAGAAATGGACCCCAATTTCATTAAAGTAACTATCACTTAAAGTGCCAAGGTTCATTTTAAAATATTTTTTTTCTTTTTAATCTTCTACATGTCATGAGTACTTAGCGCAAGTAAGGAACAATGTATTTTTTAAAAATACATTATAAAAGTATTAAAATAACTACCACACAAGGAAGCAAGAATATAAAAAACAAAAAACAAAATAACAAAAAAGAAAATAAAACAACTCCTAAAATATCACTTTAAAAATGTAGGTGGACACAAACAGTGTATGCAACATATTTTCATTAATAAAATTTATTTCCAGAATGCTTAATACAACCAGACCATAAAACTCTAAGTAGACTTGTATTTAAACACATAAAATAATCATAATAAGTTTTGACAAACAGACATTCAGCGACAGTATCAGCAGCAGCAGCCTACAATAGCCAGTAGCTGTGTGACATTATTCCTTTAGGAATAAATTGCTAACATAAACATGACTTTTCTCTCATACAACAAGGAAAAAAAAGAAATAAATTAAATTTATTACTGAAATTCTCACTAACATGTGTTTTTCTTTCACTTACTTGCTGATTTTTTTTAGATATTATCTGAATATTTTTTTTTTTTGTTTTTGATAAAAAAATATTAACGCAAACTTTTACGGTTTTAAGGCAAACAAATTTTAAATCAACTTGATTGCTTTTGTCTCCATTTAATCAGACATGTTGTTAAAATGTTCTTTAAGTGTTGCAAAATGTTTTTTTTGTTATTGTTTTTTGTGTTGTAATATGCATTTTTGTGTAATTTATTACATTTTGCTGCTGGTAAGACGCAGTTGTAAACACATTATAGCTTTTTTATTCATACACATTTCATAATCACCGGCGTCAGGAGTGGTTGAGTGATTTTAATTATTGTTAATTGAAATTATGTGTTTTGAAATAATTTTGATTGAAGTTTGACTTTTGTGTGTCTAATTAATATATAAAAATTATTTAAGCTCAGGCAAAGTACCATAATAGATATTTAATCTTTTTAAGGGATTAAGAAACTTGTGGGTTATAGAAGCGATTTACATAAATTATTAATATTTTAATTTTTACAATACAACTTCAATTAGCTGCTTAAAGATTTTATTATTATTTACGTTATTAATGTCTGCTTCAAAAATGTTATGGTCTAACAACAAGCCAACAAACAAACATAACAACATAAAACAAATTGAAAAATGATTTGCTGCGCGGAAATTTCACTACTGCTTTTATACCACCATTAGATTTTATAAAAATTTTATTAAAAAACTGTAGACATGAAAAATATTGTTAATGCATATAAAACTAAATTTATTTATCAAGACTTCAAATAATTAAGAGTTTCATTCGCCTTGTGAAATATCTAAATAAGACAGTGCAGAAGGAATAAAAAGTAACACTGTTACTTGCTGCGTTTTGGAAAGTTGCGTCATTGGACTCTTTATTGCTTTAAAATTGTTCAACAAAACACCTCGAAAAATTTTTTTTAAGATTTTCTTCAACTTGGGTTTTATTACTTCTCAATTTTTCTTATAACTCTCTGATTGATTGTAAATTTTATTTAGCCAAAAGAGCTTTAGGGAAAATAATCTGCATTTTTGTTCCAATATTTTGTAAAATTTACTAACGTGCTACGCTGAAAGAAAAATCCGCCTAAACACAGTAAAATAGGATGAAATGTAGAATTGTAAGTAGTTATTTAAGTAAGTCATTTTTTTGGTTATTCCTAGTGATGTTGTACATAAAAAATCTATTCAAATCAGAGGAAGAATCATACGCTTTAATTTACTATTAGCATAAGAGTTTAAGCTATTTCATATCGTATTTTTCTTACGATGTCTCTTAAATAAAATTTAGTTACTTTAACAGCATTTTTTAAGTTTATTTACCATTTCTTAGGCAATTAACAGATTTATAAAACATTATTTTTAAAATATATTTGATGTAAATTTGAAAAAAAAATGTTTGCATTAATTGTGTACAGTTTTGAATCCACAAACATAATGCCTTTCTTAACATTATCTAAGAATTCGATTCAGTACACATAGATAAATAAAACCTTTTCACCTATTAACATTATCGTTTGTTTTCAGATAGAAATTTAATTAAATTTCCAATTTCTTAATTATTTATTAAAAAAAATGAATTAAATAAATAAATATGAATTATTAAAAAAAAAAATAATAATAATATTTTATCACTTTTGTGTTAGTTAACTTTGAACTATTATTACTTTGTTGTTGGATACTTAACGCCATTCTTTGCAGTTTATAACTATTATTCTACTTAAGAACAGTTAAAAAACTTCTCGATAAACAGGCGATGATAAATTTTCTGTGCCGCTTTAAGTAAATCATGTTTTTGTAAGGTTATATGGAAAGTGAGAAATGTTTTATGGACTCAAATATATAAAATATCACTTGATTTTAGCGTTCTGTGTCCACCATATGAAAGTTTAATATATAAAATATTGGAATTACAATATATTTTTTGAACCTTTTTGCATACCCCCGCACACATTTTTTTAAAATTCTGTGGGCATAAAATAATTTTCATTAAAAAAACTTTACTTTTAAAAAGAATATATTTATTTTAAAAAATTACGACAAACATTTTTCTCGTTGATTCCAATATTAACTTATTGCATACACTTTTGATATTATCCTCCAATAATATGCAGTTTGCGCAAAAAATCCGAAAACTACAAAAAATGTTTATGTTTTGACTTTTAAAGTTTTGTTATTCTTAAGAGAGCGAGATATTTATAAAACGACTCTGATAGTTTTGATTTAGAATAATTAATAAAAATACAATTTTCATGAACCTGTCTATTATAATATAATTTTATCCACATGTTGAATTAATAAAAAAAATAATTAACATTTTTTAAAGCTTTAACTTTTTTCAGTGCTGTAACTTTAAATTCTTGTTTAATACCAAACAACCATCTTGCATATTTGGGTGAGATATTTTGTGCATATTCATTCCTGTTTTTATATAAGAGATGGGTTTCACATTTGTCCGACTTCCCCTAATTTTCTAAAACAAATGCGTATTTTTATGGTATTATGCAGTTAAAAAATTCGTAGCTTTTTCTTTAATAACTTCAACAGACTTTAGTCCCCCTGAAATGACGAAATCTGACACTGTGCGTTGCTAAATAACTCTTTTCGTTTAATTAATTGAGTAACACATATTTTTAGTTAAAAATGATACATTTTTCATGAATATATAATGGAATATTTATTTTCGTAGAAATCAAGCACAGTTAACGCAAAAAAAAAAAATGTATAAATTTCGATAGAATAACGAAGATTTTTCAAAATAAAATTTTTTAAATTTATATTAGATACAGGACTGTATTTGCTTTAACTGAAGATATTTATAAAAATCAAGTTAAAGCAGGAAGCAGCTATAAGGTTTTAAAGAAGTTATGTAGCTTTTAGGTATAAATTAGCATTAGTGGAAAAATGAATTTCCATTTCACTTCACAATGTTTAACAGGCACTCATTAGAAAGCACCATTTGAATTGTCCGCATTTTTGTTGATTTTCAATTAGTAACTTTTGTAAATAATAAACGATTTTGGAATCGGAAAATAAAAAAGAAATAAGATAATTGGCCGCCTTCTTTAATGTGATATAGTGGGCCTTTCGTGAAACTGCACAGAAAAAAATTTAGGCTGTCAAAACCACACAGGGAGACAAGAAAGTTGTATAGAGCAGTTGTACATAAGATTTGGTTTTTAGAATATCGGTATTGCATCATTGGGGTATATCTGTAAAAAAATATACCGAAGGGGAATTTACACACGAGAAATTTTAAAACTTTGAATGAATAAACTAATTTATCTGTTAAAGTTATCCAAGTTAAATAAAGTTGTAAAAATAAAAATATAAGAATATATGAAACATCTAAGAGGCTATGTTTTCAATAATCATGAAACGAAATTTATTTATGTAGATAAAATTGGTTAATATAAAAAATTATAATTTGTCCTGTTCATCTTTAAATTATACCTTTAATTATCAGTTGAAATATTTTTTTAAAATTAAAATATATTTTTAGCTTAAGTTCATTTTTTTAATTTCTAAAAACCTTTTTGTTTGTTTTCTTTGAAAAAAGTCCGCATACATAATAATTTTTCTTTCTAAAGAAAAATTTTTAGAAATTAAAAAAGAAATTAACTTAAGCCAAAAATAAATTTTAAGTCATTTATATCCAGTTCAACTCTCAACTTCTTAAAAATGGAAATTTTTTTTTTACTGATTCTCTACTTAATTATTTAATTGCAAGTTTTATGACTTTTATTCATCCTAGTGTTTAATGTACTCGTATAATGTTTTTTTCACTGGCCTTGTTTTTCTTTTTTTATATTTTAGAAATAATAATTTTTTTAATTATACTTAAAACAACAACTTTGTTTTTTAATTATATTTTCTATTAAATTACTGCAAGTTTGTATCTTCAATCTTTTGATTTTATGCATTTTAGCCTTTAACGGTTTTAACACTTATTCTCAGCTAAATAATTTTCTTGCAATTTTTCAAACATTTAAAACAATTTCATATAATTTACGTTAACGCAAACTAATATTAAAAACTTTTATGATGTTTTTTATTTTTCTTTTTCTTGCTGGCATTCTTTGTAGTTTTTAATTTAATACTAAAACGAGACATTATTCTTGTTTTTCTGTACGTTTTTTTTTCTTTTCTTGCCATACATTTGTAAATATTGGCGCGTCAATGTAAAGTAATGTTATTTGACAAAATTGAATTCACTCACTCATTCAGATTTAGCCACTTCCCCACATTTCATAGTTTATAATTTATGGGCAATTTATGAACACCAGTAGCTGCTTTTGATGGCTTTCTTGTATCTTTTTATAAAGTTGTGGTGGTTTTGTTACTGTTTCTGTAAATTTTTTTGTTTGTTTGTGTGTGCCTTTTCAATATATTTTTATTTTAAGTACAACATAAAGGTATTATTTATGAAACAATCAGGAAGAACAAGTTTTGCGTTTATTAAAAGAGTTAAATGGGACTTAAGAGTGTTATGAAGCAATAAGTTTCAACGACTAAATGGACATGTGTATACAAAAGTTCATTTATGTAAAAAATACATACATTCAAAACTATGCTACGAGTTGTAGTAAAAAACAGAAAAATATTAACGATGAACATTTGTCGGTATTTTTATGTAAATTTCAGAAAGCACTACCTTAAATGAAAGAACCTTAAAAAGTTTTAGCGCATTCGATTGAAATGGAGATATTTTTTTGGTTCAAGAATTTATATAAAACATATTATTTATAGTAAGAAAGAAAACAGTAAATAGCATGTAGTTAAGCAATCATAAAACTAGTAACTTTAGGCTGTAGAGTCTTATAGTTTATTTGCTTAAGTATTTGCTAAATGTTGATTGTTTACATGAAAATGAAAACAATCTTTAGCAATCAATTATTTATTAATACAACATGGATTTTAAAGTAACGCTTTCGCTTATTTTACATTTTGCTTAAATTTGTTCACCTTTTTCTTTGGTTTGTTGAAATTTGTTTAACTGTTTTTTCCCCCCATTTGTGGTTTCATGTACAAAAAATAAACGAAAGGTTTTATCTGAAAGTGTTTGAAGCTTTATGCAATAGAAAAGCGTGTCTGATACTTGGTTTTGAAAAGCACATAAACATATGAAAATGAAAATCGGTTGTATGTTTTAAGCCGCAACACTTAAGGGCATTTAGATAATACTGGTTTGATTTTCTTTAAAATGTGTTCAGAAGTAAGAAACTGTAACTAAGATGTGTATGTAAATTTGAAAATGATGTATAAATATAAAATAAATAGTTGTAAAACAAAAGCAATATTTTATATAAGAAAAATTTTGATAATCTTTAAGAAGGTTTGTTGCTTACGTCCTTTTCTTAGCTAATAATGTGACTAACGAATTTATATTTTTACTTTTTTATGCAGTACATACAGGCATCTCTTTAAAAGTAAATTTAATTACAAATAACCAGTTTTAACATGGGACTTGTACTTTAGTCACATTCCTTCTAAATCAAAACAGTTTAGAGATAGAATTTTAGTTTCGGCCAATAAAAAATCAATCAAACGTATTTCGGCAATAAAAGTATACATTTTGCTTACATATTAAAGAAACTGAGACCGCAGAACAGACCAGACTGTTTCTTTCCTATTGCTCGTTTCCCAGCATTATTGACTCATTAATTTTAATTTTCAATACCAATCCTGTTACAAGAAAATTTTTATTAGTGTATGGGCAAAAAAAAAACAATAAACAAATCAATTAATAATATATCACTCTTTTAATTTGCAACAAAAAATATTAGGCCTTAAAGAATCGGCGGAGTTTTGTTACAGCCAGATTCATTGTGATTTACATTAACGTAGCATTAGTAAATAACACCGAAAGCTTCATCTATAGATATAATGAAATAGTAATGGGTTCATTTCTGTGCATGAAATGTTTACTAAAAATTTTAGTGTTAGTGTAGATAGTTATTGATATGGAATACAAAACACCTATTTTTGCAATTTTTTCTGTCTGTTTGTTTTCGCATCACGTAAGAGCCGCTGGATGAATTGAAATAAAATTTTCTGAGAAGGTCCCTTGGAATCCTGATTCAGATATAAGATACTTTTTTTCATAAAAATATGTCATTTCATAGAGAAAATGAAGATACGAATGTGAAAGCATCCAATTTTACTGGCATAATGGTACTAAATGGATAAATTTTAACACTGTTAACAGAAATCTTCAAAAAATATTTAAAAACACATTTCTCTAAATATAAATTTTAAGAAAATTAGAAATGGCACTACTAGTCATTATTACATATTTAATTGCAGTTCTCTTTAAGTAAAAATATTACATTATGGACTAGAATTTAAATTTTTAAACACATGATTACCACTTCACAAATCATAAACTTAAGGAAAATTAACATCCATAAAATTTTATATTTCCACTTGCGGATGTAGCCCTCTTTGTTGTTTTTGCTGTTGCGCACTGTAACAGCAACTTACTTCAATTTCAAAAAGAGGCGAATGTGGTGTGGTGACTTGGACATATATTATTTTTATTTTAAATTATTTGTCAATATGGCCAACATTCTTCTCTTCCGAAAGTCAAACTTTAAATCCTTTCTTTACTAAAAAAATTATAAAATCGCTTGGTGGTTTAAAAGTTATTTTAATATACTTTAGTTATTTATTTTATTTATACATTTAACATTTTACTTTCTTGTTAAAAGATATTTTTGAATCAAATACATTATTCATTTTCTCCGTTATAAGTAGAATCTTCATCTACACCAAGTAAAAAAAAGAAAAAACATTCACACCTTATATCAAGGACTTAATCTTTTTTTCAGACGTACTCTCAGCGATTCAATTCTTAAACAAACACGTAGGAAAATATAAAGCACGAGTTTTTATAAAGAACTTGTTATACAATGGATGATTTTGCTGATTTTCTTATTTTTTGCTTTTTTTCTTGACACTCTTTACTATTTAATATAAGAAAAAAAGTCGTGTTTTAAACTTCAAATTTAAAGTTTTATTCAATCTTTAACCAAACGATTTATGGCCATCAGTTATATATGTTCAATAACATATTAGCTCTTTAGTGATTATTTTAAGGTGTTAAATTCCTGAACTTGAACAAAAAAAAAAAAAAAAAAAGGACAGGAAAACAAAAAATGAAAAAGAAAGAGGAAAATGTTTCTAAAATTTATCTAGTTACATTAGATGTAGAGAGTATGAATTTATTTTGATTTATGTTTGATGTGTAGGTATGCATGTTCTTTTGCTTTACTGCTAAAATATTTTCTCTAATGCTTGTACTTCAAGTTCATTTTGTAATTCAACATGTTGTAAGATTTGAGCTGGGGATTGAAAGAATTATGAGCTTTTTTATAAATAAGAACAAGTGATGATATGAAGCGTGGAAGGCGCACAATAAAAAAAAACTTAAAAGCAATTTATATTTTATTAAATTTATTTAAAGCATTAGAATAAATAAAAAAAGAACTTGAAAAAATACTAGAATTATTAGATTTTTCTGTGTAATTTCTTTTTTATAACCTTCACAACAGGCGGAAAAAGAGAATATCTAAGTTTTTCATTCCGTTTGCAATATCTACAATATCAATTTTCAACCCCATAAAGTATATATATTCTGAGTCCTTATGCATAGCGAAGTCGATTGAACAATATCCGTCTGTCCGTCTGTGTAGGTGTTAAAGTAAACTTTGCCGAGGTACTAGATAATTTAAAAGAATCGATCAGCCATAGTTTTGAAATTTTGCTTTTGAAAATCAGCAAGCCTCTTATTTTTCCATTTCATTTAGAACAAATCTAGTTGAGTGAAGTAGTCTCAATAAAAAAAATATAAATAAATATATGGGGCGATCGAGAATTAAAAAAATTAGATAAAGCATATCAAGTGAAAAAATTGTCTCTCGCTTATATTTTTCGAGTTATAGAGAACGCTGAACTTTTCATAGAAAAGTACGATATTTTTCGAAATGTCAATATGGGTATCATTTAAAAGCATTTGAAGAGATCTTTCAGGAAATTCAAAAATTTTTTAAAACTACTTAACCCATTTACAGCCGGTGACATTTTAATGTAAAGTTATATTAAGTACCTTTTCTTTGTTTGCTTTTCTCTGTCACCTAGATTTACATATATGGTGAAGGATATATAAGATTTGGCATAACCGAATATAGCACTCTTACTTGTTTTTTTTTATTTTAATATTGGCTGAGAGGAAATGAAATTCTTAATAAAAATGTCATCATAAAAATATATGTTCTTTAGTAATTCTATTGCATTAATTTATTTATGTGATTTTTGCTTATAAATGTTTCTGCATCTTTATTTTTCTTAGTTTTCGCTTTCTATATTTGTATGATTTTCGTATTAAATTTCACCGATGTTGTTTGGCCTTAGTTGCATGCATTACATAAAAAAATATATATTAAATATATTTAATACTGGTTTTCATATTTATTAAAAGCTTTGACTGGCTTTCGTGGTAATAATTAGTTAGTTAATTTAGTTTAACTCAATACATTCAAATCATCTTTATAATTAGATTTTTTGGTTACGGTTGGCAAAATAAACAATTACTGTTTCAAGTTTCATGAGACAGTCTGTAAATTAATGTCAAACATAAGAAGCGTCTAGGAAATTTAATCATTGACATGTATAATACTTTAATGCAGTCTGCCGATTTTTCTAGTTTTATTGTTGAAAGTACTATAAACTAAGATAACCTGGCGCTTAGTAACTTGAGAGCTAGGAGGTTTTACTAAAACGGAACATCAGAGAAATTAACAACAAAGGTATTTGTCTTAATTTGAGTTAAATAAGAAACCATCCCCTTATTCCATTTTTTTGCATTCAAATTTTTTCAATATAAAAACCTTTAAGAAAGAAAATAAATTTTTTAATTTTATGAGTGTTATAAATAAAATTCGTGTAACTGTTGAAAGTTAATTTGTAGTTTTTTTATTTTCATACAATTTATTTTTTTTGACATTTATTGGCCTTTTTTAAATGGTGTCAATTTTTAATACTCACATAAATTGCTGACATTTTTCAAATACTCAGTGGCTTTAAAGTAACATGTAGTCACTAAAACTTCAAATAATCAATTCCATATGTCCAAACTACGCACACTTACCTGTAATGAAAAAAAAGAAAAAGATATAAATACAAAAGTTGATTACATTTTTTGCAATAAAATAAAATTTATTTTGTGTTTTTGTTTTATTATTTTTAGAATAGACTTTTAAACTTGTTGTAAAACAGACATAAAAGTATGTACAACAAAATATAATTTAAGTGAGTTATGTGGATGCTTCATTTGCCAAATCAATTTATATCACTTTTTTTTTGTTTATGAAATTTAATTTTAAATTACATCTTCTGCAGACGTCAACAATATCAAATGAAAACATGCTGTTTTGAATCAAGTAAAATCTGTTAAATTTTTTAATTAGTTGTATTAAATTAATGTGTTATTGATAATAATTAAAAAGTTATTTTGTTCGAAATTATAATCATTTTCCAATTTTATTTGTAGATGATATTTTTATAAACTTATATTTTTGTCCGATAATAATATTGCTACCATCAGAATTAAGAAAATAATTGTTCACACAGCAATCTTAAGCATGCCTTTTGTAAAACAGAAGATCATGAGTTCAGTTCCCACAAGATTCATGAATGAACAATAAGTATTATAAATAATAAAATATTAAGAAGCCGCGATGGATATGTTGTTAAAAAGAAGTAAAGACTACCCGCAGTTTTTAATTAAGAAAAATATAACAGTTGTTTTGTACCCGCGGTAGATGAAATAGCTAAGGCGCCTCTATATTAATCAGGGACTTTAGAAATGGAATATATTTGTGGCGTATTCTCAGCAGATGTGGTTCTGAAGGTGCCTGTGTAGTAAAGCAAGGAAATCGTGATTAAAAGAAGGATTAACTTATTACCCAGCCTAAGCTGGATACATTAAAGGGCCTGGTTGGTAAAACAAGATTATAAGTTCGAATATAGTCGCAACCAAATCATTTGCATCTGGATGTCTGCATGGTTAAAAGTAACATGATTATGGCTTGAATTGTCTTAAGGGCATGTAAAATTGTATATAAAGTAAACGAGAGATTGTAGTAACAAATCCAAACAGTGCCAAATAATAAGAAATGAAAGAAATAAAAAATAAAATCCCGGAGAAGAATAAAAATAAATTATTGTACTGGTATTTGCAATCTAAAGAACTGCTACATGTGAGAACTTTTAAAACGTAACAATAAAAAAATTCTATAGCCTTTTATTGGTTAAGCTCTTTAATATGCTGTAACTATAATCTGGATATATATAGTTCATCATAAGAGTAGTGTTTCGAAAGACTATATTGACATATGAAACTGTGGTCTAAAATTTCATTGAAATAATTTTTCGCTGCAAAAAATCTCAAAGTATTCATATAAACGAGATAGATATTTCAGCCAAATATAAAACATTTTTTTATCTTAATTATTGTCTGTCCAAATAATATACAAAATTTTTATATCCTAATGGAAAAATACAATTCTATGACATTTTCTTGATTATACTTTTGCGAACATATTGGCTTTTCATTACATTTGATTTCAAAGCAATTTGATATCAATACTATAAGGAATTTTAGTTTAAATGTTTCTATTACATTGTTGGTACCAACTACTTAACATTTTGCATTTATAATTTTCAAAAGCCACTTATTTCGTTTCCCAATATAATTCAACATTTATTTTAATTGTCACCTTGTTTGTTCATTTTACATAAATTTTTCTGCCAGCAACATTTACAAACTATATTTCCATTTAATTTTTTTTCTCATGTCTTACTTAAGCATTTATTTTAACTGGTTAAAAGCTGCGTGTTAGGAACTTGCTTTAATATTAAAAAGATTTTATGGTACGTTTTCTTCTTTAATATTTTCTTTTTGCTTACTGAAATCCTAAGTAAGTCCAGACATTAGATTGTTGTTATTACAATTGGTCATTATATAAATATTGTGCATGTTTTAAGAAATTACTTTTTAAACTTTATACGTTGTTATAAAATATAATTTAATGTTAAAAGATTTTCCTTTATAAAGATTGCGTTATTAGAGAGGAGGAGAATGGTGAACACCAAACATATGTTCACTTTTGATTAAAATATATAAATAATATTTGATTGCACAACAACAAAAAATTATTAGCGAATAATTTAAGTGAAGAAAATTGTTGAAAAAAACGAAAGACTTAAGATGCAAACATCTATAAAATATTTGTAATTGAAAACGTGTTTTTATATGAAATTCAAAGAGACACTTAATGAATATTATATTCATAATCTTAGGTAACACCCTGTTTTAAACACATTTTTACAATTTTTTAAATTAAATTTATATAATTTTATTTTAAAAAAATATTTATTAAACAATTTTTTGTTTTTATTTTTTTTAATCTTTATAAAATTCCATTTTAAAATCAAATCTGTATATCATAATTTAAGTTCTTATTCATGAATTAATTTGCGTTCCAAATTATTTTTTACATTTTTCCAACAATTAATAACATTAATACTTTAATTAATTGTAACCACTTTTTAAACATTTTATGTTGCCACTGCAATTAATTGGATTTTTTTTGTGTATTCGTTTGTATATATCCAAATTAAAAATGTAATAAAATTCAATTTTAACAGCATCCATTTCAAATCAACTTCTTCTCCAAGCCATTAAGTTGCATTTTTAATATCAATAATTAAAATAAATGTATATTTAGTGTATTTTATGGCAAATCGTTTAAGTGGCAAATGACTGATGTAAATATTTGTTGAAGGTTAAGTTTAAAAAAATAAAGATTTTTAACAAGTTGTCAGAAGAATATTGAAAACAGTTTAGAAGAATAACAAATGAACTACGTGCCTTAGATTTAGTGTTTCGTAGACAGATTTTTTTCCAGTGAAGCATGACATCTTTAAGTTTATTATTAAACCATTTTTCAATTGATCATATTATAGCTGTAGTGAGCTGAGTTTCTTTTGTAAATGTTCTAATCGTAAAATATACTGTGCGAGACATTCTGTTTTGCATTTGCAAAAACAAAATAGGGGTTTTAAATAAATGGAAAAATAAATTGTTATTGATAGCAGTTAAGCTAACTTATAGTTGTTAAAAATTTAGACAGTGGAATTTTTTGTAACAGATATTTTAGTTAGAGTGCAACTCATAATATCCGTGCTGTATGTAAGTTTTCTTAAGATGTTTAAGTAAAAATACTGTAGAAAAGAGAATGTGTCTAAAACTATTGCACATTCTAATCAGCCATAATCAGAGGTAAATGCAATTATCTCCACACGCCCCTAAATAGCCTCAGAATAATAGGCATTACCCATTGCTTATATTTTTAAGAAAAAAGGCTTCTTGAAAAAATGGTATATTTCATTAAAAAGTTATTAAATATAAACTTTTAAACTAAAATAAAAACACTAGTAAATAAACATGGTTACAATAACCATACTACTTTCTGTGTTACAGTCTATAGTTTGGGTGGACAAGTTATAGTAGTATTTAACAATATTTAAATTACGATCAAATCTTAAATTTATTTATTCAATTTACTATATGGTTCCTTTGGACAAAAATGCAACAAGAATGTTTTTAACTAATAAAGCTACACCACATACAGAGTGCTATAACTTGTTAAACATAATATAATATGATATTAATTGAAGCGAACTAATAATATTTGATTTTAAAAATGTTTTGTTCTAGGACTTGACAAAATGGTTTTCTGTTTGGCTACTGTCGGTTTATGTGAAAACACTTAAAATTGAAATGGTTATATATTGTTGGAGAGATTTAAAAAAATAAAATAAAAATAATCAAAAAAGTTTAAAAAGTTAAGCAAAATATATTAAAATTTGGGTTTTGATACAAAACTCTTAGGTTTTCTATACAAAAGTTGGGTAGAATCCACTGATGAGCTATATAAGCACTAACCAACTGGCTTGTTATGCTTTCTTCGCCATAATACATTTCATTTTATAGTTTTAAATAGTAAATACTTCATTAGAATATCATGAAATATTTGCAGGAATCAAGCACGATTAAAATTAATTAATGTACTACAATAAGTTGAAAAAAATATGTAAGTATTAACATTTTGATTTTTTTGATTTTAACATAGGAATTTATGAAGATAATATACCGTTATTTGAGCTTATTAACTATCTATTTGTATAAATAATTCCTAAAGTCTTTTGCATTATGGTTTTGATTTGCATGACTACATTTTTCCAATAACAATAACAACAATAAATGAATTTGAAGAATTTTATTTTCTAGTAGCAGAGCCCACGACTTCGTCCGCGTGTCATTTATAAGTTTCTTAAAATCAAATCTAAATAAATGTTTTTTTTAAATATTTTTTGAAGAGAACTGTAAATAGTGCTAAAATTTTTTAGCCTATAAAACAAAATTTATTGAATAGAGACTGTTGACAACAAACCTGGTTGGTCAGAGTTCAACCCCTGCGGCAATCAAAAAATAAAAATGTTTTTTTTTCTGTTTAATGGTATAAAACATGTTCAAAATTAACATTCAAACTTACAACTTCCTTCGTCGTTATTTCTTCATATCATATTCGACGGCAAAGTAAAATAACTAACTCTTTATATTTCTCCTTTCACCATCTGTGTTATCACTCATCTATCCCTTTTCCAAAGAATGTAGCACGGTTACGAAAATAACTAAATAAGTAAATTATGCCTGAATTATGCTACTTCTCTTTAAAAACAAAAAAAAAGTGTTTTAGTTCCATTATGCCGGTATTTTAAATGCTTTCAAATTCGTATCTAGTTTCTCTACGAAATAACTTATTTTTACGAAAAAAAAGTAATCTATATTTGAACCAAGGTTATGAGGAGCCTCCTCACAGAATTTTATTCAAATCCATCCTGCAGCTTTTACGTGATGCGAACATAGACAGACAGACAAAAATTCTAAAAATAGGTGTTTTGTATTCCTTATCAATTACCATGCCAACACCAAAATTTAAAAAAAATTGTCATGTACAGAAATGACCCCGTTACTGTTTTATTATACATATGTATGTATAGATTAACGTCCCTAGAGTAGAATTTTACTAGTAACTTGAGCGTTTCTAAAGATAGTAAAAATTATGTAAAATAATTTTTGTGAATTTCTGTACAAGTTTAAATATTATTCACACAAAATAAATAAATAATAATTTTTCGTGTAATAAATGATTTATCAATAAAACAATAATTTCAAAAAATGTTTGCACTTAAGAGACCATAATATAGTTAAATTTAATTGCATGATATTTAATAACCATATTATGATATTTTAATTTAACAATTTAATGTTTATTTATGAACATAATGTTATGTAATTATATTTATATTTTACCATGTTATTGTTATGCTACACAACTATATTATTTTTAAATTTAATAACATTATTTTTTTACTACAAACACAGAATACAACTATAATATATTGATCTTGGCTTTCTTAACCATATTTTTTGTGCGTGCTTGTAAATTAGTTTAATAAATTTCGATTACTTTCGAGTACCCTATGGGCAAATAGAGTCACAATAAATAAAATAAAATAAACTAAATAACTAAAGTCATATATTCATAGAAAAAAATTCGAGAAAAAAATATGTTACACATACTAAAATTGTAATAAATTAGACCACAAATCGTTATTGCCAATATTTTGTTTGTGGCTCACCTGCTTTAAAATTTAGCACAACACATTTGAAAAGTGATAAATAACATTCAAACAACATTTTGCCAACTTCATTAAATAAAAAAAACAAAAAAAAAACCGACATATGTTTACAATTAATTATGTACTAATTAAAAGTTTAAAAAATTTTTAACGTTTTTTTAATAAATATTTTTATTGTTCTGAGTTAATTTATTTTCATTATTTGATTTTTATTTAATTCATTTAATTAACAACAAATACATAAAATCAATTGACAGTCAACATACAGCAATTACTACACTTTATTAAACAGTAAATTTAACTTAAATACAAATACAATACAAAGGAACAACAAACAAATACTCAATTATAAACAATATAAGTGGTTTAAAATTCTTAAATTAAAATATTTTTTGTTACTTTTTATTCTTATTGTACTCAATAGCTGCACCCATATAAATTTAATTTGTTTAAAACCAATACAAACCAATGTAACAGACTTCGCGAAAAAATGATAGGTACAGTTACAAACATATTCTTAAACTTAAACTGGAGAATGCAGAATTAACCTTAGATTCCTAAATTTCTTAATAGTTTTGACTGAACGAATATAATTTAGAATTGTTATCTGAAGTATGTTTAGTTTAATAAACATTTGTAATCAGGAGCAGGTTTGTATTATAGTTATAAATTTTTAAGAAAGTAAATTTTTGGAAATTATGAAGACTTGATTTGTATACTGTATGCGTTTGTATTTGTATACGTTACGTATTTCCAAATCTCTGAACTTTTCTTAAGCATTCTTCACTATCTGTCCTTTACAGTTTTACTTAGACGTAACAAAAAGAACATGGAACTTTATCATGTTGCTTATACTCCACTGTACTGTGTCTCTTGTTAAAGCTTGGAATGTTGAATTTTTATTAAACTTTTTCTGCCTGATTTGCAAAGAACTATATGTGTTTTTGTTGTTTATTTTCTCATATATAAATTACACTTAACCAATAATTAGCATTTATGGCGTGGGTTTATTTTTGTTTAATCACATTTTTCAGCCCAAATGTATTGGTGTTTAAGAAATTTTAGTTGGAAAACAATTCAAAACTCAGCTGATAGAGAATATTATAGTTCAAAAGATAAAGCTAAAGAAATATTTTCTGTAACAAAAATACAAGAAATCATTTAAAAAATATTATTCTTAAAGTTCTAAAAATTATAAATTTATATATAAATACTTAGAATATACACATAACTCATACCAATTCTCAGTGGTATAGTCTTATCCTTAATTGTTGAGAATTATTAACCCCTTTCGCATTTTCTTAAGTTATATTAGTTTCTTTAAACTGCTACAACTTATACTTGGTTACTTAGTTTTCCCTTGGGTACATTTTTTATCTTTCTTATATGGGAAGTGCATTAGTATTGAAGATCATTAAATGAAAAATATTTAGTCTTTCTTAGTTTATTTATTGGGAAATGCGTTAAAAGATTTCTATTGATTACTGCATTGATTCATAGCCTTTTGCATTACGTTGTTTTCAAAAATCTAATAAACTTACACGTTATTTTCATGTTAAATAAATAAGATGGTTTTAAGGCACTTTTTTTTTAACTGCGGAACACATGTGCGCTTGTTAGAACACTTACAAAAGATTATAAGTTGAACAGATAAATTCATGTTTCCATTGAAGGATAATGCCTTTATTTATTCTGGCTAAATTTTGCGCAGTTCTTTTTAATTAACATGAGCCCTAGTAAAATTGCACAGCTACCAACACTACAATACTTTGTCACTCGGCCTTGTGGGATTCGTCTTTAACAAATCTGCTTCTGTAACTAATACAATTTTCTACACCACAAAACTGTGGCTGCGATTTGCCTTCATGCAACTCTTTTATTTTTTAAAAATCCATTTTTTACTATACAGTTATCTTAACGATCTCAGCTGTTGTTTTAATAAACAGCCAGCTTCATACCTTCAACTCGAGAGTCCGAGAAATGTGAACTGCTTTTTTCTGTTTGCTTGCTTTTTATACAACAAAAATAATTACTTTTTGTTTGTAAAATATTTTGGTAATAATTATAATAATTTTTAATATATAAAACTAATTTCTCATAACATTTTTAAATAAAAATGAAATTTATTTATTGGTTGGAAAAGCAGGTATCTGTACGTATTTCGTCGGTTGCTTAAGCCAGCTTACATTCACTTCTGCGTTACTTTGGTTTCTTGACGACTCTTCATGCAGATGTAAGGCGCATTGAAAATAAAAACAAGACAGTTATTTTTTAATTTCTCAAGAGAAACAACAAAATAAAATTGATGACAACAGTTTGCACTAGCAGTTGAAAATAATTAAAATAAATTTGCTTGTGATTCGAATTATTATTCGAAGTTAAAATTGATGGCACATATTTAACGGTCTAACATCAAAAACGTACTTGTTAGGCTTGACTTGTAAGATTAACAGTTGTATAATTTATTTAAAAAATTTTATATTAATATAAAGTCAGCTGGTCCAAGGCAAATCGACCTATAACTATTAGGTTTACCATTTTATTATTTTCGGTTGTAGGTTCTTATGACATTATTGTACCTTTTTATAAACATTTTTTTACTTAAAAATAAAACAAATTTTTAAATAAGTGTGGTCGTAATAAGATTTCGACTCTACATGTATTGTAATTAAATATTTAATTATGCAATTAATATGCTAATGGAATTAATTGCAAATTAAACGTGTCAGACAGTAATTATTAATAACATAAATTACTGGTGCAAAAAGCAACAGTATATAAAAAAAAAAAATAATGGTTTAAAAACAAAAAAAAGCAACAAAATAAATTTGATTGAATTTAAAAACTTATTTAAAATTTGGCTTTAGGAGTAATTCTGTTGTTGGTTTAAAAAAATCAGTTAACTTATTTTTAGTTTAGTCAAGCCTTTTTTAAAGATATTTCGGAATATTAATTGTTATTTATTTTCAACTTGCTAATGGTTGAGGTTTAAAATTGCATAATCGTGCTTTAAGCTTTCACTCATTGTTCTAATTGTTATAGAGTTGCGTGTTAATTTTGATTTATAAAATTTTAATTTATTTTGTGGAATGTTTTTAGGAACGTTTTTGTTAAAATCAATTTTGATTTTCGGTTTATTTACGAAATGTGTATTTTATCCAAAAATTTGAGTTTTTGCACAATTTTTTGTTTGTTATTTTTTAAAAGTTTTTAAACATATTTCTTTTAAGACGTTAATATTTTACCTTCTTGAACCCAGATTATTTATTGTCTTTTATTGATAAGGATATTTTAATAAACTTGCATACTTCTTATTAATTTTTCGATACATTAGTTGAAATACAACAAATTGAGCTGAGATAAAATCTATATGTAATGAGGCAAACACAAAACTTCGAGATTATTTCTTCCTCTGTTTGCTAAGCGATTTTGTTTATTTTTTCACATAGATATTGTAGATATTATCGAGCTTTAGATATTGTAGATGTTATCTTTAGCTCATTAAATCGGTTTAGTATTTAAGAAATAAATGACCCTTAAATTGGTACCTCTACACATGCACAAAATACACACATATTCGGAACACGAATGAGTATTTAAATAAAATGAATACCAAAAAATTATCAATAATGAACTTGGTCGACTTTTGACCACAAGGCGAACTTTAGAATAAAAAAAATTCTACTAGAGTTTCGAAAAGATGTTTGGTCTTCTGCTTATTCGTCTTTCCAGTACTCTGAGAGCACCAGTATATTCCAGGTTTCTTTATTAAAATCGCTTCCAGATTTACAATTTTTTGTAGCTAAAATATAAAAAGAGCTGTTAAAGAAATAAGTTACATCAGCTTGAAAAAATAAATAAAAATTATTATTTTTTTTTTAATTATCTTGGAATTATTATAATATTATTAATTATATAATACTAATAGCCGATTACATTTTCAAATGAAAATACAATTTATTTTTTTTGTTTTTTTTTTTTTTTTGGAAAAAAAGTATCTACACGTATTCCGCCGGTTGCATAAACCAGTTCATCAGGAAATCTTTGTCCAAATTTAAAAAAAAGCCAAAATCATTTTTCTTTGAGTTTAAAAACTCCAAAAACAACATAAGAAATATCTTAGAAGCACATACAATATTGTTAAGACTTTAACATAAATTACTGACTAAGGAATAAACTGAACTAAAATTTAACTTTACAGTATATTTCATTTCCTTCTTTTCAAAAGCCTTAACCAATAATTAAATTAAAATTCTTTTTAAATAAATAAAGTTGAGACGTTAGCGAAACAACTAATGTAACACAAACATGTCTCGACAGCTACCAACAAAATATAAATTAAAATTCTAAACATAATCAAATGTTACTAGATTTACATTAAAAAACACTCCAAAACTTTAAAATGAACATAACAAAAATTACTTTATAACAGCAGCAGCTACAGAAAAAACCAAGTCGTATACAGACTTTTGCCTAAAACTTATAAAAAATGTGTTAAAACAAAATTCGTAAAGGGTTCACCACTAAGCAAATGTAGATGTCAATAGTTCATTCCTATTATATTGTTCCATTAACCGTTGTGTCTGTGAAGATAAGACAGATAAATCATTATAATAATTCTATGCAAATCGAATAAAAGTGATTAAACACTTGTTACAAAATTGATGCAACCATAGGAGCACCGCTTTCGTCATTTCTGTACTACTTTTTATCCGCTTTCTAAACACTCAAAAAAGCTATAGTTTTATTCAAAAATGTTGTTGTTATGCAAGAAAAAATTAAAGTCCAAGAAGTAGAGGAACCTGTTATTTCAAAAAACATTTAAAAAATAGCTTGCAATATCTACAAAATGTGTACTAGTTTTTTTTTTTTTTTTTGATGTTAAGATGTCTAAGAATGACGTACATTATTTTTTACTGGGGTTGTTTTTATAGCTTAAGGATATTAATATATTTTCTTAAAAACAACCCGTCCTAAATGCGATACCCTTTTTTATATTAAATGTATAAATTATGTAGTCTACATATGAATAAAATGGTGGTACAAACTACGGGTGTTTGCACAGTCCGTGTAGTATGTTAGAAATAGATTGAAATAAATGTTTTCGCACACTTAAATTTAAAAAACTTTTAATTTTTATATTTTTGCAAATATATATGTATGTGCGAGTATTTACATTGTTTGGTCTTTGTCTGAGAGGTGTGCTTGATGGCAACAAAAAAAAAAAAAACTTTAACATTTCAATACACTAATATGTTTGGTTGCTTTGATTTGATCAAATCTGTCTGTCTGTATTTTTGTTGGAAAATATCTCTCCATATTAAAGTTTGTCTACACATTTATTTGGTTGCGCAATATTAACATTTAATTCCTGTTTTTTTATATGTATTAAAGATCGTAAATCAAATAATTGTAAGAAAGCTTGTGTATTATAGTGAAAAACCAAAAACAACTAAGTTTTAATAAGCTAAAAGTATTAAAGCTATTGAAATAATAAAAATATATAGGCAAATGCTTTAAGCATAACTTGATTTGAAAAATGTGAAAAAAAAATCAATAGCTAATACAATGTATGAAAGGGGAAGGTATTCCAAAGTTTTAAAGCAAGTTTAAATTTGTAAAAAAGAAATCGTTATCTTATTAATAAACCATTTTGAAGTAACTCTTGAAAGTAATGCAGTTTCCTTATTTTATTTTTCAGTTGTTTTTAGGCTTCCTTCTCAGCAACGCAGGCTTTCAAACATAACAAGTCGCACTTACGTTTACTACTCTAAATGTGAAGTTTTGTGCTCTACTAATAAACAAGATAATAATAATAATTTTTAAAGTCCACATTAAAAAAGGAAAAAAAACTTAAAAACAAAACTAGGAATACAAATATTTAACTAAAAACATTTTATACAAACATTTTCAGTACACAGAGAGGAAAAAGCTTTAATATAAAATACTGAACAAAGACGAGTTTTTGCATTTTAATAATTCTTCTCTAAAGGGGAATATTTGTCATACTTTTAAATTTTTTAGTAAAAGAAAATATAGGACAGGATATTTCATTTTTCCAAATGTGTATAGCATTAAACGTGCTACGAATATAAAACATATCTTTGTTGAAATGCACGGTAGAATAATCCAGATTTACTCACAAAGAATCTCTTTGAAATAGTCAATACAGAATTCAAATCAATGTTCACCTTAGCATCTACCCAGATTTTCAAGTATTTTCCTTAACTTCTTTAAAAACAAAAGTCTGAACAGCTTATCTGGTTTTAGTTGAATAGCCCAAATAAATACTTTACATAACAGCTACGATTTTTTTAGGATTTAATCAAGCCAGCATAACTTTTTTATAGTTTAACTACCAGAGCCCACGACTTCGTCTGGGTATCATTTCTAATTTTCTCAAAATTCAAATTAAAAAAGGCGTTTTAAAACATTTATTGTTGAGTTTTATAAAATTTTCCATCTAAAAAAGTAAATAGTGCTTTCACATTTGAACCTCTACGATCTCTACGAAAGGACTTTTTTTTACACCAAAAAAAATTCTATATTTAAACTTAGGTTCTAAGGAAGTTCCTCACAAAATTTTATTCAAGTCAATCAAGCAGCTTTTACGTGATGCGAACACAGACACATGGATGGATAATATGCATATGGGGCAAGAGGCCTAAAAGGTGCCAACTACAACTGAAGTATAAAACATTAAATATGATTATATTTTCACTTTTAGCAAATTGATTTAAGTATAAAAGACGGGTCCATATTTAACTCTCTCTACGTCTGAATTATGGCGTAGTTTTATTTTTGTTTTTGAAGGGCGCACGTACGTATGTGCAACCGGCATTATGTAAGTGGACTCGGGAAAATAAGCTAATCAGCTCTCCTAAAGAAAATGCTATATTTATTCCTAGAGTGCATCGTTTTGAATAACATATTATTCTTATTATCATATTTCCGTAATTGTTATTATCATTAATCGTTAGCAAGGACATATGACTGACGTGCAGTATTATTGGGATGTCAGCTAATTACAGTTCAAAAACTTATTTCTATTTCTACGAGCAACTTACTTTCTATGAGCTTTCAATACAAACCCTTTGTTTTTTTTTTTTTTTTTTTTTTTGTTTACTAAAATTTGAATCGGCCAGCTGACTAATAGCAACAGCGTATAGCTAACTTACAAAAACAAATTCATAGTGTAGCCATAAGTATATCATTAACATAAAAGAGAATGATAAACTCTCGTTCTGCTTGCATAAAAGCACAGCCTAATAAACCTGTAATGCAATTGTAATAAAAATTGCAATTCTCTCGATTATATGTTTTATTGAAATATTACAGTATTTTATAACTGAATAATTAAACGAATCAATTTTATATTAAGTTTAGAAAGAAGGCAATTATTTTCTAATTAAATCAATTAAAAATTTAATAAAAATCAACTGCTAAATATACTAAATTTTGAAAATGTAAAAGTTGTTTCTGACTAAGTTTTTGTTATAAAATTAATATGTACGTATATTTATATCAAATCCGATAATCTAATATTAGTAGTTTTTTTTTTCAGTGTAAAAACCAAATAAATAATTATTATTATTTTTGAAAAGGAAAAAAAATTTTTTAATTTTTTTGTTAAAGAAAACATCAAAAACTAAGTGTTAGCAGTGCATAATGCAGCATTTTTTTATCGCTACTTCCATTACCATCTACCTTAGGTTACACTGTAAAAATCATCTATCTAACCAAAAAATTAACAAATGGAAGTATGAGGAATTATTTATTTAAAAAAATTGAATTGACCACAATTTTTTTGAGTGTACTAGCTAAGTGACTCAGATGACTGATTTTTTTCTTATATTAATAAAATAAAACTGAATGTACATGTAAAATTTTTTTTAATATTTTTCAATTTTATTTACAGTTTTTTTTTCAAAGTATATTAAAATGTTTTTGCAAAAAAAAAAAATAATATAAATATGTACTACTAAAATCACGTAAGCAAATGTGTGTGCAATTTCAAAATTTATTTGATTTTAAGTATTGATTTAAACGACATGGTCAATAGCAGCGATAAGAAGAAGAAAAAAAAAAATACAAAAACAAGCTCATACTCCGGCTGTATAAACTGGACTAAATTTAACCGCTTGAAAAATTAAATATAATGACTTTAAGTGTGTTTGCCATATTAATTTGCAACCAGAAAAACGAAAAATATTGAGGTTTTTTTCTTACAACTCCAAGAATAAACTCTACTGTAATCTAGTTTCTTGGAGAGTTTTTTTTATGTGTTTGGCAGGCGTAAATAGTGGAACAAATTTCACTTGAATTTTTAGGTAGTTTTATATTTTAAAATGGAGTATTATTTAGTTTAATTCTTATGCTGCTCTTACATACCTAAAAAATTTTAGAATTATAGACCTTTGATATTATATTAACTTTTATGTCGCTTCTTCCAGTTTGTTAATTTTTGTTTGTTTTATTGACGAGATCATTTGTTCTGCCTCAGAGACTCCAATGTGCAAATTAATAATTTATATATAAACTTTTGCTTTAAAGAAATAAAGCTGAAATTAGTTTTGGTCAACAGCCTCTTTTCTTTTTAAAACTAAAATCAACAACTTGTAGTAGACTTGATAAATATTGTTTTTAAAATATCAACAGGTTTGTATTAAATTGTCGTCGATAAATATTAAATAAAGTTTAATCATCTGTCATGAAACTTTATTAAGAAATGTTGTAGAACTCTCCGATTGATAGTTTGGCCACAATTCTAGGAGTGAACTTTGTACTCTAGATTATATTAAGCTATTAAATATGGTTTTTAAAAGCTTTTATAAATAAGAACTTATAAAAATTTTATCCTTATTACACTGAACTTAAAATTTGGTTCTTTTAACTTATGACGACATTAAATTATCGGGCATAGTTTTACTCCTACCCGATAATTAAGGCCTTAATACGTTTCACTGTATCAGAGGAGCCTTTAACAAGCTCACTCAATTGATCATGAAGAAAGCTTTTTTGCTGAAGTCTTAAAAATCATGTGTCCAAGCCTTTAAATATATTATAGGCTACTTTTTATTTTATTCTACCTTAATAAAACTCAGCGACTAGTTAACAAATTATTATCTGAAGCATATCTGGATTTAATTAAGATTCGTATCTTCACTGCCGTTCACATTAATTTAAGAACGGAATACTTACAATTTTTCGTAATAAATAAATTGAGAAGGTTATAGTCCTGAACTTTCATTCGATTAATTAGGAGCTTGCGGTAACCTTTTTTCTGATTTAAATCTATCAGCTTAGAGTTTAGATGTTCCTTCACATGTCCTCTTAAATAGCATATTTCAAAAAACGATATTTCGATCATAAACTTCATAGTAAAATTCTATCGAAAGGATGGTAGCACTTTTAAAATGATTGAAAAACCAAAAAGCACTTCATGCTGATACATCGGCCACAAGAGCCTACCATTCTTTTTTTGAATGAATTATACTCTTTAAACAACTCTTAAAATATTAAAATTTCTGCTTTACTGCACTAAAGTTTATTGTTAATCCAAACATCTTAAGATAATATTCTAAAGTACTGGCGTGTACAGGTTAAAAACTAATTCAACTCTCCGGATGGTCGGCTTTTATTGCAAATATTTTTCTAATTTTTTTCTTTTGTTAATGAAGTATTTTTTTCTACACACACATGTAATTTATTTGCAAGTTTAGACATTTATTGTCTATTTTTCAATTTGCTAATATAAAAAAGTTATAGTTTGTTGTTGTTGTCTTAAACCATTAAACCGCTAAGACTTAACGAGTTCATGTAAATTGAAAAAAAAGTTTTTTCAAATTGCGAAATATTAATATTTTGTTAGAAAAAATTTCCTTTAGTTTTATAGCAAATGAAGAAAGACAGAATATTCGAATTGCTATTGTCAATTTTGGTTTTCGATGAAGATATATATATATGCATGTTTACGTACATACACACAGCCATTCACACGCAAATAAATGCATATTAATATATATTCTTACATACGTGCAAACATACCTGTAGACTGTTGTTGAAAATTTGAAATCTCAAAAATTAATTAAAAAAACATTTTTTTATTTCTTCATCGAAAACCAAAATTGACAATAGCAATTCGAATATTCTGTCTTTCTTCATATATATATATATGTATGTATGTAGGTATGAATTTATGTATGTGTGAATATATTTATATATGCATATTTTTATGTATTTTTTGACATATTTATGTATGATTGTATGTATGTATTTTTGTATTATTTCTATAGATATATATGTATGTATGTATCAACATATTTATGTTTGAGTGTTAGTTTTACAACAATTTTATTGCTTTATTTTTTGTTTTATTTATTGTGGAAATAAGTTCATAAGCAAATAATAATATTTGTCGGCTCTTTTATTTCTGGTTAAGTACGTGCCAGGAAATTGTGGTGTGAACTTGTTAAAACTGCTGTTTCTTTATACTTATTATTATTTTTTTTATTTTTTTTTTATTTATTTTTTATTTTTTTTTTGGCCTCTTAAGTTCAGTTATTGACCGTCTGTCTAGATATTTTGTCTGTAAACTGACTGAGTCTGTAGAAAATAATAAGTTACCAAACGAAATGCAATAAGCAACAAATCTCATCACGTAAGTAATAAGGTGCAAAAATTCGATTGGATTTTTATAGCCCAGACAGCAATATAAGTAGACCTTTTTCTTTAAATTACAACTTTGTTTGTGTGTTTATAAATTTAGTTTAAAAATCTGTTTCTTTTCCTTAATAGTTGTTTTCGCTTCTTTTCTTTAGCAATTTAAGTTTTTTTAACTTTAATAGACGTAAGAAAACTCCATTGTAATAATGATAATAATGATGATGATGATGACGCCGTCGAAGGTGATCTTATTAACTGATAGTCAATTGCAAATTTGTGGTCAGTGTTTGATGATTGGAAATTGAAATTTATGGTGTTTTTTTTTAAGTAGAAAAAATCAAATTGTATCAAAAGTTCTTCTTATAAAGCTAAGAAACCGAAGATGTCTGACCTTCAGTGGCCTAATAATGTTAAGTAGAGTTAGCTTTAGAAATATATATTTTTAACTCATTAATGATATAATTTCTAATTCTGAAGGTTTTGAAATATAAAAAAAATAAATTTATTCGTCTAAAATAATTTGAAAATGCGTTTTATGCATTATGATATATATATCGATAGGACATTATAGAAAGACACACATTTTAATATCGGTAACAAAACTTTTGGTGAGAAAACTAATTAATAGTAACAGGATTAAAAAATTTTTTATCGTAGGAAATGATTTTCGTGTAATAAAACATAGCTCCTGAATATATATAATCGATAACAAAATATTACCTTTCGAAATTATTGTGTCGAAAATATATCGTTTTCCATCGCTAGTATCTTATCAATAATAAAAAAATCTTCTTAGCTTAGTGTTTCTATATATTAAGATTTTAGTAGTAAAAATGCAATTTTCATTTTAAATAAAATTTAAACGAAAGACTTAAGCAACAAGCGAGATTTTTTTTAATATTAAACATATTTTAAGGTTAACATTTTAAAGTTTTATTTATATGTTTAGTATTGACTGATTAATATATTTTTACGTAGATTTTCACACACTTTTTAAAAGACCCATTTATACAATTAAAATTTCTTTGCGAATGTTAGTAAATATAAGAATTTGTGTCAAACTTATATGCAGAACTATTAATAATCTTTGCATTTATTACATTTTTAAGTTTTATTAAAAAACTCGAAAATGTTAACAACTTTTTTACGAACTCGACATACATTTACAGTGGCTACAACTGTTTATGAGTTGCCTATAAACAACTAAATAAAACATCAAACGAGGACCGCTTATTTTATACTACAAATCATTTGTTACAGCAACAAACCAATAAAAATAGCAATCAAAAAACATGTTACATTAGCCAATGGATACAAATTAAGACCCAGAACATTAAATAAATGAAGATAGACATAAATTTAGCATTATTTTAAGTAATACAAGAATATATAGTCTTCATTATATTTTGTAAATGTTTAGATCGTAAGATTTTTTTTTCCAAACATTAACGCCAGTATAATAAAAAATTGTTCAGGATATGGTCTTCTATAAATAACAACTATTAGCGAAGTAAAAACATTTTCATTTTTAAAAAGGAAAATATTACAATTATTCATTTTTTTATGTACGGTACGTGTATTAACATGCAAGTCTTTCAACTACAAATTGCAATAACTTTTATGGCTGCTATGATGAGCTCATTTTCAAGCTAACCGATTCAATGAGAAAACAACGGTTACTAGAACTTTTTCAATAAAATTGCAAGATTTGTTGCATTTTTATTTTATGCAGCTCAAATAATAAACAGCAGTTGTTAAGTTTTAATATCGAAACTAAAAATAAGCCGAAAGTAAACAAATGTACATAAAACGACATCAATTCCATGTGTTGTATTTAAGTGTTATTGTTGTATCATCCAAATAAAAAAAAAACCAATGCGAGCACGATACATTCTTGTACCTTTTTCGTTACTAATTTTTTCTCATTAAAATTTTGCATTTGCTAAAGCATGATTTTTTTTTTATTTAAAATTAAAATAAAGAACAATATTTTTTTTTTGTTTTGACTGTGAATGTTATTGAATTGACACTTAAATGATTTTTTTATGAATTATAATTTTTAGAAAACAATTATTAGATGAAGAGTAAATCGTCTTCTAATAATAAGAAGAAAACATAGACATTTAAAAAAATGTCAAATTTATAGAAATTACTTTAGCATTTATCGATAACATTTTTCTATTAGAGACAAGTAATTGCGAAACAACTCTCGTTTATAGCTAAATACACACATATGTGGACTTCAGTATAATTTTCCACTGACAAATTATGTGTTGGCTTTAATTCATTTTATTTAAAAAAAATTTTATTTTACAATAAATTTCCCATCATTATTACTAGCGATGTGTGCATGTGGTATATGCAACAAAACTTAACAATCAAAAATGTTGAAAGAAAAAGTGTTAGAGACTAAATAGCTTTATATGATGCAAAATAAAAGTCTCCTGCAAGGCAAAATATAAAAACAACTGAAAAATTTAATTCAAATAATAACATCGCAATGTAACCAATACTTTTGCTATTTTGTTGTTTTAAATTTTAAAATAAAATTCGCATTCGAATAGACTCATGGCATTTAGAGATATTTTGCTGTTGGAGTAAATTATGTTCAAAAAACAAAATGTAACTTAAAACAATTATTATCTGATCAACGAAAAAATAAAAACAAACTATTAAAATAATTTTTGTTTGTTTCGTATGTGCAGGCGAATAATTCGTATGTCTGGCTTTTAAATTTTTTAAGTGTTGGTGGTTTTTATTTACAGCTGCCTGCTTTTAAGATATTTTTTCACATATTTTTAGTATTTTAACAAATAATTTTTATGTGTTTGTTCTATTCATTCAGAGTGTTGCTAAACTAAAAGCACCTGTCATTTGATTGTTTTGTGGATAAATTGCTTTATTTTTGAGTTTGGGTTTTCTTGTGTGGCTAGTAATTTATATATTATTTTGGCATCTAATTAAGTAAATAATTCTTAATAATTGTAAGAATATTTTGAAATTTTGTTAGTTTTCGAAAGCTTCATAAGCTTTTTGGGTCTAGGTAAGATTAATAATCATATAAATTATTATAAATATTTAGATTTTAAAGCCAATGATTCTAAATCGAACACAAAGTGGATGCGCCAAAATTTTACCTTAATATCGGTATCGGTATTTTTTCACAGCATCCGCCAAAATAACTAACTCTTTATCTTTCTGCTTTTACCACCTGTCTTATCTCTCATCTATCCCTTTCCTAAAGAATATAGCACGGTAACCAAAATAACTTAATAGGTAATAATGCCTTAAGTTCTACTACTCTTTATAAAAAAAAACTTTATTGTTTTTGATTTGTATGCTCCGAAATTTTTTCTACGACGTTCTATTTCAAAAGCTTGTAAATGCGAAATTTTAAATTCTAACTATAAAAATATTTTATTTACATTTTGACCGCTATATTTTGCAAAAATTACTTGTGGAAACTTTTTTTTTTTTTAAAGGATAAATTTTTAAAATTCTCATTTTTAAACTGATTTTCCAAACTTGATTAGAATAGTTTTAGAGCGTTACTGACTGGTTAAAATTTAAACGCCTAAAATAAATGGGCCTTTGACTTTTTTTATGAAAATGGATAGAAGGGATCAAGTACAAAATGTTTGCGACATTTCTCTTAAGTACATTAATTAAATGGACTTGATCAGCGTCAGTAAATGTGAAACAGTTTTATAATATGACCGCTACTAATTTTTTTCTAAAACAAAATTGAAAAAGACTTAATAGGAACTTTGCTAAAACCAAACTTATTATGTTCTTAATATGAAGAGGTCGGTTAAATTATGCACGGCATTGTAAACTTATGCCCGTTCTGTGCCGGTTAATAAGTTACTGCCCTAGCCATGGATAAATATTATATTGCAATAAAATTTAAAAACAGATGCGTTATGTGTCCTATTTTCACCAGTCACGATTTGTAATTTTTAATGCAACTTGTAAGTAACGGGATAAAAACGTCTGTTTAAATTTAAAAGTTATTTAACAAATTAAAATAAATAATTTTTGAAAAAGGTTCATTTTTTAATACACGTTTTTGTTAATACAATTTTTTTTTCATAAAATGAACTCTTCAAAAATTAAACAAAATTTTCTAAGCATAAAGTTTGCCATTATCATCAACAAAAAAAAAAAAAAAGAGTAAAAAACAGCAGCAAAGATAAAATATTTCTGAAAGGAACAAAAAAAATGAAGAAGACTTTAAAGACATATCTGCTAACAATGTTTAATATTGCGTATATTATTACCTTATTTGCATTTTAAATACCATAAATAAAGCCAAAATAACATTTAATTACCTGTTGGTCACAAAAACGTATACTTTTTCTCATTGGCAATATATTATTCTTTACTTTAGATACTAGACTTAGAACACTAGTAGTACAAGTGTTGTTAAGAAAGAAACAAAAAGTAAATACGAATACGTTAACGAACATCTCTTAACTAGCAATTTTAGCACGCATAGTTTTTTTTTTAAAGAGATTTCCCTTCACTCCTCTACCTCTCACGAGGGAAAACTCGACGCTCGGGCAATAAACAAGTGAGCGCAAAATACAACAAATAAACCTGCAAGCCAAAACTAAACAGACCAAAATTGGTAGTGATTGCAACATTTGGAATAATTTTTAGCAACAACTTAAAATACAAGCGATTGCTAACTTTCGGCCAGTGCAACAGGGACATGAATAGTGTGTTTAACTAACTATTCCGTCTTCAACTCTTATTTTTATGTACAGTAAATGGTATTTTTTTTTTGCACTTAAATGCTTTTTTCTACTCTTTAAAAATGTTAACGTTGGCAAGAGCCTGATTAAAAAAAAAAATTATTTAACAATACAATGTATTGCAGTTAGTATATTTACAAAATACGGCTATACATATGTATGTGAATGTGTTTGCCTGTGAGTTAATGATGTTTACTTTGTTTTGTCCCAAATTTGAAATTGTAGACGAAAATTGAAATAAGTTTTTTTACATTTGTTTTTGCTGCCATTTTTAAATAAATATTTAAAATAAATGTTAAGCTGTTAAAAAGTATTACGAGCGACGATGCAATAGCTGAAAAAAGCTTAATGAATGTATTTAAAGAAAAACCTTACGCATTAAGAAAATAAAACATAGGGGGAAAAAATTAACTAGCAAATTAATGGTTATTTAAAAGAGAAATATGCTCAGTCTTAAGCAGGAAGCGGTAACTCATGCAGTTCAAGATATTTTAGCTACAATTTCAAATAATCTTTAAAAAAAAGTAATTTTGAGAATAAAACTATTTTCTTGTAGATAACACTCGTGTTTTTTTTTATATTTTATTAATTATTAATATTTTCATTTAGCTTTATTTCTTTTTCCTGTATAAAAGTCATTTATAACTTAACTTTTTACATCTGTACTGTCTGGTTCTAATGATTATCTTATGGCTTATGTCAATCAAGTTGGTTTTAACTTTTCAATGTTTAGTGTTAAGGTCAGAGTTTTAAAGATTTTTCTTTAACAATAATTGAACACTTAAGACTTTATATTTTCCAGGTGAAATTCTAATTATTTGACGTCTTAAACAATTAAGTTAAGTAGTGTGAAAAACAAGTTCAATAAAATATAAAAATAATAAAGCAAATTTAATTGTAGAAAATTTGTTTAGAACTCAATATTCTCCACAATTTCTCTTATGAGAAAAAGTATGTGATTCTGTTTTAGCTAACAATTTTTTTAAAAGTAATGTCATGAATGCTTTCCTGACGGAAATAGCATAAAAGGATCAAACCATTTTCTTTCATTCTTTTTTTTACTCAAAAGTTATAGATAGAACAGACAAAACTACGCTACTGTATTACTGTAAATACAGCTTAGATTTTATAATACTTTTTACAGTGGATAAAATCGTAAATAGTACTGAATTTACGTTTATTAACGAAAAAAAAATTATAGTGGTATAAAAAACTTGTGGATCGAAGCAGAATTTTTGTGAATAATGCGAGTCAAGAGTTAAATTGATTGATTTAAATGGTTCGAAATGACTTTTCTAACGTATTAAACTATATTATTGCCCCAAAAGATCTTGGATTGATTTTCTGAAAACACAATGAATTTTATATTTTAGACTTTTCGAACTAATTTTCACATGTACTGACGTAATATTTGCAAAAATATGATAATTTAAGTATTTCGATGATCTTGCTTTTCCAAACAGGCATGTATTTGTTGTTCTTCTCCACCATTGAAAAAAAAAAACGGTAAAGCTAAGGAGTCTTATTTAATAAAAAAAAATCTTTTTAATCTCATTATGTTATAATATTTAATAAAACCTTGTATTGCATTACATAGTTATACCCTTCACAACAGGTGGAAAAGAGGTATGTATAAGTTTGTCATTACGTTTGCAATTTCTACAATATCAATTTCCGAACCCATAAATAACATATATTCTGAGTTCATATGTATAACAAAGTCGATTTAGCGATGTCGTCTGTGCATGTGTCGTTCTGTCCGTCCATATTAGTTTTGAAATCATTTTTGCCAAGGCACTAGATGAGCTAGAAAAATTTAAATACGCTAATCGATCAGACATAGTTTCGAAAATTTTGCTATTGATCAACAAGATCGGTCCACATACTTCGAGAGAGCGGGAAAAATACCACTTCTGCATAGTTAACCCCAATAAAAGAAAACAAATATGAAAGGCGATAGAAAATTAAAATAAGAAAAAAGCATCCAGTGAAAAAATTAGTGGTCCCACATAATTTCCGAGTTATGCTCCTCTGAACTTTTCATTGAAAAATACGATTGTGCACCATATGTTTTAAGTTATTAATATGGATATAATTTGAAAGTTTTGAAAGAAATCTTTTGATAAATACTAAAGTTTTTAAAAATGCTTAATTTATTAAGAGCTGATTACATTTTTATGTCAATTTATTTATAGTATTTATTTTATTGCCTTATTTTTAAATTTTTTTTCTGCCCATATGAAATACTTCATTCCAAAAATGTTTAAGATCAAATTTAAGTTGTTAACTGTAGTTTTAGACTTTTTTATTAAGCTATTAAGGACTACAGTTGGCAAGTAATTAAAAAAATAATTTAATTACTGTTTTACCTGACGTTTCGTCGAATTTTACTCAACTTTTTCAAGGGCGTCTAGATTTTTTAAAATAAATTAAGTTAACATTTTTTTTTTAATTTTCAAATTTAAACTTCTTTGGGCATGCTGTTATCAAAGACTCTATCTTTATAAGTTTGGGAGATATAGATTTTTGCCCGCTTCTCCATATGCTGAAAGGCACTGGGCTATAGGGCGAGTAAGTTTATTATTAATATAAAACCCAGCAAAAAATTTCAGAAAAAGTAACCGAGTGTGGAATTAAGCATTTTTGGCGGAAGTACTTCCCAACTAGATTATCAAACTAATGATTTTAACACGGCATGAGACTTTTATAATCAATTATTAAAAACTAATTTAAATGATTATTTTAGGAGATAATATTAATCATTTGTACGAATTTTAAGATATTCCTTTTTAAACTTAAAGAACTAGTTCAGTTTTGTAAGCGGGTAATAAAATTTGGCAATCACAAAATTTAGTCATTACATGGCAAGTACTTTTTGAGGCAGTGTCAAATTTTTTGCTGGGAATATGTCTTAGGTTGAGTAGAGAACAAATTATTCGTTATTTTTCATTGTAACTTTTGTATAGCAAGCAAAGTGATTATATAGAACCTCTCTAAATTAGCATAGATAATTTAGAAACGTTAAAAATACATCTTCCAAAGTTTTACAAAGAGTTTCATTAAAAAAGTAAGCAGTCGTTTATTCATAGAACAAAATCAAACTAATTGCTTAGATAAATGTCTTAAAGAAATACTTATAGCTATATAATTCGGAGATTATAAATTGCATATCACTTTAATATCATCACTTATTACTAAAAATACAAGAAGCGTGAATAAATTTAAGATATCCAAAGTGGTATTAATAACATGTTGGTTTAAGTTGGTTATTAAAGCGATTTGTTGATTACCAACACTACACTTTGAAGTCTCTTTTTTAAAGTGTTAAAAATAGTCACACATAAAGCAACAAATAAAGAATACTATTGGGAAACATTCCCTCTCTAATTTTTCTTTCTTTAATGCACTTAGTTAAAAAGGCTGAATTATTTTTCTTATAGTGCAATCAGAGGTTATAAAAACAATTCTAAGTTTTAGCAATTTTTTTTATTTTTTTCTAATAGTAATTAGTTAACTGTTAGATTTCAACAACTTAGTAATAAATTATAATTTCTTTTAAAAATTCTTACATACAAAAACAAAATAAAAGTAAATAGCAATGAAAAGAAATACTCCAGATCCTGCAAAAGAACTTTCTTAAAGAAACCAAAATAAAAAAGAAAAAACGAATAAACGATCCAAGTAGAAATGTTAATCGTTAATTTTGTTGACCATGACATAATAATCTCATAAGCTGTCAACTTTTAGCCTGACTACAGTTTATTTAATAAAAGTAAAAACATGCGTGAGTCTTCTCTTTCTCAGTAACTTCTTCTATTACAACGTTGTAGTTCTTTATGTGCGCCTTTTTTCCTACTTCTAACTTTTAGTTTTTGAAACTGGGTGTTCTTTTTCCGTGGTGTACTTTTTTCATTTTTTTTTTATTTTAGATACTTTATTTTAATTTGTTTGTTCCTCGTGCTCCTCTTAGACAAGTTTTTGCAGTTATCAGTATAAGAAGGAGTATTATTTGTTGACTGGCCTTCTATATGCGTGTTTTATAGTTAAAAATTAACATCTGTCTGTGCGCGTTAACAATTTTAGTTTTTCTCATTGAATATATCTTGTGTTGTTGTTGCTTTTGTTTAGCTTTATGCTGAGTTTTTATTCAGATGTTTTTTTAGCTTATTTCCATGAAGATATGGTGTTTTATGAGCAAAAGCTAATAATAACTTAAAAGTGAATACAAATTTATAGTTAAACTGCATTTTTAAAGCCCTGATAAGAAAATACATTTGTGTGAATTGTATGTATACTATAACGGTAACAGCTATTAAAGTAAGTCTGTGGACAGGAAATAGAAGCGCAAAATAAAATATGGATCTTGGCAAACTAATTTGTTCTTATTTTTACAATATTACAAAATAAAAATAATTTTAAAAATTTGAAGTCTTTCTTCAATTTAATAAAATGTTGTTTTTGTTTGAATACAATAATCATGTTCAACAACAGGGTAATAAACTACATCAAAATATTTAAACATATAACAATTTTAATTTATTTAAGCTTTTAATTTATTAAAAATTGTTTACATATTTTATTTTTATTCTAAATTTTTTATTATTTGCAATGTTATGGCCCTAAATAATTATATGAAAACAGCATTTTTTTAAATGCAGCGAAAATTTTTAGGCCCATTCTTGGAATTAAAAAGAGTGTTAAGATCTTTGCACAACTATTTGGAATTATTTTTAAAGTTTTTTTTATTTATAGTTTATTTATAGTTTATTTATAGTTTATCTTTATTTATACTGCGAATTTTTTAATCTAGGGGCTCCTCAGAACTAAATGAAAATTTTTTCCGGTAAATTTTCTAATAATAATTTTTGCAATACCGGATGAAATTTGTTATAAATTGTGATAAGTTGTAAAGAGAACAGTAAAATCTAGATATCACTTATTAAAAATGTACTTTCCGGTTATCTACAGTGCAGTAAAGAAACCTTTAAGGGCAACACAGTATGACCATTGAGAAACCATATTTATTTGTCCTTTGAGTTGACTCATATGAGCAGTAACGAAATGGACTTATTTTCTTAGTTTCAAATAAAAAACATTACACAGGAATATTATGAAATATTTATATTTGAATGAATCAAAATAAACATTATAGATTATTATAGAAAAATATTATGAAAATACTTTATAAGATCCAAGAGCACAAAATGTATGTATTGTTGTCTGTTAGTTTCTTCGAGGCTGATACATATAAACAGACTGATTATAATTCTATCGTTTTTAATGATTATTTTTTATACAATAAATAAATTCTTTTTAATAACCTAATTTATATTGTTCTCGTTTTTCCAAAAATGCACCTGTTATAAAAATTCCTTAAAAACTGATTTAATTTAAATTTATTTAATATACAATAAATAACATAAAAACATAATTACTAAACACAAAAAGAGTGCGATAAAAATATTAACAATAAACAGCAGGAAAATAACAAAATGCACTTACAACTAAAACAGATAACAGTTTTTAATATCAGCAAATTATCGAATTTTGAATTAAGAAAATAATTTACGAAAGACAACAATTCTGGTGTAAGGCAATCATCTGAGGGCCTTTAACAGCAGAAAATAAAAAATATTTAAGCAATCGAGTAAAAATAAAACGAAATAAAAAATAATAAATAAAGAAAAAAACTTGTAATGTAAGGTACATTAAAAAAACTAAAAGCTAAACATCTACAGTAATGGAAAGAAAGAAATGCCTAAATAAAAGCATCAAATAATCATATAGTAAAGGGCTTTAAGGCGTTGGTTATTCTTTATAACCTAGCAACAACAGCAAGAACAAACACTTTAATAAAAAAAGAAAGACAAAAAAAAAACACACAAATCGTTCAAAAACATTCAACAAAATAATGCACATACAGGATGATTTTTTAAGTGTTTCATTTTTAAATATTGTTTTTAATCTTAAGTAAACACTTTAAAAGTTTTCAAAGGTATAAAACAGATTTATTCGAGCCGATTACCTAATGGTTCTATTGCACAATTTAAAATAATTCATTGTACTTACTGACTACAACTAAGTACGTCATTTCTTTTTTTGGGGCCTTTTACCAGCTGAGTATGAATAATCCATTTTCAGGGCGAATAATAATACTTATAAATAAGTCAAGTATGTAGAAATTAGCTAAATAATTTTCAAAAATAAACTCTTAAGATATCTACTGCTTCCCAACTTTATGAAGAAAACCCGACTAGATTTCACAAAGAAGAAAACAGAGTAAAGTCGCCTAAAATTATTTAACCATAAACCAAACAAAATTGAATATTCTTCTAAAGATCTTTTCTAAGCACTGGTAAAATAAATGCAAAAATTTTGAAGATATATGCGCTAAAATTAATACTAGTTTTGCTAATGAGTTAATTTTTTTTTAACAAAACGAAGTCTTTCTACAATAAATACAATAAATTGTCCTCGTGCAAAATAATTGCAACTTAAATTTGATCATGAAGTCGAGCAATATTATTTCAATAAATGTAAATACTGGTTAAAACGATAGTAATATTGAAAAATTAGTAAGAAAAATTCTATATTGAAAAACCATACAGAAGAAAAAGTTCACTTTAAAATATGGAAAGCATAAACAGGCTAAATTTTAAAAATCAAGTCAATTTATTGATAAAAGCAACATCAGCAAGCAACCAAAATAATAAACACACATTTTTTCTATAGATACAAACTTTAACATTGTATATTATAAATACACAAATACAACAGTAAATCGTGTTTTAAACCAACTGGTGTTGAAAGCAATTTCAAAAATGATGAGTATGATCGAATGTATTTTTATTTTCGTACAAAAAAAAAAAAAACAAAAACTATTTCAGTAAACGTCCTCATAAATACTAAAAAAGTAAGTTATAATATTAAGGCTACAACATCATGTTTACTCCTTTAGACTTTAACTTATTTCTTGTGTTGCTTTGATGAAAAAATTAAAAAAAAGGAGAGAAAAATCAATATAAAGATGAAGCGAAATTTTAGCAATAAGTAGTTTCTTTTATCGATTATTAAAAATCTTTTAAATAACACTAAAGTTTAAAACATAATATGGATTTTTTTATTTGTAGAAGATGCTGTTTGAGCTAATAAAGAATCAACAGTAACTTTTGTTCATTTTAATCGAAATGCTTTCTGAGTTAACTAAACTTGTTTTTAGTAAATAATTTACTAGGGGTCACTAATAAACCTAAAATCGTAACTTTTATTCGTATAAAAAAAAATAATAAACTGTTCATATTGCTGTTAATTAACGTCCCTTCCCGGAATATATTTTGTGACATTATTATTAACTGATGGTTACAAACTATAAATTTGGACCCAACTTTAAAAGCAAACGATCTTGAGCAACAACAAAACTTCGTTGCAGAGTTCTAAGCCGATTCTGTTTAACTTAAGAGGATTCCCAGTGCACCTGCTTCAATACAGTATGCAAAATAACACCAACATTTCTGAAAGATATGGAAAATAAATTTCGAATATAACGATAATAGATGTCTCAGTATAAACTTTGATCTTTATTACAAGTGATCCACAATCTATTTGTTCCGAAATGAATGATTTCAACAACTCTAAAGATAAATTGGAAGCAAATACATGGAGTTTTTTTTTTTTTGTATTTATCTGTGGCCGAGGTTATCGCTATAAACCTATTAATTTTATTTTTAGAACGGAAAAAAAATCATTTAGTTTTGTCATTTTAGGCTAAGAAATCCGATTTTTCAGAGAGTTAGTATTTAATTTACAACTTTCTCTCTTTCATTCTAAGTTGTTTTGAAGTTTAGGTCCTTGACGAACAAATTATTTCCTGTTTTTTATATCAGGCTCATAATGATTATTAAAATCCTTCATTGAACATTAAAAATAAAACCTTAAGTAATAAGAGAAAAATCTAAAGCTTCATGAATTAATTTAATCATTTAAGAGCGTATGTGTTTTTGTACTTTCTTTGCGAATTATCGAATTTATTTAGTTAAATCTGGAGAAGCTGAGTTTATATTAAAAAGAGGGATACAACTCAATTTTTTTTGCGAAAAAGTATAGAAAATGAAGTAACATTTTCATAATGGATATACTAACCGTTGTACATCGATATTCTGTTTTTTAAATGGTTTCTTAAAAACTTAACAGTTAAAATTAAAGAAATATTTATTTATAAAAGACTGGCTTGAAACAAAAAACAATAAGAAAATTATTTAAGAATAACTATAAAATATTAGTGTAATAAGCAACGAGATTACATAGGAGGAATTTAATATTATTTAAATCAGTCCCACCACTACATGTCTCTATTGTTTCTATCGTCACTCGGTTTCTGGGTTTCCTGCTAATTCCTTTCATTTCATTTTATTTTGTATACAAAATTTCTTTTAAATATAGTTTATTTTATTTTCTTAATTAACTTTTTTTTATATTTTTAAACATTTTTTGTTTTCACAAGTTTTTATGGTTGTAACTACGAAAATTTGGGGAATGCGCTGTATAAGTACATGCTGGGTAAGTGAGGCTGCATCTCCTAATTAATAGAATAGATCTATGTCACTTTAAAGCCCTTTTTAATTTATTTTATCGTCGATCACTAAGTCGAGCAATACGAGTGCCCTTTTAGTTATGTTAGATTTGAACTCTTTTTCAGTCGACTTCAATATTTTATCACATATCGTTTTACAGTATCAAGCAAACAAATATTTGTACTTAAGTGCAAGACCACCTTCGTACTTTTTATTATGTTATATTGGCTTAATACGCTAGAACTTTTGTCCATATACATAATTTCATTTTATTATAGTTTTCCTTTCTCCCTGTGCGTACGGTGTAATTATGAGGCTTTCAAGAAAATCTTGTTTCCCTCTACATATTTTTTTTTTGGTTTTTATACTTGTCCCTACTGACAATGACGAGCTGTCAGTCACTCTCATTTTGTTTCAACAACAAAACAACAACTAAAAAATAAGAAATAAATGGCGTATGTGTCGGCATTTTATGATTTTCAATATACTTCATGTACTGTACAAATACCACTAGCAAATTCGAGCAACATAATTATGATGATCTTTTTACAATTCAATCCATTCAATGAGAAGTTTTGGTTTATCATTTTATTATTATTATATTTTATGTTGCTATTCAAGAAAAGTAATTTTTTTGAACTTTATAATGAATTTTCTATATTTTAAAATATTAATTAATTAATTTTACAAGTTTTTTTTTGTTTTAATTTAAAATTTTTTTAAGAAATTTTTTTTAAAACATTCAGCGTATTTTTGGAAAGTTTTAAAGATTATTTTTGATAAGAGGCTTTTAATTAGTTTTACAGTAAAAGAGTTTTAATACTTTTTTTCTTTGAATTGTTTTGGGAAATATTTTTATAAGGGCTTTTTTCAAAGATAAATAATGTTTTTCTAATTCTCTCGTTGCTAAACATTTCTTTCCTAAATTTTCTTAAAAAAAAGCTTAATTAATTCTTAAATATTTCTTCACATAAAATTTTAAATTCCTTTAAAAAAATAATTTTATGATTAATTTTTTCATATAATTTACCCTTTTTAATCTTTCTTCTCTTTGAAACACGTTTTTATTTTATATCGTCTGATTTTATTTCATACATACATATATGTTGCCATGTATGTACGCATGTTTAAAACCACAAAATAATCAACTTTCATTTACTTTGTATTTCTTTTGTATTACTCTTATATAATGAGTTAAGTTTAATGTTCAAAATACCTTTTATCTGGAAGGCGCTTACAATTACAATTTTCAGTGCGTGTATATTTTTTGTTTTTTTTTTCAGTATAAAAAATTGATTAAAAACGTAATATTTTTCTGAGAAACTAATTTGATCTCGATGAGTAGAAAATAATAAGGCAAAAATTAGCCATTCATATGAGTATTACTTTTGAATCATGTGCAAAATTAATAACAAATAAAAAAATAAAAATAATAAAATATTTCCAAACAAACACGCAATGTAAAATATATATAATTACGTACAGAAAACAAACAGTCCTTAGATATTTTTTAAGCCTTTTAAATTCTTTCTTTAGTAAATGGTTTAAAATTATTTCTTTGTTCTTAATTCCATTCATATATTATTATTATTATTATTATTATTATTATTATTATTATTATTATTATTATTATTATTATTGTTATTATTATTATTATTATTATTATTATTATTATTATTATTATTATTATTATTATTATTATTATTATTGTCATTATTATTTCTATTATCATTATTGTTTAATTTTATCAAGCCTGGTTTTTGTAACATACAAAAAAAATTAATTAAAAAACAATAATAATAAAATGAATAAATTATATTTAAAAATAAAAAAGTCAATAATTTTTGAAGGAAAATTTTTTCTTAAACTTAAGTGCATAGACAGAGATATAAACAAAACCGAAATATTCAATCTGTTTGAGCTGCTTACATAAGCCGTTTTTCCAAAATAAAGTCCATGTTTTAAAGTATCTTTTTAGAATTAAGGTTATCACATTGAGTATCCAGCGTACATCCACTGCATTTTTTAATATTTTTATTTTATGAATACTTTTTGAGGATTGTTGAAATAAAAATTTCTCATTAGAAATTTTTTTCGACATATAGGTGTAATTGGCTTCTTATAACATTTTTAAGTCATTTTTTAACAAAAGACTGGCAACTTAATTTTTACTAAACAAATATTTATTTTTTTTTATATTTTATAGTCTTGTGCATAAACCTTTGTGCATCATTTGTATTCACTATTTAAGTAGTAAAATTCTAACCTCACAAAAACAAAAAAAAAAAACAAACAAAAATCAAAAACGAAAAGTAGGAATACTTAATAAAAAATAAAAAACCCATTTAATCTTAACAATACTTGTGTGTTACTTTATGCCAAGGCAAAAATTAAAAAGAAAAAAAAAACAAAAATTGTAATTATAAGCACCACTCTGGCACAAATGATGATTGGTGAAAAAACATAAAGCCAGAAGCTGAATAATGTTTACAACCATTTACCAACATTTTTATTTAGGAGTCCCCTGAAACCAAAAGCAAATTTTGCCAACAATGTTTTTTTTTTTTTTTTTGGTTAAGTTAAAGTCAAAATGAGGTTTAATCGTTTAGCATTTTACCCAAAAAATAATGAAAATTGTACAAAAAATACTATTACAAATATTACCAAATTATCAAACACAGCACGTATGCAATTTATCTGTTGGGGTTTTTAGATTTTCGAGACTCACATGAAAATAGTAAGAAACACATATATTTTTTTTTTTGCAGAGAGCTACAGTTGATTAAAGTTGTAAACATAGCTGACTTGGAAATTTATAATGAAAAAATATTTTGAGCATTTCAAAAAAAAATGGTTTTTTGTTTATAGCAATAATAGAACACTGTAAATCATATAAATATAAAAAACCAGTAAATATAGAAAACCAGTTTTGTAAGTTTTTTTCGAGTTTTCTAGTAAAAGATTTAGGAAAATTCAAAAAAACTTTTTTGCAAAAAAATTAAGGTCTTTTAACAAGGCGCATTGAACAGGTGACTGCATTAGAACATGCGGTCAACATGTGTTTTAGGTTTTACGTGTATTTTTGTTTTTGTAAAAACTTTTGAGCTGTCAAAAATGTCTGGCAATATGTGTGTATGTATTTCACAAATACATACACACATATTGCTAGACGTTAATGCATTTACCTGGTATCAATGGGCCTTCTTTTAAGCATCTTTTCAAAAGGAAAAAGCTTATCGATGGAAAAATATAATCTTTTAATATTATTTCTTAAAAGAACTTAATACCATGTGTTTATTTTCAATTAAAGCTTTAATTAAAAGCTTGTTTTTAAGACTTTTAACTAAAGAAACTGATTAAATATTGATTGTTATCAAAAATACTCCAAATGTTTTATTTTATTATTTTTTTTAAATAATCAAATTCAATCTGTTTTTAGCAAATTAATTAAAATTATTGAAAACTTTTTAAAAACATTTAAAAAAAATTCGTTAGAAAGTTCTTTTAACAAAAAAACTTATTGTTTGGTTTAAAGAAAACTTTTGTTAGATTTTATTCAAAGAAATATAAAAGTTTTTTAAAAAGCTTTTGAGCTTAAACGTTGTCAATTAAATGTATATAGACATTTTTACTAGTTTAATATGAAAGAGAAGCTTTAAGATAGCTTCAAAAATTACAAGGCTATTTGTTTTATATCGCTAGAACATAAGAAAAAAGATTTTTCTTGAAAGGCATTCTAATCATAAAATTAAAATGATTTCTTAACTAATTTGGTTTTGTCAAGAATATATGTTTTATATATTTATTCATAGTAATCTTTTTTAGATATTGAAAGCCTTTTTACTTCGACTCCTAACAACGTTTTTTGAGTTATTTTATTTTACCAAAATTTAGGCGAATGTGTTTGTAATCATGTCTGTGCATGAGTATGTAATATAAATTGATTGGAAAATATGCAAATACTCGCTTTTATTTTCGGGCTAATAATGCACTTGCTTTGTGTCTTTGTATTTAATAGTTAAATAATAATAAAAAATTGCTTTAATATTTTTTTCTTTACAACGATTTTTTATAGCACATTTCTTTTACCTTTTATTTCTGCTTTGGGTAAATTATGGATTTTTTTTGGTTGCAAAAAATTCAAATTTAAATGGTTACTTGCTCTGCAGCTTGCAGCCAAAACGAAAATGCAATGTAGTATTGCTAACAGTAGAAAAACTATTTTGCATGACCCAAATATAGTTGATATTAGTCATGCAAAACTGATTATTTAAAAAGCAACAATAATAACAAAATGCATAGTAATTGAAATAGAAAATATGAATATTTGTTAAGGAGTAAAATATAGATAAACCCAAAAACAAATAAGTAAATTGTGGTTATTAAATACTGTTAAATTTGAAATGAAATTAAAAATATATTTAAGGTTTGGGCTAATAATAGCTTGTGTTAGTAAAGCGGTATTTCTTACACTATTCAGATTTTAATTACAAAGATTTTTTTTTGCTTGTCAATATTTCTTTCTTAATATTTTCTACAGCCTACGATTTTATAAAGATATAACAGTAAAACTTGACTTAAGATTGCGATTAAGATTTCAAATAAATCATTTTACTTTACTTATATCTTCATTTCCTTAAAGCAATTTATTCTTCTTACTTATTAGCGTAAGAGCTTTTATGAAATATAAAGCTATAAAGAAAGTAATTCTTCATAATTCTGTTAAAATAGAAATGACAAACGTTCAAGAAAAAAAACTATGTAAATAAAGATGTAAAATGATCTAAAATTTCAAGCTAAAAATCTAAACATCTGTTCCTTTTTGTGTTTAAAATATTTATTTTAGTATTGATTTTATTAGTTTGTTAAGCTTAGTTAGGACCAATAATGAACTTTAATATCTTAATTTAGGCTACAGTTATTAGAAAGTCATTGCTGTGGGAAAAAATTTCTAATTTTATTGGAGCTAACAATGGTTTCAATAAGCAGTAAATAGTATTCTCTTTAAAAGAACTAATTAGACAACTGTGATACTAAATTGAATAAAAAGTTTATCTTTTTCCCAAAGAAGTATTCTATGAAAGCCTTCTTTTAAAAAGAAAACCACTTTTATTGCTTTAAGCCATGGTTTCATAAACATGACATAATAAATGAATAAATTTCATTTTAAGTTAAATCGGGGTTAAACTTGATTAAAAAAATTTTGTACTTTCTTTAATTTTTGTTTTTTTTTTGCAAAAAAAGAAACAAAAATTATCATCAATAAGAATTGTAGTTGGCTACATAGAAGTCGCTGCATAATAAATATCCAAACTTTTTCTGCGTCAAATCTTTACTAAGAAGTGATAACAATGAAGTAGTGGTTTAGCAAATCAGCTTTTACTTTAAAAGGTACATTTATTCAAAAGTTAATTTATTTCACATTTTAATTTCTATAAGATTGTATATCTATTTACTTTCCTGGATCATGTATGTTTTAGGGAGACTGTCTCCTTAATGCTAAGTTGGTTTCTGAGGTGTAAGGCTACACCAGTAGCCTGGACTTGCAGAAACCTGAAACTGGAAGACATAGACTTTCATTTGCACCTTGCACTTTTGTGCAAAGAGTAGGTGTTTTTACTTCAAATATAATGATCTTATTCAATCCTTTTTTACAAAAAACTTTCCTGTCTAAATATACACTCTATGGAAACAAAGCACATCAGTTCAAAAAAAAAATTTTTTTTTTCAAAAAACGTACTTTGATACAAATAACATTTCTCTTAAAGTACTTACATTTATGCAAAAGAAAAAATAACTTCAATATGGAGTATTTGCAAAATAAATATTTGACTTAAAAATATACATTAATTTGAAAAAGTGTTTGTATTAAAACACTATTAAAAAAAGAAAAAGTGTTTTCTGTTTTAAGAGAATTTTATAAAAACTATCGTTTCACAGAGTATAAAAGTACTGCTTTTTAAAAATTAAAACTTAACATATCAACCCTTCCTCAAAACATTGTATTATTTTAAATATTAAAACAGGAACTCATAATTTTCCCAAGAACAAAGATTTGAATGTACAAGGTTTTTTATACTGTCATTTTTTTCTTTGGAAATGTTTAATCTTTATAGTACTAAATAAGACTGATACTTTAATACTAAAGCCAAAACACATTTGCAACTTGCCCAACAATTGCTTTGTAATGTCATTATATTGAGCGATGGATAGTGATGATGATAATGACAACGACAAACTTCAATGTTTGGATTTGCCTAAGCAAAAGGATGCTTAAATTTACGAAAAGGGAAAGGGAGCATTTTTAAAAAGAAAAATTCTTACTAGAGATAAAGTGAGCATGATATTCGTTTAGGCATAAGCAAACCAAGGTAAGGCAACGCTGGCCAACTGTGCCAAAGACTATATCTACTGTTCTCAAGTTTAAATGCAAAGTAAGGCTAATTCATTTAACCACTTGTTGCCCAACATAGCAGCAAAAAGAAGCAGTACAAAACTAAACAGAAGTTGAAAAAAACTCAAAAAACTAAAGGAAAAAAATAAACAAAAATAAAGAAATTTAAAAAAAAAACATTTTAAAACATTGAATAAAAATAAAGTAGTAAATGCTTGAATGCGGTTAACAGGACGCAAGCAGACAACCAGCCAAAGTAAGTGTAGTTAAAGGCACACTTTAATTCCCCAAATGAAATTGCTGGAATAATACGGCTGTTGTGTAGCTAATGCTATTACTGATGCTGCTTCTGCTGCTGCTGCTGCGGCTGCGGCTGCTTCTGATAATGATGGTCTTCGTGATGCTGAAGCCAGTGTTCCATACAAGAAGCTTTTAAGGAACTCAAAAAGCAAACAAAGAAAATACTACATGAAACGAAAATACACACATTCAACGACAACGACAACAATAACAAATATATTGTATGCCAAAGAATGGCGGCATTTAAGTTTAAGCCATTGCAATGAATTCATCGTTGACATATCTCGTTAATTTAATTTCTTATAGTATGGAACGGAAAATATAACAGCAGCTATAGCAACACTGCATCATCATCTTCTTCATCATCAACTACAACAACATCAATGGTGTGGACATAAGCAAGAAATGCTTACAAAAAACAACAAAAAAATACCCAAAGAATAAAAAAAAATGCAAAGACAATAAGAAACAAACAAGCACAAACTCTACATACTTTACAAATAAAATTTTACGTTATATCCACATGCTGTCGCCGACATATGCTATACAATCCCAAGTATTAAATAGAAATGTATTCCTGCACTCCAAATAAACCACTAAATTCGGGCTCAGTTTTGGCCTAAAAACAAAATACAAACAAAAAATATCACCTCCAGCTCAAATCCAAAACTGCACTATTAAATTGGGTAAAGATTTGAATTCAGTTAGAAAAATATTTTGCCTCAAAGCAACGAAATCTAATTTTGGCCATTAGAAACTTGTTTAGAAAGAGAAAAAATGTGCATATCGACCGTGGCATCGGTTGTGTTTTATATGCACTGGCGTCATGTTGGCCATACCATACTATTTCGGTAAAAAAAATTATTTTAATTAATCGGTAAGGACCCTTTATGACCCTAAAAGTCTTTTTGATCCTAATTTTAGCAACTTCATTTGTCAAAACATCGATTTGATGTACGAAAATCGTTTAAAATTTTTTTCTTCAGTTCTTTGTTTCAAACTCTTGGAACTATTCTGTTCACTTATAAAAGCAGTTTGCAATATCCCTATCCGAAATCCACTTCAAGGCCGAAGCATATGCAGCGGTTATGTGGAACAAAAAAAGCAACACAATAAAAATAAACAATTAAAACTGCTAAGAAAGAAAATAAATGAACGATTTATGTGTGTGTTGGAATTCTATACGAAGGATTTTGTGCTAAGTATAGACCACCCTGTTGATTCGAAAGATAAGAAAGTATAGTTGAAGTCAGGTGATTTTTGGGAACAACAATTTACTTTTACACAAAAAGTGGAAAAAGTTTGTCACTTCGTTTGTAATTTCTACAATATCCATTTCTGGACCCATAAAGTCTAAATATTCTGATTCCTTATGGATATCGAAGTCGATTGAGCGATGTCCGTGTATCTGTCCGTAATAGTGTTGAAATCAACTTTGCCAAGGCACTAGATGAGGTAGAGAAAATTTTAGTATACCAATCGATCAGACATGGTTTCGAAAGTTTTGCTATTGAAAATCAGTAAGATCGGTCAAGGTACTTTGAGGCAGCGGGCAAAACATCACGCCTGCCCTTAATTTTTCCATGTCATTTGGATCAATAAAAAATTTTAATAAAAAAAAAAAAAACAAATATATAGGGCGATAGAGAATTAAAAAAAAACACATTAAGTGAAAGAATTGGGGTTCGCGCATATTTTCCGAGTTATTGGCCTCTGAACTTTTTATACAAAAGTATAGTCAATATGGGTGCCATATTAAATGTTTCGTAAATATCTTTCAGGAAATACTATTTTTTAATGTTTAACCCATTAAGAGCCGATGATATTTTTATGTAAATTTATATTATTAAGATTCGGCATGGATGAATATAGCACTCTTACTTGTTTTATATGATAGATGATACGTACTCTGAGTAAGTCCCAATGTCTGCTTATTATATTTCAAGAGATCAGCATGTATGTTTGAAAATCACGGATTTGTAGCAGCACCTTTTTATATCCAAATTTATGCTTTAAACTTGTCCTTTTATAATGTTATTTTCATTTTTTCTTATAACCTTTTAAAATACACGGTCGTATTTTTATGGGGATTCCCTTTAGTAATTTACTTTACTTAATTATTTTTATTATTTGGTATTTTAGCGGTAACGATAGGGTGAAGTTCTTAGCCTTGGGTTAGCGAATCCTAAAAACTAAGTTAACACTCAAGAACTCCCTTTGTTGCAACATTTGAAATATAAACAAATGCGACCATGCAACATTAAATAGGATTGTATGCATGGAGGTAGTTCCGTTAAATACTCTTTAGGTACCATTTTAAACGGCGAAACCACAGAGTTAGGGGTAAAAGAATTTAACATGGCACAACTGAAATGCCTCGTAGGTTTTTTGACAAACCGCCTTTCTAGAACTACGCAGTAGTAGTAGTAGTAGTTATATTGTGGAAAATGCAGGCATTTACCGTTTATCAAACCCAAACTCTTTTTAATGAAGTGAAAAAAGGGAAACACTATGAAATTATGTTTCTTGTTTTAAAAATAAATATGGTAATCTTTCCGACTAAAGAGATATTTCGGGGACAGTGTATTTGTAAAATTATTTTGGGAATTATTATAATATTATTTGTTATATTATATTAATATTTTATAACACTTTCAAATAAAGTGCAATTTATTTTGCTTGGAAAAGCAGATATCTATACCTATTTCGTCGGTTCAGAAGAATTTTTTCCAAATATTTAGAAAAGACAAAAACATTTTGCTTTAAGTACAAGATATGTATATTAAAATATTATGATAAAAAATGAGCACTGATTATGTCACATAACCCGCTTGACAAATATTATTTGCTGTGTTCGGTTGTTGTGATAAACATTTTAGGCAAGCAGATTCGTAGCGTACTCGATACCACTTGAAGCTTTTGGTGTTCATCAATGAAAACAAGTAAAAATATTATAATACTGATATAATATTTATGAACTGAGAATTAAATTAAAAACTGATCCGAACTGACCAAGTTAATAATAAATATTTAAATGGAATATTGATCCGGTTTTTCTATACTTAAAATTCGCTGTTATTTCCTTTAAAACTCAAAATTAATATTATATATTGCTTATATCTTCATACAAGATTTCTTTCAGTGTATTTTTTTTAATAAATAAAAAATAAAAAGAATAAAAAAGAACACAAAAAGACATACGAGTTAAAAAATGGTTGATCTTAAATACTCATCGTTGTGTCTTGTAAAATGAATTTAAAAAAAAAGAAATATTTTAAACTGTCCATTCTTTTATTTAGACGGAGCATTATTGTTGTTGTTTTTTTGTATTGTTGCTGTTGTTTTTTATTCTTCCTCTAAAGTTTTCTAGATGCTTTTCGTTTTTTTTTTAATGAATTTTTTGGTATTTCTTTACGAATGGTATGCAAAATAGCTGAAAGGATGTTTTAAGCTTGATTTCTTTTAGTTGTTGTTGGTGTGGTTTCTTGAAAGAATAACAGAAAAAAAATTAAAAAAAATCTTATTGTACAGAATTGGCAGGAATTCTTATTCTTCTTGTTATTTTTTCCTACATTTGCAACAATAAATTTTGTCAAACGAATTGTTATGTTTCTGTTGCTTCTGTTGTTTTTGTTGTTGTATTTGAGTTTTTCAGCAATTTTGGTTGGTGTTGCTTGTTGGAAAGGTTTTCATTGTTATTTGTGCTGTTGCTGCAGTTTGTTGTATTCTGTATAAAACATCCTTTTATTTATTTGCTGTCATCATGTTGATCATGTTATATTGGCTGATGTTTCCTGTAGTCATATGTATGTATATATAAGAATGCATATAGTGTTTTGTATATCCCAGCTTTTTGGTTGGAAAGATATATTTTTTATATTTCTTTTTGCGCTGGTAATTTTTTGATTTTAAATGCCAATCAATTTGTTGACATTTTAAGATTTTTGTTTTTCATTTTTGATTTGATTGCATTTTTTTCTATATACATAAAATCGTCGAGATTTTAAAATAAATAATCGCTTTCCTTTTTTTTTGAGTTCGAAGTAGTGGAAGCTTGCGTTTCTTTAGTTTTTTCTAACAGGTGTAATTGAAAATAAACTTTACTCCATATATATTCTTCGTGGTGCATTTTAAAACTTTATTAGTTATTGTTTTGTTTGTCCTTGTTTAAGTTTTTTAACGAAAATGATAATTTAATATTGGACCAAATTTTTCATAACTCTTTTTCTATTAAATAATGATTCATAGTTAGGCAATTTATCAAAATCTAAAAATGATATCAGTCTTCCTTTGGTTTATTAATTTGGTTTTATTTTAATGCCATGTGACTATAAAATGGGTAGTTAATGAACTGATGTTTTGAAATTATAAATATCAGCAAAGTGGTTTCACAATCGAACACGAAATTTTTAATTAAAAAATTTGGTGGCATTGACCAGTCGTCATATTATACAAGCTTTTTCAGTTTTGGACATTGTAGTAACAGTAGCAAATTCTGAACTGGTTATTAAAATAATTTTGTTCTGATTTTTTTCTGTAAATAAATGTACTTTTTAATCTCGCAGTCGAACTGAAATAACAAGTTGCTCAACAAATAACGTGAATTGTCTACCATTTTGTTTCAAACTTAAAATAATAAATTAATTTTTCTTTCACAAAAATTTGCTATTAAATATTGTCAATCTATAAATGTAATTTTAAAATGAAATTTAATTGAAAAAATAATATCGATCAAATAGCAACCGATTAGGTTGCTACATTTTTGTTTACGTTTAATTCTTTGTCGTTTCCAGTTTTAAAATGTTGAAGGCTAATATGCCCTCTTTCTCCTTATCTGAATCGCTTTTTTAATACCTAAGACTTACAGAAGTAAGAACACTTTAAAGACATGTCATGTTATTCGACAAACCGTAGAGAATAACGTGACTTATTGGTGGAAAAACATATCGTTGTAATAAAATATTAACTCATATTAAAGGGTGCATACATTTTTATGGCAAATGGAATATGTAGCAAGTTCGATTTTTAATAATAATCAGGTCAAAAATCTTATGACCTACAACGAAGTGGAAGTAATAGTTAAAAAAAATAAACATTTGATTGTGTAGAGCGATTTGCACTTGAAGTTCGCGTAACATATTTTTAAATGGCATGACAAATTTGTAGATATAAAAATTCTTAATTGACAGTTATGAAAGTCAGAGGTGCACAGAAGGATAAACTTCAGTACTGCATGAAAGAAAGTTACGAAACTTAGGTAAAACATGAATGTAAATTATCTCGTATCAAGCAGAAAAATATTATTTCCTATATAACGCCATACATTTCACTTGATGTTTTAAACAAAAATGAACAATATAAGTAAAAAATCTAATGTAAAAGATAGCACACCCTTTTAAAAATAGTTTAACATGCAATAATTAGTCTTTCAGACACCAGCAAACTTTGAAGTAAACATTGTTACCATCTGGAAAAAGGCTACGAAAAGTAAAAAGGAATATTTTAACTACCATAACTGTGAGCATCGTAAAAAAAACGTTTATTTGATCCTAATAACAGTATTATCTTTTATAACCAATAACTGTGGTAAATTTTTTTGCAAATTTGTTAATAAAAATAAATTATACTACCGCTCATTACAAACTTGGGTTTAAATATTTTTATACGACCACTATCCTATATCTTTTCTAAAAAGTAATAAAACAAGAACAATGAAATGGAGGTCGTTTTGGTTACCTTTTATTACTCTTTTAGCCATATGACATACATTTTGATTTGTTTAAATTTTGCAATTTTTATTACAAAACACAAACATTAAGGTTTGATTACCTCCAACTTGTAATTTTTTTAACGCAAAATCTATCAATATGTTACAAAATATTTTAAGACCATAAAAAATTGTCTTAAGCTCATAAATTTAAGTCGTGTTTGAATTACAACAATTTTTTTAAGATATAATTTTGAGTTTGTTGTTGTTGTCTAAAGTGTGTTATTTTCATGACATTTTTGAAGTTCATTAGTTTCATGTTAATAAATCTAAGGTAAAAACTAAAAGACAAACATTATGGACCGCATCTTGGTTAACTAAAATTTGGTAATATAAAAAATTCATAAAAATTGTTTGTAATTTTTTAACGTTTTTATTGCAGAAGGTGAAATAATGAGGTTAACCTTTTGTCAGGAGGTGAATTGCAAAACCAAAAAAAAAAAAAAAAAATAGAAATATCTTTGTGAATAAAAATATTTTTTTTTTAATATTTTTTCTCCCCTATAAATAAAAATATTAAATTGTTTTGAAGAAACACATTTTTTTAAAACTGCTAGCTTAGCTCAAAGTTATATAGCCCAGATTATTTTGTTAAATTTTTTGACCATTCCTTTGTAGGTTGTTACGTAACTTTGAAAAAAATCCTCAAATCTATCAATAATAAAAAATTTTTTTTTATAAAAAGTTATCAAAAACCCCCTGTTTAATAAAAAGAAGTGAAAATATATTTTTGATGAAGTATTTGACTAATAAATAGGTTTAGTTAAATTATAATTAACTAAATAATATTTTTATAATGAAAATTCTCTCCGTTATTTTATTCTTTAAATTAAAAACAGAACTTTAATATACTTGTTAAATGAAAAACCATTGTAACACTTATTTGCATTAAAATTTTAAAAAGTTTATTTGTTTTTTTTTTTTATTTAGAATAAAAACATTTGTTTTATAAAATAAACAATTTGTCATAATTTTTTTCTTTCCTCTGGTTTCTCCATTGTGATGTAACTTTTAATTGAAAATAATACAGCATTTAACAAAAAAAATTGTTGGTTTGATAAAATTTTGATGTTATTTATTCTTAGATATTATAATTAAAACAACAAAATATTTTATTTAAAAATTTTTATTATTCAACGAATAAATTAAAGGGAATTTAAAGATCTTTTTGGCCTAATATATCTATGACTAAATCTTAATTCGGCAAACAGCTTACAAATATTTTCTTCTTTTTTATAGGCTGGGAATATAATATATTTTTTTTTAAACTTATTTTTTGAAGTCAAAAATAAATATTATTTATTTCTATGTAATTATAACAAAATTAAAAATTTTTTTTTCGGAGACAATTCTATAAAATTGTGATGATTTAAGAGATACCAATGACTTTCTGGCCCTCTGTTTATAGCTTATAATGGAAACATGAAGTGCTACTTGTTACCGCTAACACGCGTAGGAATTTTAATATTGTTAAAAATTTGTCTTAAAATAAATTTTTTAATTTAAATTTAAGTATTTAGACTTTAAATAATTACAGTCAAATAAATTTTGTGTTATCCGTACTAACGTTAATTCCCAGCAGTGTCAAAGAGACTACTCAAGCTCTAGATTTTGAATTTTATATTTAATTAAGCCTACTTAGTAATTTCTACTTCTAAAGAATTCTAGAATGGGTTTTCAAAACAATCCCATTTTGGTTTCTTAAGTTGTGAAGATTTTTATATAGGAGTAGCTGTCGTAGGACAGTAGGAAAGTATCATTTCTTATTTTCTTTAAATGTAGAAAAATATATTTTTAACCATTTGTTGTAGAGTTCTGTAAACAATGTTGTACTGACAACTTTTTTAGTACCATTATACCGGTAAAGTTTTATGCTTTCACATTTGTATCTCCAGTTTGTCTATGAAATGACATATTTTTATGAAAAAAAAGTATCCTATATTTGAACCAAGATTCTAAGGGACCACCTTTCAAGCTTTTATTCAAATCCATCTAGCAGTTTTTACATTATGCAAACACTGACAGATAGACAAAAAATCCAAAAATAGGTGTTTTACATTTCATATTGATTGCTATCTACACCAACATCAAAATTTTCAAAAAATATTTCATGTTATTATTTTATTATGTGTATAGATTTTGGCTAAAATGACGTAGAAAAAAATTAAATAATTCAAACAGTTAAAAAAACTACATCAGCCAGTAGTTTATTTTGACTTAATAACTAAACTTAAGATTTCTTCAATTAAAATATTTTTAATCACATTTCTTTTCTTACAATAACTTTTCATGTAAAAATTAAGTCGTTTCCGCTTTTATATAACACAAAATATTGAATAGAACGCAACAATTATTAACTCATTTTATGTCATTATTTTGCAAACTCAAACAAGAACTGTTAGTTGTTTTAAAAATTACTTAAGAAAAAATATATATACATACATACATTCTTTCTCTGTCTTATAAATGATATTACATGTTTTTTTTATTAAACCATTTCTTAACATCTACCTAGTTTATTTTATTAAAAAAAATGCAAACTGGCATTTTTGCCTGACTTTAACACGCAATATTTTGATAAAATAAATACTTCGTCATAAGATGACAATTTAACAGTAAAACTATATATAAAATAAAAAGGTCAAGATCACGTGTTCAAAGAAAAAACAAGAACATAATTTGTAAAAAAAATTTTAACATTTTGATACCAGTTTCTGTAAGTATATGATGCCTTGATTGATGGCTGTTTTGCATGTTGACAACAATTTCTTTTATTTAAAGTAAGATTTAATACTTTTTAATTGTTATGCTTTTTTTTTGTAATATTGCAGTAATTAAAAAAAAATGCTAGATAAGTAAATAAAACTGGTAGCAATTTTAACGCCATTTATAAAAGACGAATGGGTTATGAGATAGAAATGCAGCTTAAGTGCCAGCTGACAAATAAATTAAGATGCATTTGTTTAGGATGCACCGACTTCAAGTACATTTATATTTAAAACAATTTTGGGATTAGGAAGATTATAAAAGATTGAGTTAATAAAATTCCTAAGAGAAAAGTTCTTTCTTAAACTAATTTTTTATTTCTTTAATTATTTTCTATTTTTATATGTTGTACTATTTAAAAAAAAACTATTGTTTTTTATGAAATATTCGGTTTAACAATGCAAATTTAAAAAAAAGGACATTTAAAAAAAATACATTTTGAAAAAGTCCTTTATGAAGAAATACCACTTTGAAAATTGTGTCATTTCGAAGAGTTCTTCATAAAAATTTTGCATCTTCTTCTTTTTGTTATTTTATAAAAACCTTTCTTGTAATAAAGTACCTTTTCGTGTATTTAAATATATACATTTTAAAAATATCTTTCTTTGTCGCTAATGGTGGTGTAAATAAATAATCTTTTTTTTTGTTTTTCATTAAAATAAATTGCTTTAACAAAGTGTGATCTGAAAAAGGTACTATCTTGAAAAAAGTACTTTAAAAAAAGTACCTTTTCTATCTTAATATCTTTCTTTTATCGCAAAAGTTGTGTATATAAATATTCTTTTGTTTAAGACGATAATTTCAAAAATATTTCATTAATTTGTGTTAAAATTATGTTTTTTGTTTTAAACCATATTGTCGGTTTTAATGCGTGAAGTCATTGTAAAATATTAAATTCATTGCAATAATTTTTTCAAACTAATTTTCGAAAACCAACTTTATAATTCCTGGCGGGCCTATTGCCTTATGAGGAGGCGGCTGATTTATAACTACTAAAGCAATATTTTGTACTTTTTGGGCCTTAAGGAATTTATTTAAATACTTTATGCTTTCTCTTACTTTACCATATTTTTTAAAGTTATCAAACTAATGGCAAAATTTTTATAAAACTTAAAAGGCTATTAACGAATAATTCTTAAGCTAAAAATATTATTCATTAACTTTAACTGCTTCTAACGTTGTTGTGATATCATGTAAAATATTTATCTTATTCTCAATATCCACAAAACATGTTCAAACATTTTTCAATAGCCAAAATTTTATTTTAACCAAATATAAAAATTATTTAAAATTTTAAATATTTGTTATGAAAACAATAAAAAACTCAGTAATGCCTTAAAAAAAAAAAAAAAGATAATAACAAAAAATAAAATAATAAAAAACATATTAGCACTCACACATATTTTTATAAAGAATATTCCCGTATTAAAACGGTAAAATGTAAAAAGAAAAGAAACCTCTTGTATCAAATAACCTTGTGCAAGTTAAAACATGTATTTTTCATTTAATACGCTGGCATTTGAATGCTAAAAAGTTAGGAAGAAAATTGTAAGAAATGGAGAAGCTACAAAAAAAATTAACATTAGCAACCAGAGAAACATATTTAATTTACAGCATTTCCTACTAAATTCTCATTTTTTATTTTTTTTTTTTTTTGCTTTTCTTGTTCTGTGTTTTTCTTTTTTTTTTTTAATATTCACTTAAAACACCAACTCCATATGCATATGGTCAATGGCGGCTAGTGATGTTGCAAGTGAAAAGCAAAAAAAAAAAAAATTTAAACCATCCAACTAAATGCTCAGCTAAATACGGTATTTAAGTCGGAAAATTGAACACTCTTAGTTAAAAAAAAGAGATGAAACACTCACACTATTATATGCTTTCCAAGGCATTGGGTGCAATTGCTAACATGCTTACCCAACATACTTTATATGTTTTACGGGAGACTTATGTTTCATATGCACCATTAGACGCAACACGGCAGCAAAAAAAGTCAAGACATAAGCAGCATCGTATTCATCTTTGTTCTTCTCCTTACCACATTCACATTCACAACTACTGTTTGTTGCAATTTTATCATTGTCATCGTTATGATCAACTTCCTAGCATATGTGTAAACGTATGGTTATATGTACAATATGTTTTTTGTGTGTTTCTGTGTGCGTTAATGCTCATATGTTGCAAGTACATGAATTTTACATATTGTAACATTAGAAAACATCTGCATCAAAAGTAGTAGTGAGCAGTTGCTTTCTGTTTTTTAATTTTTTATATATTCTTTTCTGCTAGAGTTTTTCTAATGCGTTTAAGTCAGAAGCTTAAAGGTATAAAATTTTTGAAAAAAGTTTTGTTTGCAAAAATCGAATTCGAAATATTGGATAAAGGAGTATCAACGAAAAAAATTATAAAATATTTTCAACACATATAAAAAGATCTGTGTAAAACTTAAAACTGAATTTTGACTTTTTTAAGTGGAAAAATAAAGAACACTGAACAAAATGTCACCACTGCCTTGCTCGCACATACTGTTTGTTTTTTTTCTAAATGGCTGTTGGCAGTTTTGCACACATATGTGACTGAATTTAGTCAATGTAAATTTCAGTGGCCTTTTTAAAGCTACAATTAGTTGCATGTCAACTATTCAATTGGTGTTACTTAGACAGTCAACACGTAAAGAGGGATGGGTAACGGAAATATTGGCATGTGACTGAGTCCTGCCACAACATCTCGTCTTCATTTTTAACATTTTTAATATTGCAATATCAAATACGAATAAAACTCACTGCCGGTCCAACTTAATTGTCAAAGAACATGGGTCCAACAAAAACTTCATTTTTTTGTTGGCACAAAACACTTACATTTCATAGAACGGCTGAAAAAGCCAGTTGAAACCTTTTATGAATTGATTAAAAAAATAGTTTTGAGTTTATGGACTTTGACTACAAATTATAAAAAAAAACAAGAAGTAAAATTGAGTAGAATAACTCGAAGTTATAAAGCAACAATAAAATTACTAAGTCAACATGATTTAATTCCTTTACTATTCAACTGTTGCTTTCACATATAACTACAAAGAAATTTTTCAAATGTAAGTTGTAAGTTATTTTCATCTTACATTTTCCTGCTTAAATGTTTGTATCTTATGTTTCTAATGCAGCACTGTTAGTATAAAAGCTAACGAATTTGCATTTATTGTAAATGCCTTTAAAGCGGCAGGTAATAATGATAATGATGATGATGATGATCGGCATCATCATTAGAATCACTTTGCTGATCTGTTCTATTCAAAGATCATCTAGCTGATGATGGCGAAAATAATGATCATGAAATAGCATATAATATTTAAAAATGTTTTCTGTTTATTTTTTCTCTTTTTTTCTAAGCGCTTGCATTAGATATTTGTTATTTTTTTCTAACATCTATTCACCTTTATGCTTCTCCTTTTACATACACATTTGAATGTTTTGTTTATTTAGTGTTTTCTTGGCTAAATCAAACATTAGTTAAATTGTTGTAGTGTTGCCATTGTTATGGTTACTATTTAGTTTTTTAATAAGATTTATCGATTGGCAAAAATTATCTGAAAGCCTTGCGGATTGTATTCTCTACTTGTTTTTGTTGCAGATTTCTACGTAAAATTTTTAAGCTTAAAGTCGCCTCCTTTTTACTGGTTATCTGCTTAAGTTAAGAAGCGTTTTCATTGAATGGTTGTTTATAGTTTTGTTTTCTTTGGTAATAGCAAGAACTATTTACTAATTGAATCAACACCAAAATGGTAAACTCAGAAATAAACAAAAAGACTACTCAAACTCATTAGTTTTTGTTTACGACTTTTAATACAATAGAATTTAAGGAAATCGGCAGATTTTTCCTCCTGTTTTTTTGCTTTGTATTCTTATTAATTAAGTATTTAAGCAGCGATTCTGCTGTCAGTTCGTGTATAAGAGCTTGTTTGAAAAGTTTCTATTTACAAAAATTATTAAGAGAACGCTATATTTTTTTGCGAATTTGTAGATTTTGCTGCCAAATAGACGAGTACTTTATATATAAATTTTAGTTAAACAGTTTTAAGGTAGATATTACAAATATATTCTTAGAATTTTTTCATGCTTCCTTTATTAAAATGTAACTTATTTAGTTTAATCGGAAAGAATTTAATTTAATTGACAGAATTTCTTTGGTAAAAAAACCTTTCAATTTTAAACAGACTAAAAATAATTCTAGATGTATATGAAAAAAAGATATTTGAAAATTTTGTGAGAATAGAATATATGTTAATTAAATTTATATACAATTTATTAAAATTAATAGTAAAGACATCTTAAAAAACAATGCCGACTAATGAGGCTTAGACTATACATTATAACTGTTGCTGTAAAACTAAGATATCGGAAATGAAAAGTCTTTTAACTCAGGTTATAACACTCATTAAAATCGATGAAGCAAAGTATTTTAAAGCACTGCTTTGTTTTTGCAATTATTGAGTGTGAGACTTTTTTAAACTTTTTTACTTTTTGACTTTGTTAAAGGGTATTAAATTTTTTGAATTGACAAATAACCGATATAAGTCAAGAAGTATTGATTAACCTTTAGAAGCAACAAGCTTAAAAGCTTGACTAAATTCTTTAAAAGATGGAATATAATTTTGCATTGTCTCTTAACAAATGTTAAACCTATTTACTTTATTTTGTTATTTAAAAAAAAATAAAATAAAATTCCTATTTTAAAATTAACTAAAAACAGTTATTTCTACCATATAAAAAAGTTAAATGTTAATGTTAAGCATTAAAAACTAAATTTTCTTTTGCTAAAATTCGCTTTTATATATTGGCCCAAATAATGTTCGGAATTTCTTTAAAAATATTACTAAAATAGAATTTTTTAAATACACTAAGTTACTTGATGCTATACTTAATAAATCTTTTTTTGCTATAAATCTTAATTATGTTTTCAAAAAGAACTTTTCTATAGTTAATTTTATTTTATGGCTTTGCATGTTTACTTCAAAAATTTAATAAATCAATTGTTGCATCTTTATAATAAACATTTTTTGAGAAAGCTTTTGCATAATAAAAATATTTTATACGCTTGCATTTGATTGCAAAATAATAAAAAATATGATTTACGTGATTGCAAATATTTGCAGAAAAAAAAACTAAAAATTTACCGGCCAAAATATGTATCAACGTTTTTATAGATTGTTAAAAAATACAATATAAGACTTTCAAACTTTCTTTTTTTTTATATGATATCTGCTGTCAGATAAATTTTTAAAATATTACCTCTTAAAAATTTCAAAATGATAATACAAATTGAAGAACATAATTAAAAATTCTAAAGAAAACTAAATTCATGTGAGTGTAAATCTCCTTTTGGCACTTAAAGTTTCTGAAACGATTAATTATAACCAACAAATATGAGTGCTATATTCGGCTATGCATAACCTTTACCTTATCCAAAAAAAAATAAAAAAATGGATTACAGGTATTAAAAAATTACAAAAAATTGTGTAGTTTATATAAATTTACATAAAAATGTCATTAGCTCTTAATGGGTTAAGCATTACAAAAATTTAAGTATATCCTGAAAGATCAATTCAAAAGCTTTTAATGAACCATTTTGATATCTTAAAAAATATGGTGCAAAATTTTACTTTTCTATTAAAAGTTAAGAGGCCCAAAACTCGAAAAATACGACAAGCGCCAATTTTTTCCCTTATTATTGTTTTCTTATTTGTTAATTCTCTATTGCCCTTATAAATATATATATATTTTTTGGAGTTACTTTACTTAACTAAATTTTTTCCAAATGATATGAAAATATTAAAGGCAGGTGTGGTGTTTTGCTTGCTGCTTCGAGGGTGGTGAAGCGAACTTGCTTTTTTTTCGAAACTATGTCTGATCGATTGGAATAGTTAAATTTTTTCTTTTTCATCTAGTGCTTTGGCAAAGTTGATTTTGACCCAAACACGGACGGGCAGAAGGAAAGAATGAAATCATTTAATCGACTTAGCTATGCATTAGAACTTAGAATATATATACTTATGAGGTAGGAAATGGCTGTTGTAGAAATTCAGAGGAAAGGAAAAACTTAGAAAAATCCTTTTCCACCTATGATGAAGCGTATAATAATAAAACAAACAAAATCACAATTCTTCATTCACACAAAATCATTTATATTGTTTGCAAGATTGCTTTTAGGCAGAGCATATCGACTTTGGGATAGGTTTTAGTATTTAATAGGTCTGTTTCTTTATTTTTGGGTAAAGTTCGTGAAAATGAGAGCAAGTACAATTTTCTCTCATCAAGAGGCAAAATTGTATAAAAGTAAGTGAACACAAAATTTAAATTTTGAACACAAAATAAAAAGACAAAGTGTTTTGGCTGTTTCAATTAAAAAAAAAAAAAAAAAAATCAAAAAATTATAAAAAAAGGCAAAGAGACAGTCGTTACAAATTTGATGCGTTTATCAGCTCGCAATATATTTTCTCGATATGAGAAAGTGTTGTTTGAATTCTTTGTCCGTACATAATGGAACAATTTTATTCAATTAATTTGGAATGCTGTTCCTTTTTTGGCTTTAAAAAAGATCTAAAAATAGTTATTCTTCTAAGTCAGAATCATGTTCGATAAGGTCTAGGATGTCGTCATAATCACTAGAATCACTTGAGCTCTCTACCATATCTGCAACAATGTTATTTTACTCGCCTTCATTTGCCATTACAAATTGTCTTTTATATTAGAATAACTATTTTTCATTTGTTTTTATTTTGTTAATGTTTCTCAGCTGTTTCACAAATATAAAAAACTTGCTCGAAGAAAAAAATTGGATTGCTTCGTGCAAGATGAAGAAGAACTTAATTCTCTCAAAACCGCTCTCATTTACCCCATTTTTAAGTACGGGAACGATTTTCGTGCAAATTAGGATCCCACGGGATCCCAAAGTGGAGTAAAGAAACAGACCTAATATAACATATAAAGTCATCTTATAAATCTTATAATTCAAAATGTGGCGTCACAAATAAACAAATTTTGAATTATTTAAAGTCTATAAGCAGCGAAGACTAAAAAATCATTAGTACATTAATATAAGCCAAAAAATATGTGAGCATATTTAAAAGCAACAAAAAAAAAACAAAAAGTTAAGCAAATATACAACAACAAAACCGCAAAGAGATCATGTAAAAAAAAAAAAATACAACCAACTGTTGGTTAATATAAATTGTTTTGAATAACTTAAAAGCAAAAACTAACCAATGAGTAAAAATGCGTTAATATAGTTGCCAGATCTAATAGCCATAAAATCGACAAATTCTATGAAAAAATTTCTCTGACCCCTCCCAAGGCACTGATTATTTAAAAATCTTAAATTATTTAAGAGATAAAGACAGTAAACCATTGAAATTATTACAAAAGGGAATTAATTTAGATGCTACACTTGGAAGCACTAAAAATTGAAGGTGTTTTCGAGAGTAAAGTAATGGGTATAAAAATATTTTTATTACACCCTTCACTACAATAAGTGAAAAAGCTATATCAAAGTTTCTCACTCCATTTGTAAAATCTACAATATACATTTCTAATCCCATATATATTCTGAGTCCTTATGTATAGCGCAGTCGAACAAGATGAGCTAAAGAAAATATAAATACTGCAGTCAATCAGGAATAGCTTGGAAAGAGTTGCTATTGAAATTCAGCAAGATCAATCTATGTACCTTGAGGTAGTGGGGTGAACACCACCCTACCTCTAATTTTTCCATATCATTTGGAACAATTGAGTAACTCTAATAAAACTAACAAATATATGGAGCGATATAGAGATTTAAAAAACAAGAAAAAAAATCACGTAAAGAATCGGTTCACGCCCATATTTTCTTTATGGCCAATATGGGTATCATTTAAAAGTTTTTGGAGAGGTCTTTCGGGAAATGCTCAAATTTTTTAAAATCCTTAACCCACTAAGAGCCGGTGATATTTTTCTGTAAAATTTTGTATTTTACTCAGTGGTAAGTCGATATAAATCCATAATCAATGAATGACGTACTTCATACTGTGCTGGTTTTAAATTGTAAATGAAAAAGAAAAAAAAATTTACTTAGAAATAAAATTTTGGCGATGGTTAAACGATTCATACACAAAATTGTTAAAAATATAGTAATAATAATAAACAAATTATAAATAATTATAAATATAAAAAAAACGTTATTCCATTATATTCAAATAGTTGAATGGAAAACTTATCACAAATTTAAAAAACTAAAAATTTAGTAAAAAAAAAATTATTGTATTAATAATATTTTGTGCCAAGTTAAAACTACAACAAAGTGAATATTTTTGTTAAAAAAATATAATAATTTTACCTCAATTTTATTGTAATAAAGTAGTTTTCTCAAGTGAATTTTAAAAAGCAATCAACATTTTATTGATTGGTTTTTCATTAAAAATTTCTAAAAAACATTATATGGCAACGCTGCCTACAAAGTATTCCTACTCGTTTTTAAAGTAGTTTTTTCTTATTTCTTCTTATCAAAATAGTGGTTAATAATAGTAGTGGTAGTTAAAGAGTTGATGTTTTTAATGTAGTTGTTTTCGTTGGCTTAGAGGTAGTAGATTTTTGTATTAAATAAGAAACCATTTTATAACATAAGGCCTCATAAATTTGTTGTTTAATGTTTTTCTCAATCTGATTCTTTTAACAGAATATGTATTTGTGTCAATTTTTCTGTTATATTTTATAATTTTATTAAAAAAAAACTACAAATTAAGCATATATGCATGTGTGTATGTATGTAACCAACAACGCCAGTTATAAAGCCACTGACAGAAGCAACAAACATATAAGAATGAGAATAAAAGGTAACGCCTATTTTGAAAATGGTCATCAACCTTCAGCATTTTAACACAATTAGCATTATAACACATGATCATTATGTTACCATTATGGTGGCCATTTTAGTAATAAAATGTTAAAAATAAAACAAAACGCTAAAAGAGGATGCAAATATTATCAATATTGTTGAAAAGCTTTCAACAACTAAATTACTTACAGTGAACACATGTAGAGCTATTTAGCTAATCAAATTTTTAAATTGACCACAAGCATTAGGCATATTTCTTTAATGTGGTATAATTTTTTCTGAATAAACCATCAGACTTGATATTTAGTTTAATGTTATTATTTTTTATATTGTAAGATTCGACCAAAAATATTTCTCATACCTATGATGACTAAATGTAAACTGTTTTAAAAAATGTATTAGCTCTCTTTAAATATTCTCATCAATATACGGACAAGTTTTAGCACTTTTATCATAAAGAAAGTTCATAGCTTGGCATTAGATTAATAAGAAAGCAATAGAATTGACCAATTTCAAGTACCGACGGCTGCTTAATTATTAACTTATCTCAATTTAAATTACCCTTTGGCGGTTTCAAAAATTAATTGAGATCTGAACTTTTTCAATCAAAAACAAAAATCTTATTTTATATACACTTCTTACCATATATGTAAATCTAGTTTAGAAAAGTAACTTCAAAAAGAAAAAAAAAAAAACAAATTTTGGGTTGACAGAGAATTAAAAAATTAGAAAAAAAATAAGTTCTACATATTTAGGCATGTCCGGAAAGTCCTTTTTAAAAGCTTTTAAATGATACTTATATTGATGTCTTAAAAATGTGGTGCAAAATCTTACTTTTCAATGAAATGTTCAGAGGCTTATAACTTGTGAAATATTTTTTTTATCACCCAATGCATTTTTTTATTTTGCTCGTTCAAAATAATAAGGTGGTATTTTGCCCCCTGTCTCGAAGTAGGCGAACCATGATAATCAGTAAGAAAACTTTCGAATTATCAAAATGATCGATTGGCGTATTTAAATTTCTCAAGCTTATCTAGTGCCTTTGATTTTAACACTAACATGGACCGACAGACAGACAGCGCACAGATGAACATCTACTTTATGAGGTCGAAAAATATATTGTAGAAATTACAAACGGAATGATAAACTTACATACAACCTTTTTCTACTTGAAGTGAAGGGTATAAAAGGAATACATCAAATCCGGATTTTTAAATTTTAGCTTTATTTAAGCTTGGTTACCTATTTAAATATTTTATTTTATACTTTATAAGTGTTAATTAATCGTGCTTAATTGTTGTTGCTTATAATGAATCACTTTTGTAATCTCAGAAATCTCAGAAAATATACGGCACAATGGACTGCTGTGTGGAAAAATCATATCCCTATTGCATATATAGTTCTTCCATCCCTTTTTTCAGAAAATTGTACTTATAAAAATCTAATAGAAGCTTGATTTAAGGAAAATTTTCATCAATCAAAGACAACGACAAAAATGTAAAAAAACTTCTAAAAAAAAACACTATAACCATTGAATTTTATTTTTTTCTATTACTATTTATGATTTTATTCTACTTCAAAAAAATTCTTTAATTTTTTTCTAGATAAAATTTCGTAAATCAAACTTAAAATTTTTAAGTACGAATTAGGAAGCAAACAAGAAATATAAACATAAATTAAGAATGATATTTTTCTTTCTTTCTGCTAGCTATCACTGTGCCTACTGCACACGGCAAATATTTCGGATTTATGCAAAAAATCATTTAGAAATAAGAAAAAAAGGGTTGGCCTACCATAAATTATTTAAATTATAACTAAAATACTCTAGTGCTGCATATAATAGGTATGCATTCATAAGCACGTTTTAAGCAATATTCTATGCACACGTTTTTGTACTTAAAAATCCTTAAGTTATTTAACCGAAAGTTTTACTTACATACTTTTACTTGTGAGTTATTTGAATCATTGTTAAGTGGAAAGTTATAGGAACTCTTAGATGTTATACCACCCAGCAATAAGTTATTTGAAGTTGGCGAAGAACTTACCTAGAATAAAAGAAAAAATAGTTATTTAATATTAAAAGTATTCAGCTAAATTTATTTAGGGCTTATGTAAAGATAAAAGAATGATATAGAAATTTAAGGAAGGTGATTTTGACAATGAATTTTAAATAAAAAATTATTGTTTTATTTTAATAGTTAAGCAAGATAAGTGTATTGATTTGGATCGCTTTTTTAATTTAATCTAACTGAGCGATGTTTAGTTCTCGAATCTGCAACTTAAACAGTTCTGCAGATTTAATTTTTAAAGTAAGTAATAAAAAATAAAAAATATTTTAAAGATTTTTTAAAGATTCATTAATAAGAGATTAAAAAAGGCAGTGATCACATTTTTTCTGCAACTTGATAGGCAGTGCTTTACCAAAAAGATTTAAAATTCACAAAGTGCCTTGACTATTAGTTAAACTAATGAAAAACGTGATAGATTCTTTATAACAAATTTTCTTACGTCTATCAGCTTGTTTTTGATCAAAATAAATTTACTCTATAAAAAGAGAGTCTCGCAAAAGGAAATTGTAAAAAAATCAATAATAAAAATCAAAAATAATACTTGTAAAAAATCAATAATAATAAAAGAACTTGATTATACTCAAATTTCCGAAAGTCGTGATGGTTTGATGTGTAATATCAGTGTAAAATGGAATTAGGGCAGAAGTTTATCATTTAATTTTAAATTTAAAATTATGGTTTTTTCGTTATGTGAGCTGATTGTTTATTCAAATTTTAAAAATTTATAATGTTTGCAAATTGTAGATTATTCGTAAAAATTTTGCTAAAAGTTGAAGCTCATTCATGTAGTTGAAGTAAAATAACTTCAAAGCCAACACCGGCAAAAAAATACATAAAGAGAAATTTGGAGAACAGGGATTCATGTACCGACGGAATCATTGAAATGGAATTAATAGAAATATATAAACTTTTATTTTGAAAGTAGCATAAGTCAGCTTTTAAGCTAATGCATATATTTAAAGGATTGTGTTTTAAAGGTTCTAAAAGTATTGAGGCTAAATCTCGAGAAGATATATCTGCACTTATAACCTCAGGATGCTTATTTTTTCTCAATAAGAACTTCGGTCAATCGACACCGTATCAGCCCTTAACATTTAATTTAATTTAATTTAATTTTGTTTTTTTTTTTTCTTCTATGATAATGTGACTTATGTCACTTTCAAAATATACGGCTCATATAGATTCGTATTTTCTTAATGAATAAAAATTATATTAAAAACATTTGTTTAATTTTTTCGCTAAAGCTTAACAAATTTGCACATTCGTACCAATTCCTTCTACCAATATATTTTGAAATTTATTTATTTTTGGAATTGCTATTTTAACTGCCAAACGGTTTGGGTGGATTTGCTGAGTACAGCATTTTTTTTTCATTAATATCAACGTCATGCTAAATTTTTGCAAAGCGTTAGTAGTTTTTACTAGATCACAAAGATAAAACAATATTACAATAAAAAAACTAGATTTTCATGTATTCTGTAGGATGAAACCGTTGCAGGAAATCCTTTCCGAGCGTAGCGAGACGATCACATAAATTTTTTTTAATACTTTCGCAAAGCAAAGGAAACATTTAAAGCAAAGGAAGAAATATAGTTCTAAGGAGGAGGACAATATCAGACAAAATTTTGAAAATTTGCTATTAAAAATCAATAAGATCGGTCCATTTCATTCAAGGTAGCGGGCAAAACATCACGCCTGCCTATAATTTTTTCACAACATTTGGAAAAATGATGTAAGTTCAATAAAAAATAAAAAACAAATAAAGCTGAATTTATAATTTTAAAAATAATATATGTTCTCTCAAAAATAAGAAGAAATCTTTATTTACAAAACAAAGTGGTTACCGTGCACCGAAAAAGTACACATGGCCTACAAGTTTCACCTTGTCATAAACGTCATGGGAACGTTTTAAACTGGGCCGCTATATTTTTATAACTCTCGAAGTATCCATTAAAAATAAAATGGTTAGCTCTCTTGCATAACACAACAATAAACTCTTTACTGTCAATCTATTATGAAGGTTGTTAAAAACTTAAAAAATGCATTCATACTAAAACACCTAACTAGCAAAACATAAAAAAGATAATATTTATGAGTAGGAATGTTTCTAAAAAATAAATTTTAGCAATTTATTATAACTACATTATGTTACTCTACGATAAATTTAAATCATTTAAGTTTTAAACGACTTTTAACAAGATGTCTTTAATTTTAAATAATTGTAAAAGTTTCCACTCATTAGGACGGTTTCCTTCCAAGCCAGCAACTTGACGAAATGAATGATTCTTATCGATGTTAATGATTTTATTTTTCTTCAATTAATAAAAATACGAAGTAAATTTGTTTCTTTATTCATTAAACGAAAAACTAAAATCTATAGTTTGTGATCAAATATTTAATCTGAATGTGTAGTAGTGATGTCTGCAATATCATTATAAGTCAAGCCAAAGAAATACCAACTATCAACTTCATTTTAAAAATTCTTTTCAATTTTAACATACAGACAGACAGACATACACACACATAACACACGTATTATTATTTTTTTTATTTTTTCCATTATAATAATTTAAGAACGAGAAAAAACAAAAAGAAATTGCAAAGTAAAGAACAAAGAAAAAAATGTTAAAAGCATATGATGAGTTTCATTTAGTAGAGTAAATTATAATAAAAGTGTGTGAGTATATGTATGCAATCATGCAATAAAGTTTATGCAACATGTAGCATATTTTGTTAAGTTCTTGTTTTTTATATAATAATACTTGTATAAAACTGCTGCTCCTTTTTTGAGAGGCGTTACATTTTTGATATGCGCCAGATTATTATAAATGTGTTGCTTGTCCTTTTCATTAGTTTGGCCACTGTGCACGTAAATGTGAAGAAGAAACTTTTTTCATACTTTTAAACAACCCCTCAGAAATAACGAATTAAACAAAAAATGAAAAATATATTGAAACTAAAACAAGATCACCAGCGCCTTTTGCTGTTTACAAAAAGAAAAAATAAAAAAAATCATAAAGAGGAGCTGTTTTACTAAAAGCATTTGTTTGGTGATGACGCTGATGAAACGTTGAATGCTTTTAAGTGCAATGTTATCGATGTAAAAATTTCATTTTTAATTTAATTTTTTTGCATTTGAACCAAATACTTAATAATAAACAAGAACGGAAGCCATACTGCAGGCGCATTTTCGTCAACACTTCAGAAGAACTGTTGATGTTTGTTTTAAAAACCTTTCACAATTTATAAATGATAATTTTAATTTGTCATTTCGTTTGTAACAACAGGGACAAGCTTTAATAAGAAAAGTATGAAAGGAACTTTATAGACCTTATCGAAAACTATTTTGTTTAGAAAATGCATTTTATTTAACACAGTGATTTTGATTTTTTTTAAATTTAACTCTTTAAACGTTTTCTACCAAAAATATTTTTAAATTTCATAACCAATTCTTTCTAAGGTTTTTTGAAAGCAGTTTTTTTGCAATTAAATTTTTAGAGCGACAATTTCTTAGTAAAAAGGGATTGCCCTAAAATATACTCTTTTGAAAATGTGCTTCTTATAAAAGGTACTTCATAAACTTGTCCTTTTTTAAAAGGTAGATTGTTGGAAGGAAGGGACTTTTATTTAAGGTAATTTAAGCGTCCGTTTTTGTGAAAACTGCTTTGTTCACAGATAAAGAAATTTAAACAGGAAATTTTTTTAAAAGTACTTTTTTAAAAAGTACTTTTACAAAAAGTACTTTTCAAAAAATTATTTTTCTTAAATAAGCATTGTAGTTTTTTAATGCGTACTTTAATGCGTACTTATCTGATATATTTAATATAATACTTCAAGGTACTTTTTATAGCATAATTTTTAACAGAATTTACTAACAGATAATATTTACACAGCTTTTTGTTTTGTATTTAATCGAATTATTTCTAGTTACGCACTGTTTATTACATTTGATTAATAGAAAGTTAAAGGGAATTATAAAGAAAAATTATTAAACTGTAATAATAAATTTAAACTCTACTGAAAAAAATATTTTTTACGTTCTTTTTTGGAGATAATTTTTTGAGAAGGAACTTTTTTAAAAGCAATGTTTTTAGCAGTGGTTTTTGCAATTGTTGTAATTTTTAAATGGCGAAGTGTTGCTTCTAAAGAAAGCTTTTTAGGCAATTATTGAGCAAACACTTTTATTGGAACAGTAAAATTTACTTTTATATTTAAAGTGCGACAAATTCAAATTCACATAAGTGTTGTTTAATTTAATTGTATGCAAATTTTAACAACATTCTTATGATTTATAAGTTCCTAAAAAAATTTTCATTCTAGTAATTGCTTTTTTAGCTAAAAGTTTGCCTTATTTATCAGAATTGTAGAACTTTTTATTTAACATCATCACTTCCTTAAATCAGTACATTCCAATGGTATTTACTATAGTTTTTCCCAACTTGCGAGAAAATAAAATATTATTTATCGTTGTTCTTAATCAATTATCTTTACCATCTTTAATTAATTTTATATTATTCTTGAAAGTTGGTTGTAGTTGTTCATTGTATTTTTATATTTTTTTATCGAAATTTTATCGTTGCAAAAGTGCGCCCATTTTTTTGTAACTAATGCACAAATGAAGAGTTATAAAGAGTTTGTATGAATACAAAAAACATTTTTGAGTAAGGTTTACAGCTCATGTAAGATTTCAATTCAAGCAAGTAATTGTTTGTCGTCAGGTACATTTTTTGTATGCTTTGTGCTTTAAGCAAAAATGGAGAAGAAAAAATACATTGTTATGCAAGAAAAGACTGCTCAGAAAATTTGAACAAGCCGCAGACAAAATTTATATTTATAAATGGTATTTGTTTACTAGAAATCGTCAAATTTATTTGGCCAGTTTAGCAACGGAAGCAAATTTTTTTTCACAATTTTTTGTTTACATCACAGCCGAAATAAAACTATGCATTTGATTATAACACCAAAATAGTTCGTGTAATAGTTTTTTTTAGTTTTAAATTCGATTTAAATGAGTCCTTCTGGAAAGGATGGCAATATAAGCGGAGGACAATTTGCTTGTCACTGGTGATATAAAAATCAATTACTTTTAAAACTTTGTTAAATAATTTGGGCATAATAACACTACGATTGCCTTTTAAACAAAATTTGAATTGAAATTACATTTCTTTAAAACAGCACTTGTATATCTGCTATTTCGAAGAGATAAATTCCACAAAATAAGAAAATATATCATTTATAAGCTTTTTTTATTTATACACTTTAACAAACCCTTGCTTAGTTATGATATGTGCAACAGGTTCTTCAATTAAGTACGTGATTCATTATTTTCAAAACAGGTACTAAAAATATTTCTTTCATAAACTTCAATTTCAGAGAAAAACATATTTTTAATTCCATTTAAATATTACTTGTATTTTTAGTACAAGCATAACCATTGAAAAGGTGTTTCTACTAAAAGTTGTGTAATCGTTTTAAATGAACTAAAAATGTTCTATACTCTCTGTATTATTATTTTGTTTTTTGTTCACAGGTTTGAACATTGTAGTTGCATCTTATAAAAAGAGTTTAATTTTCTGAGTGCACAGCAGATGACCTTATCATAGTTATGGGAAATTATTTTATTCTTATCGTTTGCGGTTAGTTGGTGGCTAGTTGAGAGGTTTGTAGTCATGTTTTCTTCTTACAACTGCAACAAGCTGCACTAATAAAAACTTAAATTAAATGGAGAAAATGTATTTCTTGTAATCTCCATAACATTTAAATGGGCTTTAATTTAAAACATGAAAATTTTGATTAATTGTTTGCGAAATGATATCGTTAAAAAATGTGCATGAACATATAAAAATTTCAATTAATTTTTGGTTTTTTCTACTCACACACAAGGTGCTATTTTTTAGATTTTTATTGAACAGTTGCGGTATTAAAATTGTTGCAAGTTGTAAAACTATTAAATAAAAAAGTTTCACACATTTTTTTTCTTAATTTAAAGACATAATTTTTAACATGAGGAAACATTTGTAACTTTTTATATTTATTGCCTCATGAGTTTTAAAGGCTTTTGTATAGCATTGAAAATTTTTTTTTAATATGATCGTGTTAAAAATTACGTCTCTTACTTAAGAAAAGAAAAAATTTATGAAACCTTTTAAATTTGCTAGCTTGATGATTAAAATAATACTATTGGATTTTTATTTAACTTAATGTTATGGCTGAGAATAAATAAATAATGTAAAAAACTAAATGCTTTTGCATTATTTCAGCTAACGATGGACTATAGATGATAAATGCTTAATTATTAAAAAAAAGTTCTTGTAAAAGACAAAAAAATGAAAATAAATATGTTAATTAAAGTTTTAAGTTATATAGAAGAACAAAAAAGTTCTAGCTGGACTCACATACGAAGTGTTCCGAAACATATATCATCAACTTCTTAAGATTAAAATTTGATACTGTTGTCATACCTTTCAGTGAAGACCGTCGTCACTGGCTGTTTATTTGGCGAACACTTTCGATGTAAAGACATCATTTTCAAGCCGCGTTTTGATTAGTACTAGTCTTTACATCGAAAGCGACGGTCTTCACCGAAAAGTATGACAACAGTATTATATTTACTGGCGGAATAAATCCAATTAACTTAATTAAAATTTAAATTATTATTACTTGGTGTCTACCCATTACGGTTTAAAATATATTAAGCTAATAAATCCGATCCTTTGTTTTTATATTGGACAAAAAGTTCCAAATGTAAAGATAATAGTTTGTGTCCAAACAAATAGTAGACATTAAAAAATTATTAAGAATTTTTATAAGTTTCAAAACATAACTAATCATAAGTACAAACCAAAATCAATGTTGAGTAGCACACACTGCAAATTTAGTACTTTCCAATTGCCAAATAAAAACATCTTCGTTTTTTCTTTAAAAGAGAAACCGAGGGTTCCTGAAAACAAAATGAATTCACTTCCTTTTTACTACTTGCCTTTTCAACACCTCGTGTAGCAACTCTACATTGGTTCTGCTTACATATTTTATTCCTGAAATATTTAACATTTATACATCCAACTAATCTACACATTTATTATTGAAAAATTGCACTTAGCTTGGTAAGCAACTAAATTTCTGAATTGTACAATAAATTTACATAATTACACATGTACATACATATATTGAAAAGAAACTAATTGCCTTTATATTTTATCTTTACTCAAACCATAATAATTATTCGACATTGAATAATTATTGTTTTACTTTTCAACCCTAATTATTGAGGAATTTTCCTAAGAACTTTCAAACAACCATCGGATTGCAAGAAAGAGTCTCTGGTGTCCACCATATACCAGCCCTAATACAAATCTCTCAATAATTCCCATATTTATACAGTTTGAAAATTTTTTGTAAAAGTTCTATCTCTATGATATAATCTTTTAATTTCCAATTGAATGGTTTTAATTTTTATTGTCCTTATAATGGTCTGCGTAAGTTTTATGCATCTGCCTAAAAGGGTGTAAAATATAAGAAGATATTTGTTTAAAATACGTCTTTATTTGCATTCCCTTTTTATTCAATTTATTAGGATATCAAGAAAAAGAAAATCATCTCAAGGAGACACTCTTTATTAATTATTTTTGTTCCAAGTCTTTAGTTATATAAATAGTTGTGACAAATTGACAGACACACAAACAGATAGAAAGATTTTTTTCGAGAAAATAATGAAATGGTTAGACTTAATAATGTTATTTTAATGATAGACAATAATAAAGTACTAATGACTTCAATACTACTTTTATTTCTAATTATAATATGGTTAGACTACAGCAATAGATTTAATTCAGCCATTACATATTGCTGTTAGAGTGTTGTCACTTTAATCATTTGCGGCCTTATGCATAACAAAAATTTAGCATGAGGTTGGCATAACTTCTAAAAGTAAGCAGGGTCTCTGCAAGACTCTCCTCATAATTTGAAACTAAAAATGGTCCAAGAATGTAGTTATAGATCGCTATCCATTTATACAGTGATTTTAGGTAGCTGGCCCTACGGGAAAACACACTGAGACCCTGCTTAATTTCTGCACCCATGCCAAGCTCCTTATAAATTTTTGTTTTGTATACGGCTCCTAATTTACAGTATAGTTATTTTAATTAAATCAGAGCTTAGCACAAAATATTATTTTTCCGTTTTCATATTTTTCGGCCTCCATTTTAGCTATTCATAGTTTTTTTTTCAATTGAAGTTACGTCGAAAGTTTGTACACACTGAAAAATTTATTTCTTCTTGTTTACAAAGCTTCTTACAAATATGAAATAAAAAAATAATAATAAAAAACAGACAAAAAAACTTTTAAATTAAAAACTAACTTCCTTTAATTCATTAATTACACTTTATTCTTACATGCACATTTAAATTCATTCTACATAAATACAACCAACACAAGTAACAAACCTACATATCAAGATCTCATTAGCAGTCCATTTATAATAATTTTTTCTTGTAAAAAAATAGAAAATAACAAATACACAAAAAAAAAAATCAAAATCAAAAAACAGCAACCACAAATGCTCTCAGTTATGGTATGGTAAGATTAGTCAAATATTTGATCAAAAGAGCGTAACCATAATTTTTACAAATGTTTTTTTCAATTTTTCCTAAGACGTGTCATTACGAATGACGATTTTAAAGTACAATAATTCTATATTTCTTAGCAAGTATTTGAGAAGAACAAAATTTGTTTTCTTTAATTTACTGGTTCGTGCTTTTTTGACAAATAGTTGGCTATCTTTTATAAAGCAAATAAGACTTGAACAGTACTTGCTACATTGTTGTTATTCTTATTGAAATATAGAAGAAAAAATATCACAAAAAGTTATAAAGATAATTAATTTGGAAATGAATATTTCGCAGAAAACAAACGCGTAAGCAAATAGAATTTAAGTGAATATTAAATGACAATAGTTGCTCAAAGATGACAAGTTTGTTTTTCTTTATTATCCTACTGATGTTTAAAAAGGTTTTTTTAAACTCCTTTTTTATTTTCTGTGCACTTAAACATTTGAGAGTAGAATATCATCCTTGCCAACCGTTCATATTTTAATAGAAAGCTTTTGGCAACATATACCACTTTTTGATTCTGTTAAAAGAAACATTTTGATTAAGAGTTGACATGAAAATAATCAAGTGTGTTGCGGCTCTTTCAGTACTGCACATGTCACTAGTAAAAATTTTTTTATGAGTCTGACGAAATACACAGTGCATTTAACAACATGGATGGTTGTTTATGTATTGCATAGCATGAATATGGGACGCTAGAGCAAACACCCAAGAAAGCATAGAATAGCTTAAACATGATGTCATAAAAGCTTACAGCTACAATATAATTTCTAGCAAGGAATAGTTTTGGAACCCTCTTTTGAATTGGTAATATAAAGAATCCAGTTAGGCAGACAGATAGAAATAAAAGATCCTTAGTTGTTCTAAACAGGAGTTAAGGCTTATATTTATTTTTCTAGTGCTTTTGGTTTCAGAGTTTTATGCAGAAAACTTATGACAATATTTGTTTTATTTTTTTTCATTTATCTCTTAACAAAATCTACTTTTAATGTTCATACAAATGTAAAATATAACCATCATTACAAGTTTTCTAAATGGGTTTGGTATTTGTAAAAAATGTGTTTCCATCTTCACACTGAATTGAAAATAAAATAGTTGAAGCAAATTCCATAAAATTCTACAGTTTATTTGTAGGCAATTTAATTAAGAATGTTATAGAATTACTTTTCCACTATTATGAATCGATTTAATGGTTGTTAGTATTTTTTAAAGCTTGGTCAATTATAAACGAACATTTTACAAAATGGAAACGATTTTTTTTGCTGTTAATGTCTTTTGAATTCGTGTGCGTTTATTAATTTTTTGTTAAGTTTTTGTTTGTCATTAAGTCTTTGAAAGCAAGAAATATTAATTTGAATGATTAAGTGATGATGTGGATTCTGATTTTAATGATTGTAATGCATTGGAATAAGATATCTTTTTTTATTTTTCAACGAGCACGAAGTGTGTTTCGTAAAGGCTAAGAGAGCTTTAAATTATAAAAACTAAAAGAAGCAAAAGAAAAAACTTTTTTGGTCAGAAAACCAATTCATGGCACTTCTATTTGAAAACGATTCTAAGAATGTGGCAAACATTGCTGTTGGTATGTTGGAAATAACACGAATAATATTTGCCTCCAAAGCGTCACTTGTTGCTGCTTTATCAAAACCAAGTAGAGATTTCAGTTAGCCTTATGGAAAATAATCGAGAAGTAAGCTAACTAACAGATCCATGTCTTGAAATCAGTTTTTCGCAAAATTATGTTTTCAATAAGTCGATTGTTGCGGTCTTGGTACATAGTATTATCTCTTAAAATCTCATCTCCCTTGCATCAATGTCGCACATATTCTCAAACAATAAATCTTTGATCGCAATGCGGTAGCAATTCCCTTCGGCTGTGATACGAACACTGGCTTCATTTTTTTAAAGAAATTACGTCCAATGATGAAACAAGCATGTAAACTGTCCAAATAATTTATCTTTTATAAGATGTTTTATATGTTAAGTAGCAAATGATGTTAGAGGATATGATTTTAAATAGCATGTAACTACAATAATATTGTGTCATATGCAATATAGTGTGCATATTTACTCGATTGCTGCATTGAATTTTTTTAGATCTGGCATTTTATTAAAATTGTTCTACCAAAATGTTTGATTTAATTTTTATTTGAAGTTATGCCAACTATACCACAATACAATTACAACAATCATTGGATTGAGAAATTAAATACAACTTGTATCAATATCACTCAACTAAATTAATGCAAAATGGACATAGAAAAATTTTACCTTGCACAAGCAAGGCCACCGAGTCCACTGATGTTTATTATAACTTAACAATAGCAAATTTACAATCTTGAGAAGGAAAAAAACTCGTAGTTTCTTTTTAACCTAAGCCTTAATAAAACTTTGATTAAGTTAATTATTTTCTAGAAATTCACTACACATTATGTATACATTACACAGTAATATGTGTTTGTACATTTATCTAAGGTTTTAATGTCAACCTTTGTACTTGTCATAGTAGACTTAAAGTCTCATGAAAAGTTGATTTACGACAACAAATAAAAATCACCATAAAAACATAAGTCATTGGATCATGCAAAGGTTTTAAACTAAGAAACAACAGATATAAAAAACTCTTTAAAATAAGCGGCATTTGTAGCCACGTAGGTGAAATTACAATTAAAAGATTAATTATAAAACAAAAAACTTTATTGCAATAAAAATTATTATACTTTAAAATAAATTATAGTGGACTTTAACAAAAAATAATCAAATAAAACATGTAAGAAAAAGCATTATAAACATGAACAAGTGTTACTAGTGGGCTTATGTTTTCTTAATTAAACAAAAAATTAATTTGCAAAAAAGGCGGTAGCTTGCATTAGCAAAAAGTATTTGAATATTAAGGCAAGTTTTAATATAAATAAAAAAATACATTAAAAGCAGCTGTTGTTTTGTAAACAAAATGTATATTTATTTCATTTACGTCTTGAATTTCTGCAAAAAAAAAAAAGTCTGAAAATATTAGAAAAAATATGATACTTTACTCAATCATACAATAGACTGTGGCGTCTGAAGGTCTTGCTTGATTGTTGCTGGCAAAAATAAATCATTAAAAATCATTGTGTTGTAAACAACTCGTACAGAAAAACTTGTACTGCCAACATGAGATCCATGTTTACAATTTACTTTTAAGGTAAATGATTTTAAGACCGCTTACGTTTCTCTGCTGTTACCACCTCTTTGTTTGCTCTTTTATTTCATATGAGTCACAATTAATTATTGCAAGTGAATTTTAAAATATTTTAATTATTTTTCGAAATTAAAAGAATGCAAAATCTATATAAATTTTTATGGTTATTTTATTTAAACAAGTTTGTGTTTTGAGTACTTTGTTTTATATTTTACTACTTTTTCTCAAATGCTCAATTAATCTTAAGTAACACTTGATTTTAACATTAATTGATACACCTTAACGCAATAATAAAATACAAAAATTGTCTGATTACATAATATGAATTTAACAGATTATGGCAAATATATGTCGATTTTATTTTTTTTGTTTTATTCTTTTGCGAACAGCACCATAATTTATCAAACTAAATTTTTCAACGCAATATATTTACTGCTTGTAAATCATAAATTGCTTGTAACTTTTAATATATTGTAATGAAAAATGAAAAAACATGTTTTAATCAATATATGGCGAATAAGAGTTTTTGACCAATATTAACGAAAATGGTTTGTAATACGGTAGCATTTAATTTAGAGTACAGAATATTTGGAATAATTTTTAAAGCAAATGTTAAAGCTTTGCGTAACAAGACCAAAAAAAAAAATTTTTTAAACTAAGATTAAAGAGTTTTCCCTATTTGTTGCTTGCTTCTGCAAGTAGCGTTCTTTGTTACTTTAATGGAAAGAGCAAGACTTTTTTCACTTTTATTAAAAAATATTTATTATTATATTTTATAGTGGTACTTTTTAAGAATTTTTTAATTAGTTTTTTATAGCAAATCTTAAAACATTTCCCTTTTTCACAGTACATTTTTAGAGTGGTTTTCAAAAGCCTATTATATAAGAAATAGTTTTTATTTATTTTTTCTTTCTTAATACACGTAGGAAATTTGCGATGATTAGTTAAAGCGTTCTAAAAATTAGTGATGGTACAAAAAGTTTGTAATTTTGGCCGGAGAAAGAGAGTATATCATGTAAGTGCTTTAAAATTGTTAAAAGTTAACGCATGCCTAGTAGGAGAAAGGAGGATATATCGTGTGACCATGCCTGCCATATTTGCCGACTTATTGCTATCTTGCCGATCTTTGGCCTCAAAACTATCAAGGTGCTGATTTGCTGATTTGTGCGGAAAATTTTTGTACACATTACTTTAGGACATTACTTACTACATTAAGAAACAACTGTTAATAAGTTCGTTGCTCTCTAAAAAATTGTGATGTAAGTCAAAATAAAAATAAAAATGAGCTAATAAATTCCTTTAAACTAAATTATTCTAATGTGATTTTTAATATATTTTTAAAAATAACCCATTTATGTAAATGCAAGGGAACGTGATTTTGAATTTATAGAAATAAAAACGAGAAAAGTAGAATTACTTATGTGATGAATGGATTAAACAGTGCAGTGAAAGAATTAGATTTGCATTCAACGAATGTCTTAGTAGTAATTTATTCTAAAGAAAGAGCGAATAAAAAGAAGAGTGAAAAACCCGCTAGTAAATTTGTATCCAACTCCAATGGAAAAGATTCCAGAAAAAGTAACTCTTTAGATGTTATATAAAACGGCTTTTTAAAAAATTTTGTCTTACCACATTGTATTACAAAACAATAAAATGAAATAATATTAACTAACGTTAACGTCATTTGTCATATGTTTCACTTTACACACACAAGACTACCTGAGATGGTTTTTCCTCAAAGCTATTTTAGTTATAAATATACTTTTTAAGATTTTATCTGTATATATTCAAATGTATTAATAAAGTTTTAATTGACATAATAAAAAAATATTTTTTAAATAGAAAACCGTGTTTCATATTTTTTAAATGTGTCATTAATAATCATTTGTAGACTTAACAAATGTAAAACCTTTTTTGTAAAGAAACAGAAACTTGTTTTACACATTTGTTAACAAATTTGTTAAATATTTTTAGTATTATTAAACTTAGAAAAATATTTCTGTGTGCGTTTTAAGCGTTTTAAGCGTATTTTATATTTTTTTATTGAGGTTTTTTAATATTATTTAAACAGAGTAATTTGATTTGCATAATCTAGTATTAAATGCGGTAAGATAAGACATTAATTGCTATAATGAATTAACAGCAACAATGTCGTGCTACAAAACGTGTGGTAAAGCCGACTGTTGAAAAAAAAAAAAAACAAACAAATACCAAATTTAAATACAAATTTATTTAAATCATTTAAGACCCAAATAGTAACAAATAAAATATGAGTGACATTTGCTTTAATTAGCAACACTATTATCAAAATATATTTCAGAATTCTAGGTTTATGTTCAAGAATTTCACCTGATGTATTTATTCTTGTGCTCCACTACACAGTTAAAGTCACATAAGAATAGGCAGGTTACTTAGCATATCTCAATTGACCCTAACGTATACGGAAAATATTGCAATTGTAAAAAAAAAAATATTTGTTACATGGAGAAGTTATTCGCAAATACGTAAAAGTAGCAAAGACAAAAAAAAGCAAAAAAGAATATATCCAGATTATTTTTTTTTATATAAAGGTATATCGAGGCTTGTTCCCTTCTAAAAAATGACAAGAATATTAAGACGACCCAGACTGAGACGCGAATAGTGACCATGTCTTAAAGGGCAAGGTGAACTGCCTGATTTTTATGAAGAAGAAGATATTGTCAAGCTCGTGTAGGTTCAATGGTTACTTCGGGTGAGTTATATTGCATGTATGAATGACACCAGATCATTGAATGTGATGCTTAACTACAATATCAGACGCTCTAGATAAAAAGCATGGCCAAGAGCAAGAAGAAAGGAATGCGTTTAAGAAGACCAATAAATTATAAGTATCTGTAACTGGCTAAAAGAAGACAAGAGCGAAGGAGAATACGTTTAATGCTACTCGGAGCTGTAAAACTATAAAAAGAAGAAGAATTAGGCAAGTTATAAATAAGCAAATATGGTATCGACTGTGTTTTAAATAAATAATTTTGCAAACAATCTTCCAAGAGCCGTACTATTTCTTTATGGAGTATTAAGTTTTGAAACAAATCAGAGCAGTAGTTTTGAACTCATTAGCATTATTGGTATTATTAACACCATCGATGCACAGAGCAATGTCAGAAAGGTATCGCAATTTATTAGATAAATATGTTATCACAGTTTTTATGCCGAATGCTAGCACAGATTGTGAGGAATAAATTTACTAGCTGTTTAAAACTCGAAAAAGACACGTTGAACTTAATGGTAGTTTAACATATAAAAAACCTTCAAAAATTCTACATGCAGGTGAAATCACACAGGCAGTTTTATTGTAATCAAGAAGTATTACGTTAGTTTTAAAAACTGCTAATTGAAGAATTAAAACGTTTTGAAAGTAAATTTAAATAAAAGTTTGAAATAAAATACCCTTCCTCTACTGCAATTATATTTAATATCCAAGATTAAAAACAGATTACTCTTAGATGTAAAGATGCAAAATAAGGATTTTTCTTTCGACATGAGCCGTTTAAGTAACTTTAAAATAAATTAAAGAAATATATTTAAATGTTAAAAGCTGCTACGATTTTATGTTAACCAAAGTTTTTTATTTTATTCTTAAAACCTTTGAAAAACAATCTTTTAAATATGTTTATCAGCTTAAAAGCAAAGCGACTTATGCCACTTTAAAAATAAACGGCTCACATTTTGCTTTTAAAATATTTAATTTAAATTTTAAGGATTTTACTCGACTTAAATATTTCACATTTAAGTCTATATTCCTGCTTTCAACACATATTTTTAATAAAATATTATAAAGTCATTAAACATTATTTAAGCATCTGCCCACCTTAAAAAGTTTTTAACAGAGACAGCTGCTTCATCAGCATTTAATATTTTCACGAAATAGAAAGATAGATAAATAATTATCTATACAATAACCCCAAACATTTCGATACATCCCCCATAAATAAATAAAAAAATATAAAAAATAAATAGCAAATAACCTCGTCTGACGTTTTTAGCAACTAAAGCTAGTAGCTTTCATATAAATATTTTACTAAATAAAGTAAGAAAAAAAAAATTAGATAAAAAACTTTATTAGTGGGTGTTGAAAAGCTTTTGTTATTTAATCATAAACGAAAAGCGTAATTTTAATTTGAACCATAGAGTTTGATGGTTACTGGTAATATTTCTTTACCAGACCTTCTTCTTCTCCTGTGTTAACGAACCCAACTAGCGGTTAATACTGTTTGCTTAAAATAAATTTCCCAGTTTATTATTAATTTTTCAATTAAAATTTCCTACTTTTTTATATTTAGTATGTCTTGAGTAAAATTGCTTTTGAAAGCCCAGGAATACACCTACAATTACGTAAACAAAATTGCAAAAAATATTACACAGATTTTGTTGTAAAACAATTCTTAGGGGTTTTTCCCAAAACAATGTTGTTACTAAAATTAGTGTTTTTCCCAATAACGGTTTAGATTGTAAACGATTTTGTATATTATTAACCTAAAGCAACGTTTTATTTTAGTAGAAAATGTTAAGCAAAATAAAATATTTTTTGTATGGTTATTAATTGAAAAACTAATAATTAAAAAGTCAAAGTCTTTGGTAAATAGCTAGCAAAAGATATAAGACACATGCTTATTAAAACAAAAATAAAAACGTTGATTCTTTTCAAAGAATAATTTTGTTGAATATTTGAAGGAAGTTTTTAACATGTTAAAATATTTTCTGGCTTAATTTAACGTATGTTATTTTTTTAGGCGGAAATCTTTAAATTGACAACACTGTCTTCCGCTGTAATCAATTTGCAGTTGGATATTATTGCTGTTTTGCTTAATATTAGTAAAGGGAATAACTGGAGGTTACATTGGCAAATTTATCCTATGAGTGAAGTTTCAAATTGATTACGAAACAATGAGAATACTGCTAGTGATCGATAATGTATTATTGATGATTATCCAAGTGCGTAAGGCGTAAAACATAATGAGTTAATTCCCGTGGCATGCGAGATTGAGCTTTTACTAAAATTAAAGCCACAAAAGTTTAATTTGGGTACTAAGCACACTTTTACTAAAATGACTAAATTATGTGTAGTAGCCATGTTAATGCCGCTTATAATATTCCGAGGCTATAAAACAACTTTGTATTTGAAAAACTGGTGTTTTAATATCACTATTTATTATTTTAAATATAATATATTTAAGAATGAATAAAAACTTAATGAGAATAATACAAAATTATGGGTGCTTAACTTGATTCCTTCCAAATATTTTTTGTTTTCAATTTCGAGATACGAGTATTATTGAAATATATACGGCATAATTGAAAAGCTTCGTAAATTTATGATTAATTTTACAATTTTAACATTTAATTTAAAATATCGAGGATTTTTTTTTTTTATTTAGCCGTGTCTTTGTGGATGATCATAATGAAACAAGGAAAGTCTTTACATATATTCTTCTTTGCATTTTATTTAATTTTTATATTTTTTTTAATGAAAGGTACTGATTAATTGTAATAGAGAGATTTATTTTTCACAACCCTGAAATTGTACCTAATGTTTATTTTGAGAACGCATCTAGTGCTGGGTGGTCGCATTATACAGCTGAGACTGGTACAACCCTTTAATTTATGCGTTTGCTTCGTTGGAGCTTTAATACAATTACAGAGGATGCTTTGATATATGCTAACAGGGACGGAAAGACCGACACACGCACAGATGGACATCGTTCAATCTACTTTGCCATACATATGAACCCAGAATATATATAAATGGATATTGAAGAATTTACAAACGGAATGCAAACTTAGGTACACCCTTTTTTCACCTGTAATGAAGGGTATAAAAACCTAAATATTCATGAACAATATTTTTTTTAGTCAGGGCGCTGACCATCTAAACTACAGTATACTACATGCAGCGGAGTATCAAATACATAATCAAAATAATTTCCTGAAAACGATTTCTTTTAAACAATTTTTTTAATTTAAAATAAAATGTACAATAATGAAACAAATATTGTATTTTAATGTCTAGATTTAATTGCATTTTTTCTGTTAACTGATATTGTTGTTTTAATATTTAATGTGGGAGAAACCACAAAACACATTAAAAGTCTTAATTATGATAAATGAAAAGAAAAGTAGATAAAAAGTTTTATTTCACAACTGTTTGATAGCTTGAAAGGTAGCCATACGTAATGTAACGCCAGGCAATACATCATGATGTATTATGAAACTGCTTAAAAATTTGATTTTAAAAAATTAATTTTTTTTATGTACATTTGTCTAAAAAATCAAAGGTTTTTTTTATAGAAGGAAACATTTTTTAAATATACTTTTTTTATTTTAACCTAAAAAAGTTGTTAATTCCCATTTCAAATTAACAAATATTTCCTTTTTGTATTTTATGTTTTCTTTGTTTGTATGTATCATACATTCCACTTTCTATATTAACAACAATTTATCTTTCTAATATTTAAATCACGATTTTCAAGTTTAAAATCAGAAACTGCAAACAGTTTGCAAACAGCAAATTAACATGATTTAATTTTTCATTACTAAAATGTTTGTTGCAAAGGAAAGGGAGAGAAAAGGTATAAAAAAATACATACGAGGAAAATCTTTAAAGTTTTTATAAAACTCTTGGTACTTAAAAATATATTATTTTGAATAAACTTAATTTTCAATGCAATAAAGAAAAAATAATTTTAATAATAATTAAAATTTAGCAGGATGTTGAAAATTTTATGTTCTGTAAAGTGGATATTAAATTTTTTTTTAGAAAAAGGAACTATAATCTTTTTCAGTAGACATTGCTTATCAACAACTTTACAATATGTCTATGATCTATTGCTTCCCTGTTCAGAAACTAAAATTGCCATACGGTGCGTATTAAAATGGTTATTCCCTATAAGATAAAATTTAAGACAGTTATAAACTTCTAATTGATAACTTGCAATGTATATTAATAATACTTATGCCTGAACCTTTTTTTTTTTGTCTATACAGAACTTTCCTTCGATTAAAAGCAAATCTATTCGATTATATGTAAAACACAATATTGTTTTTGTCTAATTTCTAAGATATTAACAAAAGCCGGAAGAAATGAAATAATTCATTCAGGCGACAGTGCATTCATTTTAAATTTTACGCATGGGTTCTCAACACATCTTCTTGATCCACAAAAACAAAAAAAAAACAGAAAAAAGTGACTGTAAACTTTTAATATGAACTCACCTTCTTTTCAAACGCTCTTATTCTATAACTAAAAGGAAAGGTGTTTAAAGCTTACCATAGAATCAGTTGAGTATACCTTAACCCTTTTCGCCTTATGCAAAAATATTGTTTTTTTTTTTAAATTAAAACACCAACATCATCAAAAGGATTTTTGTCTTACAAAGAAGAGAAATAGACTGAATACAAAAGACTTATTAAAGCATAACCTTTTTACTTTAAATTTAACAAATAAATGGAAAAGATTTTAAGATTCTGTTTAGAAAAATAATAATTATTTTTGTTTTGTAAATCGTGAATTATTAATGTTTCTTATAATAAAAAAAATAGTCTCAATCAACTAATCGATTACTTAGTCACAATAAGTTACACATAATATCTTTTCAGTTCAGTTATATGACATTTATACTATGCAATTTTTCATGAAACTAGCATGAACTTTTTGCTTGTTGTTAAAGCAAAAGAGGTAAGTAGTATAATGTTGCTTGAGTTATGATGGGAGGTTACTGTTGCATATGTTTAGTTTTAAGTAACGCATATTGCTGCACAACAGAGAATTAAAAAAAAAATCCTAAACAAATTGCATAGTGTAAATCTGGACTTAGTTATATAATTTATTAATAAATTAATAGGGTTCTAGCAAGTTCTTATCTTATTCTATTTTTATGTTTTATTTACTTATTTTTTCCACTAATGGAAACTTAATATTATTTAAATTTTTTTTTTTTTTGTTTTGTAACATAAAAATTTTACAAAGTTTTTATTATTTTTTTATTTCATATAATTATTTCTGTAACTTACGCAAATGCTTCAATAGAAAAACAAAACAATAGATAAATTTCAAGAAGCACTGTTTCATCTTTTAAAAAAGTCTGCTATCGCTTACCAAAGACTGATTTAAAAATTAAAGCTTGTCTATTAAGGTGAAGTAATTAAAAACTTTTTAGATTGCCTACATACGAGTAAGTGAAAAGTATAAAGCACTTCGTATTCTATGTATGTAGATTAATAGTTCTATTAAATTTGTTTGTCTAAATGAATACGAATGCGCATATTCTTCTCTAAATTACCTATACGCCGTCAACACAAAAATATATTTACACATATTAGGAGGGATCCATTGTGGGTTATTACCGTTGTGTTTTAAATAATCGACTTGGCTTTCATAACGGAAAATATAATATAAAAATAAACTTAACGATCTGTTTCTCCGTGTCTGGGTTTACTTAAAGCTTTTAATGCCTGTTGTAATAACATTTTATGATTTTCACATAACTTTAGAAATCGGTTCGGTTTTATTTAAGCATGGTTCCACTTTCTACAATTACCATAATCTTAGGGCGGAGTAAAAACAATAAATAAATCAATGACGAGCTTTTATGCAACACATTTGTCAACATTTTTGGCATTTGGCATTTTCTATTTTAAATCATTACTTTAGCTCCAGAAAACAAACTTAAACATGAAAAAATAATAAGAAATAGCATCCACAAATAATATAAATTCGGATCTTAAATAGGCATCTAAAGTTTGCTCAAGAAAAACACAAAATAACTTTTGCATTTAAGAAGTATTTTAAACGATTATCATAGTTTATTACGCCGATATTTAGAAACACTAAAGGGATATAATCCTCAAAATTCATTTTGTTTCTCTATTTATAAATAAAAAAATTTTTAAAAGTTTTTTATCAAAAGCTCTAGAAAATGGCAGATTATAGAAGTTGACGAATTTCCCATCAATTTAAAATATTAACGAATACATTTTATTATTCACAATGGAAACCTGGAATTTAATATTTTTTATTTTTTAACTGGACTATCCTACTATACATGTATAAATGTACGTATGTATGCATGTATATATGAATGTATGTGTACATTAAATTACATATATATGCATGTAGTACTACGTGTAAAAATATTGTTTAAAAGCAATAAGAAATGGGGTTGTCGTACATGTTTGGTTACAACTTGTAAAAACTAATCAGAAAATTAAATCGCTGTAATTATAGAATGCGCAATAACAACAACAACAGCAATAATCAGAAAATATGCTTCAGACAAACCAGAACTTACACATGTTGTTTATGAGGATTTTTTCTTTAGACGCAAATACTAAATTATAAAATAAAGTGGAAAGAGTTGGAAAAAAATTTGTGATGATGTATTGATGGAAATGGTTGTGGCATAGAAGAAGGTGGTAACCTTCCAAAAGAAAAAAAAAAGAATAATAATAAAAAACTTTTAATAAAAAAGTAATTGTGTAGTAGATTATTCCTTCTTATACAATTTATATGGAAGAAAAAATCTCTTTTTAGTTTTTTTTTCTTTTTTGATTTGATTGAGGGATAATATTGAAAAGTTCCAGCACTTTTTAATTAAATTCCTAGTACAAAAGAATACATTTTAGAATTCAAACATTTTAACACTAAAGCAATTATAATAAAAAACATAATATTTAATAATAATAATAATAATAATAATAATAATAATAATAATAATAATAATAATAATAATAATAATAATAATAATAAGAATAAGAATAAGAATAAGAATAATAATAATCTAATAATAACAGAATCATTATTCAATAACCTTCATTCTATCCAAGTACTTTCTTTAAACAGCTTAACCAACTCGGACCATGTTTATTAATTCTATGAACTTTTCATCATCGTCAAAACTATGCGGTTCCAAATTTAAGAACTTAAATAATGCAACATTTTTCTTCTTTCCCTCATAACAAAATATTTATTAATTTAATAAGCATTTTAATTGTTTTCTATTTTTCTTTAAGCCACTGATTCATAATAAAATAATGCAAGTATATTATTTTCGTTATTTTCAAAATTATTTTATGACCGAAATACCAAATAAAAACTTTAATAAATTTTAGTATTTTTTATGTCTGACATGGAAATTGTGAGATTTTGTGTTCTAAAATCAATTATGTTTTTAATTATTACTTCTGATCGACATAATGAACCAATTCCCAATATTTTGAAACAAATCTTTTTAAGATATTAATATCGGTTATATAAAATCTTTTAAAGAAATCTTTTAGAAACAACTATTTTTTTTAAATTACTTAAACAAATAAAAGCTGATGATATTTTAATGATCATTTTTCTCTGTGACCACAAATTATTTCCTTTTTTTATTGAAATTATTTCACTGAACTATATTTACATGTATGGTAAAGGGTACATAAGATTTGACACAGCCGAATATAGCACTTTTCCTTGTTTCTAAAACAGTTTATTTTTCGATGTTTTATATTCTAATATTATTTTGAACAAGCCAATCTACAATTATGTAATGCCTCTAAATATATATATAAAGTATTGCAATATGTCACAAACAGTATAAAAAACTGACTACAACGCTTTTATATATTTTTAATACCGAAAGCAGCACACATTTTGATCTTGATCTACAGACTCAAAAAAATGACACCATAAATGACAATTATTTGGTAGCGTTTAACTAATGAAGTAACGGTTAATGTTTAAAATTTATATTTTTTCTTCTATTATAAAACTTATAAAATTTTCTTTTCTATATCATATTTGTATGTGGGTGCAAAATCTTTGATACTAGATAGCTTAAATACTTACACTTAAAAACTGAAAAACTTTCAAAAATATGCCACTAAAAAACTCCAGCCATGTTTTTGTACTTTGTGTGTTACTGGGTCTGGTTGTTATTTTATATATATTTTTTTATTAAAAATAAGTGTTTGTTAAAGTTTAATAGAGTCTATTGTGTGTGATATTTGTTTTTGTTTTCCTGTTAGAGCTAAAGCTGTCTATTATTACTCCAGTAATACAACACCATCTCATACATCTTTCTAACAATTGAACATTGTTGTGAGTAGGTTGGTTATTCCATATTTTTTTTTTAGTTTTTTTTTCAAATCTTTGTTTTTTTTTTTTTTTTTTTGCTTCATGTGTGTTTATGTGAAATTAAATTAAAAGTTTCTTTTTTTAAAGAGAAAAAAAGGCTAAAAGGAGGTTAAGATAATAATCAAACAAAATGTCGTAAATAAGAAAAAATATATAAAAAATTATTGTCAAATTTTGTTAATATGTTAGAAATTTTAGAGTTTTAAGGCGTATTCTATAAATTGGAGAAAATGTTTGAAAATATTTTGTGTTGCTCATTGTAAAAAAAATTATAAGTTTTTTTTTTGTTTGTTTGTTTAAGAGGAAGTGAAAATTATTTACTTCGTCATAATACTAATATTAAAATTAAGAATGACTGTAATTATAATGCCAGTTTATATAAAGGCTCCTTCTTGGTTAACGGTGCTGCCAGGCAAATCCCTAAATTAAATTTAAGTTAAATTGTGCTACAATTTGGCTCAAAATTGTTAAATTTACTGATATTGGTTATTGAGGTCACGATGTCCATTTCACTAATACAGGATACTTTTAGGATACTTTTTACAAAATATTTTTTTCATAATTTTTGGATAATGCAATAAAAAATATTGAAAAAAAAACATTGGATGAATTGATTAAAAATATTAAGAAGTAAGCGCGTTTTTTTGAATAAAAGCTCTTATGAAATATAAATTAAATTAAAATTAGAGTAATTATTAAAAAATGATCTTTTAAAGGGACACTTCTATAAATAGTACTATTAACAAATTTAAATACTCGTACCTTTTGCAATTGAAAAAGTAATTATAAAACTTGCTATTTTATAAAAGTGCCGTTGAAGAAAGTACCTTTTAGATATTTTATTAAAAAAAAATATTTTGGCATTTTAAGAATGAAACTTTAAAATTCACATAAAAAACTCTACCTAAAAAAATGCCTTTAGAAACTATATTTAGAAAAAAAATAGGAACTTTTAATGAAAAAAAATATCTTTCACAAATTATCTTTTCTACGAAAGTGGCATGCTAAAATAATACTGTCCCACTAGTACTGGAAAAAAAAAAATAATTTTAAGAAATTTCTTTTTAACTCACTTTTAAACATAATTTTTAAAATCTCTTCAAAATTAAATTAAAAAAAAACGCTATTTAAATATCTTTTTTTAAGTATTGGATTAAAGTTGAAACAACTATTTTTGTTAAAAATAAACTTTAAGATCTTCCCATAAATAGTACTTTAGAAAAAAACATACATTTTCCTCTCTTGCTAATTAAAGATTTTTAATAGTTACTAATCTTTTAGATAAAGTAATTTTTATTAAAAGCTATTTAATTCAAATCTAAATTAAAAAAGTTTACTTATAAATTCCAATGCCTTTAGTCACATTGCTTACCCTTTTATTAACTAAAAGTTTAAAACAATTAATAACAAAATCGGAGGTATTGATTATATTCAACATTGTTTTAAAATAATAAATAACAAAAGACTTAAGACACAAACTTCTATAAGACTACAAATTATGTTTTTCATTTTAATGTTATTGAAACCAATGCACTGATCCGATTTAAAGAAATTTAATATAATTTAAGCTAAATAGAGAAATATAAAAATTTAAGCCGATTGACACAAAAGCTTAACACTTAAAATTTGATACATTATTAAGGCAAATGGACAATATTAGGAGAAAAAAAGAAAGAAAAACAGAACATAAAAACAGTCATAAAAACAATTTATGACTTTTGGTTTGTAAATATAAATCAACACGCATTAGGAATTTAGTTGTATTTAAGCCAATAACAAGCTGGCAACATGTTGAGCATAAATCTATTACACTTTGTGCAAAAGAATTCAACTTTTTTGGACCCTACTTACCAAGAACATGTGTTTGATTTGGTATAATTTTTTTTTTATTTTTGTCCTGATATCTTGCTTGCTATAGAGCAAGTGTAAGGTGCATGGTGTATATATTGTTACAAGTTGTTGTTGTTCCTTAAGATTTAAAAAAATGAAATTTATGAATGGCTTTAAAGCATCAAGTTTCCTTAAATATGTGTCACAACAAAATGTCACATTGTGGCAAACGCACACTGAAATAGCCGACAAATCTTAGTTTAAGAAAAAAAAATAAAAACGCCCAAACAAAGTGACATGTAATAGGAAAATGTTTGCAAAAAATAATAATAATAAATTTGAAAACTCAATAAGTTTGCACATGTGCGCAACCTTGTTTGAGGGTTTCTATTTTATACGTGTATGCGTTTGCGTACATTTTTGTTAGTTGTCCCATGCGAACGATTGAGGCCATAAAATATAAATTGATTTTAAGCTTGATCAAAGATGATTAAAGTGCATTTTTCCTCGATTTTCTTAGGCAAAACTGTTGATAATTTTAAGTTTTATGACAAATTAAAATTGATGTTGATTTGTGGTTTTTGAAAATTGTTTGACTTTTTTTTTTGCTGCCAATAATATTTTAAGTAGAATTAATTTACCTTTGTTGCAAATAAAATAAAATCAATTAATATAACTTTGCTTTGCTGTTGCTTTAAAAAAAAAAAAAATACTGAACTATAAGTGTAAAGCTACAAATTTGTAATGTAACATAAAACGTTAAGAAATGTTGTTGACATAAACAATGCCGTATTTAGTAACAGAAATGATCTGAAGCGTCTTTTTGCGCAATAATTATGTCTACGTTACTGTGATGAGCGCTTCATGTAGATATGGTTACTTGATTATAACTTTACACTAATAAGTCACATTTACTCATTTTCTTAAAAGTAAAACATAATAAATGTTTTTTTGGAAATCGGCAAAATATAAGCCCTGACTCCTTATGCAGAGCGAAGTCGATTGAGCAATGTATGTCTGTCTGTTGAAATCAACTTTGCCAGTGCACTAGATGAGCTAGAGAAAATTTAAATACGCCAATCGATCAGACATAATTTCGAAAGAGGTGCCATTAAAAATCAGCAAGATTGGTCTATGTCCCTCGAGGCAATGGGCCAAATACCTCGTCTGTCCTAATTTTTCCATATCATTTGAAACAATAAAGTAACCCTTAACAAAAAAAAAAAAAAAAAACAAAAATATGGAGCGATAAAGAAAAAAAATAAAACATAAAAAAAACATCAATTAAAAAAAATTGGCGCTCAGCCATATTTTTCGAGTTATGGTCCATTGAAATTTGTATAAAAAAGTTCGATTGTCAATATGGATATCATTTAACAGCTTTTGAAGAGATCTATTAGAAATTACCAATTTTTTTTATTGCTTAACCCATTAAAAACAGATGACATTTTCATGTAAAATTATATTTTTTTTTATTCTTTTTTTTTTAATTCTCTATAACCGCATTATTTTTTTTTTTAAGAGGAGCGACTTCACTAATCCAGATTTATATACATAGTGAAGGTTGCTTATTTAGTAAGGAATTCTTCTTACTGCTAAAACTAAAAAGTAAAAAGTTTCTCAGGAAATTCTTGATTGATGACAGTAAAAAATACAATTTATTTATTCTAAATTTGTTGTCTAATTTTCTCCTCTCTCATTTTCTCATATAAATTAGGCGGCACAAGTTGTGTGGCGATAGTTTTGAAATGATGTCCTCATTAATATTATTTGATATAATCATCACTGTAGGCAAAAATCTATCTTTATTTTTCTTCTTCTCTCTAAGTTTTACTTTTCATTTTAACCTGTCATATTAAACAGCTCAATTTTCCAACAAGTTTCCAATTTAATTCTGGTTTGAAGTTTTAGAATTAAAAAATGAGAATCAATGTATGGTTTAAATTTCAATAAAATTAGTTTTACAGCTTAAAACTGACAGCTTTTCCCACTTCAGCTTTCCTCTGGGTTCGAGCTTTGAAAACACGAGCTGCACATTAAAACTTTTAGACAACCAAATGCCTAAAAATTCATTCCATTTTTCCTAAAAAACTTATATGAGACAGGGTTCTATATTATATCTTCAAACATAAATAAATTAGATCGTGTTTAAAGAAAATTAAAATTAAACTTTTAATTTTATTGTGCTATTTTTAATTTTTAATTGAAAATTAAAATTATTTAAGAAAAATATTTACTTCACTCAACTCTTTTTGTTTAATTAACCAAGCAAAGCATAGATAAAATTACCTTATCACTTTGATGTACAGCATAATAATACTTTTCATCTAGCATACAGTTTCAATTCTTTTTTAATTTATATTAAATTCTGCGTTTTGTTCATCATGTCATCTTGTCATTTTGACACTTTGCAAACAACAATTTTGTTTGTATGGTTTCATTTTGTTTTATATTCAAGTAAAAATTTTGTTTTAACTCTTATTTGTTATTTTTGTTGAATTTTTTTTATAGTCTATAAAGATTACAAATATGGTATTTAAAGCCACTAGAGTGTTCATTTGTCTGTCTACTTATCAAACTCAAAATGTCAAAATTTATTTAATACCATTATCACCATTCGTTGTGTAAAGTTGGCAAAAATTTTTGTAAACATATTGAAAAGTTGTAACCACCAAATACGATTTTGTTATTTTATTTTTAACTGAGTATTAAAAAAATCAGAAAGTTTAAGATATATATTTAACCTAAGGCCTTTTTAAAATACATAAAATTAATTAAAATAATTTTATTTTCAAGCAATTCAATAATAATTTAATGATGTCAAAAAATCAGCCATAATAAACGAGGCTTCAATTAGTAGTACTTAGAAAAAAATTAAATTCGTATTATCTTACTAAATGCATATGTTCAAATAATTTTATCGTAGAAAAAGAATTTGCTAAATTAATCAAACAATTAATTAAGTCTTTTTAAAATAGTCTTAAATTTTAGAGTCTCTTAAAATGCAAATTGCTCATCAGTATTCTTAAAGTCATGTATAAATTTTATAGAAAACAAGTTTTTTTTTTCTTAATTGCAGTCTCCATCTCTACTCATTAACCAGAATTAGAAACATGTCATCACATTTTGTTTTTTCTTTAAAAAAACTTAAATAATCATAATGCTGTCCCATTCACCAAATTCATATTAGCTTTTATTCTGTCTACAATATAATAATAGCATCTCGTGTATGGTTTCTACTATTTAAAAGTAAAAAACTATTAAATAAATAAAAAAAAATATTAAAAGCGTAACAAAATCTGAATTAATGTCATTTTAACATGTAAAATAATCATCATTTTCTAGCAGGCCATATTCGCCTGAATGTCTTAACAACTTTGAAAGTGTGGTGAGAAAAAGATGTGCACGAAACCATGAAAATTAAAACCCTTTAACAAACCAAATAATATTAAATTTGACATGGCGGTGACAATAATAGTAATGTAGCTAAAAAATAGAAAGAAAATCTTGTATATTTCTTTTTTTTAGTTAACGTCTAATACTTACAGATTATAAAAACGCATGCATATGAAAATAATGCTTAAACGTACCTGGAAAGAAAAAGGAGAATAATATGTTAAATTAGAAATTTTAATAAATAAGATCATTTAAAGATTATATAAAAGAAATTTTTTATGTGTTATAAAATTAGCTTGTTGTGCATATGCATATTTTTCATTATCTTTGTAGACTATTAAACAACAAATGAAAGCATCAATCTACTTGACCTATTTAGTAGGTTTTGTTAGTTAAAAGGCATTTCAAAAGGTGATATATTAAAAATATACAGCAGTCGTCAAGACGTACAAATAATAAAAAAAATAATTTTTTATTATAAAAATGGCAGCGATAAGTATTAGTTTCTAGGTTTCTGGCAGTAAATAAAACATTGATTGATATTTTTAGATTTAGCAAAAAATCTAAAGTACCAAACTATCACCGTCCCTATTAAACTCATTATTTACTCAAATATTTCAATAAATGGTAAATATTAACTTTTTGCGTTAAGAGCGAGCTATCACAAAATGCTTGATTTTTGGCTTTTAAACAGCAAACAAATTTTTAATACAAGCCTTTTTTTAATTTCCATATATTACAAAAAGCAAAATCCATATATTACAAAAAGCAAAACTGGGATCAAAAAGAAGAAACTATCAACTCGGTTTTTGTTAATTTTCATTGCAAAGGATTCTAAAAACTGTTTTTTTTTTTATAAAAAAAAAAAATAATAATCATAAAACAAATAAATAAAAGAAAAACTAAAAAGTGTCCCCACATAACACACTTATGTTTTCCATATTTTTAGTATGTTTCTCGATGGCTCCTTTGTGTGCCCATAGAATTGTGGTTGTGACGTGCTTTTAAGCTGTAATATATTGAAATTGGCATATCATTTATAATTTTCTTGAAATTAAAATTTAAAAAAATAGTTTTTAAAATTTCAATTTTTTATTATATATTTTAATTTTTTTGTAGAAACTCCAATTTTAAAATAATTTGCAGATTTAGCATTTCGTGCGATATGATATAAATACGAATTTTCTTCTAAATCGTTGTGTTGGCATCACTGGGTAATTGTCGAATTTTTCAAGCGAAACAAATACAGTTACCAAACAATTTTTGCAAATATGAACAGAGTATACTTAACAGAAATTTTAACATATAAACACTTCAATCACTAACAGTGCCCACGACTTCGTCCGCGTATCATTTCTTATTTTCTTTAAATTAAAATTTAAAAAAATGGTTTTTTAAAATATTTGTTGTTGAGTTCTGTAAAGAGTGTTAAAAATTTCCCGCCTACACAAATAAAATGTACCGACAACTGTTACATTATACTGGTAAAATTGGGTGCGATCACATTTGTGTCTCTTGATTCTCTACGAAGTGACATATTTCTTATTTTTTGAATCAACGTCCGTAAGTGTCCTTGTAACAAAATTTTATTCAAATCCATCCAGCAGTTTTTATGTAATGAGAACACAGACAGGCAGACAGACAGACAGAAAAAAATTTCAAAAATAGGAGTTTCGTGTTCCATATCTTTCTGGACTTACATCAAAATTTTAAAAAAATATTTCATGTACTCTCTTATTATATGTGTAGATGTATACCTCTGTTTTGTTTTCTATAATACCCACAACGATTGCCAAAAATCAAATATAAAAATATCTATAATGTAGTTAAATTTTTAATTTATTTTGCAACTTGATTTAGTTAAAATTAAGAGAAAAAAGCTAATAAATTATTTAGCCAAAAAAAAAAATATTTTTTAAAAACCTTTAAAACCACAGACTACATAACTTATGAAAAAAGGTTAATAGAAAAATTTGCCAGAAAAAAATTTGCAGTTTTTTATTATTCTCATTATAAACGTATAATTTTACGCTATTTTTATTTATTTCTGTTATTTGATATAAAAATTTAATAGAAGTAAAGACCAAATTTTAATACTTTTAAGATCATCTTAAAAAAATATTTTTAATATTTTTATATTTTATTTAAAAAATATCGTTTATTTTTCTATAAAATGTTTATGTTACCTAAAGAAAATTTAAGATTTAATTTTCTTAACAAATGAAAAAATATATATACAGATATAAGTTTTCAAAAAAAAATACGTGATGTAAAGGAAACTAAATGATTTCAATTAGAGAAGGGTAGTGGTTTTAAAATAATTGTAAGAACGAGACCACAAATATTAATTCGACTAACTAATCAATCAAAATATGTAAATGCTTTTACAAATCTCTGCCCTTCAAAGATAAGGTTTCGCTGATAATTTTTAGAGAAAATAAGAGTTATAAAGGGGTGCTCAAGCATAAGTAGCAGTACAAAGTTTAAAGTGAAAAAGAGTTAAATAAAAAAAAGGGAAAAGAGATTTAAATCTATGAATTCATATTAACTGACTTTAACACGAAAAACTAAATCAAATTACACTTGATCTAATTTCATATTGAGACACCCAATAAATATCAATTGTGTACAGGATGGGCTAAGATGTATCACAACTTATTTATGCACACCAACAATAGGTGGCAATTGAAAAGAAAATCTTAGAACTTAGTGTTACTGTCATGTAGGACCTCCTCAAAGCAGTTCGATAAGTACCATACAAATCTAAGCTAATGCTACAGCCAAAAGCAAACATAGTATTTGCGCCAAATTGCGTGACAATTGATCAATTTTTTCTTTCTGTTGCTTATCAAAATAATTTTATATTTTTTAAATTTAAATAATCCGCCTCATCTTTATTACTAATAAACAGAATTTGGTTTAGTTTCCCAAAAATAAATAAAGCGAAGACTTTAAGGATCCCTTTTTGAGATATATAAGTATGTATATTTTTGTGATGTCAATTTTTCTATTTTTTGGTGGCGTCTTGGTTGCTGTCATTACTGGTGATTTTAACAAACGCATTTAATTTTAAAGGAATATCATTTTTATGTAACTATTTATCGATTCCTACAATTCAAGGTTTTCTACTAAAATTATCTTTCAAACTTTAACAGGACAATAGCAATTTGATATATCTTAACACTCGCTGGCTTGTACGAAGTCTTAATTTAAATAACAAATAGATGCGAAATAGTATTATTATGAGGTCAATTATTACTCCTACCGCGTAACAAGTCTTGCCTTTCCATATTAAAATAAAAAAAAATATTAAAATACATAAATGCTTTTCCTGAACATTAAAATTTATTTATTTGAGATGCTAATTAAGTTATGAGAATTATAATCAAAGCTTTTAGTTTTAGATAAGTGAATGAATATAAAACTTTAAACTCAAGCAAATTTATGCATATTTTAAAAAACACATAAATATTTTTCTGTTTTATTCCTTTGTCTTTGTCTTTATTTTCTTAACTTTATTGCAAAATTAAACAAACCACTTCGCACGTTTAGCAATTTTTTTTATCGAAAACAATAGTTAATAAATGCAAATATTAGATAAATTGTATTTCCAAATAATTTGGAAAAGTAATAAAAAGTTTAAATAAAATAAATATTATGTGAGAAATAAATATTCAAGTGGTCCTATTAATACACATCTTATAAAATTAAAGCTTTTAGGTTTATGAATATTAAGAGGCTTTTGAAGTGTTCAACGAAATAAAAAATAAATTTGAAATAAATATTATAATAATATTAATATGGAGTTACAAAAAGTCGGTTTGGCCAAAAAAAAAAAAAAAAAAAATATTACTTTTTTTCACTGGAAATGTATAAATGTTTTACTTTTTTTTTGTTTAAAAGTGAACATAATGCATTTTTTTTAAACTAGATGGGCATTATACAATTTAGAAATTAACGTCTTGTATCCAATTTTAAAAGCAAAATAATTGAAAATAAAAATAAATAAAATTTTCTAAATAATCACACTGAATAAGGGCATGTAGATTAGAAATAATCCTATAAAGCGAAGGGATATCCCTAAATTTTAATTATTAATTCAAAACAAAAATTTTGAACCAAATCAAATAATTTTTTAAATAATAATTTTTTTAATAATTAAATTTTTTTTTTAAATTCGTAATTACTTACGACTAAAAAAAATATACTTGTCATAAAAGTTACTTTAATGGAAAAAGGTATTTTCCTTCATAATTTCTTTTAATAAAGTAAAAACAAAAAAAGTGATTCTATGTATGAAAATGTATTTAAAAAAATTATACAAAATTGCTAGTAAAAAGTCTGTTCTAAACAAAAATACAATTTTATCATGAAAAACACATTATATTTTGAAGTTCTTCAAGTGACTCAGTAGTTTTGCATTTTCTTACTTACATGCCTCGTTTACAATTCTGAATTGCCTTAAGAAAAATACTAATAAATTAGTTAGTTTTTTTTATTCCAACCAATTGTAATTTAACTGTCGATTTTTTAATATTTATATGTTACCCTCACCTTATTTTGTTGTTGTTTTTTTTTTTTGTACTTGAACAAAAACGATCAGGAATTTAATAAAAATGTATTGCATGCGGTTCCTTATTTTTAATTTATAATAAACCTTCTTGTTGCTGTTTCATTTTAACAAGAGCTTTCAAATATTTAAGTTACACCTTTATTTGTTCATGCCTTTTAATATTTTATTGTTTTATAGTTAGTGTCATACTAACTCCCAAAAAATTTTAGTGTTATAATTCCAACAGAAACGCAAAAACCCATATTTACACAACCAGTTTTTCCAAAATCATTCAAGCGTCATGTACCTACATAAATTTTAAAACACACAATTGACTTCAATTGAACATTCAGTTCATTTTCTTAAGGGAAATAAAACTTTGAAGTTCCCTAACGCAATAAAATAAGAACTGATGCTGTTTTATTTAACTTAGTTTTATATTTTTAGGAATTTCCCATTAGTGTTTTTGTGTGAGGTTTCTATTAAATAATTTCTTATTTTTATTATAGGTTTCTGTACGACAATATTGTGTAAAAGAAATCCAAATACACATTTAGGTTACTTAAGTTAAAAAAAATAAAAAAATTAACACACAACCATAGAATGGTTTCTCTTTAAAAAACTCCTTATATTTATATGCCAATATTTTATGAAAGTAACGCTTTCTTAGTTGCAACAAAATGTAAAAAAATTGTTAAGCGAATCTGTACAATCGTAATAAAATAACACACAAAAAATTTTTTGCCAGAAATTACAAAAGATGCTAAAAAAAATACAGCTCCAAAAAATTATGTGTTTAATTTAATACTGCCAGAGTTCAGCAAAAACGTCATTCAATATAAATTGTTTCTGCTTTTTGGTGTGCCGTGTTAAACATTTTATTTAGTTGAAATATTGTTTGATTCTTTTTTAAGTTTCTTTTTGTTTTGAGGTGATAAATGTTAAATTTTAATTTAATTAAATATTTTAACTTGGGCAATTTTTTATTGTACATCTGAATTGCTTTAGGTAGAAAAACAAGTGTTAAGAAAATATTGAAATAGAGAATAATTTTTTTAATTGCTGAAATTTTTGTTGGAAATGAAAATGGGGTCATATAAACTGGTCATTATTTATAATAATTAAAAAAATAGTACAGTCTTTTCTGAAGACATTTTATCATTGGTTATATTTTTCGATATTTCAGCATATTTTTTTTTGGAATGCCAGTAATGCTAACAGTATTGCTAACCTTAAACGTTATTACGCTTTTGAAGTGTCTTTTTGTATTAAATGCATAACTGAGCATTAGTTACAATTTTTATCTCTCATATTTTGATGCTCTGTTATTTAGAGATTAAACGGTACAAATTAAAAAATAATATGAATTATTAATAAAAGCTTTTTTTATTACATACACTTGTACCCTATTATTTTTCTCCTGAGTGTTTCTTTACATGTTGGAAATATAATTTTCATTTTCTGATAAATTTTGGTTTCTTCAAGAAAAATAATTCAATTTAAAAGGTGTTTGCTTAAAGTAGGTGTTGCTCGAATATTGACAGCGAATAATGTTTAAGATTTGTAAATTAATTTCCTTTTGTTTTTGCTATCATAAATTAAAAATATAAAAGTAAAATAAAAATAAAAATAAAAACCAAAGTATTAATGTAAGAGAAAATGTAAAATATAATATAATTGTTATTATTATTTTAATATTAATAAGCGAAGTACCACTACCTGACACATAACATATATATAATCTCGTAAGAAGGGATTTTGGGATGCTCAAACCAGTACTATCGAACCACAACAGAAAGAAATAAAAGGCAAAATATATCTAAATTGGTTCAAGGACTTAAATATACAGTTTATTTTCTTAAGTAATTGCAGCATATCTGTAGTTACAAGCAATAACAGCTAAAGTCGACTAAGGAACAAATTGAGTTATTGCCAATATTATACTTTTAAAATTCAAATTTGTAATGCAAGTCAAATTTCATCTTTTTTAATTTAAAGCTGCGTATTTTTTACCTTAAAATCTAAACAGCTAAAGTCTATAAACCCTGATTTGACACAACAATATTAAAATTAAAAATGCTGTTAAAAACTTTCAAAACACGAGTTAAGTTGTTATTGCTTTTCTTTTTGACACTTTATGAAGAAGTCAATTGATGAAAACCGTATAATTTTGAAGTACTTCCCCAATACATTTTATTTTCAATCTGCAGTAGCTCTTAATAGGAATGTGTAAATAATTACTTTATAGAAATTGCTTTAAAAAAAATTTTTGCTTTTTAACAGGAGACAACAAACGTACCATAAATTCCACTAATAACTTTTAGGATTACATCAATAATACAATACTATTTAAAACATAAAAATGAAAAGGTACTTAAAATTAGGATAAATTTTGTACTTTCTATAACATGAAAATTTCTAAGTTAAAAAAAGTACATTTTTCCTCATCACAACATATCTACTATACACAAAGAATCGGCAAAATAAAAACCTATAGATCACATCCCGTTAAGTGATAAACAGAAAAAAACGAGAAACAGATACCTTTCCTCTGGCATTTCGATCCGGAATAATTCCCTCTTGCTTTAACATCAAAATATTTTCTAACAATGAAGCACTGATTATATAAATATTTAAAAGAAAAACAAATAGAAATTTTAAGCAATTTTAGCCTGGAAAATATTACAAATTTAAAAACAGAACTGTAAGTAGTAGCATATGATTTAATACTTTAGGAATGAAAAATCATATTGAAGTATATTGCAGTTGTTTTATTTACTTCTTTTTCTCTCATTCTTCATAACTATTTTATTACGCTGCCCCTTGTCATTTCTCACACAATAATATTATTTTTTCTGGTATTCATTATATTATTCCTTTTCAACGAGTTGCAAATAATCTTTAATTATTGCAAAGGAACTGGAAAATTTGATACGTTTTACTGAATTAAAAACAAAAACCAGAAAAAAATTATCACAAAAATGAATTCATTTTATCTTGAATTAATTTTCAATTCAATCTTATTTTCCAACCTTCTTAGTTTGACGATTTCCCCCTCCCTGCAGGCTGCACTAAAATACACACACACTTTAAAAAAACTCCTTATGGCTGTATGGCTGTATGGCTGATGAGAATGGTATTGATGACGATGAAAGGAATTTATTAGTTTCTTATACTATTAACACTTGAATGATTTTGAAGGTCAATTAATTCTCTTGTGGTTTTTACCAACAACCTAAGAACTTAACATTTACAACAAGAGGAATAAGATTTAACAACAAGACCAGCGCAATACATGTTACAACAAACTAGAGTAGATAATGTTTTGTTTTTGTTTTTTAATTTTTTATTTTAAGATTACTTACAAATATCCGACAAACCAATGTTCGCCAATAATGATGAACGGTTCTGACCATACACATGCTCATAACGCTCACAACAGAGAGCATAAAAAGACAGAAATATTTAATTAAGCAAATTTATGTTGTTTTCAAAAACTATACTTTCAATAATAATATCTGTGCAATGACTTATCACAATAATATCAAAATTAATCTCTCAGTCATCAGATTACTGATACAAGCAGACAAATGATATTTATATATTTTATGAAAGAAATACTGAAAGGTGTATTGATATTTAAAAAGATTTGTGTAGATATTTATATAATTTTTTAATTATTAACAAAATTTTAGAGCTTCATTTTAGAGCTATTCTACTTAATGTCGCCATAAATTAAATGAAGGTCTCTTAATTACTAAATATATTTTATAAACATTAAGAACGATAAAAAATAAGCAAGAGTGCCATATTTGGCTATGCCAATTTTTATATACCCTTCACCATATATGTATGTATAAGGATATAAACAAATAAATCGGCATACAAAATTCTTTCCTATTATTAATTTTTTTTTGCTTAGTGTTGCTGTCCCTTCAACTGTCTTTTGTATTCTTACATGTGATTATCTTTACTAAGTACCAAATATTAAAGACAACCACCTGCAGAAATAAAAACGAAAGCCTTTTTTAAGTACCAAAAAGTACAGGCAACTACCAGCAGAAATACAAAAGAAAGTTGAAAAAAAACGAGGGAAAAAACGAAGCAGGCGTGATGTTTTTTTTCCTGCATCGAAGGACATGGACCGATTTTGCTGATTTGCAATTGCAAAATTCTCTTTGTCTGATCGATTCACGTATTTAATTTTTTTCATCTCAGTAGTGTCTTGGCAAAGTGGATCTCAAAACGAACACGGATGTACCAAAGGACATCGCTTAATCGATTTCGTTATGCATAAGAACTCATATAATATACACTTCACGGGGTAGAAAATGGATATTGTAGATATTATAAACGGAATGACAAACTTAGCTCTACTCCTTTTCCACCTGTGGTAAAGGGTATAATAAGGAAAATGTTTAGTGTCTCTTATGCCATGTAAAAAATCTGTTTTAGAAAATTTTTCTTCAAAAATTACAAATCTTACACATTTTCTAAGAAAAATTCTATTTTAACAAAAATATGTTTTCAGTTTTTTGTCTTCCACGAACCACTCTTTTTAAGAGACGTAGCAAATATGACTTGCTGAACTAACTGGTCACATTAGTATAGTTCATACTTCTCCTAAGTAGTGAACAGTTTATCTAATTTCGGCAAATAAAACAAAAGGTGATGCGGCTTAAGTCGGTCAGATTTTTTAGTTACTCGAAGGTTTCTGGATTATTCACCAATTAATAGTGGACAAAAATCTTGTAAATGCAAAATAAAAAATTATTAACTTTTAAAAAATTTATATAAGAAAAAAAAAGATAAACATTTTTTTATTGTGCGAATTAGGAAAAATATTATAAACTAATATGTAAATATGTACATATATGAGCAGTTAATTTTGAAAGAGGCATAGGTCACTTTGCTTTTTAGCTGATGCACATATTTAAAGGATTGTGTTACAAGACATACTTCTACTTATTATCTCAGAATGCTTATTTTTTCCCCAATAAAAACTTCGGTCAACATAAAACCGTGGCAGTTCTTAACCTTTTTATATTTTTTTTTTTTTTTTTTTTTTTGAAAAATGGGCTTAATCCACTTTTAAAATAAACGGCTCATAAATGTATACCTTTTTTTACAAAAAAGCTTAAAATTAAGAATTGACAATAACATTAAGCATTTCTTGTTTCACGTCGAATGGGCCACCAAAAACCTGAAAGTATTCCTTCTTCCTTCTTATATATCTAAGTCTTCGTCTAAGTCATTTTTATTAATCATATGCAACAACTCGTTTTGATGATGTTCAAAAGATTTTTATTCCTAACTTTTAACTTTTCATCGCCCCTCAGTACTAAAAATCAATTGCAGTAATTAAAAAGACTACAAAGACAAGATATCCTTAAAATAGGCAAATGGCGATAAGTAATTCGGTAACACAATTTCTTTAGCAATACAATCAGGTTGCTTTAACTTGGCTTTACTTTTTAAATTTTTTAAACATATAATTTATTAACTTAATATAAAGGATTTCGACTTCTAGTATGAAAAAACTCTTTTGAATCATTACTTTCTAATCATATCAACAGTTGGATAACTTGTTAAATTCAGCTATATTTCTAAGCTTTCTTTTGATTGCTGGGCCCAAGTTAGCCTTTAATATAGTTCACAGAATGAAACAATAAGACTGTAACTTAAATTGACAAGAACAAAAAAAAATAAATCACAGGTACATAGGGTAGAGGTAAGTTCAATCAATATGGATTTAACCACCGATAATCCTTATAAATTTTAAATTTTTCTTGAATTTTCCTACATAAAGTCTAACTCATTCGGTTTTGTTAGCCAGTGTTTTATTTAAAAGAATACAAAAAAATTTTTTTAAGAATACAAAAATTCAAGCAGAAAGTGAAAACCCCGCGAGAATTCAAAATAAAGGTGGTTTACTTGGCTGCAAAGACAACACAAATATTTAAACCAAAATTACACAAAAGAAAAAAATGAGAGAATTAAATAAACAAGAACAAGAAGTTGTAGTTGCAGTTGATTATGTTGCTCTGATGCCGATGTTACTGCTGATGACGAGGTATAAGCATAGACAATACGTTTGTTGTTTTATTCATTAAGTTTTAGAAGAGGCCGCATTTAAAGTTTTAGTTGCGTTTTATTTTTAAGGATTTTAAAACAAAAAATCAAAACAAGACAACCACACTTTGGGTAGAATCTCTTTTTTGTTGTAGTTTGGTGCTCATTGTCGTATCTAGCTTTAAATGTCTTGATATAAAATGTTTCTTACCGTATAGAGATTTCCTTAGTTGATGCTGGTTTGGCTGCTGTTGTTGTTGTTTTTATTTAACTTTTACAATGCACATGAGTTGACATATTCTATATTGGATTTGTATTGACATGTACGCGTACTCATACTGAGCATGCCTAACTCACGCACATTCCAACCAATAGTATGTGAAATGTTAAAACTATATTTACTTTCGAAAATCATACATACATATTTATTTTGTATGACGGCAATCGGAAAAGTACGTTTTTTTAATTTTTTTCCTAAACCCCGAACAAAAAAAAAACATGTTTCTAAATAAAGCTCTAAAGCCGATGATTGCTCTACGCTTTATTGTAATTAAGTTTACACGATCTGTATATAAAAAGTGATGAAAGCAACAACTTCGCCCAGAATCTGTGAAGTAAATGTAAGTTATTTTACTGTTATGTCCATAAGTTTTTTATGTTGCCTTAAAAATTTAAGATCATGAGTTCAATTCCCATCAGCGCGATGAATATAGAGGATTAGTGTTGGCTTATAGTGATGGATAAGTTGATTAAAAGGTGAATATGTAAAAACAGTTGTTTACACTTCCCGAAATCTTTGAATTAGAATAAACAAAAATCAACCCACAATTGATGACTTCGCAAAGTCATTTGCAGATGAAAAAAAAAAATGAATCAATGGTTGGTGGGAAACTTAAAAATATAACAAGGGTGTGTGGCAATTGTAGATCAATTCTTTGAAAGGACCTGTGTAGTAAAATATAAGATCATGGATTCAAATGTCGCCAGAGCCACAGCGTATTTTCGTTGTGATGGTTAAGGTCAAATCGTGGGTTAAAAGCAAATGTTTATCAAATAAACGGTAAAAAAAGAAAAATATAATTATTGTTGATTATTTTTGTTTTTGATTAAACTTTGATTTTTTCTTTACTTTATTATTTGGACAAAAATTTTTAGCTTATTTAAAATGTTTGTAAGAAGTTTCCTAAAGAGTTAATTAATCATTAAGGAATTAGCCATCGAGAAACCCTTTTACCCACAATTATCGATATTGGGGAATAATTTATTTAATCGGGATACAAGATAGCATCATTTTTTATTTTTTATTAAATTATTTAATTCAATATTAAATATTATAAATAAAGGACCTCTTCTAAAATAAAGTTAAGCATTGTCTTTAACCAAAAAAAAAAAACTTAAAGGCAAGACAAAAAGGTTCCAACAAGCAAATAATGGAAAAATAAATTTTTATCGACCAGCTAAGTCTGTGAAACGTTATGCAAATTTTATATCTTTCAAATCTGGATATAAAACATTTGTCTTTATCTAATTTAGAAAAATTTTCAGTCTGCCTACGTTAATGCATATAATATATAAATCTGTGTTGCCATAAAGACCTTTCTAGAACACATATAATCAATGTAAAGTATAAATAAAAAAACAATAATACTTTAAACATGTGTATGGTATGAGTTTGACTATTGTTGCTATTGCATGCATTTTCACATTTAATTAAGCTCATTTTTTTGTTCTTCCTCTACTTAAAACAATTTTGCAACTTCTTAAAATCGTTGTTATTGTTGCTTTTGTTTACTATTGATGTTCTGTTTAGATTTGTGGACATTAGCATTTTTTTTCTTTTCTGCGTTTTATCGGTGTGTTGTCTATAAATGGTGACTGGTAGGCGCTTTTTGAATCGAGTTTTAAGATCATTTTTTGTCTCACTTGTATTAGTAGGTGATGATTTAATTTTTTTAAGTTGTAGGATAATAGTTGCATCAATAAAAATATATTGAAATAATATTTTTTGAATTTTGTGAAGGGTTTTTCAGGTTTTATTGTTGTGGATGAAAAAGAATTTGATGTTTAAAAAAAATATGATATTTAAGTCATTTAAACAGAAAGTTACTTTTATAACGCATGAAAGGATATCATAGTATGACTCGAAACTTAATATTCTTATTATGTACCAATTCATGATCAAAGAATATATAATACTATATCTAAATAATTATAATATAATTCAATGTATTTGTATTAATATTTCGTAAATTACTATATGTATGCATGAGTGTGTATATGCAGATGTAAATGTATTTTTGTATGTATGTGCATGTGAATGTTTGTATATAAATATATTAATGTATAGCGTAACCATTATTCCAAGTGTTTATTTAATATTTTCTGACGCGTATCATTACGAATGTCAATTTATAATAAAACAAATTCGATATCTTTCCTTTTATATTGAGTAGGATCTTATATTTCTAAGAACGTAAATAAGAAGGACAAAATTTTTTTTTCATAATTTAGTGGCTACGGCTTTTTGACCAAATATTTGACCAATCTGACCGTGCCTTAATTATTTTCGTAAGATTATTTTTACTTACATATGTATGAAAGCGAAATATGCCAAGCACCAAATGTATTGTTGCTTCAAATTCACCAAAAATAGACGAATATTCTCGTTTAAAAAAGAAATCTTAAATTTCAATAAAAAATCCTAGAGTAGTCCTTTGTAAATATGACATGCCAGAAAGATTAAATTTCTTCGGTACTTAGCTTTGATATTCGTAAAACCATTTGTTTATTACTTTTGAAAAGTTCATAATTGTTAAAGAACAATGAAAAGGTATTCAGGATTATGGCCAGCTTTTGTTTCATATTTAAACATGAATTTAGTTCATTTTCATAAAGTAAAGCTTTAGATTTTCAGTCCATATTTAACTACGATAAAATATGTAGTAAAAATATTATATATAAAAAAAATATTCTCTAAAAACAGCTTTTAACACTCACCAACACACAGTGATATACAAGGTTTTTTTTAATATTTAAAGCACACTAAACAGCTTTTAACACTCACCAACACACAGTGATATACAAAGTTTTTTTTTTAATATTTAAAACACACTAAACATTTTTTTAATTAGTTACCACAAAAATATTAAAATAAACTTATGATGAAAAATAAAAAAGTCGGTTCTATCAATTTAGTTCTGAGAAACTAATACAAAGAACTACCATGACCATATGGTATCATTTAATTAGACTTCTAAGCACAGGATTGGTCATTTAAGTTGCATTTAAGTGTTACATGAAAAACTTAATTTGGTATTTAAATAGAACTTTAAGATAAATGACATTTAAATGCAAAGTTAATAACTGGCCCAAAGAATAATATAAACAAATAAATAGAAATAGAATAACAAATTTGTTTAAGGTTTCAGGTAGATTAAATTTTGTATTTTTAGGTTTTAGAATACTGGGTTAGAACGAGGTTTTCAAAATTTTTTTCCACACATGGTTAAAAATGTGTGAACTATGCCTTCTCACTTGGTTATAACCTCAACTTATGGCTTGACTTTTAATAAGCCGTTCCTGAGCACAGTTATTTAAAAAGTGGTCATTCCAGTTTTATGGTTTCTAAAAATGTATTTTCTATAGCAGCATTGTATTCAATAAAAACATAGTTCAGAAGTCGAGTATGTCACAAATTCCAATCGGAATGGTCTTAGTTCCATATTAAGCATTTTAATTGGTTTTTACTACTTAAGATTCCGATCGATTTTAGTTTTAATATTGGAAATTTTGGTCACACGAAAGTAGCAAGTAGGATAATCTAAATAAGGATACAAATTAAAAGAGAATTTTAACCTGCTACAAAAAAATTTGAAAGTGAAACAAATCCACTTTGCAATTTAATAGTGGTTCCTTTTCGACTATATTTTTCTTGTTTTATTTTTTGAAAAACCAATTTGGCGAATTAAAACCACTTTTGATCGGCATTAAGTAATGTAACATGCCTGAATGTATTTTATTATATTTAAATAATATTACGTTATCAAGTATTATTTGTAAATGAAGTCTTTTCCGTATAGTCAAGGCAAATTGAATACTAGGTAAAATTCATAGCCCAGGTGATCAAATTCGCTTTACAAATTTTTCCTAACCAAAGTCAAAAATTGTTTACATTTTGTTGACGCGCCGTTTAAAAAATTCGAAAAAATTTTTAATTTTAAAATCGGATAAAAATTTTAAAATAATTAATTTTTTAAAAATATAGTTAATGCGCAAATAAACCATTGTGTGATAAGTGTTAAAAGTGTGTGTTCCCAATTGCAGTTAAAATATAATTTAGAATAAACAAAAACAAATTTTATTTAAAAGAAAAAAATTGTTTTTTTTTTTCATCAAAATATATACATATATATATATATATGTGTGTGTGTACAATTATAAAAAAATATTTGAAGAAATATTTTAGTGGTTTGCAAAATAAGAAGTGCGGGAGTGAAACTTTTTCCAATATGCCGAAGGACAATAAAGGAAAAATGAAATGAGGTAGAATTTGTTCAGTAAATTTCATTTTCTTCCCTGTTGTTTTATATCATTCATCACTGTTTACTGATACGTACACGTAAATTTACACAAACAAAACACGCGTTTTTTGTTTTTGTCCTGATGCGGTTACCTAGTATTCAATTTGCCTTATGTGTAGTGGGAAAACTTTATGAAAGAAAATTAAAAATAAAATATGATAAAATATCCTATGCTATTACGAAAGTAAAGTTAGAAATTTTTGAAAGCCAAAGTCACTAATGCAAGTTAAAGCTCAATTGCCTAAGTTAAGAAGCATTCCTGGACACAGTACCAACGTAGCAGGCATCCTTGAATGGTTCGTCTATGTGTCAGGCAAACGAAAGTTAAAAAAGAAAGAGTGTATAAGAAAATAAAAGAAAGGATGCGAGGAAAATAAATTAAGTTCCGAGAACAACAATAGATGATATAAATGCTTTAAAAATTTAAAAGAGGGCTCTAACAGCATAGTAAACAATAACTTTTAAGGTGCCTTTAAACGAAATATTTTTACATCCGAATTGTCAGATTTTCTATAACAAAATACGTATGTATCGTGTAAAAGACTTAAAACATTCCTTGTGCCTAATGCATGTGTAAAAAACATATGACAAACTTTTACTTATAGCGTGTTCTATTATTATGTGACGAGCATATGACTTTCAGTAGTGCAACTTTTACTTTCTTCACTTCTACCGTTTTTCAATGACTAAAAAAGTGCAAAAAGCACTAAAATCAATGAAAGCATTTTTTTATTAGCATTTACAACTTTCTTAACATAAACAGATCAGCAGTAGGTTATGTCAGACGTAATTTGCATGTACTTTTACGCAAAATTGTAAGCAATATAGAAATGACAACTTTGACATAGGAATTATATGTGGGTTTTCAAACTGACAGTCATATGTAAAAAACATTTTGTCTAAAGACATCTCTAGATAGCTGCCACTTTTTTTGGCTGGTCAAGATTTAAAAATTAGAAAAATTATTTTAATAACGAATTTTGTTTGTGCTTAAAAATAAAGTACGAAAACTTTTGTTAAATACAACTTCACTTTCTATCCTCAGAACAAAATACTTTATCATTAAAGCAATGAAATATTTTTGTTTCCTTAATTAATTCCATTTATTCATGAAGTTTTTTTTTTCAATAATTTACTTTTCAATTATTTAAACACTCAATAAAATGCAAGAATTTAACACTCTTATTGCTTCCAAGAAGACACACACATACGCGAATGCAACAATTATTTTATTTAACCATAATAAAAAAAGGATTTAATTTCTTTTATTACTTATTTATGTCTGTGGTAAACTGCCACATCAAAAACAATACAAAATCATGTTGCTGCTGCTACTTCTTTATTATTTTTCATTGTGTTCTTGTTTTTTGTAATTTTTTTGCTTTTTGTTTATTTATTTATTTATATTTAACTTTATAAATATTCATTTGACTGTCATTTAAACAAATAAAGAATCCACAAATGTCAGCTACTTTTCAACTTCTACACATGTCATTAACTAACTGCCAGTAAAATATACTATGAAAAAAAAAATATAACAAAAACAATTGGAATGGCTAAGGCAATATTAAGTGGCATGCAGTGGAGGCAGGCAGTGGAGTAGCCAAGTTGGCTGCATGTAATGCTAAAAAACGACATTCGAAAAACAAAAATAATACTTAAAGAAGTATATATGTTTGCAGCAAAAATAACAACAACAAAATTGTTATAGAGAAGTTGCAAGAATTTTTTTTGCTGTATGGTTGTTGTTGTTGTTGACTTTAGCAAAAGTGTAATAAGCCAAGTAACAAAACCACCAAAACAGCAAAACAAAAATAACTTTTGTGTTGTTGCAAGTTGCAAGTATACATTACTTGTTGGTGGTCTACACCATAGACGAATGAACTTGAATATTATTTTTCGTATTGTGTGTAACCGCAAACAAACAAATGAAATACAGCAGACAGTCATACAAATGAGATATGCAATTCAGACGTTTAGTGGGAAGGTGCGACAGACCGAAAGACTGGTAAATGTTTTTAATGATAAAAAGCAAAACGATAAACACACTTAAAATAAATTTAAAAGATGCATAAACGAGTAAAAGGAAATGGAGAAAATATAGAATCCTTTTAAATGTGTGATTTTTCCAGTGAAAGGGAACATGTTTTAACAGGCAGCTTTTAACATATTGGTCAAGTTTTAATACCTTATTTATGAATAAAAATTTTTTATTTTTTTTTAACTTTGCAGTCAAAAATGTGACTACACTGTATAATACAGGAAATAAATAAATTGTAAAATAAATATATTCGTATTTTAAAAATTGTCTACCTCTTATGTGATTCATTGTAGAGTTTAAATGGTTGCCAGCATAAAAAATTTTAAAGTTTAATTTAATTTGAAAAACATATTACAAATTTAATGAGGTATCTTTTTTTATTCTTCATTTTTCTAAATTGTCAATCATAATATCAAAAAAAAAAAAAAGAAGCAAAAGAATTCAGCTGATAATTTAATAAAGAAAAAAAAATAAAATACGAAAATTTCATGTTTAACAGGCGATGCATCAAAAACGTTATGCTATGCTTCCTTTATATGGCCTGCTTTATGTCAAGAACGTTTCTGGAATAACACGTTTAAATTACTACAGTTTAATCGAAATTCTCTATGCTTTAATTTTGGCAGCCAACAGTTCAAAGCTTCGCGACTTCTTGTATCATTTGTTTGATATTAAATGCAACAAATGTGTTATTAAATTGAGGATCATAGGAAAGGGTTTACTTTAAGTTCTTTTTAAAGTTCTAAATCAAAAAGGTTACATCATGCAGCTCTAGTAATGGTAAAGAAATTTTAAAACTATTATCCGACTGACACAAATAACTCAAGGTAAAAATTTAAAATAATAATTACGTGGAACTAAATAATGAGCACGAAGAAACCGATACCTCTTGAAGTTTCCGCTCATCACTAAATAAAAACTAATCCAGAACATGATTCATGATTTACAATACTTTCTTTATGATCACTTAACATTTCATTATTGTTATACAAGCAGCGTATTATAAACCAAAACACTTTAAGTAAAAGTTCTAAACATAAAGGAATTTTAACGCAGTTTGCACGCATTGGTAACAGCAAAGAAGATTGCGTAGTTTATTGTTAAACGCTGTGACATTTTTTTGTATCTACAAATGTGTTGGTACAAATGACATGACAAATGTCTTTCCAGCCGCCAACAACAGTAACAAACAAGCAGCATAAACAAGCTAAAGCATCAAAATATTGAAACTAAAATAGCAACAATTGCCACAAGTTCTTTTACTTAAGAAGCAAAAAAGCTACTAGAGGGAATTCTTCTTAAACATTTTTCTTTATATATTATATATATATATATATATATATATGTTTTTTTGCGGCCATTCCACAAGCTACAGAAAACAGAAACATACTGTGGCATGTTATTTTTAAGTATTTCTTAGAGAACATTAAAACAGCAGAAATAAAAAAATAAAAGATTTTAAAGATTGTCTTTTAGTGATTTCAGCAAACACTGTTGGTGTTTAAAACTGCTGTTACTAATGCTGTTGATACTGATGTGTTTGTTGTTCTTAAATTTTTTTTTTTTTGTTGTGGCTGCTGCTTTAGCCATTTCTTAAATCAATTGTTTACGGCATTTTATCTGTGTTGCTGTCCTCTTGTTTTTCATTCTGTTGCTGCTAATGTTGCAGTTGTTATCGATGGTTGTTAAAGAATTATGTATGTCTACGACTGTATACATATTAAATTCATTGCCAAAAGTTCGTAGTTGAAAGAACATTTTAATTTGGAGTTTTTTATGGCACATAAAATATAAAGAATTATTTATTATTCTTCTTCATTTTACTCGTTGCAAAAAGAAAAAGCGATTTTTATTTAAAATTAAATATTTAACAACAACTACAAAAATTTGAACATATAAATGTTATACATGACTTTTGTATACTGTGAGTTAAGTGAGTAAGACTGAAAAATATATAGATAGACTTGTGAAGAAAAATCTTGGAGTAGGAGCAACAAGCCAAAGCAATAGCTTTTGATATTGGAAATATATTTTTTTTACATATTAATTATCTACGCATTTTTTGAAAATATTTAAAATATTTTTAAAATTTTTTTTCTGTCTGTCTGTGTTCGCATCACGTTAAAACTGCTAAATGGATTTAAATAATATTTTGTGGTTAAAACATAGTTTTTTTTATTTCATTAGAATGTGTCATTTCGTAGACAATTAAGAGATACTAATGTGAAAGTACCCAATTTTACCGGCATAATGGTACTAGAACAGTTGTTTATACATTTCATTTTAGTAGGAAGAAAGTTTTTAACATTGTTTACAGAAATCTACAACAAATATTTAAAAACACATTTCTTTAAGAAGAAGTCGTGGGCACAGTTAGTGATTGAAGTGTTTATATCTTAATTTTTCTGTTCATATTTGCAAAAATTGTTTGGTAACTGTATTTATTCCGCTTGAAAAATTCGACAATTCGTAATTATATCATATCGCACGAAATGCTAAGTCTGCAAATTATTTTAAAATTTGAGTTTCCACAAAAAAAAAAAAAAAAAAAATAATAATAAAAATATATAATAAAAAATTGAAATTTTTTCTTAAACTAAACTAGAGAGGTTTCAAAATTACATAAAAAATAATTTTAGGCTGTACTCAATCCTTTTATTCTACATTAATAAATTCTTGGACTGACTTTAAAAATAAATCTTATTTTTGCTTGCTTCAAGGGCACCTGAGTATGGAAAGTGAGTTAGTTCGTTTCGAGTAAAAGTAAGAATAATTAATTTAATTTTGCAGTGAGTTTCCCCTTTCTGTGCGAAAGTGAGAATTATAGACTCGTAATTATTGTAAAAACTTTTTATTAAAAGCTGGAAAGCTCAATCTAAAACTTTTTATTAAAAGCTGGAAAGCTTAATCTTGTTAATGTTAACGTTATAAAGTAGTAATGGTTGTTTTGGATTAAAGAGTTTAATATTTTATTGGCTTAATACCAATTGCTTATAAATCCAACTTTAAAAAAAACTCCCTATAACAGATTTTATTCACATTTTGAAATAAAACTTTTTTACTGATACCAATTATAAGCCCAGCTGCACAACTGCTCGGTTTTGATATTAGAACTGTACTAATACAGTTCTTATTTTACTTCGTGCTTTCAATACTTTTGCATTGTTTTCAGACCATAAAAAAATTAAGGTGATATTTTTGTTTTGCTTTGCTTCTTGTTTTTTCTTTCAACTACTTGAACTTGTGCATTTAAAAAGGGGCCTTTCCTTAAGCCGATTACCAGATAACTGTATGCAACACAAGAAAAGCCAAAAGCCAAAAATGAAAACATAAATAAATTCATTTCTTTTAACTCTTCTGCCAAAGTAATACAAACACTTTCAACAGGAACAATATGTTACATTGAAATATGTCGTACGTTAGGGTACTCTTTGGGTGTTGTCTTGGCAAAAATCATAAAATTTTATGATCATATAAAATTTATGATATTATTTTATAAATTTCTCGGTTGTAAGTATAATCTTGACATTAAAAGCACCAGTTCAGTTAAGTTTTTAGTTATTTTTTTTTCTTTAAACATATAGGGAAACAAAAATATACTTTCATTATTTCATTTGTATTAAAAATTTTTCTTTCCCAAGAACAACATCTTTTTATTGCATTTCTTTAATACCCTTTGAAAACGTCATCTGATCTTATTTTAAACTGTATTTATTTGTAGGGATTTTACTGTTTTTTTTTTTTTTTTTTTGTAATTTTTGTAATAAAATTTATGTTAAAGTAGACGGTAGGTGGTTTTAAATTACAACACCATATAAATAATAAAATATTTTGCTCTTTCAAAATTCCTTTTTTTAATATTATTTGCAAGGCGGTAAAGAAAAAATTAAAAAAAAAATAATAATTTATATTTCATTCATATGCTTTTTAATATACGAGTAAAAGTTTTGTGTTTAGTTAAAAGACAACTGCGAACTTTAATCATAAATTGTGTTTTAATTAAAACTGTGACTAATAAAAGTTAAGATGGAAATAAGATAATTGTATATATGTCAGAGGAAAGGTTCACTATTTTCATAAGAACAAAGAATTGAACAAACTGACAATTTTACGGCATTATTACAAAGAATTGTTAAATCAAGGTCTTACAAATATTACAAGTGTAGCGGCATATTAAATTAGTTTTGATAACCTCAAAATATCCACACAAAAAAATAGTATTTGATTTGCTGTTTAACAAATAATAACAGTAGCACCTTTTAAAACATATTTCTATATACCCAGCAATATGTATCTAGCAACAAAGTTGCTGGAAATTATGTTTATGTTTCGCAATTGGGATTATGAAGAGTATTTTCTTAAGCCCGATAAAACTTTTATTGGTAAAAAAAATTATTCCAAAGACTTAATAGCATTATCATTTGAAAGTGATTACTTTTTCCGCAGCGCATTCTGGATGTCTACTTTTTGGTTATTTCGATCATATTGGCCTCTGAGGCGTATGACTCTGGTCTGCTGGTTTATCAGCATAAACCATTGAATTTAGATGGTCTCACAGGAAAAACTGAAGAGAGATGCCAAACTAGAAGATCTTGAAAGCCAATTGGTATGACCGTTTCTCGAAATACACTTATCGAGAAATTCTAATCATAACAAGTCGACCATTGTTGCTGGCTCTTGGCGGGCGGCTTCTTGTTGAAACCACATCCCGCCCGGATCAAAGTCCTTCATATTTTTATATAAAAAATCATTGATCATGGCGCGGTAACGATCTCTAATAACCGTTTTTCAAATTCTAAAATGTATTTTCAAGGAAATGAGGCTTAAAATATTTTCATCAAATTGTTTACCACATCAAACGGTGCATTTTAGTGGACGTAAATTGCTGCAATTTTGTTTATTAAAAAACGCACTAAGTCAAAAGTGAGTCTTATCGCACGAAAATTTATTATAAATTTAATCTATCATCAAGGTTTCTGGATAATTTGGAAAAGTTGTTCAAGCATCAATATATTCATGATGATCATATGTTGTAAAATGTGAAAGCAATGTGATAGTTCGTTACATTTAGCTTTTTGTAAGTTATAGTAGGCTTAATTAAATACTTCTACTATCGAAATGTATAATAATGACATTACAATTTTATTATCTCAGTATCCAGTTGCATTGTTGCAACTGACCGTTAGCATATCTGATTTTTTTACACGTTAAATTATACAGTTAGAGAAACTCAAACGATTAGGATTTTTGTCGTTTATTTTATTGAAAATCTGGCACACTGTTACGATAACTTTTTACTGAATTAATTTTTGACTTTTAATTGGCAAATTTTCTTTTTTTAATAACAAATTTTTATTTCCCTTTTTTCTTTTGTTTATAAAAATATTGCTACCAGTAATGATATTGATACGAATAATACTTTACATAAATCAAAAAATAAGGAATTCAATTAGGAGAAAAAACATGCAAAAAACAAATCGTCTTTTCACTAACATTGATTAACATTTACTTATGTTGAAGTCAGAAAATTTTTCAATTGTTCTTTTAATGTTTAATGAATCTGCCCATATTCGTTGTCTTCCTTGTAATTTCGCGTAAGCATTATAAAAGAGCTGATAACAATATTGCATTATTAGTTAAGTCTAGACGCAGCCTGCAGATAAGGATTATGGACAGAAAATTATTCATATTTTTTTAAATTTAGAGGTTAATGAGACGATTTTGATGATGATGCATTTTTATATTTTAGATTTTGAAATATTTTTATTTGAAATTTTTTTAATTTTTTTTTAATTTTATTAGGCTTATAAATTTTCTTCATTATAGTAAACATTTCATAAATGTTTTTTCGTCAGGAAATTAATGATGTTTTCCATTTCACCACTCATGGAATTTTTATTCTGAAATTTTTTTAATAACTTTGCTCAACTACTTTATTTGAAATTGCCGCAAGCACATCTTTTTCGACTCGTATATAGTTTTATGCACTAAAGGCGTCAACAACATAATTTGGCTAACTACTTGTTTGAAATTTGCATAAATTATTAAGTAAATAACTTATTTGGTTTCAAAGATTTTACAATTCACTAGAGTTGCCATATATATTTTGCAGACGATAACATGCTGCTATAAACATTTGGTGGGTTTTCACAGAGTAATACTGACGCAAAAATGTATTTTCTTCAAAGTCACTGTCATTGTTAATACAGCTTAGTACTACACTCAAATTGAAAAAAATAGGTTAGCAGCAGCAAGGAAATGCTTTGAGTTGTGTGTTAACTTCGTCTAACTAATTTAATACTGATTAGTTGGTTAAATGTATGATGTTTAGAATATACACTACCAAAGGTAAATAGATGCGAAGAATGATAATGAAGAATGTAGCGATCAAGAAAATGCTGCATTTCATTTTGTTAGTATCTAAATTTTCTTGTTTTCTTTGGAAAACGAACGCATACATTTGAAAATAACTTTTCTTTCTAAAAATAGTTAGAAATTAAATTAAAACATTAACCTTAAGCCGAAAAAGTAAAATTTTAACTCATAGTTTGTATTATTTGACATTAAACTGGTAATGCCAACGCTAGGACCACGAAAAAATTATAGGTTTTATCGCAAAATTGTTTGCGATATAAATGCATATAAAACAAAATGTTGCCAGAAACAGTTTATCAGACTTAAAACATGCGGCCATAAACATGGATGAAAAGAATCCAATTTCGGCAAAATTAGTTAATATTTATTTCGCATAGCGTTTATATTTTACATAGACGGAACCGAATATTAGTCTTAAATGCCAAAAGTTATTGTAAGATATGGTAGTTTTAAATAATAAAAACCTTAACTATTATAACTATTAAAAAACTAAGCAAAAAAAGTGTAACAAATTGCAACGAGCATATACTTTTACTACGCGCGTAAAAAGGCATTGTTTCCTAAAAAATGTTAATAGTTTTTGTTTCTTTTCTTTGAAAACGTACTTACATTTTAAATATGTATTTATATTACTTGTTTTGTTTGAACAGAAATAAGTCCCTCTATTTTACGACTCTTTTAGCGTTTTTCCCCATTTAACATTAAACATTTCTCCCATTTTTGTGTTGTGCAGCTTATAGTATCATATTGTGAACTGTTGACCTTGAAATTTAATATGTTTATGTTTTTTAACGTACAGGTTGCAGTGTTCGAAAAAAAACTCTAAAGTACGCAACGTTTATATACTGTACTGATCATCATATACAAAGAACGCAAACACATTCACTACAACAAGAACAAAACACTTCGTTTCTCTTTAAGTGTTTACGAACATGTACACAAACTCTAACAAAACGTACTGAACAAAGTTCACAAACACTATTTCTTAGTGTTTGTGTACAAAGTACGCTAAAATGATCAGTACAAAACGAAAAAATTTCGTTTTAGTGAACTTTTTTGCGTACACTAACATTTTTTTAGTGTACGCGAGGTTTTTTATTTATTGTTGTTTGTAATAATAGAAATATTTCGCCTATTATGAATAATAACAAATGTCGTTTAGTGAAATGCAAATAAATGTCCTATATATTCTAAAAATTAATTAATTTAATTAATTAATAATTTTTTTTAAAAACATGCAAAAGTCTAGCTGAGTCATTTTGAACACTTTAAGTAGGTATGATAAAATTTTTCAAAAATACTACAAATAGAAAAATAATAATTTTTAGAATATATAGAACATTTATTTGCATTTCACTAAACTACATTTATTATTATTATTCATAATAGGCGAAATATTTCTATTATTACAAACAACAACAAATTAAAAATCTCGCGTACACTAAAAAAATGTTAGTGTACGCAAAAAAGTTCACTAAAACCCAATTTTTTCGTTTTGTACTGATCATTTTAGCGTACTTTGTACACAAACACTAAAAAATAGTGTTTGTGAACTTTGTTCAGTACGTTTTGTTAGAGTTTGCGTTCTTCTTTTTGTAGACGTTGTGTACGTAATGGGTACACATACAAGTTCACAAACACTAAAATGGAATTTTAAAGTATTTTATCAGTGCCGTACGCTATGGTTTGTGTACAGTTTTTTTTCGAACACTGACAGGTTGATAGTACGAAATAAGCACGTTACAGTGTAAAAATATTTTTTGCCATTGGAATGCATTACAGCGCACAGTGCGGCAGAATCAAAATATTTTGGAAATAACTCAGCTATTTGTAAACGCCTAAGCCAAATGAACAAAAAACACACAAAGATATGGATCTTGAAATTTTTTTCAAAATGTTTTAAATTTTGCTCGCTAAGTACGATTAAAATTCACAAAAATTTGCTGATCATTTTACCCAATATTTTGAAAAACTGGATGAGAGTATTGAAAAATCACAAAAAAAATGTTTACAACTCGATCATTTTAAAATATAAACATGCCGATTAAAGCACTATTTTGTAAGTATTAAAGATGCTTTTAAGACAGTGTATTACTTTTAATCGGACAAAAATTAAAAAAAATCCCAGGAATAAAAAGAATTTGCAAGTGCATGGTACCCAACTTTAAGGCCACATAGCGCCATTCCTGGAAAGTGGAGGGTACCCTGCTTCAAAACTTAACCTCATATACTCCTCCGCAATGCTCATGTAAAATTAGATCAATCTTCCTAGCCGCTTAAAAATGGCTGAGTTATTTTCAGTATCATTAGTCCATTATAAGAAATATATATTGTGATAAAAATTTATATTTTAAGTAATTGAGTGTGGGTTTCTTTTGTACTTTATGAGCTTTTGATTTATTAATAAAAAAAATACCCTTGTAATTTTGCTGTCAGCTTAAAAGCTTTTGTTGATATGTAAATGTTTCAGCTTCTGGATAATTTTAGCAAATCGATGAAGCTTGTCGTTTATACGTTAAGGCTTCAAGTCCACTATATTTAAATTTTCTTAGTTTTGATGTTTTAACCTTTCGACACACACCGGCAAATAAACATATAAAATAAAATATAGTTATTAAAGGACGTTACATATTTAGATAAAAAAGATTTATAATTGCAAAAGTTGCTTTATTTTGTGAATTACATTTATGATCTGGTTACTCAAAACAACTGTTGGGAACTATTTGATCGCAGCTGTACGTAAAGGAAAACCATGATTATGGTAACGATAATGTGATTGCTTTATATGGTTGTAATTATATCGTTTTATACTGAAAGATAATAATATTGTTGTGCAGTTGTGTTTAAAATACGTCCTCAACAAATGTTTTAAACTAATTGGATTCATTGGTTTGTATAACGCTTAGCAATTTGTACTGTCTTTGTAAGTGTTATAGCGATAATGATTAATGTCAATGATAGACATTACCTTAAAAAGTACTTGCCATATAATGCCTTACTTATGTGATTGCGATGATTGTGATGACTTGTTCAAATCAATAGGCTGGAATTCTAGTTGGATAGTCCTTGCATCAAAAATTATTAATTTCACGCTCGATTATCTTTTAGAAAATTTTTTTGCTGGGAAATAACGTTTTAAAAATGAGTCTGCATATATGATCGTATAGAAGTTCAGAGTCTACTTTTTAGCAATGAAAACCGTCTCTTGTTTGAAACATAGAGCTGCGTTACTTTCAGTTGCTTATAATAATGATAATTTTTTTACTAACATATATTTTGCTCGAAGAATCTTGCAAAAATTGAATCTCTGAGAGGATTCATTTACAATGTAATATAAAACGGTCGTTAAATATTAACATTTATCTGTTATTATTGCAGAACTCTATAATTATCTACAAGAGAAAAAAGTTTTACTTGTAGAGTTTAAGCAGTTGCTATTTGAAACTTAATCCTATAATTAAGGCTTCTTTAAGGTCATGTTTGTATTATAATTTTACTTAAATCCTTTTGTTTTTAAAGCAGTTTAAATCACTAAAAGTTTTTGTGCGATATTGTTAATGGCTTAGGAACTTGTTGTTCGATTTTTATACACTGGAATGTGTTTCTATTTGGTTGCACGTTGTTCATGTTACTGCTAGCAGCGGTGGTGGTAGTTGTAAATTGTATTTCTTTTTTGTTTTTGTTATTATTTTTGTTGTTATTGTATTTTTCATATTTTACTTTCAATTTTGTAAATTGAGCTTAAATAAAAAAATAACAAAAACTGTAGTAAATTTCATGTCTAGTTTTCTTTGTCTCGTTTTGTTTGTGGGGGTTTTGATTTTGTGTGTGGTTAAATTGACCTATTAACATGACTTTTTGTATTTTCTTATTCATATTGATGAGAATTTCTTTTAAACACACAAATCTACAATAACTATGAGAACTTTATTTTCTAAAAAAAAACTCCCTTTACTATTATTTTCAATATCTTTTTTTCAAAACAGTACTCGTAATAGCAGCAATTATTTTTTCTTTGTATTTAATTCTTCAGTTGTACATAGAAAGTTTTTAACAAAAAATCTTTCTATTTGACCTATTTTGTTTTACATTTAACTATTTGAGCTTCAAAAATTATATAAAAAATAAACTTTTAAATTGTATTAGTTTAATCTTGCTATTGCCATTAGTTTTGTTGGCAAATACAATTAAAGCAAGACAATTTTATTCATTTCTAACAACTGTTATAAAATTTTGACTTGAAAATAAGTAAGGTTTGCTCTGAAAATCTTACTTTTAAATCAAGGCGAAACAAGAATACAAGAACAAGAATACTGATGTAATCATTACAAACAAGAAATATTTTTTTCAATGGCGTACAATCATAGTAGTAAAAAATTATATTCTTCGAGTCTTGAAGTGTACTTTTTGTGTACTATTGACACGTAAAAGTACATTTAAACCGACTTCAAAAAAGCAAGAGGTTATCAATTCGACTGAATGTTTTTTTTTTTTTTTATATTGGGATTTGAAAATCTTTTGTAATTTGATGGATTATGCTTACAGATTGATCCCGTTTTAAAAACAGTTAAATATCATAAAAACAAAAGGATGTCCCCTACAACATACTTGTTCTTTAAAAGTATTATGAACCGTAAAGCGCACTTCTTTAAAGTTAAAAAAAAGCGTATTACTATAGCTCCCAATACCAAAAACTAATAAAAAATATAAATCTAAAAATTAAAGGGTGTCCCCATACGTAACGTAAATTGAATTATATACGCCTATGTTTTGAACCGCTATAGACAAAAGCTTAAAAATCGGACAGGATGTCTATTACTATGACCGTTATAATAACAAGTTTAAACATTCAAAATTATAATTTAAAGGGTGTGCCATTAGTGAATGTAATTTAATGTATGTGTCCAAACTTTTGAACTGTTATAAACCGACAGCTCAAATTTACAAAGAACCTGTATTGCTAAGTCAGCTATAACAATAAGTAAAAAATTTGAGTTTAGAAATTAAAAGGTTACCCAATAGTTGAAGTAAATTGACCTATACGGCCCTATCGTTTAAACCGTTATATACAGACACTTGAAAATTAAACAGAATTAACACTACATTGTCTGGTGCAGAATATGTTAATATTTAAAATTATAGATTACAGGGTGTTACAATAGTTGCTATTGTTTGATGTATATGAGCAAACTGTTGAACAGTTATAGACAGTTGACAAAAATTTGCACAGCAAATTTATTGCTAAGTCTTCTTTAACAAGTGGCGAACTTGAAATTAGAAATTAAAAGGTATTCTCATTACTGATGTAATTTTGCCTATATGATCCTATCTTTGAAACCTATACAGACAAACTCTTTATAATTAGATAGAATATCCATTACTACACACGTATAATTGTATTTTGATGGTTGTTGGATTTTGATGTACATGGCCAATATAGACTAGCGCCTAGAATTTAAACAAATTTTGCTTTTCTGCAAGTATTCTGTTTAATCTGCATTCACGTTTCGTTTTACTACATATAAACAATCGTGACGCAATCTTTCTCGAATATAATATAATATAATATAATATAATATAATATAATATAATATAATTAATGTATAATTACCCTCCTAAAGAAATATGATTTTAGGTCTGTCTGTTTTGAAGTCGGTCTTTTTTTTTTTGTAAAAATCATATAAAGAAAAGTCGGTTCTAAACTTAAAACCACTTGAAGTTGTTTTCAACTGATTTATTAGCGAATTTATCAAAATAACTCTTAGTCATAAACTTACATTTCAATTTTATGTATTTAAATTAATTCATATAACAGTTTTTATATGAATGTGCACAAATTTACTTAACTTTTGATTTTATTAAATCAAAATATTCACTTTTCTATATTTGTTTTTTGTTTTCAACAAAAATACTACCAGCTGATCAGAAATGGATAATCTGTTTAACTGCGTCTTATTACAAATTACGGGCAAGCATTTTCTTTATTTGATGTATCACACAGTCAAAGCCGTTTCATCCTAAAATATACTTTATTTTTGAGTATAATAACAAGAAAGTTAATAGCAACTTTTAAAATTAAAATTTTAAATTTAACCAACTTTAGTGTGTTAATATGACTATGGGCAAATCAGTCTTTAAATTTAATTTTCTTTAAAAATTTAACTGAGCTAATTCCAATACATTATTTATTCCAACGTAATGGGAACCGAATTTCTTTCCATTTGAAATTTGTCGGCTGTGTATTATCTCTATGAATATGGCACTCACAACTATATTTAAAAATAATTCTTGGCTGACTATAAAAAATAATTATGAAGTGAATAAAACAACATATTTTAATATTTACTTTTATTAAAAAAAATAAATTAAAGGAATAAGATTTCATGTTTCGAACAAATCGATTTCAGTCTACGATTTACTTTACATCACATATTTTCTTTAACTTGCCACTGCAAAGTACATTAAGCATTTTATAATTATTTTAATTTTAAAACGATTTTGTGAGAAAAGTCTGAACTTAAAATTCAATAGTATTTGCGAACTCTTCACCACTTTTAATAAATATTTGTATTTTTAAACTGAAATAATTATAATTTTTTGTGTATTTTGTACAAATTTTATTTCCATTATGTCAAATATTTTTCGATTTCTGAAGATACAATCGATATTTATGATTTTCTTATGACCATTTTAAGTTTTTTCTATTTAAAAGAATAGATTTTAGTAACGATACAAATCGGTTCAGTTAAGTGATGTTGCAACTAACATTTGGAGGCAAATATCATTTTTTAGTCGAGATTATAATTTGTTAATAAAATTAAAATAAAACTATATATTATATTAGTAATTAAATTTTGAATATATTTTCACCAATTTTTTTTTTTTTTTTTTTTTTTTTTTTTTTTTTTTTTAAAAAAAATTTCGAATGTGCATTAACTTAGAAACAATATTTTATTTTTAAAATGTAGTTTAAAAAAAAGGAAGAAAAAAGTAGACACTGTATCGGTTTATCTCTCGTTAGCATATTTTTCGTACAACTACTAATTTAAGCAAATAGAATACTGAAAATATCTCATTATCAATCACTATTAAAGTTCTAAAACTCTTCTGCTCTTAATGGAAACTTATAATAGATAAGCAAGCATCTGCTAGGCTTAGTTCTTCGGTTGGTAAAGTAATATTTTTTTCTTAGAATCATTAATACTAATATGCATCTTTCCCAGAAAAACTTTCACAAATGCTGTGCTAAAAAGGGTCAAACAGAATTATGTTGCAATATTTTATGAAAGTTTTTTTTTTTAATAGCTAACAATGTTCCAAAAATATTCCAAAGACTCTAAAGAACCAGCTGAAAATTTCACTAAAAAGCTCAGAATTTTCTATTTAAATATGTTCACACTTCTTCACGGCAATAATTAAATCCTTTTAGTTTCCAAATAGCTACTCTCAAAGATCAATAAAAAATGTAGAAAACCCATTAAAAGCAACCATTTGCTAGAGAGAGAATGTGGCATGAAAATTTTTGCATACTTTAACTTTAATAAAACACAGTTCGTACACTTTTAAACATAAATTTTAATATTTCGTTGAAACACTTAAAGCTATTGATTATAGTCAATACTCATAAAACCTCAAATATTCTTTAAAATATCTACAAACCAAAAAAAAAAAATGAATGTCATAAAATTAAAATCAAAAAAACATCGAAGAAATCAAGAAAAGAAATAAAATTTTATGAACACAAAAAAAAAAGAAGGAGAAAAAAATCATTATGATCTCATGCATGTCTTGGCCATGTAATTTAAACTTCTTTATAAAACTACAAACGAACAGTATTAAAACAACGTAGTACAGCAATGAAAATAATAATCACTAAAACAGTAGATAACTACTTACAAACGAAATAAAAATTAATTTTTTAAATAAACAAAAACAAAAAGCTCATAAAATGCCAAAAAGTCTGAACAACAAATTTTATTACATTTGATTATAGAGTCTTTAAAGTAAAAACGAAATTGTCTTAAACATCAAAGAGCAGCAAATAAAGGAATGTGATTAAAATTGAATTTTTATAAACGGGACAGAAAAAAATTATAATTTTCCCATAAATCAAACAAAAACTAAATTAAAAACTTAATGATTAAAATTAATTATATAATAAATGTTGTGTTGTGGGGGAATTAAAATGGCAGTTTTTTATTTTTTTATCTAATTTTTATGTACTTTATTGTTCCAGCAATTAGCTTAGAAAAAAGTGTTTTTTTAATGTCATTTTAATTTGTCTTTCAAAATGTTAAATCTTCGTAAGGTTTCTCAGAGAAATGATAAGTGTATGTTACGTTGCTTTTCTGAGGTGTATTTCAGAACATTAAGTAGTTGCTAGTTTATTTAATGATCGCCCTGAAATTCCACCAAACAAATAAAATAACTTATCCACTGTTCTTGTATTCTGATAGAAATAGCTCCAAAGAATTAGTAGTTCGCACACAAATTTTGTATTTCATTCATTTCATAGACAACTTTCAATCGCTTTCACCTGAATTTTTAAAATTGATTAGCAAAAAAATTTTTATAATCGTTTTTTTGTGGTTTTTAAAAATTAACTTTAGTCTCGTTTTGTAAATGAAGATTCCTTAATTAATGTCATATATTGAGTTGTTTGCTTAGTTTGCTTAAATAATAATCACCAATAATAAAAACCAAACCTAGATGAATTTAAACTAGCTGCTCGATGCCAACGAATCAATGCTAAAAGTACCTGGCATTAACCAAAAATTATCTAATTAGTATTCGTATTAGCTGTAACAGTTTGATCGATGCAAATAATATATTATTATGAATTTAAAGTGAGTTTTTGGATAAGCATCAACAAAAAATAACTTTTAGAAAAATAAATTTAAAACAAACATTTGTCATTAAATTCGTAACAAAAAAAAAACTGAAATTATTTTATAAAATGCTGGTGGAACAAAAAATCTATTAAAAAAAGTAAAATAAATAAATTAATTAAATTTTAATTGCAAAATAATAATTTTGCATTCGACCCAACTATGCTAAAAATAATTTTTTATATTTTGCTCGAAGCAAACATCGCTTTTAAGAATGTCTCTTTAACAAACCAACGCATGGCAAATCTTAAAAGTCTTCGCAAGTAAAATTTGCAGAAAAAAAAACAATTCAAAACTTATTAAAAGATTAAAATGAATATTCTACAATTTCGGTGTAAAAGTTCTAATTGTTAGAAAAATGATTTTTAATAGAATAACAAAATCAAAAACCAAAAAAGACCATTACCAATTTGATTTCTTTTGTATTATTTTAAATATTTCAAATTATGGCCGGTATAAATCAATCATATATTTTTTTCCTTAAAAAATAAAATGCTTACGCTTATTACAGTCTTGAAACACACAACAAATAAACGCAATCTTAAACTGAAACGAACTATTTATTTCTAAAAGTTCTTTAAAAATTAAATACAGTTGGATGTGGTTATAAAGAACTCCACGATACTGGTATTTTAAATTCCTAATAAAGAGATTTACAAACCTCAATTTAAAAACCGCTTTTGCTAAATTCTTTTTGGCGTATAACAGAGCGTTTATTATAAACGTGGTTATTTTTATGAAATACATTTTAAGGTACACTTAAAAAAAGATCGCTGTAACCTTGTTCTTTCAAAAAAACGCAGTAATTTAAAGGGGACCAATGCGAATTAAATATTGAATAGCCGCAAACTTGATGTAATTTTGTTGTTGCAGAACACCACGTTGATATCAAACATATCTGAGTAAATAAGAGGAAGCCAAATTCTATTTACCCTTTTCTCAATATTTAGTACTTTAAGTGAAGTTGAACCAGTTGGTTCTATTCTCCTGTATATGCGATACCTACAACTTCTTTTTTTGAAATTAATTTTATTAAATTCCCAGCAATATTTAAAAATATGTATTCATAAAATTATTTTTAAATCTTGACAACAACGTCAAAATAAGCAAAAATCACGGGGCCTATTGAGACCACCGGTAAATTAATACGCCTTGACCGTGGACAAATGCTTACATCAGCATAGTTTTCTACAACCGGTGCTTCTTATTACTTTGATTGACTGTGTAAAATATACTCTCTTCCTTAAAAATTTTGTTATCATAATTAAGAAAATAAAATAAACTGCAAAGTTTTATCAAAAGAAAAATTCTAAAAGTTGAATGATTGATGATATTGTTAAAGTTTTAGAAAAAATTCAGTAGATGCCAATAGCAATATAATTTTATTTCGAATATGGTTTAAAACGTGGCTTAAGCTTTACGTAACTTAAAGTTTAACGTATGACGGATTCTATGTGCCCCGGCCTTAACGTCACATATTGAAAATCAACTGGACTTGCCGTTCACATAGCTGAGTTATTTTAAAAATATTTTTATTTTGCCCTACTGTGCAATCCACTGTAATTCCTTTGTACCTGTTTACTCTCTAAAATCAGTTTGCTTATTTGCAAACTTTGAATTTATTTCTAATTTAATTTAAATTTTCTACTGTTACTAATGCTACAAGGTTCTGAGACTAAAAAAAGTTGTGAGTCTTTATAAAAATTTGAGCTTCTAATGACCAACTTAAATTATTTATTTTTTTTATAATAATTTAAGATAAATAAAAACTATATATTTAGACAGATTTTTCAATTTATAGCATAATAATAATGTAAAGTTCCTCAGCACTTGACACTTGGAACATAAAGTTTAGTATGGTCTTATAAAAACGTTAGCATTTTTTTTAAGTTCCATAAAGAATTCAAAATTTTACTATCTGTCTAATAATTTAGTGTACAAAAAACTAAAGAAGCCAAAAGCATTCCTGAGGTATTTTTTCTTATTTTTTTTATACCTAAACACATTAAGTTGTTCATTACTGACATCATTTTTGTTAGGAATGTAGGTAAACATATATTAGTCTTTTTACTTTAACTTTTTTTAAATTCTCTTTTCTTCTATTTAGATACACAAAAATTGTTTTAATATTTCTTTTTAGATTTTTTTAGCAATACAAATTTTACTCTCTCTTATATTTATTTCCTTTTTATATGAAAATTTCAAATTTCATAAAAATTCAAATGACCTCCTTTATTGATTTGAGCTGAGATAAGTAACCCAAAAAATGAAATACAATGTTATAGACTAACAATTAAAACTCACCTTTCTAACGTTTATTTGTAAGTAAGTATTAACATATTTTACTTGAACATTTATTTAGACATATAAAAAAAATTATAAAAAAATTTTTTTTGTCATTCATTACTTTTATAAAATCTTTAGTAAAAAAAATTTTGTATGAAAATATGATTTAAAACCCAAAATGCTAAAACACTTATATACATATATTCATTTAATGTCTTGGTATAGAAAAGTAGAGAAATCAAAGACTTTAGGGAAAATGTCGCCTATTGTTAACACAAAAAAAGAAACAAATTAAAAAAAGAAACTTTTGATAAAATTTTTACTTTAGTACGAAGTTGTTAAAAAGAGTATTTCATTGAAAATAGAACTCTTATTAAAAACTTACTTTCAGTAAAAAAGAAGAATCTAAATTTAAGTCGGAATTCTAAGAGATCTTTTTACTAAAAGATATTGATCTTTTTTACTTTGGCCATAGAAATATCGTTAAGGTAATGCTAACTATTTCAATAGTGATCTGTAAACAGTGTTTTCAATCTATAAAAAGAAACTGTGTTGACAGCTGTTTAAGTACCATTATACCAATAAAATTGGGTAAGTTCACATTTGTATCTTTATTTTCTCTACGAAATGACATATTTTTGGGAAACATAAAGTATCCTATATTTGAACCAAGGTTCAAGGGGACCGCGACACAAAATTTTATAAAATTTATCTAACAGTTGAAACGTGATTCGAAAACAGTCAGATAGAAGGACAAACAAACAGTTCCAAAAATAGGTGTTTTGTATTCCATTTTGATAACTATCTACACCAACACCAAAATTTAAAAAAAAATTCATGTACAAAAATGACCCCGTTACTGTTTTATTATAGAAATAAAAGGGAGAATGTGTGCCCAGTCATTTATTTTCCGTTTGACTTCTATTTGTTTTGACTGATGTAGAATAATTTGATAGGAGTAGGATTCTCTTATGTCGAAAGTAAAATAAAAGTTAGTTATTTTTGCCATCAAAAAACTTTTCAAAAAGGTTCTTAAATTGAAAAAGTTATTTTTATTGAATAAGTTAGTTTTATAAAAGATATATTTTTAATAATAAATTTTTTTAAAATAAAACTGAAAAAAAGAATACTTGTTATATACGGTGCTTTTTTCCAAAAATATATTTCTATTCAAAACTTAGCTTTCATCTTTTCTTTGTAAAGCGTTTTTTTTTTCTTATTTTTTTCTTCAAATTTACAACCAACAAAAACTTAAATTAAAGATTGAATATATTTTTATTTTTTTAAAGAAATGGCAAAAGTTATTTCATAAAATTGATTGACAATTTAATTTCAGACATGTTGAAAAATTATATTAAAAATAAATATAAATTAAATTTACTTTATACTTCTTTATATATTTTATGATAATTTATGATAATTAAGTTATAAATGACTCATGATATAACAAAAATTTAATGGTAAGAATTGTTGTTTTCCCATTTTTTAAAAAGTTTAACATACCTTTTTTGTCTCATTCAATTTGAGCCAAACGAGAATTTATAACAATATAACTGGCATGATATAAATAAAGCTTCCAAATTATTTAACAAAAGCATAAAAAACGAAATAAAAACAATAAAACAAGAAAATATTTAAATCAAATAACGACTAAACATACAGATGCCCAAATAGAGATTTAAATTAGATATTAAAGAGGATCTAATATTATTAATGAATGTGTTTTTTAACTCAAATTAATATGATTTTACATTTTAGGTTAAGCCATCAAAGTGTAAGCAACTTTGTGGAAAATAATAGTGTAAGAAATATTTAGAAACAGGTTTTTTTATATAACATTTTTGTTTAGTCTTGTTATACATTTAATAAGTTTTAGATTTTTTTTAAACGTTTCAAGAAAAAATTTCATAAAAAAGAAGACCTATATTGCACATGGTGTCCATAATGTTCGTCATCAGTGTAATCATCATCGTCATCATTATCTTTATCAAGCAACAACAACCCCAGGCAATGGCTACTGCATTTGCATACCATATTTTTTCATTTTATTTTTTCACTTTTTTCTTCACCAAAATACTTTTCAATTCACTACTTAAAGGAAGTCTTTAGTACTGCCAAAGAATATATGTTTTTTTTCTCTCAATCGCTTTATAAAAAAAAGGTTCAGTAAACTAAAAGAACATGAAAATGCAAAATATAAAATAAAAAACTCCTCACGCATATGTTACTTTCTACTACTGTGCAATTTTATTTTTGTATGTGTTTTTTATACAAATAACTGCAATCACCGAGTCACACAAACACGCAGAAAACAAAAACATTTGCTAAGAAATTTCATCCAGTCTATCATTATTTCCATGAAAATACTTTTCAATAATATTTAGTCACCAGGGTTGGGTATATCACTATCATTATCCTTTTCGCAAGATGTTTTTTTCATTTTCGATTATATTTTAATTAAATTTTCTATTTGCTTAAAGAACCATTCTTAGCTACAAAGATAATTTTAGTATGCAAGACTTTTTACTAGAGATAACAACAGGAAAAAGCACATTTATAAACAAAAGTCCTTATTCAAAATTAAAGTACCTTTTAATGCTAATATACATAAATAAATTTAGTTAAAGGTTGCAATTAATGTTTATATTTGGTATATTTTCCAGATTTTGGAAAAATAAATGAAATATATGAAAAACGTTTGCAAAAGCACTACTTTTAAAATAAAAGTACATTTTTTTAATAAAGAATCTTTTTTCTTACAGAACACTTTGTGTGCTTGATAGCTTAAATAAAATTGTTAGAAAGTGTTAAAAGGTTTTGTAAAATAAATATTAAGAGCATTTAAGATTATGGAAGAAGTGTTTTAAATTTCAGTATCCTCACTTTTATCATTCGTAATACATCTTAAATCAAGTAAACTTTTCTAATGCACCATTGTAAATAAAATCAGTTAATGAATTTAATAAGTTGAAAGCTCTCTCTTATCTTTGCGAACATGGACATAATTTTTAAACCAAAAAGTCTTTAAAATAAACCACGGTAATACTGAATCAATTTAATTAATTAAAAATGTTTTTATAAAAACGATTTTTTCAAGAAAAAAAAGTACTATCAAAAAAGTTCAATGTAAAAGAAAATTGCCTTCATCAACAAACATTCTTGTGATTTTTTTAATGTTTAAGAAATCAGAATTTGAACCGTCGATTTATAAATGAATTTAGATTGATCTTTTCGTTCATGTTTTTTACTAATTTTTAAAAATTCTGATAAAGAGAAAATATTTACAAATGTATGCGGACGTTTTTTAAGAAAACAAGAAGATTTACACACAAGCAGAATGTTATGCTGCATTTTCTAGATCGCTACATCCTTCTTCATATACATCAAAAAAATTAACCTAAGCTAAAAAAAATTAATTTCAATATAATTCTTTTCGGAATAAAATTATCTAGTTAAAAAAGAGGAGCTTTTAAATAAATTTACCTTTTTATATTAAAATGCTATAAAAACTTGCAAATAACACATATCCCCTGATGAAGTTCGAAAAAAACAAACGAAACGTTGGTAAAAATACATAGAAATGTTTTGAATTTTATTAAATTTTTGAAAACAAATAACTGTCAATAACTGCCCAAAGAGATTAACAAAAATCTTAAAATAATAAGAATAAACTTATGTGCTCCTTCTATATTACAGACGATCACTTCGTCTGAAAAATTTTTATAAAAGGCACCCATTTTCTTGAGTTATTTTACATAAATTTTCAGACGGTTTGATCGCCTGTAATCCATAAACAGCTCATATGTACTCTTTCTAATTTTTGTAAAATATTATTTTTTTAAAAAAAGTAAGTTTTACTGGGAAATGTTTTTTGATAAAAAACTTTTTAAAATAAAGAAAACTGAATTGAGTATCTGTTTAAAAATTATTTTGCGTTTATTTCAATATATCGATAAAAAAGTAAAATCTAGTTCAAGCTTTAGCACATAAAACAATAAGTTATTGAAAATAAGGTGATTATAAAAAACAGGAGACTTAATCCCATCTCTGTCTCTTATTTATGTGTGTATGTATATATTAATTTTCTTCTCTGGCATATGAATACTGTAAACATCTCAGCATGTAAATGTGTTGTTAATGTTAGTTCTTTTGCCGCCTCTTTGGCAATATGTTACAGAAACTGTAGCCTAAGAATATTTGCCGTTATGTTTTCTCGTTTTTTTCTTTTCTTTTAATTAAAATTGAATTAAATTATCTTGTTCTATATAAAAAAAAAACGACTAGTTATTTTAGATACTCCCTTTTTTGCTGGTGACTATAATAATTTGCTGCTTTCTATTATACAATATTAAATCTTAAAATTGTCCTGTAAGGTAAGGCTAAATAAAAAAAGTTAATTAATGGTATAAAATGATTTTTCTATTTTTTTTTTTTTTTTTTTTACAAAATAAATATGAAATTTTTTTTTTAAAGTTTGAAACATTAGTTCCAAAAATTTGGATGAAGAGTCAATTTTACAAAAGAACGTATTTCTTCCATGGTACAGGCAGTTACCTTTTTATAGTCATAATATGAAATATCAGAATTTGATTTGAACTCAAATACGTAAAGTGCTCCAACTGAGTGTAACGAATTTGGCCAATTATAATCCATTAATCATAAAGCAATTAAATATATTTGTATTGTAAGTAAACTAAAGTACAAATACATTTATTTTGTGTTGGAAGAAAATAATAATCATGTCTTCGAAAAGGAAAATTACTTCAATAAGCCCTTTATTATGAAAGTGGCATAAGTCACTTTTTCAAAAAATGTAATGAAAGATATTTAACTATAAGAGATGCCACGATTTTACGTTGACCGAAGTTCTTATTGGGGAATGAGTATCCTGAGATAGAATTACAAGTAAATTTTTGGAGATTTGGCTTTAATACTCTAAGAACCTTAAAAACACAATCCTTTAGATATGCTCATCAGCTTAAAAGCAAAGTGGCTTATGCCACTTTCAAAATAAACGGCTCATATATGCAGATAATCAAAAATTAGTTGTAACTTTATTTGAATGAATTAAAGCAAGTAAATAAGAGTTTAGACTATATTTAAAATAAGTACACAAAAGTATCAGCGTTTTATTACATAAAATTTTTTTTAATAATATTAAGTCTTGTTTAGAATGCAAAGACTTTTTGTTGTACAATAACAATTGTTTATTAAAAATACACGTCATGTTGGTACATGTCTTTCTACAAATATCTTTTACAAGTCTCTTTCAATTTAATTATTTAATGTTCTTTTTAAGTTACTTTTTTAAAGCTACTTTTTTAAAAGTAACTTATTAAAATAGGCAGTTTTCCGAAAAGGTATTGAAGTAAAGTATATAATAATTTCATACTTCAAAAAATACTTTTCTTCATAGTACTTTTTAGTGGTATATTATTTAATATACTTTATAAAAAGATACTTTTGTTTTTTGATGACTTAAAATATTTTGTCCTTTTTAGGTGATAATTCTTATGGCAACTTATTTTAAAGAACAAAATAGACTGTTCCTTTACTAAGTGTGTATCTTAAAAAGACCCTTTGCTAAGGGAACTTTTTTAAAACTTACTCTTTTAGAAGCTAAGTTCTAAAAAGTCCCTCTTTATCTATAACTTGAGCGTGACATTTAAAAAAGTTTATATATTTTATAGTTTCTTGTCGCTTCAATTTTCTACTGAAATGAAATTTTTTAAGGTACTTTTTAAGAGACTTTTTTTAATTTAGTTCTTGATCAAATAAAAAGTACTTTCTAACAAGATTTCTAAACGATTTCCAAGCTGTGATTTTTTTTAATTATTATTTTTTTCTGTTCATTTCTTAAATCTTTTAACATTCATTTTCCAAAAAAAAGGACTTATGAAAGCAACTTTATTTTAACTTAAGAAAATAAATTATTTAAAATCCTAAATTGAATATCTGGCTTATTTATATGTATTTATTTCTTTATACATTCATACATACATATTATTTTAGGTTTTACAAAAATCATCACTGCTATCTAATCCTTAACATTTCATTTATTCATTGCTTTTGTTTAGAAATTCAAAACCTTTTAGCTGTACAAACAATTTTTTTATGGTTGTTCAGTTAAAATTGTGTGCTCTATTGTTTTGTGTTTTTTTTTTTTTTTTTTAAAGAGCTTATGAAAACCGGCTTATTAGGTTTTTTGCTCATTCGAAAACTTCTTTCAATACAACAAATAAAAATTGCTCTCTTTCTATTGAGAAAACCTTAAAGAATATACTCACAAATATAATATTAATAAAAAAGAGGCAAGAAATTACTTCTTTTACTTAACTGAGAGTAAATGTAAGAATATAAATTTTTTGTTTTTAATTTTGTTACATTTATTGGTGTTTAAATATTTCAAAAGTTTAAAAAATAATGAAAGGTGGCGTTTTAAGTAGTAGACAACGTAGCAAAATAACAACGTCAGCATCGATTGCAAACAATATTGGGATGTTTGCAAATATATTTTGTTTATTTGTATATAAAAAAATATACATAAAAATACTTTTATCCAAACAACGTGCTTTGGCTTATAACTCTCGAGAGTGTTGTTTTTAAAATTGGCTCAAAACACTCTCGGGCTTAGGAATAAAACTGTAAGAGAGACAAATGGGAGTAGATAGCAGAGTAAAGTAAACTAATGTAGTATTACCAACAAGTGTGGTGAGTTTGTGAACATGTTTTTATTGTCTTTTTTTATTTATTTATTATTTTTTTTTTTTTGCAAAAAATTTTTATTTATACTATTTTACTTTTATGTAATTTTAGCAGTTTTAGAAGGTAAATCTTTGTTATAGTAAACATAACTAGCTAAAAGAACTATAAGAAAAAAATATTGAATTAAATACTTTTTGTTTAATTCGATGGCAGGAATTTGTTTTGTCTACAGCTTTATAAAAGTTCGAACGCACTTAAACGCTTTAGCATGACTCTGGAATTTGTCATAAAATTATGTTAGAAAGTGCTTAAAAGAAAATGTTTTTTATATAAATTGGTTTTTTCTTTTATATTTAATTCCTATTTTAATGATTTGTAGATATAAAAAATTTTCATTTTACTTATAAATTAAAAACTGAACAATTGATTTTTGAATTAAGATTTTACAAGCTCATGCTTCAAACATATTTTTTTTGTTTTAAATTTTTTTCTCGTTATTTTTACTTGTAGAAATATGTTAATTTACAGCATCGATTAAAATAATAAAATGGTATTTTTTCAAAAGAACTGTAGCTTTAACCAATAGTAGTGCAATGATATAGGGCAAGCAGCTTCGAAAATAACGTAAATATCCATGAAAAATGGTACCATTTTAAACGTTTTCTTATTATTACAGGAGAGCGCCATGCGCCGCATACCTGATGGCACATTCCTGAAATCTTAAGTTTAAACAATTTAATTTTTTTAATTTAAAATTGTTAAAATCAGAATAAGGCTATACCCTTATAAGAAATATTGCCCAAAAATGGGTGTGGTACTTTTCAGAATATGATAAAATTTTCTACGAGCAATTGTTTATAATGAAAGCATATAGCACTATAGGAAAAGCATATAAGGAAAAATATACATTTTTAAGTAGAGGAAATAACTCGTCCATCTACGGCACCAGAAAGTTAGAATATTTATATTTTCTGTAAGAAGAGATAAAGATGGACATCTACAATTTATCATTTAAAACAAGTAAGAGTGCTATATTCGGCTATGCCATATCTTATATACCCTTCACCATTTATCTAAACCTAGATTAGTATAGTAACTCCAATTAAAAAAAAAACAAATATAGAGTTGACAGCAGACTAAAAAACTAAAAAAAAAAAATACAAAAATTTGCCGTCGGCTCTTAATGGCTTTAGCATTTTTAAAAATTTTTAAGATTTCCTTGAAGATCTCTTTGTATTGATATTTAAAAAATTTTGAAAATTTCAGAGGCCCATAACTCGGAAAACATGGGCCAGCGCCAATTTTTTCACTGCAACTTTTTTTTTATTTTTTTATTCTCTACCGCCCTATATATTTATTTTTTTGATTGGAGTTCCAAATGATATAGAAAAATTTGAGATAGGCATGGACCGATCTTGCTGATTTCAACACTATGTTTGATCGATTAACGTATTAAAGATTTTACTAGCTGATTTAGTGCCTCGCCAAACTTGATTTAAACACTTAACACGGACGGACAGACTGACATCGCTATATCGAAAATGGAAAGTGTAGAAATTACAAACGGATTGACAAAATTAGTTATACTTTTTTCACTTTTTGTGGTGAAGTGCATAAAAAAACGATCTTATAGTTAACAAGCCCATAAATGCGTTAAGCAGAAAGAGGGCGCTCTAATAAAAAAAATAATTATTTTGAAATTTATACACAGGATTTATTATTGTGTTTTTCTGTTCTTTTTAAAACATGTTTAACTTCCTGTATGGTACTGTGATGACCTAATAGACTTTATTTAACATCTACTGCCTGTTTCTAAAGTCAGTATAAAAACCCATTTGAATAGTAGCGAAAAAAAAAACTATTTGTAGCCAAAATAAAACTCTTAGTTTTGAAGAATTCTAAAGTAAAGATTTATTTACTTTTACATGCATAAATCTTAATATTTTTTTTAATGAAAGCTATTTTCAGCGGTTTTATGGCCTGTTAAAATAAAAGAGAACTTTGGCATTCTTAAGTACAGGCAAAAGTTTTTCAGCGATCTTGTGTGAGTATCCATTAAAACACGCACAGATTCTAGCACAACTCGCTTGAAATAAATTACATTTTTGTTATAAAATTTTATGAGTCATTACCAAAAACGTTGTAATAATATTTAAATAATTTTATAGAAAAGAGTAATTTTTGTGTTTGCAAATATTTTTTTAACCTTAAAAATTTTCTATTGTTCACTGATAAAATTTTTATTCTATATCTGATTTTTAAATACGTATTGCAACAATAGCAAGCTGATCTGGCTAAACGACCAATGACAAATAGCTATTTTTGTGGAGACCATTAAAAATATTGATAATTTTATTGATTGTTGTTTTATTCTGGTTTCTTAAAAATCAAAAATATTTGTATTTATATCATGAATTTTACTAAAAACTCTAAAAGAAAATAACCTTGCAAGAAACCCTTTAATATAAGTTCTACGCTTGACATCACATTCCCTATAGATGCCTTAAAAAATATTTCTTCCCCTTAGATAACATAAATATTGTGGCACCACAAAGCATGCAGCAACATTAAAATGTGTAATCTACAATTATTTACCCCAACAATTTATTTTATATTACTTTGCCAAGAAATAAAATTAAATTCTTGTTGGTTTCCCAGATTATTACAAAAAAAGCGTACATTCTCAAAGAAAAATAACGAAAAGCCATTTATTCGCACTTAAAACAAATAATATTTTCATACTAAAATTTCATAGAAAAAGAAACATTTCTGTTGCTAAAAACAAAGGCATCTTTATCTCTGGCTGTGTTTATATCAATCTGTTAGTTTTTCAGTTTTTTTTTAGGTCGCCATTTGCTAGTAGTTGCACACCGCCACCATCAACTATTTGATTTTACATTTTATTTAATTTGATTTTTTTTTTTGTTGTAAAAAAAGAAAAAACAGAATATAATTGTATGTAATTTAGCATGTAACTTTTTATTGTTGTTATGGAACTTCTAGCTTATTTTGTTGCTATTTATATTGTTGTTCTTTTTTTTTAACATTTTACACCCATCAGTAAAGGAATTATGTTGTCTTGTAAATTAAGTGATGGCAAAAATATCTTATCAACTTGTTTAATTTGCATAATGACTTTTTAATGTTATAGGCCGTCAACATTTTATTTTAACGTTAAAATCCTTTCCTTAAAAAACATAATTCTGTGATAATGTAGATTTTTACTATGGCATCTAGGTGTTGAATTAACTATTTTCTTAGAGTTCTTTCTCAAGAAATAAGAACTTGTGAACTCTTAATTTTCTTTTAGGTTTAAAGTCTTTTTATAAGAGAATAGTTGTAAATATGTGCGGATAAAGGATGAACGTAAATCAATTTTGGTCTTGAAAATTAATGGTTCGAGGAAAATTATTTTTTGCACAAAATATAACAATGAAAAAAGATAAAAGTGAAACATTTTACAATTAAAAAAAAAATGTTTTTGAAAAATTAAATTTTTAAAGCAAACAAAAATAATTATAGCAAACTCAAAATTCACAAACGCATTATTTGTAAAAAAAAATATTTTTAATTTCATCATTGTAAAAAATGCAAGTTATTTATTAATTTTTTTAAGCAACACTGAAATTTTTTTAGATTCAAGCAATGTAAACAGATGTTTATATTCAAACAATTAATATGGTTACTAGTTTATTAAAAAAAACCCTCGATTTTTTCGAACAAATAATAATCATTTATGGTACATAATTTTATTATTAAGAGAAAGAATTTTTAAAACAAATAATGTCTTTTGTGTATGTAACGTAAATCTTAAAAAAAAAAATTAAAAATTAAATTCATTTAGACCCTATATTTTGCATGCACGTGAGGTTAAGTCATATATCTAGCGAAACACTAACTTTTGCTATTGGTAACTTATAATAATAGACCTTAACTCTTTAAGTTTGGTATTTGCCTGTTAAAGTTTAGTAAAACTTGTCACAAGGTCAATATGCTAAACACCTTTAACCTAACTTTAACCCAAAAACAACTCCGAACTGGCCCTTTTTCTATATGTTTTTCCTAACAAACAACTTTTAAAAAAACTAAAAGGGTTTCCAAATTGTTTTTTTTTAAGAAAACCTTTCAAATTTATTAAGTGTTTTTTAATGGTCTCTAATAAATATTTATTTAAAAAATTATCTTTAAAAAAAGAATCCCTCAAAACTATTACGTAAAAAATTTTTAATATAAATTTCAGTTCAAGAAACAACATTTTGAAAAAAGTTATTTAAAAAATTACCTATTATATGACATTATTGTTTAATATCTTTAAAAATACAATAAAAAATAATTTTTAACATAATCCTGTATTAAGGAATAATAAGCCTTTCAAAGAATAAAAGAAAATGATATTATTAAAAATGTGAAAGAGTATTTTTGAAAAAAAAACTTTATAAAAATGATTCCTCTTAAAAATGCAATTTCCAAAATGTTAGTCAAAAAAATGTTTTTAATTTAACAATTAGCTTATAACAATAAAATTTTTTTATTTTGTACTGTTTTTTTTTTTTTCTTTTTTTTGAAACATAAATCTACGTATTTTTAAATTTTTTTTACTTTAATTTTTTAAACTAGAAGTTTAATCACGTTTTTTAGAATAATGTTAATGTTTTCAGTTTTTAAGAAATTTTAAACCAATTAAATTTTGAATATTATATTCTACTTTCTTTGTGGTTTCAAATACAAATACATTCCTATAATTTCTATAATGATAACCCACATCATATTATTTGATATAAAATTGCTGTACACAAATGAACAAAATTAAAAACTCATATAGACAGCGGAAGCCTCATCACCATGAGGCCAATTATATATTTATTTCAAATTTGTTGAAATCATTTACTACAAGACAAAAAAAACCAAATAAACAAAAAAAAAAAAAAAAAAAACAACAGGCAACAGCCAACAGCCAACAGCCAACAGAGACACACAGAAAAACAAATAAAAACCTCTAAAAATATAAATTAGTGATGTAGAAATGAAAAAAAGTAATATGAACTTATTTTATTGCCATTAGTTTGGCAGTTTATGGCAGCAAAACAAAAAGAACAAAACTCAGAAAACTACCAAGAAACTTATAATAAGAAATTTTTTTTGCTTGTGTGTATGTAGAAATGTTTTTAGGAGGCATCTTTAACCAAATCAACCAAACGAACAATAATAACGATAATAATAACAGAAAATATTATAAATGTATAGGTGTATGATATAAAAAACAGATCCACATTAAAAAAAAAAACACAACCTTAAACAAACCTTTTGAAGAACTTAAATGTAGGTAGAATTTGAAACAGACAACAAAACACAGGGACAGTTAAGTTATATATAGTCATATAAAACAAGACAATAAGAATTGAGTTTTAATATTAACCATCATTTCGTTGCAATTATCCCCATTTCAAATACCATTCACAGCCGCCCCAAAGGGTAATTTGCTCCCCCGTTTTAAAATTTTAATTTCAAGTTAATGTGATTGTAAGAAAATGTATGTTAGTATTGGTAAGACATCACATTAAATACAACAATAAAGATTATTAAAGCCCATGCGGATACAAAAGGCTTTTGGATATTTTAAATTTTTATTATGTTTTTCTTATTTTTTCATTTTTATGCTAAAAAAATAAAACAATAAAACGTACAGAAAAATATTACTGGTTTCTTTAGAGCAGACTTAGCAAGCACATGATAAATTTTTGATGATTTCTGCTTACAGTTTTTAACAGTTAACAATTCCATACAAAACGTCCATCTACCATTCAGCCAGCAATCCATCCAAACAATCATTCAGCTCATCATCCATCTCTAACAATTCAAGTTGTATGTTTTATTTGTGTGTATGAGTGTTTTTTTCTTATTTTTATTTTAAAAGTTTGTTTTTCTTTTGGATTTTTATTTTAATACAACATTTATTTAACATCAAAGTAAAAAACACAAACCAAAAAAATAAACAAAATTAACTTCTTTAGTGAAGATGTTTTTTATCATTATATTCGATTCAGGAAGAAATTAAACAAACCACAAACAAACAAAAAATTAAAGAACAATGCCAAAAAGTTGAAACATGTCTTTTGTTCTCACTCGTTTCAGCATTTTTAAAATTGTTTTGTTGCAGCTTTGTAAAATAAGAAAATGCTAAAAAAAAACATGTTCTTTAGAGGCAGCTTTGTAGGAAATTATTTATATTGATTTTGCTTATGAAAAAAGTTGTAAGAGGTTATAGAAATTTATATTTAATTATTTAATTTTTAAGACCTCAAAACTTCTATAGAAATAATCAAAACTGACCTTCGTCATTGACTTTTGATGAATTTTAAAGAGGAGAGAACACAAATACAAAAACCTAAGATGTGTAATTTGGTCTTAAATAAAACAATTAAGAAAGATATATTCGGCTATGCCGAATCTTATGTGTCCTTTACTTTGGTGAAATAACTCCGATAAAAAAAAACTGATATCAGGGTGACAGGGAAAAATAAAAAAAAAAATAATTCTACATACAAATGTCACCGACTTGGTCACGGCATTGCTTAAGTATTTTTAAAAAATTTAAGCATTTCCCGAAAGAAATCTTTAAAAGCTTTTAAATGGCACTCACATTGATACATTAAAAAATGTGGTGCACAATCGTACTTTTTCAAGAAAAGTTCAGAGGCACAAACTCGGAAAATACGGGCGAGCGATAATTTTTTTAACTGTTAATTGGCAGACTTGTTCTTTTGCTGATTTTCAATAGCAGTGTTTTGGCATGTTTAAATTTTCTCGAGCTCATCTAGTGCTTTGGCAAAGTTGATTTAAACCTCAACACGGAAGAACAGAAGGAAATCGCTCAATCGACTTTGCTATGCATAAGAACTCAGCATATATACACTTTATGGGGTCGAAAATGCATATTGTAGAACAAAATTGAATTTTACATTGTTTTAATGTAAATTAAAACCAGCGCTTTTTAAAAAGTAAAAGAGAGAAAAGAAAAAATTCTAAAAAACTTATAACAAATAAAGAAAATATATTTTTACTTTTTAAAGCAAAAGATAAAGGTAACAACTGTTTTTAGGGAAAAAATTACAGGAGCCGAGTTCACTTGTGTTTGGGCAATCCGTTATGTCAGAAATATTGTTTTAAATATCAAAGTATTTTTACATTTTATACAAAATAGTTGATCAATAATAGCAATGTACTTATTTATAGTTTTCAGTTTTTAAACCTCTTTAAGCTGCAGTTTTAAAATAAAGGAGAAAATGGGCACATTCTCTTTACAAAAACGTAAAAATATGGCCCTGATTATTAAGTCGACGTAATTTATACAGTATATTATGGCCAATGTCCGCTATAGCGACAAATTAAAAATATAACTAAAAGACGCATCAGAGATATGATTTAATATAGATGGTAACATGTTTTTGGCCGTTGTAGTCAGACACTTGAATTTAACAGAGAGCATCTCTATTAAAACAACGGGCATATAAACTTTACGTTAAAAAGTTATAGTGCTTGCTATAGATTTAATTTTTAATTTTCAGTTTTCCATAGAATTACGCAAAAAATAACAAAAATTAAAAAAGCAACAACAACATAGCATTCGGACGGTCTTACCTATGAATTAGGATCCATAATATCAATATATTTTATGGGGTTGGAATAGAGTCCTGAAGAAATTAGAAACGAAATGATACACCTGTGTTGCCAATAGCTAAAATGAAGAACCATGGAACTAACAAAAAAGTTTACATATTTGTTTTTATTAAATTATTTCTACATGTAAGATTTACTTCCCTTAAATAAAAAACAAAGGGCACTAAAAGGCTTCTATTTACATGTTTTTTCTCTCTAGTTAACGATCACTTTGGTGGACGGTATAAAAATTAAAGCGAGCTGCATAAAAAGGTTTTTTTATGTATAGAAAGAATAATTTTGATTCGCATAGTGAAGACGTTTGGAATTTACATAGAGTGCTGTAATAGAAAGTAAAAAAAGCATAAAACTAAGACATGAATTAAGGCTTGGAAGAATAATATTGACGTATATTGTTTTATATTTTGAAACGTAATTATTAGAAATCAGAAATTTTTCAGTAAAAACATGGTACGAAATTGTTCATGTAAAAGTCTAACACACACACTTCATGGATCTAACTATGTTTTATAAGGTACACTTAATGTAAAAGTATAATTACCTTCCATGCAATTTTTAATGTGCTTTCTGAAGATAACATTTTTTAAGTGCATTTTTTAAAATAAGATTTTGAACGGCTCTTTTTCAAGCTTTTACTATTTTCAATTATTTGAAATTTTTTGTTAAAATTGTAAAAAACAATATTTTTTATATACTTTTTATTTGAAAGAAAGTTTTTTTGAAAAATAAAAAAATTTTAAGACATTTTTTTCTTCGCAACTTTACATATCGTAAGTGCAAAAAACGTTATTCCATTTTCATTTCTTTTCAGATCCTGGCATGAGTTTGAGGAGATGTTTATAAGCATTACAAAACTAAAATTGGTTTAGCACACTGAATATCATTAAAAACTTACCTTTAAAATACACCTTCCTTTTGCCTCATTTTCCGCAACAGTTATGTTGTAATAACTTTGTTCGAATATTGGTTCATTGTCGTTCACATCATATATGGTCACTAAAACAGTAGCAGTTGATGATAAGGGAGGATGACCATTGTCGTGAGCTACTACAGTTAGTTGTGGTACCGGTTCCGTTTCACAATCTATATGAGTTCTTGTTGTTATCAAACCTGTGTATTCATCAATAACAAACCACTGTGAATGAGAATCAGGTGTATCCAAAAGACTATAAGTAACAGCAGAATTATTGCCTTCGTCACGATCATAGGCATAGACTTGTATAACCGATGTACCAGGGTCTGAAATTTCCATAACATTTGCCTGATATACTTGGCGGTCAAACTCAGGAGCATTATCATTTATATCGGTGACACGTAGATGTATAGTTTTTGAAGCATGCAAGGGAGGAGACCCATTATCTGTTGCCACCACTGACAGAGTATAATTAGGTGTATGTTCTCTATCTAGAGTCATGTTAACTATTACTAAATAAATAATATTGTCTCTTGTTGTTAGGCCAAAATGACCCTCTCCTCCGTTCAGAGTAACATTAACATTGGCGTATTCTGTCTTGGAGTCAGGATCGTGCACTGAAATTCTGGCCACAAATTCTCCAGGTTCAGCTGATTCGGATATTTTAGGAGTCGCATCATCACTCAAAAATATCACATTTATAGTCGGCTGATTATCATTAACATCGGTTACTTTAATGGAAACAAATGCTGTTGTTTCTAAAGGCGTTTCACCATGATCCTTAGCCACCACGACCAACTCATGCAACTCTTTTGTTTCAAAATCTAAAGGTTTGTTAACTGAAATCCAGCCACTTTTTGCATCGATCAGAAACATTTGTTCTCTATCGCTTTGTCTACGATTAATGGAATATTCGACCAAACCATTTTCATCTGCATCAGCATCAGTGGCATAAACCTGCAAGACCATGGTGCCCACAGTAGCATTTTCTGCCACAGTGGCAAAGTAACGACTTTGATTAAATATCGGCTGATTATCATTGACATCTTGTATGGTAATATTAACAGTTATTTGACCTCTTAGGGGTGGACTGCCTCCATCTAAGGCTTCAATAACTAAACTATAGAATGGAGTTGTTTCGCGATCCAAGAAACCATTTATTTGCAAATCCAAATATAAAACACCATCACGTTCGCGATGCGATGACAAACGAAATGCATTGTTCGTATTACCCGACATGATATTATAACGCTGAGTATTATAACGACCGAGATCAAGATCACGCGCCGGATGTAACGTCCTTTTAACATCTCGTGGAGTGTTTTCAGGAAATTCGATATTCATAACCGCCGTCGGAAACGTAGGAGCATTATCGTTTTCATCGTGCACTCGTATTAAGACACGCACATTTTCACCGCTCAAAGGTATGGCCACCAAACTGTATGACGCTCTCGTTTCACGATCTAAACGCACTTTTGTTCTGATCTCACCTGTGGTATGATCAATAGCTAAATCGGTATCCACACCACTGCCAGGTACGGGAACAATCAAATAAGGTGGACCACTATCCACACCCGGTAACTGTTCCCCTATATATCCGATTTGATGTCCCACTGGTACACCTTCTGATACATCTAGTTCTCTTACTAGTTCGGCTTTTGTTAAACTTATATTTTGTATAAAAATTCCCAAAAATACTATTAATGGCCAAAACCAATGACTGTGGGTGAGTGAGTTTCTTTCTAAATTTTTACCTTCGCTAATTCTTCTTCGATATCGGTGATTCATGGAATACTCTGTTGGATTTTTCAGTTTAATAAAAGTATTTGTGTATATTTTGGCCTTAAAATTTAATTTATTTTCAGTCGTTTGCAATGGCAGTTCAATTTTTGCCATTTTTGTGGTTTTATTGGGTTTTGAAATATAATTTTTTTTATAATAGTTCGTTTTGTGGTGATAGATTTATATTGGTTTTAGGATATCTAAGTAGCTTTTGCTCTATACAAAAGAGCAGTGAAGCTACTTAATTTTAGTTGATAAATTTTTTGTTTGAGTTATCAAATCCTTTTAAGTGAAAGTTCGGCATTATGAATCATGATGTTATATTTGTTTTATCTCTTTGAAAACGATTTTATTTCACATCATTACATAAACGGAAAAATCTGTAAGAAAAAGAGAAAGTAAAACAGTAATTAACTTTTAAGAATATTTATATTATAATTTACAAGGAAATACAGTATTCACTATCAATAACGATTTGCTAATTTATCTAGTTTTTAATGTTAGACTTAATAACTCTCATATTTGCACAGCAACAAGTAAATACTTTTTAAGTAAAATTGTGTTTTTTTTAACAAAAACTATTAATATGGTTTCAACTAAAGAGTCCACGATTTAAAGTTTTTTTCAACTAGTGCTTATTTCGTGAATGGTAACACTTAGTACATGTCTGGTTTGACAGATAATTAGTTTTATGCTTGCGCTGAACGAATATGATTGTGTATACGCTTGAACAACGCTTGGAAATATTGTGACATTACTTTGAAAATCATGGTGTGGAATGTGTGCGAAAATTGCGTACGGATTTTGGAAGAGAGAAGCACCGTCAGTTCCTTAAGTTTGTTATTTTGTAAAAAAAAGTGAAGAAAACTGGCATCCTCATCGATAAACCAAAGCGTGAAAAGCCAAATATAGTGCGTACACCCGAGAATATTACTGCTGTGGCAGAAAGTGTGCGTGAAGTGCTATCAACATCAATTCACCGTCGTTCTCAACAATTGAACATTTCGAAGATATTATTGAGACGAATTTTTCATAAAGACCATAGTATGACGCCACACAAAGTCCAATTAATTCATAAATTGAAGCTAACTGATCAACCAATGCGTTTTTTTATAGCATTTTCAAAAAAAAAAGAGTCATTTGGTGTAGCCTTAAAGAGAGAATGCTGGTGCATTCGCTACCATTGATATTATTATTATTATTATTATTATTATTATTATTATTATTATTATTATTATTATTATTATTATATTATCACTTTAGTAATATTTTACGTTATATGCTCTAAATAAACCACATTATTAAGGTAGTTTCCTTCACAAAAGTGCGTATTATAGTTCTCTGGGTTCAACTTCTATGAACGGTTGTAAAACCTTTCGGTCAGAAACATCTCACATCGAAAGCGCTCGCCAAGCGAACCAAATAAGCAGCGAGTGATAACGATCTTTACCGAAATGTATGACAACAGTATAATATTTACTGGCGGAACAAATCCCACTTGTATAGACGGCATCACGTGCATTCTTCCATTCCAACCAATTTGTATAAAAATTCAAGACTCTACGTGTTATAGTTCTCTAGGTAAAACATAACAAATTTTTACATTGTATAGGAAATACTACGCCCTCATACAGCGAGTATTTCGCTGGGAAAAAGTGTATGGCTCTATGTGTTGCAGTTCTTTAGAAATACGATAAGAATTTTCCATTTTGTATGGGAGGTAACAATAAAGGGAGTTTCACTTAACTATGTAAATTACAACAGGGGTTACTTGTGAACAATGCCGTGAAGCTACGTATTATAGCAAGTACCACGACCATTTTTCTAATCTAGCCAGTATAACGATCAAATATGAAAACTTTCATTAATAGGAGAGTTGCTCATACAAAAGTTCAAGGCTCTATGTGTTATAACTCTTTAGGTACACAATATTACTTTTCACTTTATACGGAAGGTACCAAGTTTACTACTCTGTTATTTTTAAAATAGAACTAAAATGTTCGAATTGCTACTGTTTACAAGTTACACAATGTAAAATATTTACAATCAATAACACAATGATGCATTTTATTAATAATTTTTTAATACAAAAAGTTTCAATTAGAAAAAAATTCATATATTAAATTTTAGGTTTTAAAATATTTTAAGTTACTTTTACTCGTAAAATACTTTTTGTATGTTTTCAGACACATAATGTGTTTTTCTTTACGTATCCACCACAATATTGATGCAGTAGAAAACAAAATATATTTCAACGGTTGTACATAGAAACAAGTTGCATTGTTACACTCCAACGAAACTTACGTTTAGGAAACCAGACATTAATACCTAATGATTATCAGAATTTTTTTTTAATATAGCAATATTTTAATTTATGCTGCAAAATTTAAAATATTGAAAAAAAAAAATATGATTGTCGATTTGTTACTGAGCGAGTATGTGAGTAGAATAAATAATTATATTTTGTATGCAAAAAACAAAATTCAAGTTCATATGAGTAAAATTAAATGATAACAAAATGCTTACAGGACTTGCATAGTAAATTTCTTTTTTTTTATCTTTAAAAAAATGTTTAAATAAGATATAAATTAAATTATATTTTTTTATTTTACACAAAATTAAACAAAATGATTTGTAATTAAAGAAATAAAACACAACGATATAAATATGATAAAAATTTAAATGCCATGTAAATTGCCTTAATAACAGTGATGAACCAAACAACCATGTATTAGTTTTGTCATTTTTTTTATTTCTATTTAATATAATTAAAATGTTTTCATTTAAATATAAATCATTAGTTAATGTTTTACACTAGACTTCCTTCTATATATAAAATCAATGTTAACTAACACTTTTGCAAAATAAAAACACATTTCTTTACATTTTTTTATTACACTCCTCGAGAGCTCTTAATTTGCATTCATTTTATTTACGTAGAGAAAAAAATTCTAAACTTAAAACTATTAATTTTCCTAACCTGTCTTTAGAGACCAAATGAAGGTGGTTGTGTAAATTTTATGAATATTAATTGAAAAAACTTAGAAGTTTCATTTATGTACAGTGAGAAAAAATAGAGAAGTAGAGCGAAAAAATAAGTGACTCAAATACAACAAATGTAACAAAGAGCAATTTTGAAACAAGCTTTGAACTGGAGGTTTTTTTCAAAAAATAATTTCATATATTTACTTTAACAAAATCATTATATTTTTCAGATTGTGAAAAAACTTCTAATACAAAAACTAAATTTTTAGCTAAAAACTATTAATAAAAATAATATTTTCTAATTGTTTAAGCACTATGAAATTTTTTATAGTAAAAATATTCCTATTTATATTTTATTTTTTCAATATTTTGCCACACCGTTGAAACCAAGAAACAAAATAAATAAAATTAAACTTTTCAAAACATTAATATTTAATAAAAAAAAAATATTGTTTTCTACAGAAAAATAACATGGTTTTTACCGTCTTTTTTCCTTTTAGAAACATAAATAGCTTTCTTCATAGGAATTCTCAAAAAATTGCTTTTTTTATTTGTTTATTACCCACTGTAAGTTTTAATTAATACCATTGCAATTTTATATTGAACAAATATTTTGTAATAATTTATGAACAATGATGTTAACTAGATTTGTTTTGTTGAGTATAAATTCTGTATACAAATTTTTAACAACAACAAATAACAACAACAGATACAGCAAGCAGGGGTGTTACTGTAGAAAAAACAAGTTTGTTACTTGAGTCTTTTGTATTCAACTAATTGACATACAAAGTAAAAAACATATTGAGGGTAAAACAAAATACACCGTTAGGAGAAAATAAAGCTTACATAAGATTAATTATCGTTAGATTAAAAAAATTCTGTTTAATAACAAAGAAATAAATTTAAATAAAATTTTATTAAAATAATTAATTATTAAATTTTCACTTTCCAAGCCCAACTTTACGCATGAGACTATTCAATAAACGGAAAAAAAATTTATATTTATAAATAATAAAGTGTTAACAATTTGCCAAAACAGTTCAGGCTTTTGATTTTTCGCTAAATCACTTTAAAGTATTTTGTTAATATGTTAGTATTTTATAAATTGTTATTGTTAATTAATGTTTGTTTAAATATTTATGAATGTATACATGCAAGCTTGCACATATTTGCTAAACGAGTGTATTTAATAAAATAAAAATTCAACATGCAATCTTTGATTGTAATACTTTAGCTCACACGTTAAATAGTTTATGAATTCATTAAACATTTTAATTTATTTAGAGATTATGGAGTTGAAATAAGAAAAAAAATATTTTGAATAAAAAGTAATTTATGAAATATTCACAGACTTTTTTAAATTTACAGACTTGAAAGCAGTCTGTGGTGTTTGTTGGAGATAAAAATTTTGTGTGAACAATTTTACACAAAATTATTGAAATTTTAAAAATAATAAATAATAATTAATTAATTGTTAATATTACACAACAAATCATAAGCATAGAAATTTAGATATATTTTTTTAAATAACTTTTGATGAAATTATCTATATTTATGAAAATATCACTACGTACATACTTATATTTTACTGAAAATTGTCGTAACCGTAAACTAGATTTTAGAACTGGTGCATTGAACTTAGCAATTTACTTACGTGATTCCCTAATATTGTTAAGAAAGTTCATTTTGTCGATTTGAAGTATCGGATAAATACTATAAACCATTTTGGTAAGAAAGACGCATTATTCCTTGCAATTATTAGTCATAACAAATACAACGCATGTATGTTTATAAAGATGCATTTCCTACTTTTTCCACGAAGCTTTCAATTAGTTTTATAGAAATTGACACATAATACCTAAAGAAATGGTAAAAATTAAAAAATTTATAAAGCGGCATAAGAACAGTTCGTCAGCTGTTATCTCGTTATAGACATAGAGGACGTCCTAAAATACACCTACAAACGCAACACGCTGAGCAAAGTCAACCAACATCCTGATATGAACAAAGGTATAAGCTTACTGGACGATTGGATGATTTCTTCTAGATGTACCAGACGGAAAAATTTTTTTGATTGCTTTTGATTGATTTTATAGATGCAGCGTAAACCATCCTATAACAATGATGTCCATGTAAATGCAATAATTTAAACATAAATTAGACTTCACGAAATTTTAAATTGTACCAAACTGTGTGGTCTATTATAAAGGGTCATCCAAATGTGACGCCTAGATATCAGCACTATTAAATTTTTACACGTGACATCTTTTCAAATGACATAAGCCATTTTGTTTTATTAGAAGGTTGTACAGTTTTAACCATGGACGTAGTAATTTTGGTAGTTGGATTATTGAACAACGAACAAAAGATCCATTGTTTTCAAGCAAAATTTTGTTTAATGACGAAGATCATTTCAGAATGGATGGATTCGTCAATAAGCAAAATTGTCATATCTGGGGTGATGAAAATCCTCGTGTTATTCATGAAAAATCTTTACACCCACAAAAAGTTACTGTTTGGTGTGCATTTTGGGCAAATGGAATCATTGGGCCATTTTTCTTCGAAGATGATGCTGGAAATGCTGTTACTGTGAATGCTGAGCGATACTTTGAGAGAGACTTTTATGGACACAGTTGAATCATATTAATGTGTCTGACGTCTATTTCCAGTAAGACGGTGCTACATGTCACACAACTCGAGTAAACATTACGCTTTTGCGATCAAAATTTCCTCAACATGTAATTTCACGAAATGCAGAATTCGTTTGATCTAACACCATTAGATTTTCTTTTGTAGGTTTTTTTGAAAAGTTGAGTGTATGCTAACAAGCTACAAACAATTAATGATCTAAAGAATAACATTCAAGTTGCAATTCGTGAAATAACACCAGCAACATGTCGGAAAGTCATTTAACATTTCGATATTCGGATTGATGTCTGCAGACGCAGTCATGGTGGACATTTGAATGATATTCTATTCCACATATAATTGTAATCATCATCATACTTTTAATAAAAAAAACAGCTTGAAAAAATTGTAAATAGTTTGTGTTATATTTAAAAGAAACATGTAGGCGCGTTTTTTGGATGACCCTATACTTTTCAGTTTTAAGTTAACGGGAAATAGCATAAATTTTTCCCATTCCTGTAATATAACCACACAAAATTTTCGTCATGAGAAAAGATTTCAGCTAAAGATGTTCACTTCCATCAAGATTGAACAAAACTAATATCTGTTTTGGTTAACGCCACTTACATATAATCTTCTATGTCGACAAACTAACCATAAAATCCAGTCATAAACAAGTTTCGGTTTGTCGACTATAACAAAAAGACCAACAAAAATATACAAAGATTTGTCAGAAAAAATCAAAACCCTTTGAAAATATATATTTTAATATTTTATAATGCTTTGATTTCGTTTTGTTATAGTTCTAAAAATTCGATTCATTCTAGCCTGTCTTTTAAGTTCATATACATATTTCGATTTTATCAATAAAGTTGCTATTAAAAAAAAAACATGTTTGTCTAAGCCGTTAATGTTTCCAATTTTTTTTTTATAAATCTTATAACAAATAATTTTTCTAAGGTTTCTTTAATATTATAATCATCAGCACACATTACTTTGTATGTAAATCATTACAAGAGATAAAAAAATATTTTAACAAGAAAAGTGTGATAGTGGAAATTAAAGAAAAACTCATTAATCAAAATTCTGAAATCTGACTGTTGAAACCATATAAAATTATCAAAAATTTTTAAGTTATTATGTTATTTTCATATAAATAAACTGTATTTCATAAATATTAAGAGGATATAAGAGAAGAAAGAAAAAATATGATTTACAAAAAATCGATAAAATTCTTAAACACAATTTTTATTATTCTTTTTTTATAACGATTTATATTTAAACAATCTTTGCTTTTTGTTTGTTTTGTTGATTTTGTTGTTTTCTCTATTGTTGTTCTCAACTATGTCTACATTACTTAAGCCGTTGTTTTCATAAAATTCTTATCATGCCGAAAAGATCAAAAAACGAGCTTTACATATTTCGATTTATTTACTCTTTAACATAAATTTACTCGTCTGTAAAATAAAAGGTTAAAACAAAAACTCTTAGTCATTCTTTTGTTAAGCATGTAAATACATAAATTAAAAAAAAAGAAAAGAAATTTAAAGAATGTTACTTTCTAAGGGATTTATTAAACACAAAAACAAAAAACAACAGTCAAAAAACTGATGATGTTTTTATCGATCTACAAAAAAGTAATAATATTAAAAAGAAATATTAAAAAAATGAACGAGATTCGATAGTGTTATTAGCCTTTTATATGAACATTTTGTGTTTAACCTAACAAACGTTGAATGTAGGATGTTTAAAATTTACGAAATCTAAAACTGTAGAACATGTTTTTTAATTAAAGGTTAAATTTAGTATACCTACCCGAAACTGGTTTTCTTGTTAGGGATTATATGTTTGAGTTTAATTTTGTTAATTAATGAAGAAACCAGATGAACCTTTTCGTTAGATTTTGATATGATTTCAAAATAAAAAATTTAAAGAAATAAAAAATAAGTTAATAAAAAACACAATAAAAAATATGGTTGAATTTTACTGAAAGAACATTTTTTATTCTTTATCACATATTAAGTAGCATATTTTATAGAATATTCAGTTTAACTAAGATTATTATTTTTTAACTGAAAGTCTGTTTCTTTTTTGTTTTATTTTTTTATTTACGAAAAAAAATTCGATTTTCTGTCAGTTAAAATGGTGCATTTTTTAAAACAAATCTTTTCCAAGTTATTTTTCCAAAATATGTCCATTTTATATCATTCAACACAAAAAGTATATATATTATGAGTTCTTATGCATAGCGCAGTCGATTGTTCGATGTCCGTCTGCACGTCTTTCCTTCGACTTGGGGTTGAAATTAACTTTGCCAAGGCACTAGATGAGTTATAAGATCTTAATTACAACAATCGATCAGACATAGTTTCGAAAATTTTTCTGTTGAAAATCAGCAAGTTCGGTCCATGTCCTTCTGGAACAATGAAGTAAATCCAATCAAAAGCAACAAATATCTGGGGCGATAAAAATTAAAAATAAGAAAAAAACATCCAATGAAAAAATTGGCGCTCGCCCATATTTTATTACGGGCCTCTGATTTCTTATAGAAAAGCACGATTGGGCTCAATATTTTTAAGATATAATTATGACGAGTTCTTATAGAAGGTATTAAATTCTTTTAAAAACTTAACTCATTAAAAGCCGATAACATTTTTATGTAAAATTATATTTATAACTATTTTTTTCTAATTTTTAATCCTCTGTCACCTCAATTTTTTGTTTTCGATTGGAGTTACTTCCCTATAATAGATTTCACACATGGTGAAAAGTATAAAAGCCTCGGTATAGACTTTTTCTTGTTTAATAAAATACTTAGCCAAGATAGTTTTATACAAAAACCTTAATATTTTAACAAAAGAAAAGAAGAAAAAAATACGGTGACAAATTTACCACAAACAAAGCCTGCTTTTATAATTTCTTATTCACTTCAAAATACCTTAATTAAATTAATGCCTTTTTTTACTTTCCTTCCTTACATTATCTTATTAATTGTTAAGCATTCAAAAACTATAAAATTTAATTGTCTGATTTTTTGCAAAGTTCTTCTTATGCATACAGCATTTATCTACAATTCATTTACAACATTAAGTTGTTTGCGCAAACTGAAATAAATGATTTTCATTTGTTTTAAATCTTAAGTCCACATACTCAGATTTTTAATATAAATTTTTCTTTCTAGTTATATTTCCCTATAATATTCTTGCCAATTCCTAGTGCTTAAACTTATCTTGACTCATATTAAATTGTAATTTTATTAGCATAACATAAAAGCTCTTGGCATGTTATTAATATCCCTTTTGTATATCGCAGTATTTAACTTTCAACTACTTATTCTTTTGTAATGCCAAAGAATACAATGAAGACCAGAACAAAAACAAAACAAACCCAAAAACACACAAATATAGTTATATAAAACTAAAACTAAAAAGGCTACCAAACACTTACACAGCTCTACAAAAATTTTTTTAAGAAAAACATATCAACGAAAAAAGTTGTATAAAATTCAAAATTGCTAATAAAAAATTGTAATTCTTAATCTTAACCTTGTATTGTAAGCACTTAACTAGTCTGAGTTTTTTTCCTCTAGTTAAATAGAAAAAACTGGCATATATTGCAAAAGCATAAAAAGCTAAAATAGTTTAAGGTTTTTATATTGTGGTCCTCTACGTTTTCCTACTCTTCTTCTTCTGCCCTCTTCATGTACCGTATGTTTGTTTGCATATGAGGCGTGGGTTGTTAAGCATTTGCTGGGTTACATTCAGAATGAAGAAAAAGAAGTAATAAAAAAATTTTATTTTAAAGTCTTTAGTTTTATTCTTATAAATGTTTGATGCCTTAAACTTTAATAAAGGTCCATTAACTATTTTATTCTTTTTTTTTTTTTTTATTAAAGATTTAGTTTTATTTTTGCACACGCACAGTGGGTATGAGTGTATATTCAGCTATAAGCTTTTTTTTTAATTTCAAGCTTGACTAGATAAATCAATTGCTGCATGAGAGAATAATGAAATATATTTGTTTAACAGATAAAGAATTAACGACGGGTATTTAAGCTTCTGGTTTTAACTGATAACTATGATGAGATTCAAATAATTTATTTAATTTTAATCAATTTATAAATCATACTCCTGGTTGCAAGCATTTTTTAGTATTTAATTAAAAATTAAAATCAAATAAGTCAAATGCTTTGCAAGTAATAAAGAGAAATATTTTTGGCTTCCTAAAATTTCCACAATCTCTTCGGAATCTCTACACACTGCTTTTAAGTTCTAAAATCAATATGACAACATTCAGAAATGTTTCTTGAAATGGCGTAATTTTATTAAAACTTTTCGACCGTTTTGCCCATAAGCAAATCCAACACAAATAATTTTTGAGCTAGAAAAACCGCAAGCCAAATTTTAATCTTTGGATTTTTTGACTGTCTGTTTTCGCATCTCATAAAAACTTCTGGATGGATTTGAAGAAAATTTTGTAAGTAGGTCCCTTAAAATATTGATTAAAATGTAGAATACATTTTTTTTATGAAGATATATCATTTCGTAGAATATCTGGAGACGCAAATGTGAAGGCATCCAATTTTACCGGTGTAATGGTAGTAGAACAGTTGTTAATACATTTTAATTTTGTAGATGGAAAATTTTTAACACTGTAGAACTTTACAATTTTAATTTTAAAAGAATTAGAAATTACACGCGGACGAAGTCGTGGGCACTGCTAGTAAACCAATTAAATAGTACAATTGCTTTGTTTAGTTTACTAATTAACAAGTTTTCCATTTTAGTGCAAACGCATTCTTAATTTAAGGAGCAATTCAATCAGCAAACGTTTTCATAACTTTTTTTTAATGAAACTAAACGTTTGGTTTTGTTTATTTTCGTATCCGGATTCAACCAATGATAAATAATTTAGTAATTAAGCCCACTTCTATTAGGGCGAATCTGAATGTCTATTCAGTAGAAGAGAAGAAAGTAAAAGTAAAGCAAAAAATTCAATAATTTCAATGAATAATTAAAAGAGACGGGCTTCTTATTTATATGACTTTTCCCAGCAGCTCTGAACAGACGGCTGTACTGTGAAAAAAAAATATGACAAGTGAAGGTTACACGCGTAATGTTAGATCGCAGATGACTGTTGTGTTCAAGTTAAGTTTAAACTTTTTGCAAGAGATAACAGAACATTATAAATAGATGTGATAAAAATATGGTTTCTAAAATGAAATAGATGTTTTAAGGTGGTGGTATGTAGTTCCTAGGCCAACGAGAAAGGTCTTGTCGTATGTTTTTATTATATCACCACATTCTGTTCCCTGAAAGCATAATTACACCCAGTATGAGGGGTTTTGTTAAAAATAGACACTTTAAAAAAAGTGCTGTAGATTTTATAGTTAACGACCTAAAGGTTCTAAGAATAACAAAGCCTGAATGAAAACAGCTATAAGAGAAAACTTGTTACCAGAACTAAATCACTTTAAATACTATAGAAGCTTATTAAACTATAATACTTAAAATACGAGCTAACGAACATAAAAGAATAATGAGGGCAAAGTGCAAGTATCGAACCATAAAATTAGAATAATATGACATGGACATGTACAAAACGAAAATTATTTTCTAGGGTATTGAAACGCGGCTTGAAAATGATGTTCTCACATCGAAAACGCTGGCCAAACGTACCAAATAAATAGCTAGTGACGACGGTCTTCACCGAAAGGTATGACAACAGTATTGAAATTAACCAAAATGAGAACATCCAGTATTAAAGGATTAAAAGATATAAATTTCAAAAGGTGGTAGGTGCAACTGCCAAAAACTAACTAATTAACACAACACTAAAACAATCTCACAAATTCCTCACAATTAGAATTATTTAATATTTTCTGATACTTTTTCAGCCTCATAAATTCTTTGTTTATGTATAGAATTTATTATTTATGTTACCACAGTTAAATATTTTTTACACTATTTTCTGTTTATTATTTTTATTTGTCTTGGCGTCTTTTTTGCCTTTATATGGCCCTTTCATACAATTTAATGTTATTAAAATATTTTGTATCAAATCCCCTCACTCAAAGCTTCCTTATTTAGTTAAAATTATTGCTGTTGCAAAAATACAAAACTAAAAATATATAACCCAATTTTATGGTTGTTTTTTTTTTTTTTGGTTGTAAAGTTTGATGCAATAATGCAAACATTATAACAACAACAAAAATGTGCTTCTTATTTATTTGCTTAAAATGGTATTGAAATAATAACATGAGTTGTTTTTTTTAATAAAGGTATTTAAGTTTTTATATGAGCGAGCGAGATTTACACATAAAGGGTTACGTAACATGTATGGTCTACCCTATAATTTTAAGTTTTATGGTTTGCTAAGTTACTGTTGGAACTGTAGCGTGTCTGCTTATTGTGGTTTAAAGGAAAAAGAAACATACTTCATATTTAGATCTTCTTTTGGCGCACCCGTTAACTTAAAATTTCATAATTTATATTTGCAACTATAGAGAGAATACAGTCTGTGTAAATAATAATAATCTGCTTAGACTGTTTAAAATGTTAAGCTATATAAACTTGTATGTATTTTCAAAACATTTATTTTTATGTTTTTTCTACTTTTCATTAAAGCGGACATAGTATTTTATACCCTGCACAAATTTCAAGCGTCAAGACTATATACGAGTAATTGCTATTCCAAAGGGCCACCATTTACTTTTTATTATTATTTGTTGTTGTAGCATTCATAATATGTATTTTAATTTTAATGGCTTAATTATAACGGTTTCGGTGATAAAAAACCTTTGAAACACGGGCATGCGTTTCAGGGAGGGTTATTTTTTGTCAAGAGGATTGAAGAGAAGTTAAACACATAATTTTCAAATCAAATAAAGATCTAAGTATAAATAAATTACTAATTTGAATAATATTCAAATAAATCCTAAAAAAACACTTTAGTTATTTGATATTAAAAATATTGATTATATTTACATGCCACAAAAAAATTTTGGGCATTGATATTGTGCATTTTATTATTAGATTATTTAAAATTTATTGCTGTTTTAAAATGTGCCAGACTTTTTTCCCTTTCTCCCCCTTCTAAATTTCTTGTTTATTTATAGTTTTACTTTAACACTTTGAACTTGATTGGTTATTTTAAATAAAGTCGCAGTATGTTAGGGCAGCTTGAAGTCTTCTATATATATAAAAATCACTTTATTGAATTCTTAAAATTTATCTAGTATCGTTTATTTTTTGTGTGCGTTTAAGAGACACAAGGCAGCCATGTAGCGGAATTGGTAGAGATTCTTGAATTTTTATGTGTAATCAAGCTCCATTACAATTTGCTTCACAACGCATCATAAAAAATACATAAAATATCTTCTGTTTATAGCTTTGAAAAGCTACAATAATAAAATCTTTTTATTTACAATACATTGTAAAATTTTTTAAAGCGAATTAAAAAACTAATGGGGAATTGAAATACTTTGTGTAATCGAATCGAAAGAATAAATATTGTAGTACATAAACCTTTATAAGTTTGCTTCCAACATTGTAGATTTTTTAAAGCGAATAAAAAAACTAAAAGGGAATTAAAATACCCCAAACAAATCAATAAAACTGAAGAATAAATATTGTAGTACATAAAATTTTTTTAGTTTGTTAAACGCTTAAAAAAATATTAAAACTTAAATATTTGCATTTGTAAAAAATTTATAATAATTTAACTTTTCATCCAAATTTTGATTTGAAGAATATTAAACAATAAAATTTTTTTTCTTTTTTCTTAAAAGTTTTTTAATAATAATCAGAAAACATATTGGTGCCAAGCGATTTTTTTAATTTTTTCAGGAAGATTATAATTTATATCTAAAGTTAACAGAGGTATTTCATGTCACATTCAATTGTCAACCCCTATATGCTCCTTCAATATAATTCTTGTTTAGTTAGGATTCGTTTTTGTTATCGCTTGTATTTGGATATATTCTATTAATGCAGCTGGATATTTTTATTTTAATATCAAATAATTAAGTAAAATTCTTTATGAATGCTATAAAAAAAATAAAAGTGTTTTATATCATCGTAAAGCCTTAACTCCTGGTTGAATAAAAATCGGGAGAGGACTTGGTGTTACACAAATAGGACGATAGCTGGCGTATATTGGCACAAATAATAGAAGCCAAGGAAACAGAATTACGCTTCCGACTTCCTGATCAAAAACCTGTGTTTCATCCGAAGTTTCATAAAGTAGTGCATATAATTGCTAAGTGATACTATTAGTCTAACGATTGTAATGTAATGTAAGGCCGCAAAACAAAAGAAATCAAAAGTATTAATCCCTGAAACAAAAGAGTGTATAAGACTTAGGAGTATGTCACGCAATTTTTGAATTTCTTCGAATGCTTGTTGAAGTAACATTATGGGGGATTTTATCACTAACAAATATTGATAAGCCATTGGGAATGCATTTCCTTTAATAATGCACTAGCGATTCTCGAAGGGCAAGGGTAGAAATGCACACAGATGATGACCATTCAAGTTACTTAAATAAAATTTTGCTTTTTGTTCAAATTATTATTATTTTTTTTGATATGTAACTGCAGTCAATTGAAAAACCTTATGAAAAAACTTTGTATCAGTATTAAATAGTTATAAGGAAACCGGGTTTTTGTATAATTAATTTGAAAGTGTTTAATTTGCAATCTATAAAAATTCGATACTCAATGCAAAATATGATTTGAATGCATTACCTTGCCACGTTATTAAAAAATCATAATAATCATCATCATAATAATAACAATAATATAAATTTTTATCCGATGCTTAGATGACATTTAATTTCCATAGATTAAAAAAAAATTGTTTTGTTTTTGCTGATATATGACCAGTTATTTTTGCTTACAATTATAACTACCTCAAAACGTTTTTAGGCAACAACTACAGAAGACTTAATTAAATGCAGCCAACATTCCTCCTTTCAATCAAATTAAATTATTTTAAAATATATTTACCGTTGAAAGATTTGATTATATTTTCTTATCTGGATTCCACGTATAGCCGAGGCTCTATTATTGTTTTACAATTTTTTTATAAACTTATAATTGCAACAATTACAATATAATTCTTTCTTCAAAAGTAAAACAAAGAATGGTTTTTTCTTTCAAACAAAAACATTGATACCAAAGAAATATTTGTAATAAAAGAAATTTTTATAGTTTAACTTGTGACACCACATATCAAGGTAACATTTTTGACACTTCTCAATGACATGGTTGGTTGTTTAGTTAACTGAATGCCTAGCAAAATTCTGATGACTGATGGCCACATCTTAAGTGAAATACAAAAAATAAAAAATAATAAAAATAAAGAAGGAGAAAAAAATTTTAAGAAATCTATAAAGAATTGCTGGATTTACCACTTTTTTCCTACAGTTACATTCTTCTAACAAAGAAATGTAAAAACAAAAAAGTGTTTAGCAAAAAACCTGTCATATCATCATTTCTAAACACTTATAAAGTATTTATGGCAAAAGAAATTATAAAATTACGAAACTTATCTAAATGTGTATGAGTGAATTAATATTTTTTTAAATAGAATCAACAAAAGTTTAAAATAATTATTTCATTATATTTTTCTTTCTTTAGTCTAAATTGTTGTTTCCTTTTTAATTTAAATTAAATTTCTAAATATTTAATCATACTGTCAATTTAAGTTTTTCGCCTGATGATGTTTTAGTTTTAATTGTTGTCTTTATTTTTTTTATTTTGTTGTAGTTGTTGTCTTACTTGCTCCTTCAAGACCGTTTCTGGTTTATTGTTGATGTTTAATCCAGTGGATTCATTTGAGTAGTCATACAACAAAAAAATATCCAGTCAACATTAACATTAAGAACATAATTTTCTTGCCGTTGAGCTGCTCTTTATAGCTGTGTTTTCGTTTTTTAGTTTTTCTTGGGGATTTATACAACATGCGGTGCATGTGTATCTGCTTGACTTACTGCCTGCATGCATTTCTGTTTAAATTTTTATCATCACATTTTTACATTTCTGTGCATTTTTTTATTTGTTTTTATTTTATTTTTTTGCATTATATTTTTTCTTTATTGTTGGGGTTGAGGAAAAATGACATTCTTTGGCTGATTTAACAATTTATGAAAATACTTTTAAAATATCCTCTATGAGGTTTAAAATTTCTATCAAGGAGACAAAATTCGATAACCATTAAATAGTCAAAAAAAAATAATCCTGTTTTTTCCAAATATTTTTTGGTCATTATTTTTTTTCCTGAGTAAAATTTCCCTAAAACAAAAATTATTATATATTTCGTTGTTTAAATTTTTTCATTGTTTAATTTTTTCTTTACGAACAACTAACAACTTAACAACTATAAAAGTTCTCACAGTTTCATTTTATGTATAGCAAAAATATGTATTTCAAAAATAATGAAGCAAAAGAACACTTTCTTTAGCATTAGGATTATTATTTCCTTTAAAAGTTTCAAGTTTTTTTAACACACTGCCAGTTTTTGAAATGAGTTTAAGATTTGGGAAGGACTTTTTCACGGCAGTCAAGTCTCTTTCTCTTAATGAAAATATGGTCGAAGCAAATTTTTTTCTTGATGTTTTTTTATTATTTTTTAATTCTCTATCGCTGCATAATTTTTTTTTTCTTAATAGGAGTTAAATATTCACTGCTCCTACTGATTTGGGAAAATAAGAGGCAGGCGCGGTGTATTGTCCGCTGCCTCGTAAAGCATAGACCGATTTTTGCTGGCTTTAAATAGTAAAATTTTCGAAACGGTGTCTGATTAGTTGGCCTATTAAAATTTTCTCTTGCTCATCTAGTGCCTTGGCAGAGTTGATTTCAACACTTACTCGAGCGGACTGACGGACATTGCTCACTCGACTTCACTATGCATAAAAACTCAGAATATTTATACGTTATGGGGTCGAAAATGGATATTGTAAAAATTACAAACGGAATGACATACATTTTTTTCAACTGTGGTGAAGGGTATAATAATCGACAAAATGGATACTTCGGAAAAAATATCCATCACGATATTGACCATAATGCTCAATTGTGTATTTTAACCAAATTTTTATAAGAAATTGTAGTCAGTTATTTCTTAAAGCAAATTGATTAGATGGGAATCGTATTCACTGAGAAAGCAAAATAAAAAAAATTAAAACTAAATTGAAAATTTTATTTTTATTTCACTTTTAACAAAAACCAAAAAATTATAGTAAATAAATATAAAATATACACAAATAGAAATATTGGCAAAATTTAAATAAAGTTTGTTTAGAATTCCAAAATAAGAACAAAATATTATTGAATTTTATTTCATCAAATTAAAATTTTTTATAATTTGTTCAAAATATTTTTCACAAGCAACTTTTCCTAAGTTTTTATTTAAAATTATATTTTTTCTCCCATCCACTAAAGCAGATATTAAAGGAAAAAATATCCACTTAGTTTTTCATTTTAACATTTTGCTAATGCTTTTCTCCTGCACTGGACAAAACTTTTTCATTTACATTACATAAAAATAAAAAGCAACAAAAAAACAATCCAATCTAAAGTTAGTGCTTTTCATATTTTTGATTTAACACCTTATGTTTTCTAGCTATATTTCACAAACCTCATCCTTCTCATCTTAACAGTTCACAATTTATAATTGTGCAACATCAAATAATAAAAAAAAAATACTCCAAAAACATGGTTAATACTACAAAATGTATTTCTTTTTTTTATGGACATGTTTGAATGCATGTAGGCTCTCTTTACTAGCAATATGAATACATAGATGACGTTACATTTGGCTGTCTGTCCATATATATTTTTTTTTTGTATCTTTTTCTAAACAGTATTTTCGTATTTAGTTATTTATTTGTAATACAGGTTTTTTTGTAGTTGGTTGTTGTGTATTTTTTCTTCCAACTGAAAAAGATAGAAATTTTACACAGAAAATATGTTTAAATAGTATTTTTTTAATTTTGTTTATTTTATTTTATTTTTTTTTTTTTTTTTTTTTTTTTTGATATGCTTCATTGCTAGCAAGTGCAGATGGTTTCCGCTTGTTGTGTTCATTGTAGATAGATTTGAGAAGAATAAAAAATATTTTACCCCATAGCCTTTACAATTCAGGCAATTTCATATTACACTTTTATTTGTTTGTAGTTGTAGTTTTTTAAGTTCTATAATTTCATTTTTATTATAAAAGTAATTTTGTTGTTGGCATACCGCAATATTCTGCTTATCAGTCTGTCCTTGTGCTTGTCTGTCGGTTTTTATTTTTATGTTGAATTGGTTCTTATTTTTTTTTTTTCTTTTTTTTGTGTATTTTCTTATTGATAAGATACGAAATATAAGTTTGTTGATCTATCCTTTTTTTAATACCTTGGGTTGCATGTTCAAGTGGCAATTTCAGGTGGGCTCTGTGTTCTCATTTTCTACAGCAGTAATGTTAATTTTAATGATATTCCTATATGTTAGATATGACAATTATGATGCGTTAATCTTTTAGCACTAATAAATGAAATATAAAAGCTAACAAAAATATTGTAGAGATTGCATAATTTATAATAATTTTTACTGGAAGTACAATAATAATATAATTAGTTTGTATCAACCTTCGTCTATAACTAATGTTAAAATAAAGTACATGTGTTGCTGTTTACAGTAAATAAAAACAAAGTTTATTTCTTAAGTTTTTCGTTTTATAGATTTTTCATCCACTTTCCTTATACTCAATGAATTCCTGGAAGCATTTATGCATTTTAAAAAATATATAAGAATTTTGCTTTACTTTAAGCAAAAACAATATTTGTATTTAAAAATGACAACTTGATTTGCATCCGCTTTGAATTAAATACCATTTCATATTAAATGTAAATATAAAATATTATATTCTTAACCTCATGCGATTGCATGTTTTAAAAATGATAAAGAATAAAGAAAAATCATAAAACTTATGGCTGAACAAAATCTTAAGCTCATTAGTTGTAAGAAGACAGTTTTATGATCGTTGTAATTGACCTACTATTCAAATAGTTTACGTCTTCCACGTTAAAGAGAAAAAATATCTTAAATTTATTTAAAGTTTCCACACACAATCAGTAATACTTTATCGGTCTATATCATGTGTCGTAGTGCAGATTTCCCATCGAATATTTTAAATAAAAGTCGGCGTAAAACATTCTTTCCTACCATGAAGTTTTGCTGTTCATAAAGACCTTAGACGACTTGTCGAAATTACAAACGAAATGTAAAACTGATATATACTTTTCTTCTAAATGTTGTAAATTGTAGTTTTACATTCAATCTAACTAAATTGTCGGCTCTTTAGCTTTTTCTGAATGATTTTAAAAAACAATGAAAAACGTTCACAAAAAATTTGGCACAAGCAGGCAATAAAATATATGCAATTATAAAAAATTAACCATTTTCCTAATTTTTTTTTTTAATTTGTATAATTTTACCAGAATTTTTTTTATTTACTTATTTAAGTTGCATTAAAATACTTTGCAAAATTACTAATATATGTCGATTTTAACTTTTTTAGGTAATACCATCTTGAATTAATGTGATGATAAGTATATTATGCTTAGATTCAATATCTTGTTTTTCAAATCAATTTTTATAACACTGTTCTGGGAAAAAAAGTAGACTTCCCCTAAAAAAAAAAAACTACAAACTTTATAAAGAACTGAGTTTAGTTTTCTACTTGCTTTAATATACAGATTTTTAAGGAGCTTTGTGAATATTAAATATGTAATTATCTGAAGCCTAAAGCTGACCTTTATTTACTTCCCCACAAATTCATATCAGCTCAACAATTTCTCCAATATTTGGAAATTAGTGGCGAAAAAACACAAGTTTCGTCCAAGATTAGGAAATCTTTGTTTATAGAAAAAAAAATTTAAAATTAATAGATATAACCAGCTGGACAGACACCTCGAAGTTGCGGTCTATCAGTAGTAGAACGAAAAGCATATCTGCGATTCCATACAAGAGCGAGTCTAGAAAAAGTACCTTACCATCTATCAAGGGATGCAGTAAATTATTTAGGTCGCATTAACTTATGTCTCTCCTTTAGTACTCTATTCTATATCACTGAAAATAACTTATTCAGTCCACGGTCCTTAAGTAAAGCTGAGTTACGGCTATTGTAGTGCTACAGACCAAAATATGGAAATTAACGTATTACCATTACATTAACAAATTCTTTATACTACGATATATTTCTACCATTATAACATTTTGACAAATATTTATTGTATTATATTTTTCAAAAATTTTTATTTAATTTTATTTTATAATGAAACAAGCACTAGGTCAGTTTTAGAACAAAAATAAAAATATTGTTTATTATTTTATATTTTTTTTTTCTTTCAATATTTCGCCACACCTGTTTCCTGAAGATGCCACCCAACGGTGTGGCGAAATATTGAAAGAAAAAAAATATAAAATAATAAACAATATTTTTATTTTTGTTCTAAAACTAACCTAGTGCTTGTTTCATTATAAAATAAAATTAAATATAATAAAAGGTCAAAAAACATTAACATTTAATCAAAAATTTTTAAATAACTTTTAATTTTCCAAAGTCTCTTAGCAACCTCATAAAGCATTATAAACTCTTATATAATTAAATTTTCTTATCATCATAATTTTTGCTTTTAAGTGAATACAGCTTACAAGTCTTTAACTCAGCAACATAAATTATCATCATAACATTTTTAACTTTTAAATGAATTTAAACTTCCGCTAACATTAAGTAGAATCGGTAAAGCCAGAGGTTAAACAAATATTCTTAAAATTTAGCAAAGTTCAAACGTCTGTGTTGGATCTAATAATTAGATGAAGTTTTCACCCTTGCTATTTTTTCGGAAACTCATTTTAAAATATGTAGCAAGTTAAAGCTAAAATATATTTCCAAACCAAATCATATTTGCAATAAATTCTTTTATATTGAGGAGCATATTTTATTTTTGTATTTAATAGTTTATTTTTTCACATTTAACAACAAGAAAATCATTCAATATAAATTATTTTTTAAGCGTCATGGTATAAAAACAAAATGAAACGAACGGACCACGAATAAACGCAATTTTTTTTTTACTAAAACGGACCAAATTTTTAATATATTATTCAATAAATAAATAAATTTTTTTTTATAGTCTGTTTTTATATATTAATTCACGGGATTGTTTATACAGTAGAACATGAGTGAAATAACGTGGCTTAATTTTATTTATGAGCCATTGAGTTTTACATTTATAACTGGTGTTTATTTTGCCTATACTTTTAATACCAATTTTTACAGTTGAAGTAAATGGAATTTTGTAATTGGATTTACTTATGGACTGAATGACATGTAGCACGTTTTCGTTGACACTTCAACATCGCTCGCATCAGCAAAATTTTTACAAAAGTAACTCTATATAATATTGTGACATTGAATGCTAATCGTAGGCACTGATTGAAACGACCTTTATTTGTAGAGGTATTGTTCACCGTGCACAGTTAAATTTTCTGCAAAAAATTACATAGAGACCTCTAAAAACCCCAAATAAATTCAATGTAAAAATAAAATTTTTTAACAACTTTAACGCATCAGATGTTTTTTACAGGTTGCCTTAACCGTTCAAATGGCGTCAAGTTGAAATTGTTCTTAAATTTTTTGAGAATAATTAAAATATTTTTATTATCATGATGCAGCAAAAGCTATTGAACCCTAGTGAAAAGCGCACTTTAAGAAAAGAAAAATGTAAAGAGTTCATTATTTCCTTATAGTTTTGCACTCATTATAGATTGTAAGAAAACTAATATTGATATTCTATACCAAAACTCATTAGGTAAAAAGATGAAATAAAAGTTTAATTTTTAAACTTCTTTCACAAATTTTGGCCAAGAAGAAAGCCTAGAAAAATTGATACTTAAAATGTAACCTACTTATATTTTATGATATTCAAAATGTAAAGTTGAAAACAAACTTTTTTATTATTTAACATTATTGTTGGAAAATAAAAAAAAACAATGTTTAAACTGTGTTTGTCTCATATTTTCTTTTTAGTTTGGTCCCTCTTTCTCTAAAAATTGGCAAACGTATAAATCATATGTTGTAAGAATAATATAACCTCGTCAATCTTTTTTGTTTTTCTGCTTCAAACATTTTATGGTCATAACCGTACGCTATTAACTAAACTAAAGTGTATTTTAAAATAATTTTTTACATACAATATTTGATGTGCATGTCTTCTGAGCTATAGAGTATGTAAATATGAATTTATTCGGGGTTATTATTTGACCCTTAAGCAAGATATTCAATAGGTAAACTTTTATTGTTTTCTTTTAACTTCACAATTGTGTAGTTTAAACACATACGCAAATACTAATGAATGTTTAATCACTTTGTTGTTCTTGTATGGCCGAAAGTTGAGTGTGTAGAAAACTTAAGAAAATATGCCGACGCTACTTTGTCTTCTGTATAGCTTTTATGAATTTCTGTCTTTCTATCCCAACAACAGATTAAGAATTCTCACAAATAAGAAGGAGTTATTTTACGATAGGTGTTGCCATTACTTGCAATTTAAAATTACTATTCTATTTTGTATTCTGCAATAAAGGCAATTTTAATTTCTAATGAATTCAGAATGCATGTCTTTATTGGATCAGAAATGGATATTGTAGAAATTGCAAACGGAATTACAAACTTTGATATATCCTTTTTAACCGCGACCTCGAAGTACATGTACCGATTTTTCTTATTTTCAATATCAAACTTTCAAGACTATGTCTGATCGATTGCTGTATCGAAATTCTCTCTAGCTGATCTATTACCTTGGCAAAGTTGATTTAAACATGAATACGGACGGACAGGCGGACATCTACTTGGCTACACATAAGAATTTAGATTTTATAATTTTTGGGATCGGAAATAATTATTCTAGAAATTACAATCGAAATGAGAAGTATAAATATTCCTTTTCAACCTTTGATGAAGGGTAAAACAAGAAGAAGGAAATAGGTGAGTGACATGTTATTTTATCAAAAGCTAAAGGATAAAAGCTGCAATTCGCAGTTGGGGTTTTATTTTTAAAGCTCAGTAATACTTCTTTATAAAGAAATATGTTGGTGCACTTAAACTTAATTTTGATGACTTAAATTACCGCCAATTTTTTGTGTACCGTTTGAATATCAAGGGACTACTTTATGAATAAGGCTCAGTAAGGCCATCAATAAATTTCCATGATATACAAAAATGCTGTTTCCATAAAGTTCTAAGTCCTTAGCGACCTTCATAAATGTTAATAAATGTCTGAGTCGCTTGTACAGGATTTTTTTCAGAGAAATACATTTTTCTTTGAAAAATTTTTTACAATATTTTGACTGTGCCGTCAAGGTCTCTTTTATTTACTGAAGTATTTGTTTAACAGTTATTAACCAGAAGCATTTCATAAAGAAAATTATTTTGCGCTCAATTCTTATCTAAATGATTACTGTCTTTTTTAAAACAAAGAGCATGTTAAAGTTACTGACTCTGTGCTCAAAGGACCATTTCTTAAACTGAGTTTTTATACGTTGCTAAAATTATATTTTATTGCACAGAGTTTTGCCACTATGTAACTTCTATTGTAGCAAAACTAATATAATTTTTGTTAACGAAATTTTTTTGAGACTTAAAAATTATAATTTTTAAACGCTGAACATAATTTTTTTTATAAATCTAATGCTTGACGGAGTGTAGATAGCTTTTGCAATAGAACATAATTTCGAAAAATGTTTGATCTCAACTCTTCATCAGTTATCACCATTTTAAGCCCACTTATAAAAAATAATTTTGAATTATTTTTGCGACTAAAAATACAAAAACTACAAAGTTCAACTAGACAAATTCTTAGTTATTGTTTCTTCTGAGAGAAATTCAAAGTTAATTTTAAGAGACTGTAATGCTCTATGTTACAGCACATAGAGAATCTGCTTACACTGCTGCTTAGATGAGATCTTCTAGCACGAGGCATGGAATACATCAGATTGTAATAAAAATTTTTAAATGATCCTTGTTTTCTTCTTATGCACACTGCAACAATTATTTAATTCTAATTCCAATTCAAACAGATAAATTTGACCAAAGTGGCCAATAGTTAAATGTTATTAATTCCCTTATCCTCCCTTTAGATTGCGTTTCTAGACTCAGTGGCTTAAAAGATAATAATATGTCTTTATTATTGCTGTTAGTGGCTCCAATACTACAGTACTGATTTTAATTTAGTGTTTTTAACTATTACTTTGCCTTTTTTACAACTTGAAAACAGTTTATAAAGGTCGTGATCATAAAATCACAAATAATCGTTGACACTTCATTGCGTGTTATGCTAGAATCTTATGATGTTAATTATTAAATTTCAAAAGCCATAATTTTGTTTTATTATGAAAATAAAAAATAAATATTTTAATTAAAAGTTTATTACTAAGCCTTCTGTAAGCATTTTATTAGATTTGCTGCCACAGTATTTCGTTTGCTTTTCAAGAACACTTTTATTTTTCTAAATCTCGTATATAATTTACCGCAATTGATGACAGCTTCTTATTATTTGTAACTAATTAATACATATATTTTACCACTATCCACGACCATGCAACTTTATATTTTGTATAAACAAAAAAAAACTTAATACGTCTATTTTCTTTACCAGCATAAACAAACATTAACCAAACAAACATCATGCCCACAATTGTTAAACCGATTTGAAAGAAAAGAACCATTTATTTACACATTTCTTTGGAATAATTTATACCACAACGACATTTAAAACTTTTATAAGTTTTTATGTCTGTTTGATTTTGTTTCTATTAACGACAATCAACGACAGATACAACACGCAAATCTTAAATTAAAATTATAACGACAAATATATATTTCTATGACTTAATCTTTTGGAAAACACGGTTTAAGATAAGTACTGCATACTAAGGCCACACATTAAGAAATTGGATTAAATTGCACATAAAAGTTTAACGCACAGTTTATAATTAAAGAGACATTAAATGCAAAGCAAACGTTTTAGCACCAAAATGAGCAGCAATTAATTTATTTTTATTCCTTTTTCCTCGTTTGTTTATTGGAAGCCACAACGAAATTACTTTTCAAAACCACAATAATACACGAATGAGAGTAACAGAAATATCATAAAATTGTATGCCTTAAAATTAATAAATAATCTAGCAGGAATAATTTTCCCATTAATTGATAAATATAATAAAAATATTTATGTATGCGATAATTGATAAAAGAAATCTAAAAATTTCGTTTTTTAGAGGACGCAAAGATACTGAAGAAATTAAAAAAATTTAACTCACTTAGAGTTTATTATCGTCATTTTGAAACGGATTATCTTAAATTACTTAATTTACTTCTCTGATCTACTCATCCATCATTTTATAGTTAGGAATAAAAAAGAACGCAACAAAAGAAAGTTTAGTCTTTGAAATATTTTCAACTGAAATGAAAAACAAGTAAGAATCTTATATACCCTTCGCCTTGTATGTAAATCTAGTTTTGTGACGTAGCTCCTATCAAAAAAACAAATATTGCGGTGACAGAGAATTAATAAATAAATAAAAAAATAATAAATACGATAGATAATTTTATATAAAAATTTCATCGGGTCAATTTTTTAAATGTTAGTATTTCCTGAAAGATCTTAAAGCTCTTTAGTGATACCCATATTGACCATATTGAAATTTTTTATGAAAATTTCAGAGGCCCATAACTCGGTGAGTGCCAATTTTTTCACTTGAGGTTTCTTTTTCATATTTTTTTATTTTCTATCGCTCTAATTTTTAATAGTAACTTTTTCGACACTATGTGTGATCTAGCTCATCTACTGCACTGGCAAAGGATAAACAAATCGACTTCGACTTCGTTATGCATAAGAACTCAGAATATATGTATATACTTTATGGAGTCGGAATTGGATATAGTAGAACTTACAAAAGGAATGACAAACTTAGGTAACTATAACCTTTTTCCACCTGCGTTGAACGGTATAATAATACAGTATAAAAAATTTAACAAAATATTTGCCATGGAAGCAAAAATCTACAAAAAACTATCACTGGAAAAGAGTGCCTTTCCTATTAACTAAAGAATTTTTCAAAAATTTGTAATCTTATTCTAATCTTTTTTATGTCAAAGATTAAATGGCCCTTGCGTTTGTTAAAACTACTGACCGCATTTGGAATACTATTTCTTTTAGCCACGTATTTTGTTCTATACTCTTTAGTGCCTTTTTAACAAATGTAAATTTTGAAAAATAAATATACTACTTTTAAGGGGCAAAAAGCTAATGTTATATCCTTGCAAATTATATTAAAAAAAAATTTGATTTAAAATTACTCGTTTTCATATTTTCATTAAGGATTTTTTAAATATTTTTTTAGTTTAAATTATATTTTTTAAGGCTAAAAATTTTATAAAAACAAAATATTTATTATTTACCACCAATATTCACAAAGTATGTATATTTTAGTTAATTGAAAATATGATCACTTGGTACTAATAACTGCCATTACAAGGAAACCGAATAATTCAAATATCCCTGAGATTTTTTTGGTTTAGTTGCTTCGATCGTACATACTTTTTTCGTTGCATATATCCGAAAAATTTCCACAAATATTTTAGAGACATCGTGAAAGCTATCGTTTTCTAAGACTTTATTATATTCGTAAAAAGTGCAGTAAAGCAGTCGTTGATGCGCTGTTATATAAAATCTCATTACAGCATTTTATTTAGGCGTGGTGTTTTGGCCGCTGCCTCAAAAAACCTGCAAGGATCTTGCTGATTTCTAATAGAAAAATTTTCGAAATTATTTCAGACCTTGAGAAAGTTGATTTCACCAGACGCCAGATGGACAGATGAACATTGCTTAATCGACTTCGTTCTGCTTAAGAACTCAGAATATATACAATTTATGGGGTCGCTTATGGAATTAGAAATATACCCGTTTTCTACTTTTTGTAGTGATTATGCTTTTTTTTCAATAAATCAAAAAAGAAGCCTTGGTGCCAAGTTGTTCTTCGAACCTCGACTTACATACTTTTCTTACTTAAGCCATATTTTTAAAACAAGCATAATTCATTAGAAATAATTAAGCTCTAGATATCCAAGTCTGTTGCAATGTTTTAATTATTGTGTCTTCCGTTAACAAAATTTAATATCGAAGTTTTGTGACAATGAGCGCTTAGCGAATGTTTAATAACATGATACTAAAAATCTGTGTACCTTAGTGGAGACAAAACACAAAACTTGACAAGAAGTTCTAGAAAATTTAAGTAACTCACACCAAATAGCTCGGCCTTTATAGACATTAATTTAGAAGTTATGGATACAAGCAATGTTTGACTAACAACGTTGATGTGACAATAAAATCTGTTAGTCACATAATTTCAAAAACTTTAAAAAAACTGTTGTTCTTAAAGTCAATATAGCCGACTCTCTTTCAGCCATGCAAGCCATCTAATAGATTTACATTACTTAAAAAAAAACTCAATAAGAAATAAAAGAAAGATATATTAGGCCTATTAGCAAGGGTAATAATATTTTTTAATAAAAATTTATTAAGTTGAATAAATTTCAACGACTAAAAAGTACCCATGGGTTTTATCCATAAAAATTCTAATAAGACATAAGAAAATATTGATATAAAATGATCATTTAAAAATTTTTAAAAGTTGGAAAAAGTAAATCCAATAAAAACAACAATAAACCTTTATTGTTTATTATTTTAGATTTGAAAATTTTTAGAAAAGAAAAATAAAAACAAATAAAATTTTTTAAATAAATTGATTCTTTATGAACGTTTTTTTTTATCTGGTCAGTTTTTCATTTTACGACTTTAAAAGTACCATAACAAACACAAAACTATTAAAAATTCTTTCGGGCAATAAAATAAAGACAAAAAAAACATAAATACCAAAATAAAAGTGTTTGAGTCTATGACAAAAGAATACAGCTGTTAAGTAAACTTAGTAGGATATTAAAGAAAAAAATTTTATGATCGACAGGCAATAAAAGAATGTAAAATTACACAAATGAAAACTTTTCTCTTAAATACACTGAAGGGGTATAAAATACATCTTAAATTATATTTAAATAATTCGCTTTAATATGGCAATACCGAATCTTATTTACACAGCACCGAAATCAATGTTGAATAGTCAAATAATTGTTTTATTCATTTAAATTTTCTTTTTTTGTTCATTCAAGCATGACTGTTCCATGAATAATTTAACTTTGGTAGCCATTTTTATGTACTGTTTTGAGTACTTCAGAAATAAACTTAATCCAAGTGAATTTCTTTAGTTTCTAATGTAAGAACGAATAAACTTCAAAGAAACCATCAAATACTAAATTTTATTTTAATACCAGAGTATAAAAGTGAGGTATAGAATGAGTGTTAAGCAACAGCAGTGTCTTATTTGTTCATCCTGTTTAGTGTTTTTAATTTAATATTTAAAAAAATATTACTTTATATTTGATATTGTGTGGCGCGATTTCAAGATTTTATGTAACAGCAGGCTACTAATGAAATATGTTTTGTCTTGAAGCTCAAGGTAATAAATAGTAACTTTATAATTAAAAAAGTAAGATTGCTATATTCGGCTATGCTGAATCTCATATATCCTTCATCATGTTTGTATATCTATTTTATCCAAGTGAATTCAATAAAAAAAAACAAATATTTGGATGACAGAGACTTAAAAAATAAAAAACAATAAGTTCTTTACATAATTTTACACAAAAATGTCACCGGCTCTTAAAGGGTTAACTACTCTTAAAAGTTTTTAGCATTTTTTTAAAGATATCTACAAAAACTTTAAAATGATACCCTAAATGATATTTTTTTTAAAATATGATGCACAATCGTGCTTCTCTACTCAAAGTTCAGAGACCCATAACTCGAAAAATATTAGCGATAGCCAATTTTTCACTTAATGTTGTTTTCTTATTTCTTTATTCTCTATCGCCTAATATATTTTTCTTCTTTTGGATTAGAGTTACTTAATTGTTTCAAATGATTAGAAAAATTAGAGTAAGGCGTGGTGTTTTTGCCCCTGGCTCGAAGGACATGGATCGATCTAGCTGATGTTCGAAACTATGTTTGATACATTGACGTATTAGAATTTTCTCTAGCTAAATTTAGCGCCTCGACAACGGACGGACAGACGAATAGACGGACATCGCTTACTCGACTTCGGTGTGCATAAAAACTCGAAATATTTACACTTTATGGGATCGAAGATGGATATTGGAGAAATTACAAACGGAGTGATTAACTTAGATATACCCTTTTTCCACCTGTGGTGCAGGATATAAGAAAATCGAACTTGAAGGCCTTCGAAATTTTTAAGATCCGGGAGAAATTTTAATAAGTGAAAAATGGAAGACGACAAGGTATATTGGATTATGTATAGAGATGGATGGTGCGTAAATTATATACAGCAGAAATGGTTAAATATAAAAGCATTCATTTCTTGCATAGCGCATTGCTAAATTACAAATCTGCGGCCACAAGCTGTAACAGCTACCCTCGTGAGAACACAGTTGAGTTATTGATATTTTTCTTTTCCTAACATTCAAGATAGAAGTGCACTCAAAATCTTTTAAAAAAAAATATTAAATACTTTCTACAAGCGATTTCAGTAGCTAATCCTTGTGAGCGCAGAGTTGACTAAAAATTTTAAAATTAAAATTTAGAATTTCTTATCTCAGCCAGCAGATATATACAACCCCTATAAGAATTAATTTTGATTTTATTTTCGGTTTGGTGAATTCTGCGAATAAAATTTTCTCTGTGATTTTTAAATAATTTTGCTCCATTTGTAGTTTTTAGATATTTTTGTACAAACAAATTAATCATTTCCTTTAGTCTTAGTTTCGTATTAAGTTTTTATATATTTTTTTTTCTTTTGTAAATGAATAATATTATAATTATTTACAATGCCCTTTTATAATTATTCAACCCCCCAACCCCCCCTTGCAACATAAGACAACTAGACATTTGTCAAATTTAAGCCTAAGTTTTTTATTTTAATTTGTTATGGAAAACTACCCTGTCACACTGTTACTGCGACTATTATATCGATCAAAAATAGTGGTCTTTCTATTAAAGTTAGCCAATTTTCTCTCCCTATATTTTAATTTATCTACTGGCACTCTCACACCCACTTAACCTGGCGCTTAATGGTTGTCAAGGATAGTAGTTCGAATAGTAAAGTTAATAAAGTCCAGCAATTACCAACAAATAATAGAGAGAAGAAAAAAACTTTGCCACAAATTTGGCTTGAGGTATTATATTCTGGAATTAAGCACCATTATTGTGGATTATTATTATTATTGAGTCATCGTCTGAAGCAACAATTTTTGTTCTCATATGGAATTTATTCCGAATTGATGGTAACAAAAATAAGTTTCTAATTACCTGAAACTCCTGGAACTATCGAAACAGTAGTAATATTGATTTGCTTTACCGGAAGTTATATATTGAACTTAAACCTGACTAAGAAATGATCAACTAAAAATAATAATTTGTAATGATATTTATTAAACCGATTTATTGTTTGGTAAAGAAGTAAAGTAATGATACTTTCGAAACATCTTCAGTGAAGGTCAAATTTTAATTAAAAAACTTTTTCCCTAAGGCCTGTTCATGCTGCTTGCATTTCAGACTTCATTAATGCTCGAGGGTTTAACCGTTTTACAACATATTTTTTAATTATTGTTCTTTGTTCCTAGTCTTGAAATATTTTATATAATAAATACGAAATTTATTTAAAGTCAACATTCAGTCCAGATTTATACCAAGCTATTTATTGCTGTAACATATTTTAATTCTCTTTTTAAGTTGCAGCAATATGCGTTATTTAAAAAAATGTATATAAGCAAAAGTAACAACCGCTTATCCCTCCTGCTTTACCAAACAACGAAATTTTATGCTAGTTTCATGAAAAATTTTATAATATTAATTAGCTTTTAGCTTCATTTGTTTAGTTTATTATACTAAAACTTTGAATAGAAATTACACAAAACAGACCAATAAAGCCTTCCTCAGTTAAACAAAACTCAAAAAGCTGGAGTTTCTTTAATAATATCGCCTAACAAGCTGTGTTCCCAGACTAATCCAATTTTAATTAGGATTATTTTTTTAAAATACCTAAATTATTTATTTAACAACTTTTCTTTTTATATTTTCTTTTTCACTCATTTTATTTTATTTTTTACTTTCCAGGCAAACATTTTAAACAAAATTCTTTTAGTTTTGCCTTTAAAAAAATTTTTAGACATATTTTTTCGGATATACATACATACTTATTTTGCTCTGGCTTTTTGTAAGGTTTGTTTTGTCGAGTTTTTTTAATATTCTCTACGTATGTTTATCATTAATAGATAACATGCACAACTTTTCATTAAGCTCATCAATAAATTATTTTTTTGTAGCATCTTAAATTTTATTTAAGGCCGTAAATAATTTATCCTCGAAATTACATTAAATTACATTACTCTTTTCCTGTTTAGTTAAGTTTCCGTTCGATTTGTTTCAATAACATTCTTCTTTGTTTGTAACCCAGCGGTTTTTATGCGAGAAAATGGTTTTTGAAGGAATTTTATTAATAATACTTTAATATATTTTTATTTTTAATAAAATATCTTTCTATAATCAACAAAGAGCTTTTGACCGAAAATTGGCTATAGTATAGTACAAGAAATTAATTACAAGCCACAGTTTCTTTTTGTTGAAGTTTTTCACTTTCTACTGTCTTAACAATTTAATGTATTAACGAGTCACCTTTCATACAACCCCGGTTATATTTCACACAATAATCACACACAATCTACGTGACTATATTACACAGAAAAAAACTGTATTCTCTATTAGAGCTTTTGTTAATGCTTCTTTGAAAATTAAAGATCTTTTTTCTTGATATTAAAATTCATCTTATTTTTTAATCGTGCGTTCCGCTTCATTTGCCTTTAAAACAACAGAATTTTCTAACTGCTTTTCTACAACATTTTCGAATTTGTGGAGCTTTTTTAATATTTAATTTCTTTAAAATTCATTTAAATTTCTGTGTTTTTTTATAGAGTTCATAAAAATTTAATTTTATTTTCATTTTATCTCTTCTGAAAATTCTTGCAAAAACTAACCCATAACTCTTAAATCTTGTAGCATTTTTAATCAAATGATTTAAATACATAAAAAAACATTTAAAACGTTAAAAGTTTTTATGGTTTAAGCTTTTAATAAAAATTTTACTTAATAACTTCTTATAAGCATTAAGCTGCTATATATCGAACAAAGTCGTTTTTTATTTTTATATCGCTAAACACATATTATTCTTTAAGGTGAAAAACAATTTTCTTTTAAGCTTGTTATCTATATTTTTTTATTTATGTTAGGATCTTTTCAAAATAAATTTTCACTGTTTTATAACAAATAGGTTCCTTTCTTAAGTCTTTTGTTTCATAGGGATTTACAAGAAAACTCCTTATTTCAATAACTCTTTTTAAAAACTTATATTCAAGATGCCGTGCATTTAATTTTATTTATCACATTAATTTTAATAAACATTTTTATTTGTATATTTTTTCATATAAATTTACCTTTTCTTTACATATTTGTTATTATTTTTGTGCATACAATTTTTTGTATATTTTTTTCGGTTAATTTGTTTTCCTTTAGAGATTTGTTGTGTATATACTTTCCCAATTTTCAACCAGAAAGCAAGAAAAACTCTTTATATAAACACCAACCAAACTGGCAACTAGTGTTTAAGTTGTTTTTATTTTATTTCTTTTATATATTTTTTATTTGTGTATTTTTTTTTTCTTATTTTTGTTATATTTTACTGTATGTAAGAGCGTTAAGAACCCGTTTGACTCGTTGAAAAATATTTCTTTTCGCCTTTTTTTATTTTATTTCTTAGGCAGAGTTGGTGTTATGGTAGATAGAGGCTGGTGCATTATAGATGGCCTGGGTTTTGGGTTCTGTTTAGTATTTATTTGTATTTTTCAAATTTAGGGACTTCATTGCTTTCAAAGAATATGCATTCTAAAAAAATTTTTTCTTAAACTACACAAAATAACTTTTTATATATTTTTATATCTTTAAGCTTATTTTGTGTATTTGTATTATTTTTCAAACCTTCACTTTTTATTTCTTATTTCTTTTTGTTTAAACTTTTCTTTAGGTTACTTGCCTAAAAATTTTCTCTTCCACTTTTATTGGAAATTAAATTTTTTATAATATTTATTATTTACTAATTTTATTAACAATAAATTCGACTCAAACACCATTTATTTTATTAAAACTATTTATTTCTTTTTATTTATCTTTGAAGAAAAATATTTTTTGTTAAGTGCTTTTTGCGAAACACTTGTTTTCTAGTTAATTTTTAGCAATTTTTTCAACTTATTTTAAATATTTTACATCAAATTGGTTTTGAGATTTTCTTATAGATATATTCTCTTTATTTCCATTTTTAAATTTGCATAATTTCACTTCATTTTCTTTGCAAATAACAATTAATGAGAAAAAAACGCGCTTTTCCGATAGACGTTCGCTCGTTTTTTTTTTATTATTTCTCTCTTTTAGTTCCGTAATTTTATGATATTTTAACGCAAGCACACGAAGAACTAAAGTTTATTATTTCTACCTGAACATGCCATACCTGGAAAAATGCTGCAAGCAAGTGTGGTGACATTCAGTTTTAACAGCAACAACAATAACAAAACAAAAGCAGACACTGCACAAACGAAAACATTAACAATAAAACTAAAACCAAAAATACAACATTCATACAAAACAAAAACTATAGTGAATAATTTCTTATAAGGGAGATTGCTGGGCCGACCAAAGTCATAGTAATTCACCACGAAAACTCACATGGGTTATAGAGCCAAAGGCCAGTGTGTATGCCTAAACTGAAAAATAAATTTATTATTATCTTTCCAACTATAATCTGAGACTATTTTGGTTTTTAATAGTTGGTTTAAAAGAGATTTCACGTTCGTGCTTGAATATATATCTGAGAAAAAAATAAAGAGAGCGTTTATTTGATATAGAGAGCTTACGATCATTTTTAAAACATGCAGCCTATTAGTAATTTGAGAAGATAACAACAATAACACAAAAAAAATTAAAGAGAGGTATTGTGATAAAAAATTGTATATATATAAATAAGAACTACAATAGGAATAATTTAAAGAAAATAAGAACTTTACACTGAGAGAAATTTTGTAAAGGACTGCCTATGTAGCCATTCAAAATACATCTTTATAGAAGGTTTTAAATTATTATTCAAAGTAAATTAAATATTTCGATTGCATATTTTTTTAGTTTATTAAAATAACAGCAAAATACTCTTTTTTGAAACCTAGATTTTAAATTATGATAATTGAGATGTATCATTACAAATGCAAAGGTACTTAACTTCTGTCCAAAGAATCTTACTTTGATTAAAGTTTCCCGAAATGTTCACGATTACATTAAAAATTTATATAAATTTAATATAAAGTTTAGGCATCAACGATGTAAAATTTCTAACCTACGAAACAGCATTAAATTTAACGTTTTCTTTTCCTTTTTATTTATACCACTTTAGTTTGCCAGACTTTAGTTAAAAATTTTATAGGAACCACCATTATTTTAAATTTTGATCCTTAATGTAAAAGCTGATTTCAATCGAGTAGAATCTCACATCGATCGCTTTCACACAAGGTGTTTTAAGAGAAACTTATTAAACTTTTTTAATTAACATAACTATTTTTAATTCTAGAATATCCCAGAAAGTTGAATGCTTCAACTCTCAAATCGATTAATTCGCCTTTCTTCCGGTTTATTAGTATTTTGAATCCATAAATGTATTTGCTAAAAATAAAATTCTTTGACTTTGGGCATTCAAACTCAGAAATAACAATATCATCAACTTAAATTAATAAATGTTTACCTAATTTCCTTTTATTAATAAAATATTTAATTTGACCGCCAATTGCACATTAACGTGTTATAAGTCCTGAAAAACAAAATGCCACCTAGGAGTGTAGCATCAGAAAAATCAATTTTAAAAAACTGTCTTTAAAAGATATTGCAAATTTTCTGGCGAAAAATCTCATTTCATTTGAGGATAATTCTATTGAACTGAGACGGATCTAGCACTACTGTATTGACGCCCATAGCACAAACTTAAGAAAAGGCTTATTTCCAGCCTTATTTGTGTAATGCCATACATCGTATAAAACAGTTCCTTTATTTCTTGAGATGTATCCTGTTTATAAAATTTAATATTGATAATCTAAGTTCGCATCCGAAAACGTGTGACTATAATTCCTTTTTAATTTTTTTCTTTGACATTAAAATCTATGCGAACTGTAGTCATAAATGGATATTTATCGTAGTAAAGGTCATGTCAAGAGAAAGAATGCCCCAAAGTTTTTTGCTTATTAAATTATTGAGCTACGAATAGTTACATATTTTATGTATTTTAAAATATACTGAATTAACAGCTTTTGCCCTGACATATATTTTTCAACATGTACTAATATTATTCGTAATATTCCTAAGACTCAGCGTGATATAACCATTCTTAGCCGCTGTGTTGCAGTCACTACTTATATTCAGTAATAATATTATGTTTTTTTTTTTTGTTGCTCCTCATACATACATATCTACATACATACATGAACATAGACATTTGTATTCATCTAAAGTACCAATTCTGTTGGCCACTTTGGCTTTAAGTTGCTGTAGTCGTTGTTGTTACTAATGATGTTGCTGCTGCTTCTGCTGTTTATGCTCATACCGTTGTCAGATTGCATTCATCTAACAGAAATTTATACATCTATAAAAAAAACACACAGACATACAGGAAAAATTGCTTCGAATGAGTTTGGAAAAAATCTAACTTAACATTTTCTTAAATAAAAATTTTTAAATTCACAACGAAATGAACAAAAAATATAGTTTAAGTAAAGAAACCAAGAAACAGCAACTGACGACAGGTCCACAATTAGCCACACAGCCATCATATAATATTATAACAACAAAAACATAAAGGTAAAAAATACAAAATAAAAACAGCATCACCAACAAAAAAATCTTAGTAGAAAAAATTATCATGCAGAGACACATACGCATCACTAAAGAACAAAAACAACAAATATAAAATATTTAAAGCCCTTCTTTTTTAAAAAATCTTTTGTATAAAAAGAAAAAAAAATTTATTTAATTTTGCTCAAAATAAAACTATAGCTTTTGTTGTAGGCCCGATCATATTTGTTAGGCCAAGTACAATTTTTATTTGAGAGGAAGAGAATTATTGTCAGTCTTCGAAAGGTGTTATTGGAAAATATTAAAATTTTTGTGGGAGTTAAAATTCTTTAAATAGTTTAAAGTAAGTACCGCAAATTAAAAATCCTTAAAACCAAAAATTAATACATACGTATGAGATATTAACTCAAAGGTGCCAGAATGTCAACATGTTATGTGTAAATATTTGAAAAACAGAGGCGTTGTATTTTTTTTTAAAAGAAATGGCATTAAGAGTGTTGGCAAATGCAAAACACTTCATCTCGACTTCTTTTTATAAAGATACAATAAATAAAACTAAATTTTTAGACTTATTTTTACACTGTCAACACTGGTCGTGCCACGGGAGCTTATTAGTTCGTTAGTAAATTTAGATTGGACTCAGCAAGAAAACGCAAAGAAGCGATCTTAAATAAAAAATTTTAATAAAGGAAATAGAAATGCAAGAGGGAATTTTCGTTCAAACTCAACATTGAGAGTGACCATAGAAGTGAAATATGTATTCTTAACAAGCATATCAAACTGACATCTGAATTTCTCTATGAGAGTTGTAGAACAGAGCAAAGGTTTCTATCAAGACATTTTACAAATGACAAAGTATTATCAGGGTAAATGAAAACAAGACTATTAGCCAATTGTTGCTGGAGCTAAGTGTTCCAATTATAATGAGAGAATTAAAATTTATTTACCGGCAGCATGAAATATACTCTTATTATAGTGAGCAGGGATCATAATCTACAATGACTTGTATGCAGCAAAAAAATATTTAAAACCATAGAACATTAAAAAAAAGTTTCTCAATCTTAAATCTTTAAAATATTTAGTGATATAGATCTACACATTTTTTTTAGGAATTTATTATGTTTTAAAATTTGTTTATGATGATTTTATTTTTACAAAATAGAAAATTATTGGTTTTTTTGCTTTAAAAAAGACCTTGATCCTTAAATGTTAATAATATTTTATTAAAGAAAGCGTTAAAAATATTCAGAGATTAAAACCAAGCGAAAAAAAGATCAATAATATTTTTATTATTTGGCAGACCACATCTTTTTAAATTTTTTTTCGACAGATACAAATTTAGTGCCATCAGAAGCACTTCCTTAAGACTACAACAACAAAAAATAAAATTTATTATCTAGAAAAATATAACAGATCTAAAATTTTGTCGTTCGTATGATGAGTAGTTGCATCTTATTTATACATTAAACTATAAATAGAAAAAATATCACTTTCTAATAAATAGTGAAATTATTTTTAGACGATGTTAATCGTTCTTAAGAAAATTTCAATTGAGCGCTTAGAAAAAAAATTGCGCAAAATCACATCACGCTCGGATACTTGAAAGATATTAAAAAATATAAAAAGATTAACAAAGGAATGATTCTACTCCAACAAATTACAGTAAAATTATTGACATTACAATAGACAAATTTTATTTATTAATAAAAAAGTTAATGGCTACATATTCAATTAAGCCAAATAAAAATATATAAAAAGGAAAAAGACAGTCGAATCTAGATTCAGGGTTATAACTTAAGCCCCTTTGTTAGTATTTTGTACAATAACTAATTCCCTTTAATAATTTTACCAACGTCCCTGCCTGTTTGTTGCATGTATTGTTAAGTCTTATGCTACCTCTCAATTGTTTTTATTTTAAAAACAAAAAAATATATGAGAGTCAAAAATCTTAATTAATATAAAAAAAAATTGTTGAAATGAAAAAACGATCAAAACAACTATTTCACCATACCTGTTTTACAACATAAACCTACAAGCGATGCTGTTATTACTCTATCTCTCTCTCTCTTGGCCACTTTTACTCACCGTCAATAGCTCTCTATTAGCTGACTCTCATAATTTCCTTCGAACTAATAATGAAGACACCACAATAACAAACTAAATACAGGCATTATACAAATAAAAACAATATGCCACGAAAGAGCAAATGACAATTGGAAAAAAGTTCGTGTTTAGTTAAAGCAGCAAAAATGTTTGCAAAATGAAACAAAACAAAAATCAAAAACAGAATCACAACTCCACATGATGAGTTGGTTGGTGATAAAGCAGAAGTAGGAGCTGAAAAATACAGCAAACTAGCGAATATAAACATCACCATATCTTGGGATCCCTGGGCCCATTTAAGACTACAAGACAATACAAAAAACCCAAATCCAGGCCGACCACTATGAATACTACACGAGTTGCAATATAAACAAAATACTCACTTGTATTTAGAGTAGTATTATTAACACTGACAATACATATTAATACAAAATTATTATTGTTGTTGTTTGTTGCTGCAATATACGCAATATATTCATATGTTAACATAAAAAACTGGTTTTTCTGATTGTTGCTATATATTTGGATTTTCTTTAAGAAGAAAAACATCTCTTACCAATACTTGCAACAAAAACACAGAACATATACATTTATATTTTTCATACAGTGGTGCTAAAACTTTGTATTAAAATAATTTATTTATGGGAATCTAATGTTGAAAGGCTTATTTTTAATAAACTGGCGAGTTTTCCAGCATTAAGAGTTCATTTTAGGAGTAAATTAAAATAGCAACCAATATTAAGGTTGTAGGAATCGTTGTTTTTTTGTTTTATCTTGTGTCACTTTGAGGATTTAAATTGTAGACGTTAAAATTTTAGCTTTAAACGGGTTAATTATGAATTTTAAAGAGAAAAAAAGTCCGTGACATGCTTGATGAATTTGATACTAATTTGAAACTTCAATGATTATTGAAGGTAAACGTAAAAAAAATTGAGCTTGTTAATATTTCATGACTAAATTTTTTGAAAAACCAAAATTCACTACTCAAAAATTATTAAAAATTTTACACATTCATGCAAGATTTAAAGTAAATTTTTAGTCCCATTTGAACAAAACGGTGTTTATCTTTTAACATAAGGGTTAACTGTCAAACAAACTATTATATTGTGTTTACTTTTTGACATTTATTATCAGTATACTTTGGTAAATTATCATGGTTAGATTGGTGCTTAAGCAATGCTACCAAATTATCCCGATTAACTTTAAAAATCAGTCATCAATCCGCAAAACTTTTAGACGCAACATTGTTGTTAACGATGAATCTCATTTTTTGTTTAATGGGCTTAAGTGGCCTAAGCTATTTTATGTTTTCTTAAGTTTATTGGTTTATTCGTTTCTTTCAATGAGTTTTTGTGTTTAAAATTTCAAAAAATAAAGTTCTAAATAGACGGCAAGTTATACTGAATTATTTTATAGTGAGCTTGAAAGAAAATCTAGAAATTTGGAAAAATAATATAAAAACAATTTTAATTTAAAAATATACTTAATAGAGAACTTTTTTCATCTTAACATCCTATTTAGTTGTGGCAACAAATAAAGATTGGACAAAAAAATCTAAAATTTTGGTAAAAGCAGTTTCTAGCAAAAATAAAAAAAAAAAAACAAATAATAATTCTACTGCTTGACTTGAGTTTGAGAAAGAACAACGAATTTGAAATTGCAAAACCAGTTTGAAAAAAGCACTCAATGGTATATTTCAGAACTTCAATTTCGAAGCGGTGTTTTTACTTTTCTGGCAATTGCAACATTGCGGCAACAAAAATTAAAAATATAACAAAAATTTTTAAATTCCTTCGAAAAATAAGTAAAAACTTACATGAAATATCTTTAAAAATTGGTAAAAACTGGACTAAGGACTTTTAATAAAGCTTTCCTAAATCTCCTTCATTTTAAAAAATCCCGTGAGGAAGATAATAAAATTCAGCTAAAAGCGCTTACTTCCCAAAATTTTTAAAAATTTTTGAAAAGATGGAGAAAACAAAATTATCGAACCGTAGTTAGACCCATACTTCTATTTAGTTTACTCGTTTGGAATACTTACGTAATGTTCGCAATAATCACAAAACACCTACTCAAAAGCAGTTTCTAATGTTTCGCCTGAGAAGCTTAAGTTGAGACCAGCACTCTTAAAATCCCAAAGACTACTAAGACTGAGACTACACGTTCGTTGTGTTGAGGTTAAAGGCGATCAAAAATCAAAACAACGAAATATTATTTAATGATCCACACAGATCAACAAGATTTTTTATCTAGAAACTAAAAGTTTTCAAAGCAATTATTTTTAAGCTGATCCACTGATACTCTATCCAATTAATTAATTTATTGATTTCTCTTTAACGGAAAATTTTTTTTCAGTTTACAACCTAATGTAAGTGTGCTAAGTCATCGAATCGCACAATAGTTTTACAAACGTTTTTGCAAATTTCAATTTACACATTGATACAAAGCAATATTTTTTTAAATGTTGATTAAGATTTTGAATTTTAAATTTTAGCAATAAAAACTACAAAAGCGTGTTTACATATAATTATTCTAATTGTCTTTTACATTACAACAATTACTAATATATTGTGAATTGAAAAATTATTTTTAATTTGTCAAATTCTTTGTTTTAACCGAATTCAAAAAAGGAGATTATCAAATCGTCTGAAAAGTTGCTTTTTTATGTTAACGCCTGTAGACCTCAATCATTTTTAACCGACTTATTTTTTTTATCGTAAAGGTTACGCTAACAGATTGGTCCCGTTTAAAAATCAGTTCATAATTTAAAAAATTAGAGTACCCTCATACAACATATATGTTTTTACATGTATTACAAACCGTAAATGGCAACACTTCAGCTAATAGCACAAAGTAAAAGTTGGACAGAATGTCAATTACAGTGAACGTTATAGTTAAATGTATAAATACCTCAAATTATAAATTAAAGGCCATACTTTTGAATGGTTGTAGACAGACATTTGAAATTTACAAGAAGTCTGTGTAGCTTTGGTCACTTTAAAAAGAAGTATAAAATTTGGATAATGAAAATAAAGGTCTTTCCAATATTTAATATATGTGACCAATCTTTTAAAAGGTTGTAGACAGACAGCTGAAATTTACTAAAAATCTGTATTGCCAAATACACTATAATAACGAGTACATAACTTGAATTTAGAAATTAAAGAGTGTTCCCATTATTGATGGAATTCGACCTATATGGCCCTATCTTTTGAACCATTACATATAAACACTTGAAGATTAGACAGAATGTTTACTACTTTGTTGGTATAATAAGAAGTATAAATATATAATATATAACTTAAAGGGTGTTATAATAGTTAATTTCAGTTTATGTTTATAACAATTCTAGACAAGCGGTTGAAATTTAAAAAATCAGCTAGAACAGCCCAGCAAAAAAAAGTAAAGTAGTTCAAAAGTCTTAGGTTCTCTTGCACTTTTTCTCTATAGTGATTTTAAAAAAGTTCATTTATTTTAGTTAAGTTATAACTTTTGAAGTCATGAAAAAAGAAATTGTAAAAAAACCAATATAATAGAAAAAAAAGTTTTCTAATCACCGAACTTTCGCACGTTTTAAGCATTAATTTATATGCTAGGCCGTTTTGTTAACTTGAACCCATTCTTGCTAATGACATGCTAATGTTAAAATCATGAGTTTTCCCCCTAAATTGAACCAATTAATTCTACTTAGAACGCGTAAATTACCTGCTTCTTTTACAGGTCTGTTTTTGCTGGGAGCAATTTTTATTTAGAAATTAAAGAGTGCCCCTATAGTTGATGCAATCTTATGTAAGTGGCCAAAGTTTTTAACCATTATAGACAAATAGCTACAATCTGTTTTGAGGTCGTTTTTTTGCACAAGAATAATTGTTAGTTATTATGGCTTTTAAATATTTTTATGTTATTACGTTTTCCTTTATATTTACATATTAAAATTTTAAAACAAATGGATCATTCATCAATTCTGTGCCGATACCGCTAATGTAAAAATGTTTACTGTTTTGCAAGGATATTAGTCTATAAGTCTTTAAACTGTGCTCGATTTTCATACGAGTCAAGCGTTCATAGTACTTTTTTCTTAAGCTTTGTGTGACCTGTTTCTCCTTTTCGTTGCTCATGAGGATTCCATTGTCTTTAGATATTTACGGCATGTTTATTACAAATCATACATTAGGATACGAAAATTTACTACTTTAAAAATACAAGTGCACTGGCTGTTCCTTTTGGGGACCCTCTTATAACATTAAATTAAATTTGTGTCTGTTTTCCCATACTTTATTTAAGCTTCTCTCTGAACAAAAATTAAATCTTTTTTATTAATAATTCATCCTCTGCACTACTGTGCACCTGTACAAAGCTGTAAATGTAGTTGTAGTCTTCGTGGTAATAGTACCATGCTACAAAATAAAGAAAGAAAAAAAAGCCTAGTTTTTGTTGTTAATGTTGAGGCCGCATGTTGCTGTTGATGATTGGTATGCGGTGGCAAACTGGATGGATGGTTGAATTCTTTTTTTTTTATTATAAATTTTTGTTGTTGTTATTGCTTCGATGCTGCAAGGATCATGGAACGTGTGCAATAAGCTTATTTTTATTTGTTTGCCACAAAGAGGCACACTCACATGAATACGGTATCTAAGTATGCATGTTTGTATATATGCACGTACGTATGTACGTATGTATATATCTGTGTATCTCTTTATTTATGTATATATGCTTGTGTTTTTGCTACGTTGGTACTAAATAAGGTATGGAGAGTGACGAGGATAAGTTCATTTTGGGTTTTGATTCTTTTTTTTATTTTTTTATGCAACTTTTTTTCTTTTGTTGTGTTTTTTTTTTTTTGTTTTTGTTTCAGCTAAAAGTATGTTGAAAATCATCTATTCTTTTGGAGCAGCAGGTTGCGTTGTGTTGATTTTGTTTCCAGTATGTTGTTTGTGTGATGGTTGTTGTTATTATTGCTGCTATTGAATATGTTTGTACTTCTTGTCTTTAAAGTTTTGCTTTAATTTTTTTATTGGCTTTTTTGTTGTTTTCATATCGGTTTTATCGGAGAGTAGTTTTTTACCTCTATATATGTGCATGTGTGAAGGTATGTGTATGTGTTTAATATTATTTTTGGTGGTGAATTTCCCTTTTTATAATTGCTGTTTGTTTGTATGTGTATACGTATGTTTTGTATTGCAAAGTGTGTGTTTGTATGTAATTTTTGCACATTGTACATTTTACCTTTGCCTGTTATTTTTTTTACTTTTTCGGTATTCGGATATTGTTTGGTATTTTGGTGTGTGGTTGAGGTGTGTTATCAAGCGTATAAGAATGCCTGACCAAAAATTACCTTCCTTTTTATCTTCTCCTGCTCTTCTGCTTATGGAGCTCTCTCTGCTTTTTGCATTTTTTTGTTTGTTTGTTTTTTCTTAAACCTTTTTTCTTTTTATTAAATGCATAGAAATTATTGTTGGTTTTTTATTGTCTTCTTTTTCTTTGTAATTTTTTCCTGGCTACTTGTTGAGTTGAGAAGAAAAAAAAAGATAAAATAAGAACGTGGTCTTAAATGAAATTGGTATTATTTTTTGGCACTTTGGCTCATGACAATTGAAGAAAAATGTCATTGCTTAGTGTTGATTCTTTTTAATTGTGAAGTATTTTTCTTGTTTTTTTATTCCTTTTTGATCTTTAATGTAGAAATTTAAACTTTTGTTAAATTGGCTCAAGTTTAAGAAAAGTTAAATAAAACGAATCAAAAAGGACTTCAATAATTTATAAAAAAAATTCATTTAATTATTTGTTTTTTACTGTACTGCTACTGTTAAAAATTAAAAATTTCTTTAGTCCTACATAAGGAGAGTTGAATAAGCTAAACCACTTTTAGTCGCCAACAAGTGCCTGTTGTCCAAGAAGTAAGTAAGGATATGAGGTAATAAATGAATGATGAAGCCTTGGTAAGTTAGAAGGTTAAGGCTTTCCGTCAGAGTTTAATTGCCGTCATTATACTGTGTTTAGAGTGACTGGTAAAGGCACATATTTGGTAGGTAGCAGATCGAAAAGGCCAATATTTACTATCAAAAACAATCGTGAGATTTACTCACACAAAAATCGGACAAACTCTGTCCTACTTTAAAAATCGTTTCAAAGTGATGTCGGAGGTGCCACCCTTTTTTAAATATATGATGCTTAATATATATGGTTTTGATTTTTTTGGTTTTTTCTCCTGATCTTAAAAAAATAAATTCTAGTCGCATAGAAAAACATTTTATAAATTATCTCAAAAGTTTATGAAATCGTACAGATCGTAAATGAGAAATTTAAAATAAAAACATACTGAAATTAAATCCCAAAATATGTTCAAAATATCGCCCATTATGCTTAGGATGGGAAATAGCTGCTGGTGTTTAAAATATTACTTTTTATTGCAAATCCTGCAATGAATTTTAAAAGAAATTCTAAAAAAAATAATTATAAAAATATAACTATTTTCAAGACTAATAGGCACATATTCTGGAGTGACCTCTTCAGTATTATGCATAACCACCCATTGCCCTAATATTATGCAGGAACTTCAGCAAAAATAGAAATAAAACGTTGGATGGTTGGCAATAACATATTGGTTGAAAGGACTATTCCAGTGGTCTCTAGTACCTACATATATCTGGAGGTCGTCCCCAAAAGAAAAGAATGATGAAAGCTCTTTTGATAAAAGTTATGAACTATAAGACGAATAACTAAGAAGAAAGTTACTTTTTATTAAATGTGTCCATTTGTTTTGGATATCGTAAATAAGTTTTTTATTAGACGAATAAAATGTACTGTAAATTAAGTGAAAAAACTTTTGTTCAAAAAATATAAAAATACATACATCATCGAAATATTCCTTTTTTACCATATTTCAAAAACCAGAATATAAAAAATAAATTGATAGAAACCGAAGATAAAATATTTTGGTACGGTTTGGCCTGTTAGTTACTCACTCCACTGTGCGTCATCTGCTAGCGCAGATAATCAAAGTACGTTACTATAAAAAGTGCGAGATTTTTTGTGTGCCTATAAGCGAATTTTCTTTCGTACTTTGAGTTTTAAACAGATACCGATAGACTGTAGACATTTCTCTTACTTTAACGGAATTTCACATCTCTAATTTATTTCTTATCAAACTTTTATTTATACTAGTTTTCATAACTTTGTATACATCGCAGAAATAACTGTTTATATATTCTCACGCACATCGAAAAAGCTAACACAGATTTTGTAACTTTTGACGTAATTTGAAAAAAATAAAATAAAATTTAACTACTAAATATAAAATACGCAGTTCGTTTTGAACAATGACCACATATAGGTGGAAAAATTTATATTTAAGTTTTTTATTCCGTGTCTAATTTCTACAATATCGTTTCCGGACCCATAAAAAATATATATTCTGTGTTGATTAATTGTTCTTCTGTCTGTTCAGGTTTATATCAACTTTTCTAAGGCACTAGATGAGCTAGAGAAAATGTAAGTAAGCCAATAGATTAGACATAGTTTTGAAAATTTCGCAATCGAAAATCAGCAAGATCGGTCTATGTCCTTATTAGCAGCGGGCAAAACTTCAAGCCTGCTTCGAATTTTTCCATATTACTAGGAACAATAAAGAAATCAAATATATAAGGCAATAGAGAATTAAAAAATAAGAAAAAAAAAAGAAAATTGGCGCTCGCCCATATTTTCCGAGTTATGAGCCTCTGAACTTTTCATATAAGAGTGCCATTGTACATCATATTTAATATGATATCAATATAGGTATCATTTAAAAGCATTTGAAGAGATCTTTGAGGAAAAGCTAAAATTTTTTTTAAATGCTAAAGAGACAATTTTATGTAAAATTATAACTAATTTTTTTTTATTGAAGGGTATGTATTGATTCGGCATAGCCAAACATAACACTCTTACTTGTTCATTATTTAAATTAATCGACATTGTAGAAAGTCACATTAAATAAAATCATAATTTTCCCTAAAATTTTTCAAAATATCAGCAAGTTGCTTTTTCATACTTGCCTGAATGAATTTATTTAATTAATTATACGGCATTATCATAACTTCTCATAAGCTAAGTTTTCTAAACTTAAGTATGTAAGAAATGAAATATTAAAAAAATATACAAAAATAATTTCAACAAATAAATTAATTTTGAGTAAGAAAATCATTATATTTCTAAATATTAAAAGAAAATATCTAAAAATTATTTCATCTATTTATTGAGAAAAAAATCATCTTAATCTTACAATCAGTTCATTTAATTCTTTAAAAGAATGTTTTTCTTTTCATTTTTTTGCTTTCTTCAAAATCTTATTACGAGTACCAACTATACAAAAAATACAATCTTCTTTAAAACATACTTATGGAATGTTATTATTATTTTAGTATCTACCTATCTGACCGACTGCTGAGTCTGTTAGTCTGTCCTTCAATTCTTCCGTCCTTCTGTCTGCAGATATTGTTGTTTCTTTTGTACATCATTTCCATTGATGATCTTTTGAACATAAACAGTCATCAAAAATATCAAACAAACAACAGTCAACTAAAAACAACAAAACATTAAAAAAAATAAAAAGAGTAGCCTTTTCAATATGCAATAAAAAACCCTTTGAAAACAACAAAAAAGCAACAAATAATATAAAAGAAAAAAATCGTAATTTCAGTTTTGCTAAATAGCTTTGGCTGCCGCTATTGCATCACTATACTGCTTCACCCAAATCAAAAAAAAAAAAAAAATGGCCACAATCTACTCTGTTATATAACACATACAACCAAACTGGTCCAAACAAATCTAAAACCAGGTTTGTAGCATAAATGAAAAAAAGCTAAACATTAAATAAGATTCTGCTACAATTCTTAGGTAGAATGGTCTTAACTGATTGCTGATGGTGTGTTTGTTCTTTTGTGTATTATATAAATTTAGCAGCATTAAGATTTTGTATTTTATATCTTTTTGGGGTTCAATAGAGCCTATGATGATGACATGCCCATTTGGTCAAAATATGTACACAAAGGTAATTTTGTATAGAAGGCAGCATAAGAACAAAAATAAAAAAAGTCAAAATAAATTATAAAATCAAATAAAAACGAAATCAAGAAGAACTGTTTGATCGAAGAAGAATAAAAGTAAAGCCATATTCATCCATGGCTCTTTAAACAGTCAAAAACTGATTTTGATTTCTTCTTAATAACATCAAGTTTTTCGTAGATTTTTGAGCGTGTTGCAATTCTTATTTTTATATAAATTTAGTTTTTCGATATCATTGTATAAAACAGCTTCCTTTTTTTAAATGCTAAGAAGTGCACTATGGAAAAGATGCTAATAATAATATTTAAAAAAAAAAATAAAAAAAAAACAAAAAAAAAATATCCTTGTCGAATGAATATTAAACTTTAAAGAAAAAGTACCAACAACAAAGTAGGATTACTAAGGCAAAAAAAATTGTTGGAATTAAGTTGGAATTAATTTGATGGTTGGATTATTAAATAAAAAAAATAAGAAAATAAAAAAGTGACAAATTAAAAATTCACTGGTTCCCAATCAAAGAAAAAATAAAAAATATATCCACTAGTACAAAAAATGGGTCTACAAATAAACAGCCCCAATAGATGAGAGGTCCATTAGTTGAAACTGCGCTGGAGCTTAAAGTTGAGAGAAAAGCAACTCAGAAAGATATGTTGCAGTAAAGCGCTGAGTGAATAAAAGCATCTGGTGAATAAAAACGACATCGTGAATGAGGGCGAACTTCGACGAAGACACAGACTATTGTAGATAGGGGGGGATAAGTACTCAGTACTGATTTGTTGTGTTCTTCCTTTTACGATTTTCCTTAAAATTTAGTTAATTTTCTGTAGACTCGTTTCTAAATTTAATTTATCGCTCTTTACAACATAAGCAAGTGAAATTAATCAATTATCAAAAATATTTTTTAACTCTCTCCCATAGTGAAATTTTTTCTTGTATTAACACTGAATAAAGAGTGCAATATCTCCAAACAACATGTTGTACTTTAAACGCGAAACATTTCTTTTTTTCGTTATAATTTTTTTTCCTGTATTTGTTGACCAACAAACCCAACAACTTGCTACCAAAGCCAAAAAAAAAAACATTTAAAGAAAGCAAAAAATCAAGTCTAAAGAATCAAAAATTGCAACAAAAAAACAATTGTGTGTGAAATTCAAATTCCTTTGCACACATGCACTTAGTGGCAATTTTGAAGCAATTTTGTCTGTTCGTCTGTTATTTCTGTTTTAAATTTTTTTGTGTATTTCCTGATAATGCTGCTGCAGTTGCTGCATTTTGTACTTGATGTTGTTACCGCTGCTACTGCTGCTGCATTTTGTTGTTTCTTACCAAAAATATCCAAAAATTACAAAATTAAGTTAATACCTTCATGATAAGAAAAGAACAGTAAATATACAGCGAAAAAAAAGACATGAAAAAAAATAAACAGGAATTATTCAATTTTCCTTATAAGAATTTTAAACCAAAATTGTAAATAACATATAGAAGAAAAATGAAGACAAGTTTCTGCACAGAATGACGTTATAAAATATTTTTTTGTGTTTTAAAAAACTTTAAAAGAAATTATTATTTTAATAATAAGAAATTCGGTTCTTAGGACCCTTATGACATTACTAAACTCTATTAACTTTTGGGGTTTAAGAAACTTTTCTTTACAGCATTTATATTTATAACATAATTTTTTAGATTATTAATTTTGTTGTTGTTGTGGCTGTGCAGTTTGTAATGATGTTTAATATTGTTTTTTTTTTCTGTTGGTACCTTTAATTAATGTTACTTGTCCATCCAATTTATTACGAACCAGTGTGTAACAACAATTCAAGTCCATTTACCAGTGTAAATGTTTGTACATATATGTTTGCCTTTTGTAAGATGTCCCTTTTATTTTGTTGCATACAAGCCGTGTTACATTTACCGTACCAGAGCACAACAATACAAAATTTTTCTCAGACACTTGCTAGAGGCAATAAAATTTTAAAACTGCTGCTGCTGCTGACGCAAACAACAACAACAAAAAGGATGTATGTGTAGTGTTGTTTTGTCGATGACGGCTTCAATGTTGTTGAAAGTGATTGATACGCTGATATTTGCGAATTGATGAAGATGATGATGGAAATTATTTACGAAAAAACAAAGAGGAATAACATCGACATCAACTTTAATAACAATATAATAAGGAAATAAATGACGTAAAATAAGAAATCTTTATTTTAAATAACATTTTACTCGTATTTAATATTGGTCGTTGAATTTTTTGTTTTTGGGTCATTTAAAATAAAATTATATTTCAGTAAAAAAATATATTTTGGAAGAAAAAAATAATAACGAGTATTTAAAAAATGCATTTTAAATATAAGGAATGAAAAATTCTTAGACTACCTTTAATTTTTTGAGCGAAATGTTATTTTGTTGTTGTAGAATCAATTTTAAACTATTATTCATATATTACAAATGTAATGTAAATGTAATAAACATCTTTAAATCTGCTCCTAAAAATTTTCATTTTAAGGCTTGAAGACCGATATCAATGAAAATATTCGGCCTACAAAAGGGCACAGATCTTTCAATATCTTACCTCAACTTAATAAATAACTTTTCCGTAGAGTGTAAAACTATAAGTCTATATATATATATATATATATATATATATATATATATATATATATATATATATATATATATATATATATATATATATATATATATATATATATATATATATATATATTATATCTTCTATAACATATCTTTTCCGAAAATAAAATTTGATTCCACTATAAAAAATATTAACACCAAACGCAAATTTTCTTATTTTCAATGCGGCATATTCTTGTTTGTTAAACAGAAGTTTATGAGTTTAAATTCCAACAAAACTTTAAACAAACACAAAAATAAGTGTACTTGAGTGGCCAAACTGCATAAAAAACAGCAGTTTAAATTTCGTAGGGTCTCGAATAAAAAAATGAAAACAATTATTATGTAGCCTCGATAACTGAGTTGGGATTGTCAGGAAAACAAAATTAGATATATGTAAAAATATAAAACAAGTAAAAGATTAATGTTTTTTCATGATTATTCTTATAAACGCAATCCTACAATATAACAACAAGTGCAAAGAATTAAATTTAAATTAACGAGTGTCCCAATAGTTATGTGACTTTTTGACATGTGGCCTTGCTTTTGAACCGCAATAGTTAGACACTTTAAGTTTAGGTATTTTTATGTTCGCTATAAGAACAAGTACAAAAATTGTAAAATAAAACTAAAATAAAAAGGGTGATCCAATAATGACTTTTTTAATGTTTTTTAGAATATGCACAGAGTTAGTTTTGAACTTAAGGATAAAATTTACACAGACAATATGTTGCTAGTTCGCTACAAAGGCAAGTATATTTTCATTTAAAATTAAGAGATGTTCCAATAGTAATTTTATTTTCACTAGTCCTTGTTTTTAATGTACTCAAACTACGTATTACTTTGTTCACTTAAAAAATTTTAAAAATAAAATTAAAAATCAAAGGGTAGACATTATACGAAACCCCCGTGTATGAACCCAGCTCGTGAATGGTAAACTTGAGAGTATAGTAATCTATTTTTTGAAAATAGTCAACTTCAAAATTAAATTTTCAAAACGGAAAAGCATGTGTAAAAATAAAAATATTTAATGCAATATTTACTTAGTGTTTTTTTTAATTTTAATAATAAGTTTTATTGATAATTGATGATGTAGTATTTACGTTAATATGCCAGATCTCCCCATACTCTATCTTTCTATTTGCACCGATAAATTTAATTAGTTGTTTTCTCTTTTTATCATCACACACAAAACGCCAATTACGGCTAAACGACTGAACCGATCTGAATTTGAAGCGCTGATAAATATTTTTTCTCATGGTAAAAAAAATATTTATATTTTCATATAGTGGACCAGGAGGTGGATAAATCAACGTATCGGGCATTTCCATGCACTTGAATCAATTTTAGCACAGTCTTGTTAATCAATTTTAATAAAATTCCAAACGCTCATTTACGTCTATGTTTATTTTGAAACAAAAATGAAATAGATTAGGAAAACGTGGGAGGGGACAAACGTGCAACTTTATCAATGTCAAAAGATCTTTATAAAATCAGATTCGAAAAATATTTTAAATATTGATATCTCCTAATCTATAAGACCCACACCCTTTCGAGGGATTTCTCACGACTTCGGCTTTGATATAATACACACTGCCAAGAAAGGTCATAATAATAGATCTAAGTAATGTCGGGTTTAATAAGTTAGTAACTTAATAAAAATAATAATATAAAATTAAAAAAAATGATTTCGTGTTTATTTCTTTTTCGTTTAAACAACAAGTGTCGCAATTATTCAATAAGTATTAAATATTTAAAAATATGATTCTTAACTAAGGTAATATTAATATTATATTATAAAATTATATAATAGAAATCCTTTCTAAATGATAAAAAGCCTTGATTGATTATAACTTGAGGACCAACATTCTATTTGGTGTTCTTCTTAAGGTGTTGTGTGCTTGAGATTCTTCATGTACAATTTTAAATATTTCCCTTATTTTATATATTTAAATTTATATCACACAATTTAATTCTATTTGTTTATTCTCTCAAACATTAAACTAATTTATATACGTTATTTTGTTATTTGATAACAACAACCAATCAGCTATATAATATACGGTCATGGTCGTTTGTTGGTGGCAATTACCATATATTTAACAAAATTCATTGAGACCAAGAAAATCCATCAAATTATTTGCTGTGCTCATTCATTCACTTAGAATTTATGTCAGAAATAAGAAAAACAGATTTGTAGATGGTGAGCAAAATAAAAAAAATTATAACGAGCCAAAGACCAAGTATTTAAATGATCATAGTCGTCATATAAACATATGTCTATCTAGAAGTCCGTCCATCTGCTCGTTCTGTGTGTTGTCCGATGTTGTGTGTTTCTGTGGAGATAAAAAATATTATAAACTTCAACCATGATGAATTTTTGACAAGTTGTTTTCAAAAGTGTGGGTGTCATTATGGAGCACAAAAAAAAAATACTACTCGCTTTAGGATTTGAAATTGCAAGAGGTTGTAGTGGTGGTAATGGCAAAAATGAAAAAATTAAATATTTGAATAGATTCTATAATATACTCATATGTATGCTTGCATTTGCGAGAACATACGGAACAGTGTCTTTAGGTTATTGAAGACTGTATTTTTATCTGTGTTTTAATAGAACTATACAAATTAAGCACTACACCTCACCTACAAAAGTACTCATTTATTTCTAGTCCAGGACCAAATTTTTTCTTTCTCTTTATAAATAAACCTTTCTCTTATGATCTAGAAATTATTTATTTAAAATTTAATTACGAAGCAGAAAGTAAGCGCAACTTCAAGCAAAAGGAATGGTTTTTAATATATTATTTTCATATTAGTGATGCAGCATTTTAACTTCTCAAAAGCTTAATGGAAACTTTGAAGATTGCTTTCGTATAAATTTGTGAATATTTTGTATGCATAAATACAACAAATATATTGAACTTAACAAATGCGTGTTATATTGTCTTTTCTGTTTTTTGCTCTAAACAGTCAGTTTTTTTTGTTGTTGTTTTTTGTTTGTTGTCTTCCAGTTGTTGACGCAGTGCTGCAGTACAATGTTTGTGCCAGTGGCAATGTTTTTCTTTTTTTATTATCTTATTTTTCTTGTGGTTAATCATGTTGGTGTTTAGACATTTGTCAACTATAATTGTTTGAGCCATTGGCTCAAAAAACAAAAACAGCACCACCACAACAAAAAAAATAACAACCATATGCAAATGTCAAAATTCTTAAAGATTTTGAACGTGAAAGGGAATTTAAATTCATATTTTGTTTTGTTTTTTTATATATTTTTAAATAAATTAAATTTAGAGCTAATTGCTTTAGAACTTAGAATGTAAACTTTTATGTTTAAATAAAATTTAATCTATCAAAAATAATCTTGTTCTTATAACACAAATTCTTCATTTTTAATGCCAGTTTAGTTTTTCTTGTTTTCTTTAACAACATTAAACAACTTCTGTTTTTATTATTTGTATCTTATGTACATTTTTAATTAGTTAGTGACCCGTGTTCCTGTATTTAACACAACATTTGCATATATTTATTTGCACAAAATGATGTAGATGAATAAACTTACGTGGTAGTTATATATTTTTGTATTTATTTATATATTTTTTTTTCAAATAAAATTATTTTTATGTTTGTGTATTTATATTTGTGCTTATGATTTTTTCTCAGCCTTATTTTTTACTTCATTTATAGATAGATTTTTTTTAGCTGTTTATCTAGTTGAACAGTCTCATACTGTGCCTGGCTGGCGTTAACAATTATTTTTACATGTTCTACTAATTACAAATTAATTCTTAAGAGGTTCAACAAAACTAAAATGCAGTATACTTGTAATTTTGTTGCTTAAAACTTTCTAAGAAAATATTTAGAAATTGTAGGGTGATAGGGCTACATATTAAAATAAATTAGGTTCTTGTTATATTTGTTTGATTAATAACTTTTTTTATTTAATAATTGAATGAGATTTCTGAAAAATTAAAAAAAAAAATCTCAATCTATTGCTACTTGCTTTACTGAAGGTAAAAACGACTTGGAAAGGTACATAAATGATAAGGCCAAATTTTGCACTCTTGCTAATATTTAAGGCTTACGTAGCAACTGGGGAATGATCGACCTACTTTAATGAAAATGATATCACTTCGTCCGTATTTTTTTTTTCAATTTCTGTCAAGTCCTTAAAATTTTAAAAAGCAAAAATATTTTGCTTGCTTTAAGCCAATTATTAGTGATTAATAATATATTATGCTTAAATATATTACAATATTTTTACCACAATTATTGTGATATTTATAAAGGGTCATCCAAACGTGACGCCTAGATGTCAGCACTATATAATTTTTACACGTCAAATCTTTTCAAATGACATAAGCCATACTGTTTTATTAGAAGGTAGTACAGTTTTAACCATGGACAGGTACACATTGCAACAATGCGTTTACATCATTCAAAGTTATTATAAAAATGGGCGTTCTTTGAAAAATACCCATCGCAAAATTTTGTTTAGTGACGAAGCTCATTTCAGAATGGATGGATTCGTCAATTAGCAAAATTGTCGTATCTGGGGTGATGAAAATCCTCGTGTTATTCATGAAAAATCTCTACACCCACAAAAAGTTACTGCTTGGTGTGCATTTTGGGCAAATGGAATCATTGGACCATTTTTCTTCGAAGATGATGCTGGAAATGCTATTAATGTGAATGCTGAGCGATACCAATCCATGTTGAGAGACTTTTTATGTACACAGTTTAATCATGTTGATGTGTCTGACGTCTATTTCCAGCTAGACGGTGCTACATGTTACACAACTCGAGAAAACATTACGCTTTTGCGACCAAAATTTCCTCAACGTGTAATTTCACGAAATGCAGATTTCAATTGGCCTCCAAGGTCATGTGATCTAACACCATTAGATTTTTTTGTGGGGTTTTTTGAAAAGTCGAGTGTATGTTAACAAGCCGCAAGCAATTAATGATCTAAAGAACAACATTCAAGTTGCAATTCGTGAAATAACACCAGCAACATGTCGGAAAGTCATTGAAAATTACGATATTCGGATTGATGTCTGCAGACGCAGTCATGGTGGACATTTGAATGATATTCTATTCCACTTATAATTGTAATGGATCATACTTTTAATAAAAAAAAACAGCTTGAAAAAATTGCAAATAGTTTGTGTTTTATTTCAAAGAAACATGTAGGCGCGTTTTTGGATGACCCATTATATATATTTTAGTTACATTCAACCAGGGTGCATTTTTGCCGCAACTATACATTTTAATAGAGAACATAATATGGTCATTGTGGGCATATCACAACTTTTTTGTCTGCATGTATATTATAAATCTGATCTGTTTTCGTAAACGGTAAAGGCTTATGATTCATTAAAGTAGAAGATGTCACCAGCTTTACAAAAAATTTTAGTGCACCACCAAATAAAATAATATTGTTCACTTTTCCTAATCAAGGCTATCTACTTAGTTATAGACATAATCAACGAAGTAACGAAAATCTATTTTTTCTGCTTGTTCATAAACCAATCAAAGCTGTAATTTCCTTCTCCGATCGTATAACCAACTATTAATAATTCTCTAAAATATGTTCAGTTAAATCTTAAAGGATTTATTTAATTGTAAAAACAAACTTTAATTGAAACAGTTTACAAGCAGTTTACACTTTTGCAATTAATTTTTTAATAATCTTTAAAGCCTGGACCCTATAGAAAACATATTCTTATTTTTAGATTTAATAATAAAAAAACCTTCTTCCTTTCCAAGTTTTTTCATTTTATTAGAAATTTACAAATAATTTCGAAAATTTCTTAGGAATGAATCAAAATTAATCTTACAATGGAATATGCAAAGAAGAACAAAAATCACAAATTCTATAACTCGCATAATCTAAAATGCTTAATTTGTAATTCCATCATTATTAAAGGCTTTGATCTCTATCTGAAAAATTACAACCAAAATGAAGAATTCTAAGACACAAAAAAAAAAAAAAAAAAACTATGAAATATTTTACAGAATTTTAAGACTTTCACAATGTTTTTTATGTTGTTTGATGCTGAGGCTGACTGTTGTTGTTTTTTCGTACTCCTAAATAACATTGCGTAGATTTCTTAAATATGACAAGAGAACATTTATAATTTTTTTTTACATTTTAAATTTTTTTAGTGTAGATTTTCGCATATGTCAAAATAACTTAAACAAAGACTAGAATTAAAAGCAAAAAGCAAAAAAAAACATAAGAAGAAAAATTTGAATATGGTTACCTTCAAACAACAAACACAATTCATCAATCAGTTGTTGTAGTTTTTAGTTTCCTTTAACGGAGATAGATGAATGACGGACAAACTCTTTAGCTGGTTGGTTGGCTGGTTACATATTTGACTGTTAATGTTAATAATGTAATGTAACCAATATTAGCCATATTTAAAGACATATTGGTTACGAACAACACAACCTTTCCACAAAAAAAAACCGTCATGATATCATTGTACATAACCCCATCATCATCGTCGTCGTCGTAGATGTTGTCGTCATCATCAACCAACAGCGAAAAAAATAATATTCAAACAACATCAAACATTATTTGCATTTGTAAAAACAAATAATCAAAAAGAAAAAATTGTTCTATACAATCTTTCTGTTTCAGTCTCCAGGTTTAACATTTTGCCACAAAATTAAGCAAAAGTTCTCTGTTTGCAACATACACACACGCACACGAACAACACAAGATTTTTTAAAGAAAATCCCAATATTCTTTCAAAGATTCATATACACAACAAGCATATGAATGTTAAGAATTATACAAACATCGACAACATCATAAATTGTTTTTCTACAATGTTGTTGTTGTTGTTTTTGTTACCACATGTTGTTAAGTCGTTGATTTGCTAAAACTGATAGATTGTCTATATTCCTTGGAAATAAGTACAAAACTCATCTACAAAAATTGCGTGGTTGGGCGTTGTTTCCACAACAGCAACAACAAAAACAACATTAAATTGAAAATCTTTTGTTTGATGCTCCTCAAAATGCATCAACAATTTAAAAATTGTTAACTTTTATATTAAACTCTTGATTTTTTTTAGGTTTGTGTCTTTATGTAGCGGATGCAGTTTTAAAAAGACAAACTGTTTTATAATTTTATTTAAGTTTTGTTTGATGTTGATACTGTAGCTTTGTTTGTACTTCAAATGTGTTCTTTAATTCACAAATCATTTTTTCGTCACAGACAATCTATATATTTTTTTCTTTCTTTTAAATGGTTGTAATGATTTTGTTTAATGCTTTTACATAACTATAAACATCATCAGCGCACTAAGAATAACAACAAAGAGCAACAGCAACATATCAAAACTTGTTTACTTTTTGAATCATTTGAATTTATCGATTCACAATTAGATTATGGCCCACACATTATATTTGTTTAAGGTTAAAATAAATTATAGAGTCATACTCAAATGTTTACAACGAATACCAAGTACTCTATGACAAAGAGGGACGCACATACATTTAAAGCGTGGTTGCTAACAACAAAATATTTACAAAGCCAAAAAATTACTTAACCTAAAAAAAAAGTTATTTTATAAAAATATCTTTTGAATATTTTAAAAGAACAAAATAAAAAAATATCTGAAGAAAAAATATTATTATCAGGTTTCGACATATCACAAAAAATACATATGAAAACAAGGCTTAAAAATTGCCTTTATCGAAAAGTCCTTTTAAAGTGCCTTTAACAACTAAAAGAAAAACTTCAAAAGGTCTCTTTAAAAATTTTATTTTGAATAAAGTTTCCATTACAAAACTATTTTTTTTTTTGCTTTACAAAAAAATATTAAACAATAAATTTAAAAAAAAAAGTTCTTTAAAAACTTCACAAAATTGTAATTTTAAATGTTTGTTTAAAATTGCTTACAAAAGATAATGTTTAAACAAAATTCATTAAAATAAACGTTTCTTTTATAATCAGTACATTTTTGATGTATCGCGGTAAGAAAGACCTTGAAAACACTGGCTTTTAAATATATATTTTGAAAATAAAGTTTAAAAAAGTGCCCTTAAGAAGAGTTTTTTGGATAACGGCACTCTTTAGAAAATTTTCTTAAAAAGTTAGAAAAATGTTCTTCTTTCAAAAATACCTATTCAAAAAATTTTTGTTGATATTAGAACCTTTCAAAAAAGAGCATTTTTAAATATGTAAACGACAACTTTAAATAAAAGTATGTTTAAAAACGCTTATTAAAAAAAACTAATATATATTGTAAACATGTTCCTTTTAAAAATATCTTTAAAAAAAGTACATTTTAAGTTTTCAAAAAGTACCCTTAAGATTTATTTTTACTAAGACACATTTTATAAAATTTCTATAAAAACTATTTTAAAAAAGTACATTTTAAACAGGTACTATTTTAAAATTACGATTTTAAAAAAGTACTTTCTAAAAAAGAATATTTTAAAAAATTGCTTTTGTAATTTTTTTGAAGAAAGCTTTTTATGTATTTTACAAAGTACTTTCTAAATACGAATATTTAAAGGAATTGCCGTTTAACTTTATTTCGAAATTTTTTTTTCTTTATTTGACAAAGCAATTTTTAAAAATGCTTTCGAACTTAATTTTGAAATGAGCTTTTCTATTTTATTTTACAAATAAAAGGGACTAATTAAAAACAGCTTTTAAAAAAGTGTTCTCACAAAGAAAATTAATAAGATTTCTTTACATAAGGCACTTTTCAAAAAAAAAAAAATTTAGTTATCCACAAAAAAGGTACCTTTTCAAAAAGTACTTTTAAAAAAGAGACATTTACAAAATAATTCCTTTTAAAAAGTAATTTTTTAAAGATAACATACAAATAATTACCTTTTAAAAAGTGCCTTTTACAATAAGTACCTTTTTAAGAAAACTTTTTAAAAATACCCTAAAAAAAGGTATTAAGAAAGAAAGCAAAAACTTACAACCGTAAGTAAAACAAAATCTCTTATGACTTCGGTTATATGGCCCAGCACTCAAAATCATTGTAGATTATTACTTTAACCCATGTGTAAATTCTGTTACTATTTTTGCTATCAAATTGCAGAGACCCTGTGCCAAACTGATGCCAAATTTTTATTATGCAAACGTCCGTTAAATTTCGAGAAATTTCAACAGTCTTCTTTTAAATTAGTGTTTATTACCATAGGTAATGTGTTAATATAATTTTTTTTTTCTATATTTTGTGTAGCACACGCCTCTGTCAATAACAACTTCTTCTACATCAATACCCAGAATATGACAAATAGTTAACAGCTGTTTTACTTCTATTTCAAGTTTTTTAGGTTTATTAAATTTATAAAGATTTTGTTATTAAAAAGAATACGCATTGAATATAAATAAACTTTTTATTTTCTTACTTATTAGTCGTACAGGTTTTTTTGCTAGTAATATTGTAATGAACATCACAACAATTAAAATGTCATAATATTTTAATCTTTAAGGTTTTTTAAATTGAACCCCATTTTGAGTGAAACGAAATAATGTTATGGATATTTTTCAGGTCCGGAAAAAAATGAAGTAGTAAAAAAGGACAAAAAATAGCAGTAGCAAACAAAACATACATTCATTTTACTTTTTTTTTTATTATTTATGATTTACATTTTTACATTATTTTTGTTATATTTCATTTTATGTGTGTTTTTTAAACAAGATTTAAAACCAAGTAATCGTTAAAGAAAGTTCTTTCAAAAAAGACTTTACAGATAAAAAAAATTAGTTTTTAATTTAGTCAAAATATAGATATAATGTTGGAAAAGAATTATGGCCGCCATAAAAATAAATTGAAACATAGACAATGGCAAGATTATAAAAACAAATATAGCTTTCCGAGATGTTTTGCCTTTTATGACTTATTTTACAACAAAAAAAAAAAATTGAAATAAAATTATTGGAAAATTTAATGAACTTCTTGCAGCCAAAAAGCTATATATAGTCATAAACAAAAAAATACAAATACAAATTAAATTTTTATTTCAATATTCTTGGCTCCATGAATGTTGAAACAGAAATTTAATATTTACGAAAACAAATTCCTGTTCAATTTTGAAGGCAATGTTACTTAAGTTTTCTTATTTTATGTTGCCGCTAAAAATTTTTCTATTAAATTTTGTTTCTCATTTTGTGGTGACTAGAAAATTAAAAAACATAAAACATTTTTTACCGTTTCGTTTTTAATAAAAACTTTGTTTACTTTAACCTAAAGCTTTCTTTGTCTCGGTTATTTATAGCTTGGCTGGCCATAAGACTATGATCCCTTGTCTCTCTGTTTCCTCTTTAATAAATATTGCAATTCGCTATCACATGTCATTGCTACTGAACCTCAGCTTAAATTAAAAAAAAGTCAACAGCTACTTTAGCAACATTTTCGAGTAAATATTTACACCAACCAATATTTTACATATTGAAAACATTTTTTTTTAAGATTTCTGTTTTATGTCTTATAGAGAATAGAACCTGTTTAAAAACATGTGTATGTACATATGTATGCACTATATAGGTATGTATATAAATTTCTTTTCTTTTAGCTTTGCTTATCTGGTGTAAATACTAGTAGTGTTCATTTGTAGTTTTTTTTTTCTTCTTCTTTTTAATTAACAGCTCACTAAGGTGCCAGCTTATATTTGAATATTTATATGAAAACTTCAAAAAATATCGTTAAGTACATGTGTTCACAGGAAGCTTAAATTGTTTAAATAATGTACGCGCATACTTTGTTTAAGTATCTAATGACAATGGCATCAAAGTATTTTTCAACAACGATTTTAGTGTTGTACGTACAGCATTTTAAATGGGTTGCAGTAATGAAATTTAAAATATTTGCTTTTTGTTTTAAAAGGTACTTTTTAATGTTAAATTGATTTAAAACAAAAGCATTTCAAAAGCTTTTAAGGCAGCCTTTCTGTATTTTACTAAAAATTTAATTTTTAATATATTAATTTTTCCAAAAGTACTTAACAAAAACACTTTAAAGGTCTGCTCTTGGGATGTTTTTATAATAATTCTTGAAAAAATCCGACTTCAAAACAGGCAAACTTAAATATTTCTTCAGGTCAGTAATTAAACATTAATTATAATATATTATATTTGAGAAAGATTGCGTCAGGATTTTTTATATGTCATAAAACAAAATATAAATATGAATGCAGAATAAACAAGAAAATTCAGCAGTTATGTTGTCACCCTTTCGTTTATTACACCTTTTATTGCTGACACAATAAAACAAAATTTGTTCAAATTCTAAGTGTTAGTCTATAACTATTTAAAGGATTGGCCATACACATCAAACTACAACCATACCAAAAGGGCGTCCGCTTTTATTTCTAATTTAAATTTTTACTTGTTAATATACTTGATTTAGTAATAGATATTCTGTCTAATTTTCAAGAGTTTGTCTGTAACGGTTTGAAAGAAAAGAGCATAAAGGTCAAACTACATCAGTTATAGGGACACCCTTTAATTTCTAATTTCAAGTCTGCTACTTGCTATAGTAGCCGTAGCAATAAAGTTTCTGTGTAAATTTCAATCAACTGTGTACAACTGTTTATCATTTTTGTCATAAACATCAAATTAAAGCAACTATTGTAATACCCTATAATTTATAATTTTAAATATTTTTATTTCTTAATGTACTAGTGTTTGTATATAACGGTTCAAACTTTAGGGCCATATAGATCAATTAACTTCAAATATGGGAACACCCTTTAATTTCTAAAGCAAAATTTTATACTTGTTGTCATAGCGGACTTTGCAGAATAGGTTCTTTATAAATTTCAGCTGTCTGTCTATAACGGTCAAAAGTTTGGCCACACACATAGATTAGCTTACATCAACTATTGGGACACCCTTTAAATTATAATCTTGAATGTTTGTTCTTCTTATTATAATGGTCGTAGTAATCGATATCTTGTCCAATTTTTAAATGTTTGTCTATAACGGTTCAAAAAATAGGCGAATATAAGTCAAATCACCTCACCTATGGGGACACCCTTTAATTTTTAGATTTATTTTTGTATTAGTTTTTGATATTAAGAGCTATATTAATATGTTTTGTTTTAATTCTAAGGAAATGCGCTTTATGGCTCATGATACATTTAAAAAAAATGTATGTTGTATAGGGACACTCTTTAATTTTTAAGTTTATGAACTGTTTTTTAAAACGTAAACAATCTGTAAAATAATCGATCAAATTAAAAAAAAATTTAAACCAGTTCAGAAATGACTAAGTTTTGCAGGCACAAACATAACAAGCTACATTCAGTCGAATTGATAACCTCCTTTCTTTTTTGAAGTCGGTTAAAAGGAGCTTTCACTATGATGTACGTAAATGTAAATCTTAATTTTCCCTTTTTTACAACACTTACGTTTTTAATGTGCTTTTAAAAAGGTACTTTTTTTAAGGTTAATTAATATAAAATTTATTTTTTTCTTTAGAATTATTTTTTTTTGTTTTTTTTTTTTTGGTTTTTTGAAGAAATGTTTTCCATTATGTAATTTTCTAAAGTAATTTTAAAAAAGGTACTTTTTTTAAAATGTACTTTTTTTAGTGGTACCTTTCTCAGCAGGACATATTTGCTAACACAATAAACTGTATGTGTTAAAGTAAAAATTTTAGTTTTTAAAAGTCTTTTAAAGATTTATTTTGTTAAGGTACTTTTCCTAAAGGCACTAGGGTACTTTCCTATTGTTACTATTCTTACAAAGAGCTATATTCAAAAATTAAAAAAAAGGGTGCTATGGTAAAAATTTTGCAGTTTAATGTGCCTTTTAAAAGTTACGTTTCAAAAAATGATTTTTTAAGAAATATGCTTTTGTGAAAGAGTTGTTATTTTAAAAAATAATTTTTTAAGTCATTTCTAAAAAGTAATTTTTTCAAAAGTTTTTTTTAAAAATACGAGCACTAAATAAAATATAATTTTGAAAAGAGTGCATTTTGCCTGATGTTTCTATTCTTAAAAGTAGCTACTTTTCTGTAATTGTTTGTTAAAATTCTTTTTCTATTACTTTTTATATTCCCCTTCCCTGATATTATTAATTTATTTAAAATTATGCGATTTTTTTACAACGCTGTTTTAACAAATTAATCTAAAGCTACAAAATTAGAAAATATTAATTTATTTGTCTTGTAAAAAAAACAAAAAACAAACAAAAATTTAATACATCAGAAGCTTAACGTTCCCTTATTAAAGAGCTTGATTACGTTTTTAATTTGGTCACTAGCAAAGTCAATAAGTTCTTTGATAAGAACTTAATATACAACTTTAAAACCGTATAAAGCTCATTAATAAAATGTCAAACTTGTAAATATGAAAGAGTAAAGTAAAATGAGTTTTGCTTATAAAATGCTACTGTGTATGTAAGCGAAACCAAATATAGATATTTATTATAATTTAGTACAAAAAAAGTATTGATTAACGAACAAGTCGTCATGGGTGGTGTTAATAGGTTAATTTTTTTTCTCTTTTTTTGTTATATATAAATATACGCAAAAATTTGTGTGCGTGTGTTTTTTAAGTTAATTAATAAAATCATAAATATTAAAGTTAATTTATATTTGTTTTAATTTTTTTATTACACAAAAAGTTGAATGTCCTCACTTAAAAAATATATCTTTTAATTAAAATCATAAGAAATATTTTTATAAGTTGTCCAAAGTTTTTTCTGTTCTGTTCTGTTCTTTTTTTTTTTTTTTTTTGTCAACTTTAGTCATGATTAAATAATAGCGTTAAAATTTCTCAATTTCTCTTCTTCCAAGTTGTTTAGTGGACAAAGATTATAAACTTAATAAGATCTCACTTGCCGCTGTAGAAATGAACGACAAAACCAAGGAAATATAGAAGATAAGTTAAATAAGGTGTTAAAGGATCAGAAAAAAAATATGTATGTCAGCACACGCAGAAACAAATCATGGTTTTACAAGTCACAAAGGAAAAATTATAATCTGTGTAACAATACATTGTTGTTACAAAAAATTGATAGTTGTGTTAAAAGTATATTTCGCGATAAACACATTTGCAATATTTGAACCATTAACATTGTAATATTGCACTATAAGAATTATTATTTTTGTGTTTGAAAGAGATTAGGTGCTGTGAAAGATAATTTTATTATTATTATTTATACTTATAATAGATTGTCTTAAATACAATCATATAAATCAACTATCAATTGGTCACCTCAACCACTTTTTTGAAAACAACAACAAAACTAGGGCAAGTTAATACCTATTCTTTATTAAAACCGTGAATTTTGACTTGAAATATAACAAGTAAAAATGCTATATTCGGCTATGCCGAATCGTATATACCATGTATATAAATCTAGTTAAATAAGGAACTCCAATTAATAAAAACAAACAGAAATTAAAAAAAAAAATAAAAGTACTAAAAAATGTCAACTGCTCTTACTAGGTTAAGCATTTTTTATAAATTTTAGTATTTCGTGAAAGATCTCTTCTTAATTTGTTAAAAAAAATATGGTGCAAAACAGTAATTTTCTATAAAAAGTTTAGAGGCCCATAAATATGGGCGAGCACCATTTTTATCATTTGATGTTTTTTTTTCTTACTTTTTAATTCTTTATCGCCCCATATATATATATATTTTTTTTTTTTTTTTGATTGCATATACTTCATTGTCTCTAATGATATGGAAAAATTAGAGGCAGGTGTGGTGTTCTGCCCATTGCTCTTTTCGAAACTATATATGATCGATTGGCATATTCAAAATTTTCCTAGCTCATCTACTGCCTTGGCAAGGTTAATTCAGCCCGATCACGAATGGACAGACGGAGATCGCTTAATCGACTGCACTATGCACAAGAACTCAACTTTACGGAGTCGGAAATGGATATTGTAGAAATTGCAAACGGAAGGACAAACTTAGATATACCCTTTTTCCCTCTGTCGTAAAGTGCTCACAATTTCGATCACAGAAAACAAGTAGTTTTTTTTTTTTTTGGAAAATTGCTTATTTAATTTAATTTTAAAATTAATTTTTTTGCTCACTTTTAGTTATGCTAAACGACTTCGGGTAAAAAATATAAGAAGCTTCTAAACTTCCAAAAAATTGTGAATATTTAAGGAAATAAAAAATAGCTTTAATTTTCATAAAAAGATTTACTCAAATTGAACTACATAATTTGCAACAAATTTTTGTAGTGTCAGGACTACATTTCAATGAGAAATTTTTTTAAACAAATAATATTTTGAAAATAATTAAAAATTGTCCTATTTCCTACTTTGCATTCCTGTTAAAAGCATTTGGAAATTCACTTACGCGCCTTAGCGTTAAAGAGCAGATCATGAACACGAATCTCAATAAAGTGTTGATATAAAAGCAAAATAATTCTGGAGGCAACATCAAATGACATCAAACCATGTTGCTTTTTTCAATACAGACGAGGCACCTACAGAAGTATCATTGAAATATATATCATTGTGCGTTAAAAACAAAGCGAAAGGCAATATTAAATTGAAAAAAGGAACAACTAAAAAGGAAAAAAAAATTGCTCAAAAATTGTTTTTTTAAAAAAATATTTTTTAAATAAACATCTATTGAAAGTTTTAAAAGTTATGGAGCTAACAGAATATCGAAATTATATAAAGTTAAACGAAAAAATATTTTGAAAATTTGTAGATTCAAAAAAAAAACGAACTAGCTGCAGCTCTTATTTTTGTAACCTTATCGTATTATGTAAAATTTTCATTTTTATCACTTGCTACCATTTAATATTTAATTCTTTTTAAATTCGACGAACCATAAAACATCGGTTTGGACGAGGAAAATTGATCTCAAAAAATTTTGCGATAAAAAAATTTTGATATTTCAGGCAACATGAAAAAAAACATAAATTTCTACAAGGAACTTGTATATTTTTTTTCAATCTACCCTTGGGTGTATCTTAACAACTTAGCTTAACAAACAGTTTTGCAGTAAATTAAGGCATATATTTAGAAAAAAAAAGCGATCGTGTGAGTTAAAGTCGAACAGAATCCACAAAGCAAATAATTGTGTCCATTTGAGTGTGCAATTAAGCCATTTAAGAAAAAAAAAACAAAATTTTATTAATTACGTTTAAAATTATAAAAACAAAAAATTATTTTAAAATAAAGTTTTTAAAGGCAAACAATTTTAAATTGTTAGCAATATGTAGTCGTATGATAAACTATATTTATTAGAGTTTCGAATTTTAATTTGCTAAAAAACTTTGATTTAAATTTCTAGACCCATTTCTTATATTAAAACGAATTATGAGTTTTATCAGTTGTTTAGAAGCTCACTTTAAACACTCACTGGTATCTGGCTAAACGTAAAAGAAATTCTAAGAATACAAAAACCAAAGCCAGTATTGTTAATTTTTCAACAAAATTAAAACTAAAATTTCAAGTTACAAAACGATATGATGCAAAATGATGTCGTTGTGTTAACATATTGCTGCTTTGTGCCCTTTCAATTTTTTATTAACACAGGACAACTCTAGGAAAACGGCAAAATAAAAAAGAAAATATTCTATATGATTCAATCTTTAACATTATTTAGGCTTTACATTTGTAAACACTTTATGGTTATTCTGTTTTTAATTATACGGTCAGGGCAAAATGCTTTTTCCTAAAAAAAAATTCTATATAACAAAGAAATCGGTATTTTAAAAACGATCAAAATTGCTCCAATAGATGACATTTTTGCAAAATTAATACAGAAAATTTAACAAAAAATTGTTCTCGCAACCAAAAGAGTCTTATTTAAAAATGCAATAAAAAATATTTTACGAAAAAAGTGTACAAGAATTTAAATTTTATTAAAAAGAAAAATTAAAAAAAAATTATTAGTAAATTCAAAAGTTGCGTAAAATATTTATCAATCGTAAAATATTTATCGTGCGTTAATAGAAAATTCACCAAAGGAAAGTAAATTTTACCAAAAATTTATTCTTTAACACAATTTCTCTGGTGAAAGGTAAATGAGTTTTGACACAACACTCTTAACTGATTGAGTTAATGATTAAAAAACAAATAAATTTTATCAAATTTTTATGACCCATTTTCACAATTCTTTTCTCTTTAAAATTTCGCAAAAACATTTCCTCTGTACCAATCTTGCGTGATAGTATTCAAATCACTTTTGATTGTAATCCCTAGATTTAGTTTATATTTTTTTATATCACCATTTGGTGTATTAACACCTCAGAATTTTTTATAGAAGTAAATAAATTCTTCTTTATTTGCTACGTAAAACTATCAAGAATTTTTGTGGCAAGAGCAACAAATAAGCATAAATAAATTTAAGTTTATTTATGTCATTGTTATAGACGTGATCGTTAGTCATGCGCATAAAGAAAAACTTACGATTGTTTATTAAAGGTTTTTTTTTTTTAACAAAATAATCCCAAAAATGATTAAGTATTTAAAAAAACAATAAATAAATTACAAATGGAATAAAAAAATGTAAGAGTGCTATACTCGGCTATGACGAATTTTATATACCCTTCACTGTATATGTAAATCTAGTTTAGTGAAGTAAGTCCAATAAAAAAAAAACAAATATTTGGGTGAAAGAGAATTAAAAAGTAAGACAAAAAAATTTAATACTATATATAATTATACATAAAAATATCAACGGCATTAAGTGGGTTAAATATTTCTAAGAAATTATTGTATTTGCTAGAAAATCTCTTTAAATGCTTTTACATAATACGCACATTGATGTCTTCGAAAATATGGTGCACAGTCGTACTTTTCTATAAAAACTGCCTTTAACACATATATTTTTTTAATAGCAATTACTTCACTGCACTAGACTTATTCCATAGAAATGGAAAATTTAGAGACGGGCGTGGTATTTTGCACGCTGCCTGAAAGAACGATGACCGATTTTGTTAATTTTCAATAGTAATATTTTTGAAATTATGTCTGAGTGATTATCGTCTTTAAATTTTCTATAGCTCTTTTATTAATATGCATATTGTAGCAAAAAGTTGACTAGATTGGAATAACCGATGTGGTTTCTTCCATACAAAGTCAGATATTCTTTCTGTGTAGACATAGAACTGTAACAGGTAGACTTTGGAATTTTTGTACCAGCAACCCTTATATAAATATATATAGAGCTTAGCGAAAGTGGATTGGAATAGTTGGTTAAATACATAAAAATTGAATAGATATTATTGTGTACCTAGAGAACTACAATAGGTAGAGTCGTGCAATTTTGCAAAATAACTCAGATATTAGTTTTTAAAGTCTGGCGAATTAAAGACAGATTGTTAAAATACTTATTAAAGTAAATAATCAATAAAAGCCTGGCTGGATTTAAAGAATAGATGGGGTACGATTACTTTTACTAGGGTAGCGAAAAGCACAGTAAACTATAACAAGAGAAAAACATTATTCAATGCAATTTATTGCAATTTAAGAATATCCCAAAATCGGAGAAAAGAAAAACACATGTTTTAAATAATATTTGGAGTCGAAGGCCTAGTTGCTCGCACTCGTACTTTTAATTTATATAATTTCATTCATTGTATTATATAATCTATAATAAATAAATAATATTTCGCATGTAAAATACAAGAAAATCAATATTTAGTACCAACAAGCAACTACCTAATATTTCACTATGTTCCTCAAAGTCATATCTCTAAAAATTGAATTTCACCGCTTTTGAGTTGGATAAAAACTTATTACAATTAAGAAAATAATAGCTTTTTAAGTAATATTGAATGTATTTTTTTTTAATCAAACTGATAATTCAATAAAACACAGGGCAATCAACAAAATTATAAAAAAATTAAAACAAAAACTTATTTGTAATTTACTTTAAAAAGAAATAAGAGACCGTTGAAAGTATTTAACAACCAAAGCAATTTACCAAACATTAACAGACTCACTTAGGAACATAATTTTATTTTATATCCATATAATTTTGAAACAATTTTAAATTTAATTTTTTCCTTAACACATGTAAGGATATGCAGCAAATGGTACCCGATTCTCATGGTTGTTATACTTTTTTGTTGTACTTTCTACAGCGTTTGTACTTTAAGGTTATTGTTGTTTTTTCCTCTTTTTTATTGAAAACATGAAAATACTTTTTTTTAACTAAATATGTAATTTAAAAAATTGTTTCAATACCCACAAGCCTAATTTGTGCAATTTTATATTAAAAAGCTTCTCATAACTGATTTAAAGCTGTCATTGAAATTTTTCTGTTTATTTGGCATTTGAAAAATAAATCTCATAAACATTAAAAATATATTTAAAAAATAGTAAAAAAAAAATACATGTTGCTAAATGATAAAATATGTTACGAATATTTTTTTTTTTTTTTTTTTTTGTTTGTTTAAACTTTACTTCTTGAAATTTACATGATCGTCTTTTCAACATTTGACTTGACAAAAAAAAAAAAAAAAAACTCGTCGAAATGGGAAAGATCTCTTTGAAATGAATTAAGAAAATATTATTTTAATTTTTAATTGAATTAAGAAAATATTATTTTTATTAAATGGAAAAATAAAAAGTCTTTAGGATTATTCCACGCATAAAACTACTTGCGCTTTTCCACAAATTTTTGTCTCATAACCTTCTCAGAGAATACGCACAATTCATATTTAAATCAAAATTTTTGAACAAAGAATGAATCGAGAAATCAAAAAATTAAATATCAATAATAATGACTGTTATAGTTATTTAAATGTTTTTTGAAAAAGAAAAAAATAAATAAAAAACAATATTTTTATTTTAAAACCTGACCCAGTGCTTAATAAATAAGAAAAGAATGTTATAAATATCTTTAATATTGTAGTAACTGCAATCTTTAGGTCGTTTGTACTATCAAAATTATGATATACACTGGAGAATCATAATAAATTTTATAAAACTCACCCTTAGTACTGCTACTATTACTCAGTATCTATTACGGCGACGAGATGTTAATTTGAATTTCTCTTACACCACAGCCAAACTTATTTTGCTAATATTTCGAATTGCGGGAAAATTTTTAAAATGTTTTTTTATTTTTTTTTGTTTTGTTAAATTTTTAAAAATAGCTCTGAATGCTAATCGCCTATGAACTTATGACGTGCAAACGGCATTTTCTTCTTTGCCTTTCTTGTAGTATTTTGGAGAGTTAATACAAACTTGTAATGTGCTTTCAAACAGCTGTATTTTTGTGTGGATATCTGGTATTGTTTTCAAAATAGATTTATAAAATTTTGATAGCCTAACAGAAACAAGACTTACAGCTTAAGCTAGTGATGTAAAGGAGCTCCATAGAATGGAGCAGTCAAACCTTTAACCATATTTTCCTTGTGTCTACTATCAAGACCTGTTACAAGACTGAGGTGTACTAAAAAATATATAAAACAATAATTTAATAAATAAAAAAGCTATGTTAAAGTATTTGTAACAATTGTCTTTTTGAAATATAATTGGTTCAAAATTCGCGGTTTAAAATTCTCTTATTGCAACCTTTTTTTCAACGTTATTGAATTTATTTCATTATCTTTGTTGTAAAACAACATACAGGTTGTTTGAAGATTTAAAGCAACCATTTTACCATCGAGTTCTTGTGTTTACTTTGGACATGAGAGATAGATGAAGGAAGTTTTATCACTCATTACCTAATCTACCCCGAAAATGGAACCATCTGATTCTCCACCTTTTTCGTACTCACTTTTCACACAACAATTTATTAGTATCACCCGCCCGAAATTTTCAGTTCAATAGTGCTCACCAAAAAAAATTTTTTTTTTCTATTTCCAGTTTTTTACTATTTGCATTGTTTGTTACTTCTTAATAGTTACTAATCAAGAAAATGTTCACCATTTTATAAATAAATTTAGCAAATTAACAAATTTTCTTAACTAAAAGGGAAAAATTTTTTTTGTGGTGAATTCTGCTGAAGTTGCGTTCTAGAAAACGAAAAAGTTTAGTTCAAGCATACTTCTCCACTTATAATGGATCTCACTATATTTTGTTGTAATATGCATATGTCCAATTGTAAGACCATCAATCTATCTTCAACAAGTAACATTTAAAGATTTCCTTTTTATTTTTCCTTTGAAATATTAAGAAGAAAAATACAAAACAAACGTACACAGGCACACACGAATTAACTAGTGATTTAAGCATTTCATCTTATGCGTATGATATTAAATATAAACAAATAAATGAGAACCAAGAACATGTGGCTGTTAATGTTGTTGTTATTGCTATTGTCCCCAACCAGAGTATATAATATTAATTCCCATCCATCTATCCAAGCAGTCAACCGAACGCCCATCACATAAGCAACAAGCCAGACAGACAGCCAACCAACCAACAAATATTAACTCCTCGCTCATACACTGACTCTCAACATCTCCATATAACCACAGAATTAAAAACACGTGAAGCATTAAAGCAGCATATAACAATAGCTACAATGACTACAACAATAACAGTTTTTATGCAACAACAAAATCTGTATCTGTTGTTTGAAATCTTTTGCTCCTGCTGGGCCTGCAAATTTCTGTTGAAGTAGTTTTCTTCATGTGTGTCTCTTTTGTTTGTTGTGTGTTGATTTCCCATATTTACTGTCAACAAGACAAATACTTGACATAATTCATGCGCCGATTTATTTGTTTAGAATGATTTCTTGTCTTATTTGGTTCCTCTTCACCTTCACCTAACGAATGTATGTATTCAAATTGTTTCCCTTTGAAAGTTATGACTCCTCACCAACATCTCTTGTGTTGTGTGTTTTGTTTTTGTTATTGCATTTAACTTCCAAGATAATTTTAAACAGATTGTTGACCAACCAGCAAACTCAAGCTAGTGAAGTCATGAAATATTCTTCAAGGTTCTATATTGCAAACATTTGCAACTTCATATTGATTATTGAGGTAGCCCTTGCGAATTATTGAGCATTTAATAGTAATTTTGTATGTGGAAATATTTCTATGTATTTTATTTATTATTTGCATAATATTAGCCAATAACTAGAGAAAAGGAATATTGTACAGCTTCAGCAACAAAAGCATTTTCATCAGAGAAATCACACATTGCGTAGACTTCACCTTTACAATGTTGCATATAGAGAATGTGCAAAAGGTTATTAATAATCTTTACTTTTTTAATTAATAGATACTTCTTTTTTCCACTTACACAATAAATTGTTATTCAAACATCGACTTTGGGAGCTCATTTATCTTATTATATATCTAGTAATTTTCATTGCTGTTTTTTTTTATTAGTTTTGAATAGTTTTGAATTCCGACAGATAATCACAAGATCTCATTATAACGTTCACCCTAAAAAAAGTGGAAAAAGGCTTTATCTAAGTTTGTCATTTCATTTGCAATTTCTACAACATCCATTTCCGACCCCATAAAATATATACTTTCCGAGTTCCAACGCATAGCGAAAACCATTAAGCGATGTCCTTATGTCCTTCCATCCGTCTGTCCGTGTTAGTGTTGAAAGCAACTTTGTCAAGGCACTAGATGAGCTAGAGAAAACTGATTAGAATAGATAAGTTTCGAAAATTATGCTATTGAAAATCAACAAGATCGATCCATGTCCTTCGTGGCAGCGGGCAAAACACAATGCCTGCCTCCAATATTTCCATATCATTTGGAACAATGAAGTAACTTCAATCAAAAAGCAAATACATATAGCGATAGAAAAAAAAAACATTAAATGAAAAAATTTGCAAGAAAAAACATCAAATGAAAATATTGGCACTCGTTCACTTTTCCCGAGTTATGGGCATCTTAACTTTTTATAGAAAAGTACGATTTCGCAAAATATTTTTTCAGACATTATTTAATTTTTTTTTTCTTATTTTTTAATGCCCTGTGATCTCAATATTTGTTTTTCATTGGAGCGACTTCACTAAACTAGATTCACCATATAAAGGGTGTATAAGATTTGGCATAGGCGAGTATAGAATTTTTACTTATTTTAAAGTAACTTAGTGTAATTTCTAGCGTCTCTCTTTTCTGTTTGCTACTTTCTTCATATACAAAGAGAAAAAATATTTAAATGCGACGTCTTATTGTTGTATTAAATATTTTTAACAGGCACTCTTTAAATTGGATTTTTAAAAGATCCTGTTTTTACAAGGCTTTTTTTCTAAATGTGATTTCTTTCAAAAGTATTTGTGTTTGTTTCACCGTAGTGGGAAAAATGTTATATCGAAGTTTGTCATTCTGTTTGTAATTTCTAAAATATCCATTTCAGACTCCATAAAGTGTATACATTCTAAGTTGTTATACATAGCGAGGTCGATTTAGCGATGTCCGTTTATCTGTCAATTTTTCCGATGCACTAGATAAGCTAGAGAAAATTTAAATACGTATACCGATCCGACATAGTTTTGGAAGAGTTGCTATTGAAAATTAGCAAGATCGGCCTGTGTACTTCAAGAGAGCAGGCAAAAAACAGCGCCTGCCTCTAACTTTTCAATATCTCTTTCAACTTTCATTTATATTTCTACAAGTAATTGTGCATTATGAAAAAAACTGAAAAACGTAAGATTTTACAGTGCATTTACACTATACCGAATTCTAATGCTAATTAGATTTCGAGCAAAATCTAGTTAATGTTTAATAGATTTCCAATACAAAACAAAATCTTCTTTGCTACTGAACTTTGAACAAATCTACTCAGCTAAGCTAAAAGTAAAGGGTCATCAAAAAAAACGCGCCTACATGTTTCTTTGAAATAAAACACAAACTATTTGCAATTTTTTCAAGCTGTTTTTTTTTATTAAAAGTATGATCCATTACAATTATAGGTGGAATAGAATATCATTTTAATGTCCACCATGACTGCGTCTGCAGACATCAATCCGAATATCGAAATTTTCAATGACTTTCCGACATGTTGCTGGTGTTATTTCACGAATTGCAACTTTAATGTTGTTCTTTAGATCATTAATTGTTTGTGGCTTGTTAGCATACACTCGTCTTTTCAAAAAACCCCACAAAAAATCTAATGGTGTTAGATCACATGACCTTGGAGGCCAATTGAAATCTGCATTTCGTGAAATTACACGTTGAGGAAATTTTGATCGCAAAAGCGTAATGTTTTCTCGAGTTGTGTGACATGTAGCACCGTCTTGCTGGAAATAGACGTCAGACAGAAAAATGGCCCAATGATTCCATTTGCCCAAAATGCACACCCAACAGTAACTTTTTTTCATGAATAACACGAGGATTTTCATCACCCCAGATACGACAATTTTGCTTATTAACAAATCCATCCATTCTAAAATGAGCTTCGTCACTAAACAAAATTTAGCTTGAAAACAATAGATCTGTTGTTCGTTGTTCAATAATACAACTAACGAAATTACGACGTTGTTGCAATGTGTACCTGTCCACAGTTAAAACTGTCCTACCTTCTTATAAAACAAAATGGCTTATGTCATTTGAAAAGATGTCACGTGTAAAAATTATATAGTGCTGACATCTAGGCGTCACATTTGGATGACCCTTTATTTAGAACTTATTGTGCCAAAAATACTACGTTGCAGAAAAAAATTGACATTTAACAAAAAAAAGAAGAAAAATTAAAAAAATTAATAAAATGAAGTCATCTACATAAGTAAAAAATGTGTGTACTTTTAAAAATAAAAAAAGATTTCAAATCAAATCGTGTAGATTTCAATGTACGAGTAATGTAAATGCTTTATTACCTAATACATCATCCTTTTAATTTATCAAGCTGGGGCAACAACCTTAAGCAAAAGTTACAATTTCCGAAAAAATAACGTTTTTCAAATAGAAAAAATTTATGGTAGAAAAGAATTTCTTATGCTGATTTTTATTTAAATTAATCAATGAAAAATCTGCAGTATTGTACATGTTGTTTTACATACATATATGTTGATGGGTATATAAAACTTGGTATAGCCGTGATATATTCTTACTTTTTTTTCAAATATTGTTTTTTACTGATTTAATGCAGACAGTTTATAAAGTTTGTGAAATTTTTTCTTTTTAACTTGGCAGACCTAAACTATTTAAATAGTAGGTCAATTATAACGATCATAAAATTGTATTCTTACAGCTTATGAGCTTAAGATTTTGTTTAGCCATAAATCTTGGATTTTTGAGAGACTCAGAAGATTATAATATTTCTTCATACTTTACCTACTTTTAAACATGCAATTGATTAAGAATATTAGTATTTATGTGCATAAGTTAAAAAGATTTATTAATGCGTTTTTAACTATTTAATAGAAATTGGTATTTAAATCAAAGCAAATGCAAATCAAGTTGTCATTTTAATATACAAGTACTTTTTTGGCTAAAGTATAGCAAAGTTCTTATTTATTTTTAAAATACATAAATGATTCTAGGAATACATTGAGTATAAAAAAAGTGGATGAACAATTTATTAAAACATAAAACTAAGGAACAAACATATTTGATTGATACGAGGGCTGCTCTATATATTTCTGGCCTAATAGTGAAAATGCGAATATTTAAAATCAAAAATGGTTTTATTGTTTTTCAAAGTATTCTCCAGCATGATTTATACACTTTTGCATGCGCTCAAACCAGTTGTCGAAGCACTTTTTCCACTCCGATTGATACACCTCTAAAACATGGTTTTTGAACACTTCAACCGCTTCTTCTGGCGACGAAAATTGTTGACCACACATTTTTTCTTGATGTGCCGAAACAAGAAGAAGTCATTAGGTGCCAAGTCAGGGCTGTACGGCGGATGACCCATTAATTCGTCGTTTGTTCGGTCAAAAACGCTCTGGTTTGAGCCGATGTTTAGCATTGTCATGCTGAACAATGATTCGTCTTCTCTTGTTGGTTTTTCGAATTTGTCCGATGACTTCAGGCAAACAAATTGTGGTGTACCACTCAGAAGTGACCGTCCTACGTTGCTCAAGCGGAACAGTCGCCACATGACCAGTTTTGCCGAAGAAACAGGCGACTATTTGCTTCGAAGTGCTTCTTCCACGAACAACTTTCGTTGGATTTTGCTTGTCTTTGACGACCCACACGGTCGATTGTTATTTCGTTTGGGGCTCATACGCATAGATCCATGATTCGTCACCTGTGACGATCTTATAAACGTCTTTTGAAGCACCGCGATCGTATTTTTGCAACATTTCTTTGCACCAATCGACACGAGCCTTTTTTTGAGCGACTTTCTCGGTATGTCACATGTCGATCTTGCATTATGAGTTCACGCATGGCATCAATGTTCTCTGGCACAACAGCCGTTTTTGGACGACCTTCACGGAATTCGTCTTTGAGCGAGCTTCGGCCACGATTAAATTCATTATACCAATTTTTCACAGTGCTATAGGATGGTGCTTCATCGCCATACAAAGATTTAAGTTCATCAATGCACTCTTGTCGTGATAATCCACGTCGAAAGTTGTGAAAAATGATGGCACGAAAATGTTCACGAGTTAATTCCATTTTTTTCTATATTAATTTTTCAAGTCACTGCAAACAACACAAATAATGGTCGTAGGTCAAAACGTTTTGAGTACGATTATGCTTAAAAATTACAAACTTTCCAATGGAAATGTCAGATTGAACTTGGCAGCACTCAGTGTTGCCAGGCCAGAAATATATATAGCAGCCCTCGAACATTATTTATAAACTAGGGTTGTTATATTATTATTGTATTTCTAGTAAAAATTATTATGAATTATGCAAGTTCCACAATATTTTTGTTGGCTTTTATATTTTTTATTTTTTGAATATATAAAAAATGTATTTTGATAATAAAGGTGCATGTTGTAAATTATTGTATTCTAAAAATCGTTAGAAAAATTATTTAAACGTTCTTTTTTAAGTCACTTTTAAAAGTACTTTTTGAAATAAACTTAAATATTTTTCCTTTAATAAAATTTACAAAAGCTACTTTACGTTTTGAACGTTATGTTTTTAAGACCTAAATTTAAAAGGATTTTGTTTTAATCTTGGTTAGCAAGTGACATTTTCTTACAGGAATTTTTATTTTAAAAAGCTTTTTTTATTATCTTTTGGAAAATACTCTTCTCAAAAAACGAAGGCCGCTGCAGCCAGTTCCTTTCTATTATTATTAAATTGTAAATTAATTTACTTTTTATAAATGATATAAATAAATAAATACTCTTCTCAAAATAAATTTTTTACAATCTATTTTAAGTAGCTTCTTGTAAATGTAACTTTTAAATAGATACTTCTCCAAAAAAAAAACCTTTGTGAAGCTCCATTTTATTAAAGGCACTGGCTTTCTGAGGCTGCTGTAGTCAAGGTGGTAAGCCCTTTAACTACAAATCTGGTTGGCCAGGGTTAAAAAAATTCAGAAAATGTTTTTTTTTTTTTTTTTTTGTTTAATGGCACAAATACATATTTTAAGTCAACGTTAAATATGAAACCTCCTTCGTCGGTACTTCTTCATAGCATATTAACCGGTGAAGTTAAATAACAGATAATCTATCTTTCTCCTTTCACCATATGTCTTATCTCTTATCTACCCCTTTCCTAAAGAATGTAGCACGGTTACGAAAGATAACTAAATTGGTATTATTGCCTGAAATGCTAATTTTCCTTTAAAAATCCAAAAAATAGTACGTGTTAAATGTTACTTTTCTAAAAGGTACTTTCTTTAAGAAGGTGAAATTTTAGAGTATTTTTAATGGCCTTCATCAAAATTTATGTTTTCTTATGGATTAACTTTTTTAAGCTTTTATAAGATAGTTTATTTCAACATTTTTTAAAAAATTACTCTTTTAAAAGATGTTTTTTAAAAATTATTTTTCCTTTATATTCTTTAAACAGAATATTTAGGACGTATTTACTTACCTAAGAGTAATTCGCAAGGCATTTAAACGCTTACTGCCGTATTCATAAAAATAACTGGTGTTTGAAATGGATTTAAAAACGAAACTATTTTAATAAATATGGCAGCAAGCTTATAGAGACACAATTTTTTTAGTTACCAACTTAAAATTTTTTTTAAGCTTTTTTACAAAATTCCTGTGTTAAAATTAACTTTTTAAATAGGAGCATTTTCCCACTTATAAATTATTTTTACATGATACCTTTCTAAAATGCTTTTTATGTAAGAAAAGTGCTTTTGCAAACTTTTGTTATTTTTTTAATGCCTTCTTTAGCAAACTCTTTTTAAAAAATTGCTTTATTTCAAAATATATTTTTAGCGATTATATTTTTAACCTCTTTTTAAAAGCTGCATTATTTAAAGTTACTTTTTTTATAACCTTTTAACGGTACAATTCTAATTAAACTTTTCTTAAATGTAATACACTCTAACTTTAATAGAAGCATTAAGTGCTAGCGTTAGACAAACATAAATTTTTTATTGCAAGAAATGTAATTTATTTTTTCGCATATAAAAAGTAATTTAAAATCAAACAGATAAATATTCATATGGTCAGCTTTCCCATTAAGTCTGTTCCTACAACAAAATAAGTTTATTTCCTCATAGAAAAATGTTTATTGTAAGGAAGAATATATTAGACAACATTGTGTAGTGATAACATTTTTATAGCCCCAATGCTACGAACATTTTATGGTCAATTAAAAAAGATTTAATAACTTCAAAAAACGTCTAGTTATTATTTGAGACTCATTAACAAAAATTAAAATTTATATATTTGTGGCATTTGCCACAGTGTTGCAATTGTATAGTTTAAAAAGAGTAAAAATTGCAAATGGAGTGAAAAATGAAGAAAAAATTTACGAAATGCACAATCGATTTATTTGTATGTTTTGCTTAATTAACGATGTCTGTTGCAAAAAGGAGCGTCAGCTTGAACACTGGCTGTTGGACGCGTCTTTTATGAACGTAGTTATAAAGACTTGTGAATGAATGATTTAAAGGGAATCGGAGGAGAAAAACTTTAATTGTCTGCTGTAATCGGACAATTAAAACAGTGGCTTTAAGAAATAAATTTTTACGTCAAATGCTACAAAATATTTTTTAATTTATATTTATATTTATGTTTTATTTTATTTTTTTTAATTTATATTTTTAATTGATAAGTGCAATTAATTTTAACTTTTCTATATCTCTTATTCTTTCTCTATCTCTCTCTTTCTCATACACTAAGCACAAATTTGCAAAACTCATTTTTATACAAATACGAATTGTATTTATTCGCTTCAATTCATTTTTTTTTCGTACATTTGCGTCATTTGATCGTAATTTTCACTTAGTCGTAATGATTTCAATTATATTCCCACTGTGCCCAAATATCTCCGGGTAGGTTTTGTGCTGCTATAACAAGACGTTATCGACTCCTTTGTTACTCAACTAACCACCAACACCACAAAATATTTCAAATTAGTTTTTTCCTTTTCTTTTGCGTCATGTAAATGAAATCCTTCGCTACCAAACACAACGACAACAACATGACAACAAATATTTTAAAACACATGTATCTCTATATGCAGATATATTTTATGTTTTGTTTGTTTGCTTGTCTGTCCATATTGATTTTGCATGTTTTGTAGGGTCTGAGAAACGTTGTGCAAGGTCTGCCAATAATCGAAATTTTCGCACATCAGTCATTAACAAAAACAACCAAATAAATGCGTGTTGCTTTGGATTTTTTTTCATATTTGTCAGGGTTTATAATTAAGCTTGTCATATGTTTAGAGACAAATTAAAGTTTTCAATTCTTTAAATTTAATTTTATAATTTTGATAAAGCTGCTCCATACTTTATTTTGCCAGAAAGTGAAGATGTTATTTGGCGAATTACTAATTCGTTCCCGTGAACATACGACGCTCTGCTATACTTTCTGGGACTTTTTTTGTATTGTAGGTTGCTCGCCCACTGTTCGTGAAAAAATTAAACCGTCTAGCTGCTAATAGTTTTTAATATACGATAAGCAATACTTAATAGCCGGGGCACGTAGAATCCGTCATACGTTATAATTTTACGTATTCAACTGAAAATACACAAAGCATTGACGGATGAGCTCCTTTTTGTTTAATATTTTTGCAACAAAATTTTATTAAAATTCACATTTATTGTAATGTATTTTTGCCACCAGAATTAGTTTAATATAATTTTTGCAAAAAAACAACCGACTTCAAAACAGACAAACTTCAAATCATATTTCCTCAGGATAGTAATTAAACATTAATTATATAATATTATATTCCAGAAAGATTGCTTCAGGATATTTTATATGTATGTCACCCTTTATTCCTGACAAAGTAGAAGAAAATTTGTTCTAAGCGATAGTCAATAACTTTTTAAAGATTGGCCATATACATGAAACTGCAACCATTAGGGCACCGTTTAATTTCTAATTTTAAATAATAACCTTTTATTTTACTTGATATAGTAATGGACATTATGTCTAATTTTCAAGAGTTTTTTTTAACGGTTTCAAAAATAGAGCCATATAGGTCATATAACGTCAGTAATAGGGACACCCTTTCATTTCTAATTTCGAGTTTGCTACTTGTTATAGCGGACTTAGCAATAAAGGTTCTGTGCAAATTTCAATCAACTGTCTACAACTGTTGAACATTTTGGTCACATACATAAAATAACAGCAACTATTGTACACCCTTTTATTTATAATTTTAAATATTTATACATCTTAATATATCAGACCAAGTAGTTTAATTTTTAAGTGTTTGTATATAACGGTCCAAAAGATATTTCCATATAGGTCAATTTACCTTAAATATGGGAAAACCCTTTAATTTCTAAATTCAAATTTTATACCTGATGTTATAGCGGACTTAGCAATAAAGGTTCTTTATAAATTTTAACTATATGGCTATAACTATCCAAAAGTTTGGTAACGTGCATTAAATTACATAAGCTATTTGGAAACCCTTTAATTAATAATTATACTTGTTAATATAACAGTCATAATGACCGACATCCTGTCTAATTTTCAAGCCTTTGTATATAACGGTTCAAAATATAGGGACATAAAGGTCAATTTACGTCACTTATGGGGACAACCTTTAATTTTTAGACCTATTTTTTTATTACTTTTTACTATTGGGAGCTATATTAAAACGATTTTTTTTAGGAAGTGCGCTTTACGGTTCTTAACACACTTTTAAGGTTATGAACTGTTTTTAAAACGGGACCAATCTGTAAGTATAATCTATTAAATTACAAACAATTTTCAAAATTGGTTTATGAATGACTAAGTTCTGCAGGCACAAACAAAAAGAAAAGAATCATTCAGTCGAGTTGATAACCTCGTACTTTTTTTTTTAAGTCGGTTAAAAACATAGCAAGAGTGAAGCCCAACAAGAGGATCAAGCAACTGGCAGCTGACAAAGTATTCAACGTACGTCAAAAGTTAAAATTTGTCTCATTTTTTTACTGTGCGTTGATGGAGACGTACTAATTTGGAAAACGCTCATAAAGCTCTGTACAGATGGTTGTCAGCTCTTACAGTATTGTCGGAAAAATATACAGAAAATGCCTAACAATCGTGTAAACTTACAACTGTTGTCTGACAATTTTGTCGAAAAAGTCATTATCAGATAATTGGCAGACTTCTATTTGACAATAATATTATCAGATACCTAACAATTGTATCAACACTTTTACAAACACTTTGTAAATGGCATATAGTGTTTCAAGAACACAGCTCGAATAGTAAAACTAGAATACGGAACAAGTATTGTATTTTCCAAAATTTTTCATGTAATTTGACCTATACGGTCTATCTTTTGAACCGTTATAAATAAACGTTTAAAAATTGGACAGAATATCGATAACTATGACAATTATAATAACAATTATAAATATTTAAAATTATAAATTAAAGGGTGACTGAATAGATAATGTATATGATGGTTGTAAAGACACGGTTGATATTGACAAAAAACCTGTATATGTCCGCTATAAGAGGAAGCATACAAAATTAATTTTGAAATCAAAGGGTGTGCTCATGACTGTTGTAATTTGACATATATAGCTCTATCTTTTGAACCCTTATATACAAACACTTGAAAATTAAACAAAATATCAACAATTTTGGAAATATAAAATTTTAAACTGAAAAATATATGGTGTCCCGATAGTTGATAAATGTGGCCAAACTTTTAAACTTTTATATACAAACAGCTGAAATCTGTTTTTAAGTTGGTCTTTTGAAAGTATTATTCTTCTTGATCCTCGCTATAAACGGAGGATATTAGAATCGTTGCAATTTCTTCGTTTTGATTAATTTCCATTTGTTTTGATAAAGATTTACTGCCTTATTCATAAAATATTCAAACAGATTTGAAATGTATCTTAGGACAAATTTCTATGAAAATTTTGTTATAAAACACATTTTAAATGTATTTTATTTTTATGAATATCGCAGTTATTGTATAAATTTGTAACTTTAATAATAATTTACATTAAAAAAAAAATTTTTTTTTAAATATCTCTTGGATTGTGTTAATTCTGACAATAGATCTGTAAATTTTTGCCATTCTAGCAATTCTTGCTACCGTGTGAACTAACAATATTTTATCTGACAATGTTGTCAGATGAAGTTATTGTCAGATAATTGTCTTACAATGGAATTGCTAGTTTTCTGCAAAAAGCCTTGCAATCGTGTGAACTGACAGTCTCCACAATGTAGATAACAGACAATGTAGATAACAGACAATGTAGATAATAGACAATATAAAACAAAAATACAGAGTATAATATTGTTTATAATGTTTAAAGGGTGCTTGAGATTCGCCATCAGCTTAATAAAACTTGTGCGTTTAAAATCCTGTATGAGTGTTTTAAATGCCAGGTTGCTGTGTTTTTTTTTCGTTTTTTTTTTTACATTTTGTTTTTTATTTACTGGCATATCTGTTTGTGTTGCTGTTGTTGACGCTGCTGTTGTGTTTTCCTTAATTAATAACCTTTTGCAAGATACTAAAGACTGCTGAAAATCACAAAACGATCGATCGATTGCTAATATTTTTAGATGAGGATAAAATAAATACAAGCTGAATTTTAAAAGAAACAAAATACAAATGCGTTGTTCACAAAATGTTAACGCTGTTTTTTCATTTTTTTACAATTTTAACTTTTTTATGTTAAATTTTTTCTTACTTTGCTTTAACCTTTTGAGTTTAACTTTTTTATTTTTTTTTAAATCCTTCATATGCTGAATACCTTGAAACAGCATTGTTTTTTATTCACATTTTTTAAATTCACTCGCATGTCTATTTTTGTAAATAATTAAATTTGAAAAGCTACATTTAAGATAAATTGAAGTGACGGAAAATTTTTAAGTTATGCAAAGGCTTTTTCGGGATTTTTGACATATTTGTTCACCCTCTGCGTGCCTTCTTTAAAAAATAGTTTTATTTTAAACAGGCAACAAACAAAAGGTTTGAACAACGGAAATATACAAATGAATCCCTTCTCTATGGCGAAATCCTGTATAGTTTCGTTTTTTACTTGTTCTTTTAGCCGACATACCAATATAAAATCATGTAAATATAAAATATATTAGCTGACTTCTAAAATGGATAAATACTAAGTTTGAATACATTTCTGCTACAGTATTTAGATCTTGTACATATACAAAGTTACGAAACAAAACATCAATTAAGAAACTGATGCGCCAGTTGCTCGGTTGCAACGTTTTTAATACTTGTCTGCGACATTTTGGAATGGTATGCATTGTAAACATTTACCACGGCATTATTAAACACAATACATTGTTTGAATACAAAGCAGCTGACGTTTTGGCAGTCAGCCATTCCGTATAAATTTCAAGCGCCTATCAAAAACAGTTTCAGAGATAAAGTTATGTTCGTTAAAATGTAGGCCTGTGCGGAAACACGCGTTTTAATTTAAATAGGTTATTCACATATATTTTTATAGTGAAGATATTAAACGTACCCTGTGTAAATGCATACATTGAAATCGCGTCACTATGTGAGTTCCCTTTATAATTTAGTACTGTACATGTTCTTATAGCGGACATAAAAATATCTAAACTTAAAGTGTTTGCCTATTTCTCTTCAAAATAAAACAAAAAAAAAATGTTTTTTACTTTTTGGATACAGAATTCTAAAAAGGGTTTTAAATCTAAAGACCAAAATTTTTTTAAAACTGGACATGAAATTTTGATCCTCTTTGTTTTCTCTCCTCTAAAGTTGTTATTGTTTGCATCTTTCTAAAATAAACAGGCTTGAGTAAAGACCTACCGAACACTTCTAAAATCTAAATCAACAGCAAACAACTGGGTAATAAAAATTTAAAAACCCTGAAACACAATTTTTAAACACTACACAAGGCTTTGTTCCATGTAGAAAATACTTTACATGCATAAGTTCTTACTGTCTTTTGTTTTTGCTGTGCTCATTTAAAGTATCATAAACATAAATTGTATATGAGCAGATTATTGCTTATTTGTTGCAACATTGTAACCATAATTATATTTTTGATGATTTGAGTTGTTACAAAATCATCTATATTATGAAGGCAAGATAGCAGCATAAAAAATCAATTAACATTCACTTTATTTTATTGTGATTATTTGTGTTATTTTTTTATTATTTTTTCATTTTTCCATATAAAATTTGCTTTTCTTTTTTCTAAGTTATGTAGGACGTTTAATATAAAAGGTTTGTTCGTATATTATAAAAAAAAATTAACATTCTATATCCTAGTAGACTTGTTTTTGCTTCTGTGTGTGTGTGTGTGTGTGTGTGTAAATTTATACAACTATTTTACCATAAGTTTTCAACATTTGCCATACATTAACAGCAATTATGATAGTCTATTTAATGGCCATTATGACAATGTAGTAGTCAATAAATTTGCTTTAAAAATTAATTATGAAATAAAGAAAAATAAATGCATTACAACTGGTGAGGATATACTTTTCTCTTCAGTGTTTTAAGCTGATGGTAGCTTTTATAAGCCTTAAAAAATAATCATGGAAAAAAGTATTAAAAACTAAGTTTAAGTAGTGATTAAAGCATTAAATGGAATTGTTCAAAATAAATCTGAAGAAGGGAAGTTTTTTTTTGTAAATGAAATTTTTTTTTTTAATTTTGATGTTGGTGTAGATAGTTATGGCTATGGAATACAAAACACGTGTTTTAGGAATTTTTTTCTGTTTGCCCATCTTTCTGTCTGTTTATGCTCGCATCACGTAAAAACTGATAGACAGATTTGAATAAAATTGTATAAGGAGGTCTCTAGGAATATTGGTTCAAATATAGGATACGCAGATATAATTTATTTTATAGAAAAATAAGAGAAACATATGTAAAGTCAGCCAATAAACTAATTTTCTATTATATACATATGTATATATATTTTGTTCAAGAACTTTAATGTTGCGAAAAACTGGCTGAATTCAAATAATGGACGTGGTATTTTAAATAAATCGTAATTTATTATATTGAAGCTTGAGAACTATATTTGATATGTTCTTGAAATTTTGCGCCAGACACGTCCCTATTTAGACCCATAGCTAAGCGAAAGAAAGAGCGGATTGGAATAGAGAGTGGAAACCATAAAAAAGTGAATATATTGTATAACTAGAGACCTAAAATAGCTTAGCAAAAAATCAGATATTAACTTAAAAAGTACTTGCCATATAATGACTTACTTTTGTGATTGCCAATTTTTGTTACTCGCTTACAAAACGCATCACAATAGTTCGCAAGTAAAGAAAGTAGTAAACTATTTTTTTATTGAACTATTTTTTTTTTTTTAGTGTTAAAAAAGAATACCTTAAAATACCTACTAATGATTATTATTTCCTGCAATAATCAATGTAATCAATTCTCAGTAATTAATTAAAAAAGTCTTATGCTCTGTTTTTAGGTTGGTAATCTACTTGGAAAGTTCTTCCACAGAAAATGACTAATTCCCCCCTCGATATATTTTTTTTTTAATTTTTTCTGGGGGCTAGAGTTGTAAAATTTTGCAAAAGTAATTCAGATATTAGTTCTTAAAGCCCTTCCATAAAAATTGAAAATTTATTATTATATACCTAAGGAAATATTTATTATACGTAGAGAGGTGGAATAAAAAAGCTTTCTAGGCTAAATGAATGGATACAACATAAATACTCCTACTGGCGTAGCGAAGCGCACCAAGAAAAGCTAGTTTTATTTTTAGATTTGGTATAACGAATCAACAAATTAAGGTTTTTTCAAAATAGTTAAAACCTTGCCTAAACGTTCTTGTATATTTTTAACAACCAGTAGAAAATAATAAGAACAACTTGCTTTGATTTATGATTTATAACAAATATTACGATTAAAAAGATATAAAGGGGACCCTGCATTGAAAAAACGAAATCTCGAGAGGATTTAAATGTGTCGACTTTTAACGTTTCTAGTGAGATTTGAGATTTTACCTATATGACGCTATCGTTCGAACCGTTATATACAAACACTTGAAAATCAAGCAGAATGTCCACTACTTGGTCTGGTATAATAAGAAGTACAAATATTTAAAATTATAAATTATAGGGTGTTACAATAGTTGCTATTATTTGATGCATATGACCAAACTGTTTAACGGTTGCAGACAGTTGATTGAAATTTGTATAGAACCTTTATTGCTAAGTTCGCTATAACACGTAGCAATCTTCAAATTAGAAATTAAAGGGTGTCCCTATAACTGACTTAATTTGACCTAACCTATATGGCCCTATCTTTGAAACCGTTACAGACAAACTTCTGAAAATTAGACAGAATATCCATTACTATATCAAATATAATAACAAGTATAAGTATATAAAATTTGAAATTAAAGGATGCCTAATGGTTGTAATTTGCTGTACATGGCCAATCTTTTAAACAGTTATAGAGACTTAAGATTAGAATTTAAACGAATAAAAAGTGTAAAAGTGACCACATGCTGCTGCATGCATACTGCTGAATTTTTTCTACGACATATAAAATTTTTGACGGAATCATCCAAAAGAAATATGATTTTACGGTTTTTTTGAAGTCGGTTTTTTGCAAGAATTATTTTCTCTGTTATTATTTAGAAATGTGTAAGTGTGTTAAAAATAAGTACTAATCTTCACATCGATAGCGCTTGTCGAACGTACGTAACAAATAGGTAGTTACGACGATCTTCACCCACAGATATGACAGCAGTATAATATTTGTTTGCGAAACAAATCCAATTAATTAAAAAGCCTATGCGCCACTACATTGTATCCAACGTGCTTTAATATAATCGACCCAAAAGAAGAAGATTTTTATAGAAGCATTTTCTGTATGGAGTATTTGAAATATTTTGTCTCTATATCTGTATTTAAGAAAATTTTAATTGAATAATGCAGCGCAGTCCCTACTTTAAAAAGGGTATTTTTTGTTTGTTTTTGAGAACTTTATAAAAATATATTTTTTGCAATGCTATCTATACCTACTGCAGTCTAAAATAATCCAGTATATGTATTTTAAAGCGTACTTTTTCTAAAGAAACATTTCAAAAGCTACTTTTTTAAGAATTATTTTTTAATTTTTATATAAAGTGTACTTTTATTTAAACTCTTTTATTTTTTTATGTCAATTTAAAGCTGTCTTTAACACACACGACAGGTACATATATGGCCATAGACATTCCTTGGTGAATAAGCCTTACGATATAGATGTTATGATGAGATATCGGCGTACAATTATGACATTGAAAGAATACAATAATGTTGAAATTTAGAAGATCGCTTTGTTATTGAACTGCAAAAAAAGTACAAAAGTTTTCGTTTGCAGTTTCACCAGAACATTTGTAAGGGGGTTTTATAAAAATTGCTTTTTTAAACAAAAGCTACTTAAAAAGTGACGTAGGTTTTATTACAGCTAATGCAGTCACCTGTTATAAATTTGCTTTGGTCATGTCCACCAAATGCTCAAAAGCACTGATAAAGCTACTGCGGACATTACTGAGGGCGAAAACACTAGCTCGAGTGTTAAATTGGAGGTTGCTGTAGTCGAAGTGGTTAACACGTTGACTACAAACTTGGTTGTCCAGGGTTCGACCCCTGCGGCAATCAAAAATTAAGAATGTTTTTTTCTGTTTAATGGTATAAATACATATTCAGAATTTACATTAAAACATGCAGCCTCCTTCGTCGGTACTTCTTTCATACCATACTGACCGGCGAAGTAAAATAACTAACTCTCTATCTCTCTCTTTCACCACCTGTCTTATCTCTTATCTATCCCTTTCCTAAAGAATGTAGCACGGTTCTCTTTTAAAAAAAAAAAAAAAAAAAAAAAAAAAAAAAATAAAAACTTAACTATTTTAAATACTCTGCAATGGCTAACGCATTTAAGTGTTGCATGATTAAAAAATAATATGCGGAAAATGAATTAATGTTGCTGATAGGCAGTGACTAAGATTTGAACAAAGACAAAGGACAAACCACAGGACTCCTCAAACATTTTTAAATTATAAACACTGATCGTAGGTAATAATCCATTCATACAAAGGTTATTAGTTCTTTTTTAAGGGAAATAATTAAAAATACTCAACATTATAGCAGAGTTTTATTTATTTTGACATTTGACAACACTTGTCAGCAGATGTATGACCAGCTGCAATTTTTCTTTTTTTATGATTCCAAACATTCAAAAGGAAAACATATAAAAATAATGTAAACATTTACACCATCAAAATGATCAAAAACTGTGGGAATATTGTTTAATTGGTTTGGTAGTAGAAGCATAAATGTCAAACATTGTTAACTTATCTTAAATTAATGAGCCATAAGCAATATTAACACAAACGAACACGAGCTATTGGAAAACTTTTCCTTTCGCAAAACATATAAAAATTTTATGTAATAAAAAAAAAAAGTTTTTTATTAACGCGGATGCCAAAATTTTTGAAATGTAATTCTCTTTAGCAGATATTGAATACGTTTTGAAAAAGAAACATTTAGCAGTGATCAGCATTGATTTGGTAGACAAACTTTATTTATTACACAATAACATTTTCATTAAACAACAGGCTTAATTTTTTTAATGTTTTCAGTGTTTTTTTTTTATTTTTTTATTTACAAATTCCCACATGAAATCAATTTCACATTATCGCGTTTAAAAGTGTTTATATTATGAGCATGAATAAATCTGGTATCATGCATGCCTGTTCATTTTAAGTTTAATTTTGATTTTTATTTTTCTTTAATGTTTTCTATATTTTGGTCAGTTAAAGAACAGCATCTATAGGTCTTTTTTTTTAAACAAACGTTTTAATACACAAAAACAAAAATAGCAAATATCGACAATCTTTACGGGTTTCATAATATCAATTAAAAGATTTTCAAACATACACAAATATTACAAAAATGTTTGTTGTATTTTAGTAAAAACCAGCTCTTTTTTTAAGGAAAATATATTTTCAGCAAATTTTTTAGTTTTTTGCTTCCTTCTTGTTTTACCATCAAAGGAGTCCACACTAATAAGTTTTATTTATTAGTTATTGGATTATTGATATATTTTGAAATATCCACTGTATTTGTCGTAATTGAATTAACAAAAATAAACAGGGGGGAAAATACAGACTGTAATTTTTTTCGTTAATTGCAGCTTATTTAATCAAGTTACGTTTTATCCAAAAGAATTTGGTTTTAGTATTCTAGATGGCTTATATAATTACATTACGATTTTAATATAATAATGATTTCTATAATGTGAAATGAAATTTTTAAGAAATAATTAAACTGTTGAAATGATATTAAAATACAATTTTTTTAAATAGTCAACTATGAGATATGTTATATTTTCTGGATAACTACATCTAATTGTCAAGTTTTTGCTAAAAATGTAATTGGTTTCTATTCGTTTATTACTTAAATAAACGAATAACTTAAATAAATGTTTATTACATAAATAAACATCGAAATATTATTATTTTAGAGTACAAATACTTTCCGTTTTGATGTTAAATGAGTATCACAAAAAAGAAAAAAAAAATTTCCTACCCAAAAATTACAAACGTATGAAATATATTTCAAAATAAATGTGAAATAATTGTAGCAAAATTAGAGTTATTAAAGATCGTACAATTATTTGTCAAAAAAAACTATACTGTTACTCGATCTGGCTGATTTTCAGTAGCACAGCTTTTGAAACTATGTCTAATCGATTAACATATTGTAAAATTTCTCCAGTTCATCTTATGTCTTAGGAAAGTTGATTTTAACATGAACACAGACGGACAGACGGACATTCGTATAAGCGTAGTAGATACTGTTATAAAGTATATATTTTTTGACGTACAGAAACAGTTAGCAGCGCTGTTGTATTCGACAGAATGCTTGACAGCTGGCAGTTTATTACAGCCAGACCTAAATTAGCGCTTAAAGCGCAATTTATGTGTCAAAAATTATCATGTACATACAAAATGTATGAAGCAAACGATAATAGCGCAGTGTCAAAAATTAGTTATTGAAAAATCCAATTTTGAAAGTTTGTTAGGAAGTGACTTAAAGTTGACACTCATACTTAGGTATGCAATTTCAGCGCAAAGTCTGTGGATCAGATTGCTTTGCGTCGTACGCGTTAATTTAGGTTTGTCCATTAGTGTCATCTAACTGTATGCTCAAAAAATGAAAAATTTTAGTTTATCGGGAAAAAATAATACACCTTTTTTGTAAATTTAATATAAAACCTATTTGCTAAGTTCATGTGCCATTCATGACGCTATAAAATTAAATCCAACAAAAACTATTAAAATGTTGTGGCAATAATGTTTAACAGTTTTTAGGTTTTGGCTTCTTTTGTTTACTCTAACACCACATAATTTTCATTTTTATGTTTGTAAACTTCCAGATATTTTTATTGATATCCAAGCATAAAAGCAATAAAACCAAATTAACAGCAATGCTTACATTTAGTTCTCTCAGTGAAAAACAATTATATGAGTACTATGAACTTGATAAATACTTTGTATGTATGAGGAATTAAGCAATAAAAACTGTTAATCATTACCTGTTCCAGGAATCAAAGAGAAATATTTCATTGTTTGAGAAAGAAACTTCCGACTTTATTTTCCTTTTATTTTAAAGCTAATGGTAATTGGAATTTTATTATAAATGTAATATCAACTGAATGTTCGCTCATTTTAAAACAGTTTAACTTTATGTTAACTTGACTTCTTTTAGGACACTTTTTAAGTTTTAATTTAATTTTTTATACCCTTCACCTAAGGTGCAAAAAGTTTCCGACCCCATAAACTAAATATATTCTGAGTTCTGGGTTGAAATCAACTTTGCCTAGCCACTAGATGAGCCAGAGAACATTTTAATATGCCAATTGATACGACATAGTTTCGAAAATTTTGCTATTGAAAATCAACAAATCGGTCCATGCGTGACCTTCGAGGCAGCGGGAAAAAACATTCATTCCTGTCTAAAATTTTTCCATATCATTTTGAACAATCCTAGTTTAGTTAAGTAATTACAATCAAAAAACAAATATTTGAAAGGATAGAGAGTTTAAAAAAAGAAAATAGCAAGTGAAAAAATTGACGATTGCCCATTTTTCCAAATTATTGGCCTCAAAAATTTTTACATAAAAGTACGATTTTGCAACAAATTATTAAAGATATCACTGTGGGTGTTATTTTGAAGTCTTAAAAGATATCTTTCAGAAAATGCAAAAATGTTTAAAAAATATCTATTTAGAGCCATGACATTTTTATGTAAAGTTATATACAGTATTTAATTTTTTAATTCTCTGTTACTTAACTATAATAGGCTTACATATAATAGGCTACGTAACGTCTTGTATAAGGTACTCTTTAATTTCTATTTAAATATTTATTTATTTATTTATTTTTATTCATTTTAAATGCTGGTATATGTTTCTTTTTATAGCGGACATAGTACTAAATTTTAAGTGTTATTCTATAAAGGGTTTAAAGATAACGCCACATAACTGACAATCGGAGAACACTTTAAACAACCATTAAAATACACCTTCTAGCTCTTACAGTTTAAGGGATAGCGGATAGCTATAGACATCAGAAGTTCATTGCAGTAGCATATTATAAGAAACGACATTTTTACATTTAAAGAAAATTATAAGGGTAAAGGGTGTCCCATACTTTAAATTAATGATTAGCTCGTATTAAAATTTAAGGTACCCTTTAAAAACCAGATGATCACTTAAATGGTCTTATCCAAGTATTGAGATGATTTTTTTGCAAGATGTGTTTAAGAACTTTTTCACTTTTATAACTTGAGGAAACTCGAAAAAATCGAACAATTTTAACAAACGCAATCAAGAATAAATTTGTCCTGAATGCTTAGGATACTGGCTGCACAGGCATGATAAATAAAATTATTAGAATAAAAAAGCAAAAAGCACTTTTTGTAGTAGTTTTATTGTAGAAGTTTGGTTAAACTTAATGTAAAAAATGTTTTCCTTTTTTTTCCCTTTTTTTGACTTACTTTATCATCAGCCTAAATTTGCAATTTTCTTTTTAGCTCTCTTAGCGAGAAAAAATTATACCGATCTGATCTGATATCCAAAGCAAAAATTCATAAAGATTTATGATTATTGCTAATAAAAGAATAATAACAAAAATCATAATTTTCTACCGGAGTTTAATTAACATTTTTATTTTTATACAATTTTTGCCATTTTTGAAAAGAAGTCGAAACTCCGCCTTGTAAATTCTAAGAAGCTAAGAATTTTACTACATCGAAAGAAAATCCCATAAAAGAAAAAAATGAGATTGTGAGAATGTGTTAACTTCACATGTGATTACCTAAGAAGTACAGGTATTCAATCATTATTTGCAAAGATTGTTATTATTTATATATATATATATAAATGAATTCGTACACAAAAATTTTTTAAAGCAATACATTGACTTAAAAAATAAAATATTTGCAACAATAAAAAATTAAAATAAAAATTAATTCTTAATTTTGCAAAAGCATTATAAATAGATAATATTTTTTCTGTTTGTTTCTAAATGTATTGTTACGAAAATAAAGTCTGACAACCCCTAAATATCTGAAAAACAGCAGAGGTTAATAAAATTAATACGACAATTAGATAACACAAGTAGAGTGCATGCTGTAAAACAGAAGATCACAAAGTTGATGAGTTCGAGCCTCCAGCATCTAAAATGCGTTCAAAGGAAAATAATAATTGAAGTACAAAAGAGGCAATTAAATGGGAAAAAACAGTATAAATCTCTCGCAGTCCAATTAGAAAGGAAAAAAATATTATTGTGTGAAGCCGTGACAAATTAAGCGTCTATTTTATATTAGAGTTGCAGATTGTTGACAAAGCTCCCGTTATAAAAGGGAAAATACTATGGCGTAGGGGAAGTAAGAGAACAACAGAATAGGCGACTGACTAGGATGTGAACGAGAAAAAGGTAGTAGTTCTTGTCTCGACATTAAAGCATTTTTAAGAATTCGTACGTTTGTCAAAAGTGCAAAACGTAACAATATTTTAAACGTTTATTATTTTTTATAAATTTTTCCATTCTTAAAAAATCATCAATCTTATCGTCCTTGCTTTCTACACTGAATATCCATATTGTTTTGAAATAAAATAAATAAAAGAAACGAAAAAGCTATTTGAAATGCTAAGACTATAAATGAGTTTTAAGCTCATACCATTGTTGTTTATTCTTTCTCAACACCAATAAAACAGACGAAACCAGACAACAGCTCACAAGAATAGATCATCTTCGTCATCAACATGAACAGCAGCAACAGCAATCAAATGAATGGGTATAAAGCAAACATAAACAACAAGTGTAGAATTTTTTTACAACACTAATATCATGCAACTAAATTACTTTCATCCATACAATATGTGAAAATTTTGTAATCGTTGCAAGTGTACGCAATATATAAAGTATATATTGATGTATAACAAAATAAGTGTATTACACAGCTTGTAAACGTGGATGGGGAAACTTACAGCCAACTCCATTAAAATTGGCATGATGAGCTCGCAAAAAATCCATAAAATTATTTTATTATCACAGTCTATGAGCGGTATTTATTTATTATGTTGTTTTCATTGCTTCTTCTTTTTGTTTTTATTGTAGGTATTATTACAGGTATTGTAGTTGCTGTAAAATTTAGTAATCCGTTCAAAGGTATAGGAGATTTACAATGGCGTTTGTTACATTTCTGCAAAGAAATTCTTTTAACTATACGCCACTCTTGTTAATTGTGATTCGAAAAATTTAGAGTGTTTGTTAGCGAAATTACGCTACGATTTTTAGCAATACTTGTGTAAAGCTAAGAGATATATAACGATTTATTTTTATAAAATATTTTTATAAAATTTTAGATATTGTTTATCTTATGCTAAGGAAAACAGTTTATTTTATGAATGATACGGTATAATAAATAATTGTAGTTACCGACTATAAACTGAATTCCTTGGATTATGCAATAAATTTATAATAAAATCTTTCCATGATTTTAATATTACTACAAGAACTAAAAATGCTATTATAGTTATTGTTGAGAAAAAAAAATATTGCACCTGCAAGAACTATTTTTGTTTAAAGCTGTATTTTATTAAATACACGTAGAATAGTGGTATGGTCACAAAAATCCGTGAAGCAACCAAATTTGTGTACAATACTTTGGTCACGCTAAACAATTTATTGTTACAAATTTATCTTAAATTTTTTGTTTATCAAATGTATTTTTTTTTTTTTTTTTTTGTTAATATTTAACCACTGAAAAATTTTGATAACTTTTGCAAAATATTACTTTATTATAAGAGCCGTGTATTTTGTAGACATACTTGCACGCTTTGTCTCGAAATATTTATTTTTCACCCAATAAAAATTTCGGTCAACATAAAAGCGTGGAATTATTGTTAATTTAATACGTTCTTATGTATATACTCAAAGTATGTCTAAAACGACAACCAATATTTGGTTTTAAATATAATTTTATTTCATCCTTTGATCAGAGTTTTATAAGGTTCAGTTGAAAAGGAAAATCGTGCAAAATATTACTTTATTATTATTATTATTATTATTATTATTATTATTATTATTATTATTATTATTTTAATAACCAAAAATTATTTATAATTTGTTAAGTAGACAATTCTTAATAAATTTAAATATACGTAAAAATTACAAATGACAAATATTAGGAACAATTGTAAATATCGGAATTTTCTTATAAAAAATCAAAAAATTTAAATGAAAATTATAAAAAATATTAAAATAAATAAATAATAATTTTTTATCACATCACAGTTACTTTTTACTATGTTTTAAACGGATCGTTGTTATATTTACTGTTGATAGAGTTTAAATAAAAATTCTAAAAAGAAATAAAAAAGTAATCAAAATCATTCTAAAATAACCTTAAAAATTTTTATCACAATTAACATAATTAACACTTGACTGTGACCATATAAATCAATCATAATACATAACTTTTAGAATATGGTCACCACAACCATATTAATTATTTGTTTTGTTTATGTTTTAAAAACCAAGAAATTAAATAAATAAAACAATAATTATAATATCATCAAGTTGGATTAAAAATAGAATTCAAAAAAAGTGCTCGTAAAATAAGAACCAACAACCGCACTGTATTGCGAAAGGCCAAGCCGGTTGGAAAAATTTTATTCTATGAATATCTTTAAATTCCCCTAATTTATTCAATTATTAAAGGGATTTCCCTGCATTCCCATGCAATGTTTTTTCGTTAATTTATTTGTACAACATCAACTTTAGCCAAAAAAAAGGACGTATAGTTTTTTAAATTCATTCACAGATTACAGGAATATAATACGGAGAGGACTTTGTAATGTGTCGATTATTGAAAAAATAAGCAATATAAAGCAAAAAATAATTATTTTTGATTAAGAATAGATTGCAAAAAAAACAGTTAAGTTTGCAAAAGTGTTTGGAAGATTAATGTGTTCAACCAATAAAAAGTTCATGAAAGCAAAAAGAATAAGAACGATGAAATGTGCAAAATAATTATGGTTAGATGGATTTTGTTGTTTTCCTTTTAAAAACTCGTTTAAAATTTCAAAGCAGATAATAACAACCAAAAAAAAAGCAGAAAGTAAAAAATATAAAAAACTTTTTTTTTTTCGTAGTGAAATATCGAAGGATGCTAGGAGGGTTTTTCTTGAATGCTATTAAAGGGTCATCGTGCTAAGCTTGAATTATAACTTTTTAAGACGCATTGAGAATTTTTATATTCTTTGTTTAAATAGCGGAAAAATTTGTTTGACTTAATTCATACCCACCTACCTGAGTTCAGGGGAGCTGCAAATTTAAAAATCTGTTAAAATTTCATTATGTGAACTTTTTTAAATTTCTTATACTTATAAATAATGCTTTAAAAAATCCAAAAAAAAATAACAAAATTTTATAATGTTAATGTTTAAGAAAAAAAAAAACTATAAATCCGCTTTCCATGTCATCAGCCATATTACATGTATTTTCAATTTTGTTTTTTTTTTTTTTATAAAACATTGATTTTTTTATCAAGAACTAATGACGGCAAAGAAAATACATTGAATGGTTAGTGAATCATATAATTAACAAAACTGGTAAATTGTTAATCGCATATTATTAAACGATTAATCAAGATAAAGCAAAATATATGTTTAATTTTCATAGATGGCATAAATTACTTACGGTACATAGTGAGGCAGAATCACAAGGTTTTTGAAATAACTTAGCTATTTGTGAAGGGCGAGGCCAATTGATTTAAATTATGCATAGCAGAAGAGTATCTGAGCTTAAGTTTTAAAGCTGGGTACCATTCACTTTCACGTGATGGAGCTATGTCGTCTCAAAGTTGGGTACAATTTCTTAAATTTTTTTCACCTACAAAATAATGCTTTAATCTGAAAGTTTATGTTTTAATATTTCGAGTTTTAAGCATTTTAAAATTAAAATTTTTGATTTTTAGATATCCTGGCTCCGAATTTTTATAATATTGGGTACAATTATCAGCAAATTTTTTTGATTTTTCACCGCAGTTAGCGAACAACATTTTATATATTTTGTAAATTATATATTTTTGTAATATGGTTTTCAGTTTTAAGAATACAAAATTATTAATTTTTTTGTGTTTTAGCCTAAAAACAGTTTGTATATATAATATATTAACTTAATATAAAATAACAAATTTATTTAATATAGAATAACAAAATATTATAGGGTTCTTTAAAATCGTCTATGCCACTTCTTGTTCCCTTCTACTGTTCTTAATTTTTTGCTATTTCCCATAAAAATACATACTTAAATTCTTCGTGAGCTATAAATTTCCTTGACATTTGTTATGTTTAATAAAGAGTAGTATTTAAAAATAATGAGGAGATTACGACTGTTGTACTCATAACACTTTAGCAAATATTACCCATACAAATTCGTTTCTAACAAAATTTCTTAAGCACTTCCTGCAAAATAAGCAGTTTACTAGGAAATCTTAAGATCATAAAAAATACTAATGTTATTTTGAATATGCTGAGACGTAAAGAAATCTTAAAAGAAATTTTTAGTCTAATTCTTTGTATTTGTTTTAGAGAAATTAACAAAGCAATGCTACATGGTCCTTTCAAGGTTTAATTAAACTTAAATTTTTAATTGCAAAAAAAAATTATTTTTTAGTTGTAAAAGTTATTTTTTCCTTTTTAATTAAATACGTTAATAATTCTGTATATTATTTAATTACAAAATTTTATATACTTCTTTTCAATTTAATATATAATAGAGTTAATTAAAAATTTATTTAAATATCCATCCAAATCAATCTAAGAGTGCTATTTTTTCAAAGAAACATATACGTAATAAAAAATAAATTCCATTAATTTTCCAATTCTTGGAACCAGGGGTCTAATCGCCGCATATGTGATCGAATAAAGTTACGTATTGAATTTATTTTCGTTACCTTTCGAAAGACCTAATCATGACATTCGATTGCTAACAAATTGTAAATTTAAAAAAATGTAATAGATTTTTTTATTTTGTAAAAGAACTAAAACATACGTTTCTTGAAACATAAACAACACAAAAGTAGAAAATATAGAAAAATGTAAATATTAAATTTTCTTATAAATTTGAAAATTTTGTTGTTAATAATATATACATATTTTTTAGAAAATGAGATTTAGGAGACAACTTCGTGAAAAAAGTAACCCCTTATCCTTGCCGGACACAATGTAAGTACAAAATATGAAAATAATTTAAGAAATTATTTTTATATTTTTGTGGTTTTAAGCGAAGGTTCCGGTTATCAAAAGATGCCTTTAATTATATCCTCTCGCAGTTGAAATTTAATTTGATTTTAAAAGATTTATCTTGGTTTCTGATGCGGAAGACTTTATTTCGTTTAATAGTGACAACTTTACCATCTTCAATTTCATTTAAATTTTAATAGTCTGCTAAACTATCTTCTAAATTTTCTTCTACATCGGTCTCGCTATGTTTGGAACTTAGAGGAAACGATTGCACTAAAGACAGGCCTTCAACAGAAGCTTCGACAGTTCCTCGACCAATGATAACGGAACTTCTTCAAAAAGGCTGCCAACTGTTTTCTTTTTGGATGCTTTATTTAAAGACAAATGAATTAGTGAAAACAGGAACAATAGATCATGAATAGAAACATTCCCTTTGCCAAAGCCTCGAGTTTTTAATAAGTGGCCCAGCCGCCTTGCCTTGGCAACAATTTGATAAGCGACTTTTAGTTAAATCGAGATGCCATAAAATTAGCCAAAATTTCTTTTTGCACACCGTTGATGTTTTTTAAACTTGTGCTTAAAAAAATTTTAAAAACTTGGTATTTTATGAGGAAAAACACGTTATTGTGCTTACATTTTTAATATTTGGTAACAAAAGTTCATTTATTTTCTAAAACTTTTTGAAATAATATTTTCTTGTATTTACGTTAGCATGGCATGTATCGAATGAAATTTCTAAATATTGTACTCGATCGATTGTTCGTTAACGTATGCTATGATCTCAATTAATCGTTCGTGCTGTCTGATAACGTGTGCGGTAATTTCAAATTAAAAAAAAATATGAACAATTCAACTCGTTATCGAAAGCAGCGATTAGACCCCAGCTATATAAATCATTTATAAGTTCTTATTTATTTATTTACTTTAAACAAAGTAGCGCCCTCTTTCAACATAAGGAAACAATAATTAAATTAGAAATGCTCAAAAACTTGTAGCCATAATCAATAATGACTCTTCTATGTCCAAAATTTGAATGCCCTGCAACCACAAATCTATGTTATGGTAGCAGTATTATGCCTGATGGTAAAGTTGTCTTTTAAAGGCCATTACAGAGTTACATTGCCATGCGATCCTTGTTATTTTTTGACTCCTGACGCCTAGCACAATGGAAAGCAGTGCAGGTAAAATAAATTTAAGTACTGCTTTTTATACAAATCATATTCTTTTTTTGGTTTCTACAAATTGAAAGATAAATTTTGTGAATACTAACAAATTAAAATAAAACAAATTTTTTTTGTTTAATTTTTAAGGAATTTTACTAACAACAATTTATGAAAGTGTTTGAAGCCTTCCGAATACAGTTGTATGTTTATTTTCGATTTTTTTCAACAAAACACATTGAGCTTATCCTTAATTTTTAACAAAATGATAATAATCATAAAATCTCATTATATTCTATTATTTAGTGACAAAAGAAATTACATATATCTTAAGTACTTCGAAACCACTTTTGATGTAACAGTCAATACTCATATTTATTTTTATTTTATTTTTTGTAATTATTTAAATAACTATTTTTCTTATTTTTTTTATTGTTTTATTTTATGCCTATTCCTTAACTAATTTCAAACTACACAATTTATAGAATGTATTTATTCTTAATAAAAAATCCTTTTTTTAAACTCATTTATTATGCCAACAAATTTTTTTTTTTTTTCAAAAACAAAACTAAAGGCAACAACCTGTGACAAAAGTAGGAACAAAACAAGTAGAAGTACTATTAACCCACATCTTTAACACGATCATAAATTATTGTATGCATCTTAAGTTAACAACAACAGTAAACAATATTAAATATTTAAAGTGAAGACTATAAAAATAAGTTTTTAACACAATGACTTAAATGCTTGCGGGAGAAAAGGCTACAAAAAGTATCTATTTAAACTTTTTTTATTAAATATTTTTGGGTTAATGTAGCAAGCATTTTAGTAAAAATCATATCCTTCGAGAAGTGAACTCGCAAACAAAAGATTCAAGCTAATGTTAGAGTAAGTGTTGCCAGCGAAGCAAAGTTTAATAGTCTAAAATTTAATTTTGCATTTGCTTTGCTGAAGAGTTACTTGCTAGTCAGGTAACAAATAACCGTTCTTCAATTAAACATATTTTCATTAATTAAAGCTTGAATGTTGCCCTATTACTTTTCAAGATTTAATAGGCCCATGTTTGCTACTACTTCAGGAGAAAGTTAAAGACATGTAATTTTCGTACTGGCCAACAGATAACTTTAAATGACTAAAGCACTTTTACATAATCAAGTACCGAAGTATTTGAAAATGAATTTATACTCGAAGAGACTGTTACAAAACAAAGCAGCGAAATAGAAAACAAAGAGTTTTTATAATTAATTGCTATTTATTTTGGTTAGGCAAAGCAAAGTTGTTTCCTTGTTCTCTTTACTAACTGTCACTCAAATTGTTCTTGCGTTTTGCTCAACGAAGTGTCAGTTTAGAATTTTTTTTACTTTCAACCAACATTGAAAAAGGAGGAGGTTATTAATTCATCTGTATTTTCTTATATATTTGTGACCGCATACCGAGCCGATTTTGAAAGAAATTATTTATCTTCCATTAAAAAAAAATAAAACAAATGTGCGGTTGACAGAGTATGTATGTAAATTTAGGTCAGTGATAGTGATGTGCTCCTATCAAAAAAAAAAAAAAAAAAAAAAAAAAAAAAAAAAAAATTGGGCTGACAGTTTTCAGAGATAGCAAGAAAGAGTACTATATTCTTATAAAACCCTCACTATTTATCTCAATATAATTTAGTAAAGTAACTCCAATAAAAAAAAAATATAGAGGCGAGAATTATAAAACAAACAAAATTTATATAAAATTGCCATCGGTTCGTAATGGGTTATGCACATAAAAGAACTATTTTTATTTCCATTCTCTTTAGAAGCTTTAAAATGATACCCCATATGGATATTTTAAAGATTTTGAAAATTTCAGAGGCCCGTAACTCGGACAATATGTGCGAGTGCCAATTTTTTTAACTTGATGTTTTATTCTTACTTTTAAAATCTCTCTCGCTCCATATAAATATTTTTTTTTGTGATTAGATTTACTTCATTGTCCCAAATTATAGAGAAAAATTAGAGGTAGGCGTGGTGTTTTGTCCCCTGCTTCGAAGGAAATGGACCGGTTTTGCTGATTTCCAATAGCACCTCTTCCGACACTATCTCTGGATCGGAAATGGATATTGTAGAAGCTACAAACGGAATGACAAAATTAATTTTAACCTTTTTCTACTTTTTTAGTGAAGGGTATAACAAAATATTTATTACAAGATTAATTTCATATTCGACGACGCTCTGCCTGCCTGTTTGTTTTAAAGTCTGTTTATTTTGTAAGTATCTCGCCACAATAGATAATGTACCAGTTCCATATATTAAAATTTAACTTTCTTTCAAAAGATTTTTAGTAGTCATGTAATAGATATTATTGTCTTAAATTCCTAAAAAAAATAAAGCGGGAACTCCGTTTGAAATTCTTTAATATATTTCTAAAATTGTTTTATAGCCCTCAAATTAAATTTCTTTACTCATCTCTTATACGCTTTTTTGCTACGAAAGACTTAAATATATAAACGAAAATACCGAAAACCATTTTGTAAATACAATTTTATTTGTTTCTTTATTTTTTCGTATATTTCTTTTTTCTTCACTAGCAATTATTTCCAGAGATATCGAAGTAAAAAGTAGGCCCTGCAGGGCTCTTCTTAAACAGGAAAATTCCTAAGCTCTATTCGTTTATTCAATTATACCAGTCTTTTACATATAACAAATTTTTTTATTGCTAAATATCTTGGTTTTTGCCCAGGGTTCAATGTCAAGAAACATATTCTCAGGTATAAATGCGCTTTATTTAATAAAGAGATTTCTGCTGTTATAGCCAAAAAACACGTACACTTTTGCCACTAAGAACATCTCCGCATCTAACAACTGGCAACAACATGATGCAAAATTTAAAAGAAAACAGTCACATACGGCTGTTTTATCAAATACAAAATTGCATTAGTGGCACACTTTGTGGTGATGCATACAAAATTAAACAACAACAACAACTATAACCTCTGAATTTAAAGAAAAAACGGCAATATTATCTTTGTCCGAACAAAAAACACAAATAATAAAGTTGAATTTTACTAAACGCAATGAACAAAATCTATAAAACTAAAAGTTAAGAATTTTTGCTCAAGTGGGTAAAATGAAATTGTAGGAATTTTTTTTTTTTCTTTAAATGAAAGGTGAAGGAGTGTGTACTAGAAAAGTTGGTAATGAGTCAAAAATTTATACAAGAGTTTTATTTTCTGATTTTTAGTTAACTAAGACGTTTGTTTGATTATTTCTTAAAATCGTTATTATATCGAAAAAAATTATGTATTTTGCAACTAAAGTAGTCAATCCGTTTGAGTTTTTTTTTTTTTGCAATCTTACTGACATGTCAATTTTTAAATTTTACTTCTAGCAAAACGTAAATACTTTCTTTTTTTAGATTTAAAATTTAATATTTATTAGAATTATAAAAAATTAATTTAATTAATTATAAATTATAAGTCCACTTCTTCCTTCTAGCTGAGCATATCTTTGAAAATTTTTTGTCGACAGCTAAAATGTTAGTACCATCCAAAAAGGCACTTTATTAAGATTACAAAAATATCAACCACATAAAAGTTAAATTTGTTTCTACAGTATTTTGAGGTCCCTCTTCCATAAAAACACATTCAAATTAAAATCGTTTAAATAATTAAAATTTTTTTAAAATTAATATTAATTTTGTTGATAATATTTTAAAAATCTTATTAGTGGGAGCAAACTCACTTGTTTGAAATAATTTGAAACATAAAGTAACTTTAAATCCAAATTTAAAATACATAACAGGAATCCTTATCGTCTTGAACTATTAATTTTTAATCGTTAAATGTTTTCCCCCTTCATAATTTTAGCGGGCAAGCCAAAATCAAATATTTTACTGTTATTTTAAAGCCGGCCAATTAATGAGACGATCATTTTGATTCGAAATAAATACTACTACAACTCCTGCATTTTATATTGCGATATCTATGGAACCAGTCTTTAAATGATCAATTGATTTAGAGAAAGTTGATTGTAATAGAGTTTTGTACTTTCGCCAGTCATTTTTGCCCTTTAAAATTCTATATCGATTGTAATGTAAAACTTCAAAGAACGTCAGAACGTCCTTTATGCTATGATGGGGATTTTATTATATTATCTCTTTCTTGTATCATAAAAGTGATAATTGTAGTCATCTACGTTATCCAGTGGTGTTATTTTTTCTAAGGATTTTTATTTAAGACTTTTAAAGCTTAAGAGGTTTATTCGCAGCCCTGGAGCCAAACGGAAAGTACATCTGTACTTATTAGAAAATGAGATATAAAAGAAATAGCAAAGTTCCGAAAAATCATATTTTTTAGAAACAAGTAAGAGAGCCATACTGAATCTTATACACCAACGGTTCTCAAATGGGGGTCCGTAGCAACCATCTAAGGGGTCCGCATGAAAGGCCGAAAAAACAGTGCTTTAAAAAAAAAATAAAAGTTTTATTTTGCATCTTTTAGTTTGTATTTTGTTAGTTGATGTTTAAGGATATTTATGAATTTTTATAATAAATAAGTTCTTAGCACCTGTTACCATATATGTTAATCTAGTTTAGTGAAGTATTTTCAATCAAAGAAAGAAATATTGACGTGACAGAGAATTTAAAAATAAGAAAAAATGAACTACATACAATTTTAAATAAAAATGTCATCGGCTCTTAATGGGTTAAGCCTCTTTAAAAAATTTTAGCATTTCCTGAAAGAACTTTTCAAAAGCTTTTAAATGATACCAGAATTGATATCCTAAAAAATATATGGTGCACCATCTTACTTTTCTGTGAAAAGTTCAGAGGCCGATAACTGAGAAAATATTTTCTATCGCCCCATCTATTTTTTTTTTACACTGGAATTACTTTACTAAACTAGATTTGTTTGTTGCAAATGATATAAAAAAATTAGAGGCAGGCATGGTATTTTTCCCGCTCGGTTGGAGTATTTAGATTTTCTCTATCTCTTTTAGTGCCTTGACAAAGTTCATTTCCACCCAAACAAGGACAGACAGACGTCGCTCAATCGACATTGCTATGCATAAGAACTCAGAATATTTATACTTTATGGAATCGGAAATGTATATCACAAACGGAATGACAAACTTAGTTATACCCATTTTCAACCTGTGCTAAGGGGTAAAAAAAATATTGGTTTTAAAAAGCTCATGAATCTCCAGAATCCAACAAATACATCTCCGAAAGAACGCAACTGTTTATTTATTAAAAACTCAGAGCACTAAGCTCACTGAATCTTATATACAATAAAGCTAACAATTAGTGCTTGAATCTTTTCTCTAACACTTTTACTTCTTGAGTTCAACGAGTGCTAGAAAAAAACATTATATCACAGTTGCCATTTAAATTTAAAAATATAAAATGTTTAAAAACTTAAAAGCAGGAAAAACGGACTTTAAAACAAACAGGTCATCGAATATGAAATAAAAAAATTGTTTAAATTTCAATATGCTAATGGTTCCAAAGATATGTCAATCTTTAATTGATTTTTTGGTGTTTGTCCATAATGGTTCGAATGATAGGGCCATATCAGTAAAATTATGCGACTTATAGGGAGCTATAGTATTACCAATTTTATTATAATTTTATAAGAGTTTCCGTAATTTTCAATAGACATGAAAAAATTATACGTGCTGCATGGGGACCCCTCTTAGTTATCTAGAAGCATTGCGCCAGCTTTCATTGAAAATCATTATTTTTTATGCTAGACATGCCCCATCGCAATTTTAAGCTCCCAAAACTTAACTGTTGTTGTTGAAATGTTTCTGTCTGTATGTTTATCTACTCAAAAATGTTTCTGTAAACAGATTTTTCCAACCGCGGAATGATAAGAGCTGCAGTTATTTTGTGAAGAATTAAATCTAATATCAAACAATGTTGCTTAGTTAAGGAGAAAAAACAATATTCTTCTGAAGCGCAGTATTGTTACCACCAAATGTATATAAATCATAAAAGTAATAAAATTTGTTAAATTTAGTAATTTTAGAAAGATATAATTTTTTGACGCCAAATAAAGATGCTAAACATATCTCACATATTCGAATTAGTACCAGACCAGCATATAAAAGATTAGTGAAAAGTAAATGTGATAATGATGAGTGAAAAGTAAATATAATAATGATGTGCTTTTCATTCCGTGAAAATTTAAAAATGTTTCTGGCAACATGTTTATAAGCCAAAAAATGCACTGGCAATAACTGCTTGCGTATTTAGAACTAACAGCAAACAAAGTTGGTTTTCAGAAAGCTATAAAAACAACAAAATTTCTTCAATGTTGTAGCACCACACGCTACGCAAGTTGTTCAAATGAATAATTTAAGTCAATACAAAAGTAAAATCCATAAAAAATATGTAAGACTAATTAATGACTTATGATCTGGTAACATCCAAAAATGAGGGTACTAAAAACTATTTAACTTTAATTAAACTTTTCTAAGTTCAGTTTTACGTCTTACTGTTTCTAATACAATTCAATCTTTTACCTTTGAATTTTTAAATAAAACTCATTTACATGTTGTCTGGTATAAATATTTTTACTTTGTCATTTGTTTCTTTTTTTATACCTTGTACTCAAAATCATATCCAACAATTAACTACTTTCATACGTTTAACTCACTTGTTTTTTATTGATGTTAATAACAAAAAAGCTTCCTTATCCTCAAAGTTCTTTCAACACTATTATGCGTGTTCATAAATTATCATTGTGATATATAGAACATCATAAAAGTCACTTATTTACTCACCTAGTCACTCATTTGCTCACTAGGTGATATGTCATCTCATTGCCATGATGTAATGTGATTATGTTTCATTTTTCATTTTTATACTTTTCTCTTTTCGTTCGTCGTATGCGTTTAGTTTTATTATCTTTTTGGAGTTTGTGTAACCTGCAGGCATGCTGCTTCAATATTTTTGTAATACAAATTTATCAAGTCAAGTTAGAGGAAAACAAGTAAGTTGTATTAGCGAATACAATGACCAAAGAAAATTTAAGTTGAAAAAAAGTTTAAAGATAAAAAAGGGGAAACAAATTTGCACGCTTTATGTTGCACGCATGCAAATTTAAACGCTTTGGAATTTTCTCCCGCATCGCATGATATTGAAAGTAAAAAACAAACAAAACGGAAAACGAGCTAAACAGAAAATTAAAAAAAAAAATTTCTGCTTTTCAACTTCATCATTTCGGCCTCACACAAAGTTCAAGAGATGTATGAACTTTTATTTCCCTTGGTTTCTAATAAATTGTTTTCGTCTCGTAGTATAGCTAACGGTTGCTCTACTTGTGTTGGATGGCTGAACATGGAAGCACCCTGGATGCATGTGTGCAAATTGCTAAATTGTGTTTTCCCCTCATTTTTTTGTTAGTGGTAAAAATGTTTTTCATTTTTATTTTTTTTTAAGTGGTTTAAACGCAATGGAATTTATTGCTTATACTGTGTGAGTGTGTAAATGCAATATTTTGTGTAGCTTTTATTAAGTTTCGAAAGGCTAAAATAATTTGCATGTGAAAGCAATCTGAAAGTGAAAAAATCTTATTACGAGCAGATAACTTCAATAACAATAGGGCTAAAATAATTTTTTTCTTCTTAATTTCTTGGAAAACAAAGTGTAAGTTATTTAACGGTCAAAGCTGATCTAAAGCGCAACTAATTGCACTTTACTTGAAAGTTTGATTAAATCTTAGATTTACTATTTCAACATATTAATTTCAGTGTTTTACTGGCTACTTATAAAATTTAGATTTCATTTTATGTTTTTCTGAAAAATTTTAAGGAATTTAAATGGTAACTTAAACCAACTATAAACATCTAATTGATATTAGAAAATATTTTGCGAAAATTTTTTTAGCTTATTTAGGTTTAAAATGTATTTATTAGAATTGTTAATAATTTATTAGCTCGTCGAATGAAATATTTACGGATTATAAAAATTGATACGAGTAGTTTTTGGTGTGTGGTGTTAAGTCTGATTAAAATATCAAAATTTTCATTAAGAAAATACGGGTTTTTTCTTTTCTCTTTTAAGTTTGTTACGCAGTGTGAATTTTCCAACATTTATGAATGGGTGCATTCGAATACAGAATTTTACCACAAACGATAAAAATGTATGGGACAAAATTAGGTTACTGACACGTTAGTGTACATAACCAGGCCGCACTAATATCGTACAATTATATCATATTTACGTCATCATATAAATTTTCAAAGCAGCAAAGTTCAACTTGAAATCCTAATCAAACAGTGACACAATAAAAATGAGAAAGTTCTTCGACGATGAAAAGTGAGTTCTCTGAACCTCCAATGAAGAAATTGTGATGACCTCCAAAGTAAAAAGAGTTAATTTTTGTTATAATTAATTTTTGCATAATTTATTATAAGAAATCAGAGACAAAAATTAATATTTTCTTGCGTTTAAGAAAACACGTTTTACAACGTTTGTTTCCAAAGGATGCTCAGACAGTTTTTACAAAAAACTGAGTTATTCTGGTTGCCTTAGAGGATTTTATGGAATTGATTGAAAAAATACAACCAAACTTAAGCTGCAAATGCAAATACGTTTACAATTCTCATTTGGTTTAATAAACTTTCTTTCTTTAAATCTGTTGAAGTTATAATTTTCTAGCGAAATTTGGTGAAAATAGGATATAGTAAATTATAGATTGTTAACTAAAATTCCGGCTTATTAATAGTCTACAGTTTTTTTTTAAATTTTTGGTTTACTGAATATAACAAATTTTGTATTTTTAATAACGTTTTTGGGATAACTAAAAGTTTGAATTTTCTACCTTTTTATGCGCTTATTCAAATTAATTTTTAATTAAAATTTATAATTAAATTAATATTCCTTTGTTAGACTTTTTAAAAAACAAATACAAATATTACCTGTTTAGAAGCAGCGATTTTAACAGGGATATCTAACTTTCATTAAACAAAACGTTTGATATATTTTTGACACTTAGCAAATGTGAATGTATAATTTTTTTACCTAATTTGTAAACATATTTAATTAATTGAAATACGCTATCCGATATAAACCCAATTACAAACTCTTCTTATACATTTCCTATTTCTAATAACCAATTAGTCAATTAGTTAAACTAATATTCGTGTCATCACTTACTTATTTTATATGATAAAAATAAATAAAGTTTTAGCTTTTAAAATAATTACACCTTTATAACCTCCAACAAAATATTTCCTCATGTTTTTTTTCGTTTATACTCCACTAGCAAGCGGGGAAAATATTTAATTTCATTGTAGTTAAAACTTTATATTTGCATAGATTTTTATCACACTTTAAGACAATGAACACTTTTATTTTCAGAGTTGGTTAGTTTTTCATTAAGGCCGGTTGGTACTGGTTTGCAATTGTGGCAAATAAATAGTAAGAAACACTCTCACCTACTGTTTTTCTTAATTTTTTTTTCTGGTTGCCTTAGAGGATTTTATGGAATTGATTGAAAAAATGCAAGCAAACTCAAGCTGCAAATGCAAATATGTGTTGCAACATACCACTTATTTTGCTCGTTTTTCCCTATTATTTTTCTTAAGTTTCATTTACATTAAATAAAACTGCAAGTCGTTGTTGTTTTGCATAAATTAACACTAAATGTCAAAACATACTTTAGGCAAATATTTGCTAATAGTTTGTATTTTACATTTTAAGAAACACATAATTTAATAATATTTGTTCTCTGGTGATGTACGTGGAGTTTAAAAAAACTGCAGTAAATATTTCCATACCACTGCGCTCTTATTATCATTATCATCATGATCTTCATCGTAACTATCAATTTTTCTTTTGTTCATTTTTAGATGATTTATAAACCACCAACAGTTTGCAAATTTCTAAATACTAAATGTATTACAGAAGCAAAAATTTTATCCATCTTGCTTTGTTCTCGACGAATAAATTAAACTAAAGTCTGCTAGTTGTGATGAAAAATTAAGGGCGTGTCTTTTAAATTAAGTTTAAACAAATAAGGTAAGGATTATAATCAATAAAAAAAAGGGAAGGAAATAATTTCAATAACATTGTTTAATATAGATCTTGGGCTGAACTCGTTAGCTAATACAACCTTCAGCAAATGACATTCAAATGAATCAGATTAAAATTTTTAAATATCGATACTAAAATTAATAAGTTTTTTTTCACATGGAATATGGAACTTTGACATTCTCTTGGATTATAGTTTAAATTTTATTTCGCACTTCAGCGTAGGTGAAGCTGAGCAGGCTACTGTTTTTGGCTTACTTTAGTCTGCCTAATAATTTTTTTTAACATCTGTAATACAAAAAAGGAGAAGAAAGAGAGAGAGAGAGAGAGAGTGGTAATTCACAATAAGTTTTGAAATATTTTAACACGCTGAGCTGTATCGCACAAAAAGAAGCTAGTGTGTCACTCACCCACAGATATGATAGAGGAGCTGCCTGCTTGCAAGACCCCGATCTCCTAGGAACAGCAGGTGCTGCTTGTTCCTTTCCTTTCTTAATATTTCAGTAATCACTGTAGTGGAATCTCATCCTTCTAGCTTTGCCCCCTAGTCACGGTCCCTAGGTGGCATCCTCAACAAAGGATACCCAGCTAAAATGAAGTTTTTTGGTTACCAGAACGAGTTAAAATTTCTCTTTACTTAAATCGTGACTATAGCAACAGAAAAAAAACAAAAATAAATTAATGTTACGATTTGTAGAGAGAGAACAACGAAGAAAAGCTCAGGGTCGTGTGGGAATTTCGTCTAACAAAATTATTATTGATTGATTATGAATATTTCTTCTATTCTTAGTTACAGAAGTAGTTGGCAAGATGGATGATTTTAATAATGTACGCAACCTGATGTACCGATCCAGAAAATACTGCATTACGTCTGCATAATTTTTTTAGGTAATTTGCTTTCTTAAAAAGTTTTAAAAATTGAAATCAAAATGAACTTAAGCCGAATTAATCAATTTCTTTTCTTGAAATATCAAACACTTCAAACAATATTTAAAAAAAAAATTATTTAAATCAAATTTTTTGGTAATGAGACTTAAAAAACTAAAAGTGAAAAGTTGTACAAAAACAAATTTTTTTTATCTTTTTTTGTTTAATTTTTAGGCAAAAGGTTCAAAAACCTACACAAATTTTTAAATATTGATGTATTATATGTCACCGTCACATATAACGATTTTCTCTTAAAGGCACTTTTATATTTCTTATTTTGAAATTTTTTAAAACTACTCTTTCGATATGTTTTTGTTTTTCCAATTTGAGTTTTATTTTGTAATCCTAATTGCAAATATTTATAGTGAGCTAAATATCTAAATAAGTACCGAATTAACGTCACATGAGCACGTTCAGTTTTTGTTGCATTTTTTAATTTTAATTTCCAGTTTTCAGATCATGTATTTTTTCCACTCTACTTGAAAATCGAACTAATTCTTCTCAGAATTCCTTAGTATGAGAATGAGTTTTTCTTTTTTTTTTTAGATTAAATGCAGTTCTAATAGGATGTTAATAAAAAAATTAAAATTTTGTTTAAATAGTTGGAGTTGCACATAAATTAAAACATCTCGTAATCAAACTCACAGTCGTCATACCGCTATTTTTGACAGCAACATGCTGCAATAACCTAAAAAAACCAACACTCTAAAATACATAATCTAGATACACTTTGACTGTATTTTACTCATTTTATTTATTTATTTTGTTTTTGTTGTTGGTCAGAGTATGACTAGAATTTTAATAGCAATAACTTGCAATAAATGCAATACAAAATAAACTTAAGAACTTGAGAAACTCCGTTTATACTTTACGTTAAAGAAGACTTATAGTCGAGTCGAACTATTACTTGTTTAAGAAAAAATTCTATGACTGTTAGAAGCGAAAAGTAAAATATATATAAAACGTTAACACGTACTCCAGTAATATGCAAAGCAAAAGTTTTAAATAAAAAAATTGTAATATTTTTAAACATCAGAAATATTATACTGCACATAGTATCATGCAGGCATTTTTTACGAGTATTTGTTTTTTTTTTAATGATGCTAAAGTTGTTGGTTGCAGTAGTTTTTGTTTTTATTTTTACTTTATGTTTCTATTTGATGTTTTATTTTGCGCTTGTCAAAGCTTAATCACGCCTGATGTCTAACCCGAGTTGTGTTTGTAACATGCAACACATGACTTTAAAGCAAAAAACAATACCGTATGAAAAGTACTGACGCGGCTCCTTTTTTTTTTGGCAAGTCTACTACTCAAAAGGAGATATGAAAAAAATAAAACAACAACAAAAATGAGGTTAACATAATATTAAGATTTTTACTATCAAATAGTATCTCAAAGTTCAACATTGTAAAATGTACAGCTTTTTAACGAAATAATTAAATGTTTTTGAAAAAAAAAGCAAAAATAACACAAAATTATACTCCAAGCAAATGTACGTGCAGTTAACGTACGCGGATTAAATTAAATCAAGTTTGATGAATAGTAAAGAGGCCTTTTATTTGTAAACTTATTTAATACTTGCAGTGCCCATGACTCTGCCCACATGGTGCTTCTAATGATTTTTTTTTATTTTAATTTAAAAAAAATTGTTATTAAATATTTTTTGAAAAGATCTAATCTATTGCACATTTTTATATCTGTTTTCTCTACGAAATAACTTATTTTTACGAAAAAAAAAGTATTCAATATTTGAACCAAAATTTTATTCAATTCTATCCAGCAGTTTTTACGTAATGCGAACACAAACAGACAGGCAAAAATTACAAAAATTAATGTTTTGTATTTTAAATCAATTGCCAACTAAAACAACAACAAAATTTTCAAAAAATATTTTATGTACACAAATGATCCCCTTACAGTTATTTTAAATTTATAGATGATTATTTCTAAGTTGGTCAGTACTTAGCACGTAGATTTTAATTTCTGCTTTAATTTATACACACAGGAAAAAATTAGCAGATTTTTTTAGATAAATAAACTCAGATGTTTGCCAGCCCGAATCCTTTGGCGGCCCTTTAGTGGTCAACTAGCCCCTTGAATTTTTTGTGGGCTTGTGCGCCTTTTGTCAGCCCAGATATGTCGGCTGTTCCGCTTCAATTGAACCTTTGGTAGACCCCTGAAGGTCTGTTCATTTCTTGGCCGTCCATCGGCACCTTCTATTCATCCTTGGGAATGTATGTGCCCCTTGGGCGCTATTTGCGCCTTTGTTCCGCTGGTTATCCAAGAAACTCATTGCCACCTTCTGGGGTTTATTATTAGCCACTGCATTTTCCAATATCGCCCCTGTTAGCTTCTAATTATATGCCCACCTATGCAAAGTATAGCCAAAGAAAATAAAAAACCTGAAAATTACATGATAATAACAAACTCTGTAGCATCCTATCTTAAGCTCATTGCGTTTTTTGCGTGACAAAAAGCCAAAACTAACTCAGCTTCAATATCAATTTCATGATTTTGATTGTGTGGATATTATATATTTATATATTTTTATATATATTTATATATTTTTTAAGTCGTCAACGCTTTTAAGCAATTCTTTTCATAAAAATTAAAGTTGATGTAAATATCAGAAATTTTTAGTAATGTTGTTGTTCTATTGTTGTAAATTTATAACTAAAAAGATTTTACCAAGAATTTTTACTATAGACCTCTACTAACACATCAAATTTCTTAATGTCACAAGAAACTTCGAATAACTTTGGGACTTTATGACTTAAAATTAATAAAGTCAAAGAATTGAAACTGTAAAAATTACAAAGATAAAACATTCAAATAAATTATTTATTCCTTTTTAAAGCATTTAATATTCTAAGATTTACTTTATTAAATAATACTGTCATCGTTTTCAAGCAACATTGTTGTTATCGTTACTACCAACAACATCATCATCATTATTGCCGTCACAAGCAGAGAAAGAATATGTTTTTAATCTAGAATTTTAATTTGTATATGAATTCATTTGTGTCTGTATAAATATGTGTGATATTGCAAAAGTATTTAAGAATTCCTTGTTGCCATATTCATGTTTTATGTGTTGGTATGAGTGCGTTTAAATTTATTTGGCTTCTTTGCGATTTGCTATTTAGTTAAGTATTTATGTGACTGGGTTTGCCAAAGTTGTTAAGTTCTTAAGATAGTGAATTTACACATTTGCCGTTGATTAGTCATTGGTTTGATTTATTTTGACGCCTTATCAATTTCATTCAAAATTTATTGCAAATTTTACATTGTTTCTTTTCCTGCATTTACAACATCAAAAAAAATAAATAGTTTTAGTTTTTATTTCTTTTCCACTTGTAAAATAATATATTTTCTTCATCTACAGTAAAGCTAGCACCATCATCGTCATCATTCAAATATTACCAGGCCCAAGTTATAATTCTTTTATACCAGGCCAAGGTTTGTACAAGTAATAATGTTGGTATTTTGATTTTTTTCTCTCTTTAAATTTTATGCTGACTAGTTGTACACACTGCGTTACATAAATATAAATACATTTCATTTTTGGTTTTTTTAGGGATTTTAGTAATTTTATATATTTTGCTTGAAAAATGTTGAAGTTATCTAGTGGTGCCCATATCACGAATCGAAAGGAAATTGTGGCTTTTATTTCCTTTTAGTATTCAATATTGTCTGATGTTTTATAAAATTTCACATGAAATAAGTGCAGCTCATATTATTTCCAAGCATAGTAGTCTGTTCACCATTTCATGCGAAATGTTGTCAAAAGTCCATATAAAAAAATTACTGCGAAATAAATGAGAAATAATGTTGCTGAAGTAGTTCTTGATTTTTAGTGAAAAAGTTGCGAAATGTTTCTCGCAGCATATTTTTTAAACTAAGAAGTGTTGTTTTGCAAACATTTGTTTTTCAACTACGAAATAACATAAACAGCAATTTTTTTGGACGGAATTCTTGACAACCATTTTTTCAGGCCATTTGTTTTGATTAAATTTTGTGGTGTTTAAGTAATTTAAAAAAGGAAATGGAAAAAGTGTACACTTAAGAAGAGAAAAGGACAAAAAAATTTATTGATGCAGAAAAGCGCTTGCTTAGTAAATGTTACCTTCTTTATCGCTGTATTGTCGCCACTAGCTAATTGTTTAACTTTTCAAGCGAAATAATACATGTTGCTTAAAATTTTTTGCAAGATCGAAGAGAGTACTAGGAGTTAAGCCTGGTACTCTATTCAGTTTTTCATGCGGAATGCTGTCAAACTACATACATAAAAAATTTTTCTGAAAAAGTAACGAAAAAATGTTGCAGAAGTAGTACTCTGTTTTACGTAAAAAAACATATGAAATCTTTCTGGCAACATTTTATCAAAACTGTGAAATAAAGCAAAGAGGCATTATTTCGTGCAGAATTTTTCAAACAACAGCTGATCACATGTATTTGCTAGCATTTCTAAAACAATGTAGAATACGTGAAAATAATAAAACGTTAAATTCTTCCAAATCGTGAGATAGACACTACATTTAAAATGTCAAATTTTCCACATGAAATAATCGATGTTGCTCAACAATTTTCACTAATTCGAACAGAGTACCAGGCTTTACTATGGAAAACATATGAAATGTTCCTAGCAACATTTTATCAAAGCTGTAGAATAAAACAAATAGGAATTGTTTCATGCAAAATTTTTCAAACAACAGCTGTACATGTATGTTTTGCTTACATTTCGAAAACAAAATGTATATGTGAAAACCAATAAAACGTTAAATTCTTCCAATTCGCGAGGTAGACACAAAATTTTAAATGTCAAATTTTTCACTTGAAATAATTAATGCTGCTCAACAATTTTCACAAATTTGAAGAGAGTACTAGGCTTTAGTTGGAAGAATTTGTTGCCAGAAACAATATGCTGTGTATACACATATAGTCAGAAACATTTTTTGTATCTAGACAAAGTGAACAGAGTATAACTACAACTACATTTTTTATTCTGCATTATTCTTCATATGCAATTTTGAGTGCTGATCAGGAAATGGTATTTTTTATAAAGACCCTTTAAATAACAGTTGAAATCAGTACCACTATTATATTATTATTTATAGTGAGGTAAGAATGCTGGAATTACTGCTAAAGTCAGCTGATTACTTGACTTTTCTTAATAATATGCTTAAGCTAAGTATTGTGTTGTTGGTGCAGCTGGTTATTCCACTCTTATTTTTATGGCTCATTTAGATGTTTTAACATAATTTTTAATAATGAACTATAATTCGGCTTTTCTACAATTCTTTACCTAATAAATGAAATCATTTCATTGACCCTGTGACATTAAAGCTATGAAAAATTTCATTAAGGCAATGAAAAATTACGTTAAATTAAATAAATTTGTTTTATTTTATTTATTTTTTATTTTTATATATTTGTTTTAATATTTTGCTATTCCAAGAAAATCAAATATTTATTTAAACATGAACTAAAAAACAAACAAAAAATCAATTTATAAAGGTTTTCTCTTGGTGTAGATACGAACCAAAAAACAAATTATTGGATCAAATAAAAACTGTAAATACAGGAAAAAATAATACAGATCGTAAAAACACTTTAATGCAAACAATAAATTATTTTTTAATAATGCATCAAGTTGTTACTTAGTAGCAAACTCTTCAAAACGATTTTTGATTAAAAAAAATTTCTTATGTACTTAGAATAATGTAACGCAGTGTAATTATCATGCTTGACAGAGGATAAAAGTGTTTTGAGTTGAAATTATATTTTCTTTTTGTTTGTTAGATTTTACGTTTGTAAGATGCAATAAGTTTTGCATTGCGGTGTCTTCATTATTATCCTCTTTTTATAGCCTACTTGTAGTTCTTTTAAATTTTTGACTATTTGCTTTGCATAACTCACATGTGTGCCATGTTGTACATGTGGTTGTTTGTGTCAGGCTGAAAAAATTATACTCATCCTAAGCTTGTAAAATATTATTTTTTTTTTACTAATTTTTTTTTTCGTAAAAGTTAAAGCTACAAGAAAAATTGTGAAAATGTAAATTGTAGTATTTGGTAAATAGTGGCGTGAAATAATAAAGCTCAACAGAACTGTTCTTTAGATTAATTAAAAGGAGAAAGCATTGCGTCATAGTTTGTTTAATATTAAAAAATAAAAACAAAATAATAGTTTGACGTCTAATTTTTCTAACATAATAATCATAACAGATGAGGCAGATTAGGGCTTGATGTTCTTGTTCATCGTCAAAATTGATGCATAGATGTATCGTTGGTCTTAACTTCGTTAAAAATTGTGTTGTAATAATTACTGCAACCAGTAACCCGCTTCTGCAATAAAAGTGAGAAATTTTCCAAATTAAAATATTTTGATTATATTACATTGCAAAGGGTGAGTGATAGTATATAATGTTCTAAGCAATGTAAAAGAATAAACACTTTTATGAGTAATTTAGCTTACACTGTGTAAAAAAATACGACTTAAAAATCATTATGTGAGAAATTTCTCTTTTAAGTTATAAAAACAAGACACAGTGATCAACATCGCAATACAGTGATGCCGTAAAACCCCTTAAAAAATTATTAAATTTATCAAACATTTTCTGGCAGTATATTCTTTCGATTTGTTACTCAAACTGTTTCTCTAAACTATTTAGGATTTTTTTTTTTATTTAATTACTTAAGGGAGAGATATCTTGGTTAATAGGGCAACAGGTGCATATTGCTGATTATATTGAAGTCTGCGGCAATTTTAATCATAAGCAACGCCTTTAACCCTTCTGCGATAAATTGATAAATTAAATTGATGATTTACCTTCCAATTTTGTCTGAATAATGTTGGTTATAAGCCATAGTACACAGTTCATTTGGCAGTTAACCCTAAGTTTTTGCGGATTTAAAAAAAAACTCACTACATAAATGACAAACTTTATAAAAACTTGTTTTTGTTAATCCATTTATTTATCAAAACACTTTTAACTTGAACACGAGGTAATAAATTTATTTATTTTTGTCTATAACAGGTTAATGTACAAAATTTGGGCAGTTGTCGACAAATGAAAATAATACCATTTGCTTTACAATTTCAACGAATTTTTCAATTATAAGTAATTTTTGTTTAATTATTTTTTCTCCGAATTTTTTAGTTTCTGTCAGTTTTGGTGCCATTTTTATTTGTTTTCGTTTTTTTAAGTTTTTAAGCGAACGTATGAAATATTTTAAAATACATATTGAAAATTTATTAACGACTAAACATCAATTAATCACTTAAATGTTTTGAATCAGAGTCTGCCAAATTTAATTTTTTCTTATTTTTTCTTATTTTTTACTGTTCAATTTTGTCGTTATTTGGTTAAATTTGTGTTATTATTATTTTGTATTATTTTTCTATACATACACATAACGTTAGTCTCATGAAGAAAAGCTTTAACTGACATAATTTTCACACTATTTAACAAAATATAATAAATAAAATGCTATTTTTGCTATTATTCCATTACATTTTTGTGAGGAGAAGTATTTATGTGAATTATACAGGAATCGCTAAAAAAAATAATTTGGGAAAAATGGAGTTAGGGCTTTTTTATCTGGGACCAATAGTATATTTCTCATTTTCATTTCATTTTATAAATGCAACATGTTGTTTATGAAAACGCATACAAACAAGTCCAACATCCATGTGAGTAAATTTAATTTTATGTATCCTGTATATCGGTATTTTTTCTGCAGTTTAATTTTTTCTTGTTGCCACAAACTTTGGAAAAATCACTTTTTTGGCAGTACATAAATATATTTTTTATTTTCGTGTTTCCTCTTAAATTAAGTTGAATTAGTGCGAATGCGAATGAGCAAGAGGCTGAAGAGGGCGATCATAGCAACCAGTCAGTTATTGAGGAGGCATTTGAGAAACCGAAAGTGTTATGTTTAATGTGTTAAATGTCTGTTACAAGAGGTTATGTAAAATATAGCTTGTAACAGTAATAAATAATAACAATTTAAATTATATTTAACATTTACAACCAAACAGTTTGTGTTTCTTTTTTTTTTTTTTTCTTTTTATATTGAAACGTGTAGGATTATTGTCGGTAAAAAACGTGTATCAGATATGAATAAAACTTATTATGCAAAGTTCAAAAGGGATTATCTTGCGAATATTTCTTTTTAATTAAAACGGACTTTATATATAAACAGCCACTTGTTTTGATTAAAACGCACTCGTTAATCATTTATGATTCACAACAGAATTACTATTAAAAAAAAAAAAAAACTTTAACAGGTTTGTTTTAAAAAAGGCACCTGTATGTTAAAGAAAGCTAACTAATTGGCAAATATCCTTTTCAGAAAACAAACAAGCTTTGAAAAAATTTATTCTCACCTCCTTTTTAGAAAATATTTGTCTCTCCGAAAAACTCAAAATTTTTAGGTTAAAGTCGCCTTTTTTATAAAAAGTCGTCTTTTTAAAAATTTTTTAACGTTTATATATCAAATGTTTTTTTTGCTCCAGAACGCAAAAGTTTTTTTTAGAGTATATCACCTTTCTTCACGAAATAGTTACATATCTGCACTAAAGTGAAAGTTATTTACAAAAAAAATTGATTGCCTCTCAAATGATTCTAATTCTTAAATTCTTATATCTTTTCCTGACAAAGTCACAATTTTCAAGAAAAGTCTTTTTTATAAAAAAACTCACAGTTTCAGGAAATAATTACCTATTCAGAAAAAGTCAACACTTTCGCAGTAATGTAATATTTTCAAAAAAAAAGTCACATATTTTTTAAAACAGTCACATTTTTGCACTAATTTGACTTGCTTTTCAACAAAATAGTAACGATTTTATAGTATAGTAGGTCTTTAACATAAAAAGTAAAAGAGAATACAAATCACAGGAATATTTAATAATTTAATTTTAAAGTTTAAAAAATCGAGCTGATTATTTTAAATGTAAGTGAGAAGTTTCCTGAAAAGCGGAAGTGAGCGGTAGCGAAATGGCCATCGAAACGTGCTTTCACCTTCAATAGTCAATATCGGTGATTTTAATAATTCGGTCAGATTAATTAACACGATTTTTTAAAGCTAAAAAAAAGAATACTTTTGGCACTTTTCGCAAAATGTTAATTTTTTCACCAAAAAGTTACATTTTTTAAAAACGATTATATTTTAAATATATCGATTTCAAAGAATGTCAATGTTTGCATCAAACACTCAATTTTCAATATACTTTTATCAAAAAAAAATCACTATTTTCACAAAATTCGTCTTTAAAAAATATATTTTTTTACAAAAAGAGGGATCTTCTTAACACATAAAAATCATTTAAAATAAATAAAAATTTTACAAAACACCGTTTTTAAATCCCAAATTTTTTTTTTATTTTTTCCCAAATCAGTATTTAAACCTGAATATTATACAAAAAGTAAAATTTTATATTTTCGGCTCAGGTTGATTTTTTTTAATTTAATTTTTTAGAAAGAAAATTATTTGCAAATGTATGTTTTCCAAAGAAAAAAAAAGAAAAAGTAGACGCCAAAAGAATGTAATGCCGCATTTTCTGGATCGCTACATCCTTCATCAGCATTCTACGTGTCTAGCTTCCTTTTGGGTGTGTACATTTTAACATCATTTATTCAACCAACTAATCCATATTAATTTGGTTAGACGAAGTCCGTACACGACTAAAAGCATTTCTGTTCATTGTTTGCTCTGTAACTCGTCTTGTACATTTGTGTTTTTTTTTTTACACATTTTATACAAGTAGAATCATTTGTATAAAAAAATGTTGTAATTTAAAGTCTCTTCTTTATTAAGAAGAAAAATACTTTTTATTAAAATAAAATATTTTTAGGTACATTTTTAAACATTATTTTTTAACTGTATTTTAAAAAAGTGGTTTTTAAATGTTCGTGTGCATATATTTAAAATTTATACCCCTTTTCAAAGTTTTATGTACATGACATTGTTATTATTACCTTTCAGTGTTTGTTGTCTGTATAAATTTACCATGTTTTGTAGCCTCAAACCATAATTTTATTTCATGCTACTTAATTTTCTCAGTTCAAAGTTACCAAAAATAAAAAACGGAAAGAAATACGTGCTGCAGGTATTGTTAAAACTGTTTTTTCATTTTGCGTTGCCTTTGCGTTGCAACATTGTTGTATTTTTTGTGCTCTTTTAAAAACAAATCAAACAATTTTTAAGTGTTTAAGGTTTAAGCAAATTATTATTGACAGGCTATTTAACATACGTCAACAGTAAATACACTGCGCTTCATCAGGATAGAACGAATACATTTTTAAGTAAAAAAAATTACTGCCAGTCCCACGATGTCGCTATCATTCGTTCGTTCGCACAATTACATTCAAAACAAAAACAAATTCTTAAAAATTGTTTTTGTTTTGAATGTAATTCTGCGAACGAACGATTGATTGCGATATCGTGGCACTGGCAGTTAGTTTTGCAGAAAAATATTTAATACTTTAAATGATAATTTAAACACAAAAAATAATATAAAAATGGTTTATAATGGTGGTTTTTCTCTTTTTTTTTTTTTTTTTTTGTAGTCAAGTATAAAATTTTTCATTTATTTTTTGGTTCAACAGAATAGAACTACCCCTTTTCAACGTACATGCTTGAACCGGTGATTTTCATAAGCCAATTAAAATTTACCTTTTCGGCTTTGGTTCATTTTTTAATTAATTTTTTTTTTTTTTATAAAGAAAATTTCGTCCTACCAAATTAATATTGATTAGTTGGTTAAATGGATGATATTTACAACATACGCAACTTAAGGTAGATGGATGCGAAGAATGCTGATGATGGACTTGACGGTCCTGAAAATGCGGCATTACATTCTGCCAGCGTCTAATTATTCTTATTCTTTTGGGAAAACGTTCACATACATTTAAAAAATAATTTTTCTTTATAAAAAAAAATTTTAATTAAAAAATGATCCAAAGCCGAAAAAGTAAATATTAATTGATTTATTAATTTTCTAAATTTTATTTTTCATTGATTCGTATAGGGATTTTAAATAGTCAAGGGATATTTTACCCCATGCAGCTTTGATTCTAACGATAAGCTTATCCTTGGTTTCGAATTGATTTATTCTTCGTATACCTTATGCATTAGCCAACGCCAAACATTTTCTAAAATGTTAAGGTCGGGTGAATAGCATGGCTAGTTTAAGGTGTCAATATTTTGGCTGGCAATCCACGATTTTACTAAACGTGCCATGTGTATAGGTTCGTTGTTATGTTGATAAATACACTCTAGTGGTCAGAAGATATCTTTTATCTTAGAGAGACTCTTTATTCTTGTAGGGTTTTGAAATTATTTCCGGTCATTCGGGTACTTTGAATAACAACGTCAATAGTGCCGTAGTATGAAACTGCATTCTATACCATAACCCCTCTCTGCTGTAATAGCGGCTCAGAAATTTGTCAAGCTTACTTTTACCATGAAAATAAAAGTCGTAGCCATTAGGGCCATCCAAATTATTTTTTTTTTTTTTTCATCCGTGAAAATTACTTTCATCCAATCGTTATCGCTTAATTGTCTTTTAACATCCCATACTATATGATCTTTGGCAATTGTTGTAGACGGATTGCATTTAAAAGAGATTTTTCTTAAACTTTCGGAGTTGTGAATGTTCACTGCTTAAAATGCACGACGAACTTACTAACACTAACTCCTGCTACGTGCTTAATTTTAGAGGTAGAATGGGCTGAATTTGAAGCAATTCAAAGAATTTTTTGCTTGCCTGTGATGTTAGCGCTGTGCAAGTACCTCTTTTGTAATTTTTATTATATGTTTTACAATGTTTGATGTTAGCAATTTCGCTTTAAAAAAAAATTTTCAAAATGGTAAACATCAATTTTTACAATTCCGAAGAATTTATAGAACTTTTTCTTCCCTTATTGATTTAGCTATCTGCAGTCACAAGCTGTAATATTAATTTTATTTGCTTGTTGTAAGGCTTTATTACAACCGCCTACTTATTTAAAATAAAAATACAGGTGGTTCTATTCTGTTGAACCACAAAAATAAGCGAAAAATTACATACTTGACTACAAAGAAACAGAAAAAGTACCGTTATAATCCCTTTGTATTCGATTTTTTGTGTTGAAATTATCTTTGAAAGTATCAACTATTTTTCTGCAAAGTTTAATTTTTTTTTATTCCATCTGTATTTGCAATTTATACAGTGTTTTTACTTTAAAATGTGTTGTTTCTATCCTGATGAACCGCACTGTATGATATCTTTTTTATGAAAATAATCTTGCAATTATTAAAGAAGTCTTTTATTTATAATTAAATTAATTTACTTTAAATTGTATTCTAAATAATTTTATCCAAAAGGATTATTTTTAAATTTAGGCGGCTGAGTTGATGATACTATTCTGAAAATATTAATAAACATTAACAGCAATAAATAATATTTGAAAAAAAATCGTGCAATGATACTTGAAATACTTATGCAATTAAAATTTAATCTTCTAAATCTGACGTAGATTTGTTAAAAAAAAATAACTTAAAGGACGTAGCCACTAAATTATGGACAAAAGTGTTTATCCTTCTTAAATATTTATTAAGAAATATTATCTCTTAATTAATATAAAATCGTCATCCATAATGATACGTGTCAGGAAAAATTAAATAAATATTTGCAAATAAATAGCGGTCACAATTTAATTGGACCTTTACGTTGCCTTAATAATGATTTAAAATTATACAACTCACAATTAAGGATGTGCTGTAAATTTAAAATATTAATTTATTTCTATAAATTATAAAAAAAAAAACTTTTTTAAGCTATAAATTGTGATTAATAGGTCGAATAATTGACTAACTATTGAAAAAGAATATTTGATTCGAATAAAAGTGTTCAGTAAGTTTTTCTCAGAACTATTCCTGTTCCATGAGTATACACTTGTTTTTGTTTTAAAATCAGTATCACACACTGTCTTTGCCTTACTTTGCTTAAAGTACTTCATTAAAGATTCACCATCCGTCCGTTAGAAGAACATAAAAAATTGTTAAGGAATTTATTATTTAGACAAATAACATCAACTGTACTATAAACAGAGTTTCAAATTTGCATAAAACTAGTTTTTTGTTTCTAATATATTTCTTTTTTTAATTTCTTTTCAATCGGTTCTTAAGAAAAACATCCATATACATAACACAAAGTGTTTTTTTAAATTTCTGGCAAAAAGGAGCAAGCACAAAAACCTAATACCATATATGTTTACATATAAAGGTTTCGTTTAATATTAAAAAATAACTAAAATATAGATACATATGTACATAAATATGTGGGTTAAATTGTCGTCAAAAGTAAAAGGGATCAAAAAATCTACAAAAAAAAGAGTATAAGTATTTAGTATACTGCTGTGCCTAAGCTCAACAATCTTTAACAAATTGTGCATGCACTTCATTTAATCCAACAAAAAAGTATCAAATTTTCACAAAACAAAAAGATCAACGAAATACTTCAATAAGTTTAAATGAAGAAAAAATTTTAAAATGAGAAACCACCACAATAAAATCCCTAATGCAACTTTAGAACAGTCTGAGAGTCAATGCAAAAATTATGAAGGAGAAGGAAGATGTTAAAACCTTTTTAAGAGCCGTAGAAAACAAAGTAAAAAAAATAAAAATTGCAATGTTTTGGTTAAAGAAATTTTACACATGATGTGATAGTGGAGAACATGTATTTAAAATGACATGGTGGATAAGCCAATAACATGAAATGAAAACTCCATTTAATTTTTCATCAACAAAATACAACAATACATTTTTGACTGACTGTTTTAAATTTGACGGAGACAGAATATAAACACACATACAGATGAGCATTGAAGAGCTTAGCATAAAATGATTTAGCGCAATTTTGCACTAAGCCATTTGCAACAATTTTATACTGAACGGCGTTACCGTTATGCAAGTTTTGGTATTAACCGGAAAAAAAATAATTTTGAAGGTTAAATCTAAGTTTGTTAAAAATAACTTCATAACTTTTGTCATTAAACTGTTCTAAGGATTTCGCAAAATTTTCTTTAAATTTCTTTTTAATTCACTGGTAACTAGAGCAGTGAATAAAAGTCTTTATAACATCTTAAAAAGTAGACCTAAAATTATACGTCTTTATTTTGACTTGATAGTATTAAATCCTCTGATGTTAAAGTTTTACTAATTACTTTTGAAATATATTCGGGGAATTAAGCGTGGACTTAAAACACACAAAAATTATAAGCAATTATCTCGGATAACCAGGGTATAGCTATCGTCCTTTAAAAAAGCTTTAATCAGTTGACTGTCACATCGGCCAGAATACAGGTCATTAAGTAAAATAATGTTTCCATCATACTACACTTGATAACTATTGACAACAGCATTGCCACATACTGTTTTCGAAAAACATCTACGTGGGCATCTACTTTAAAATATTATATATTCACTCACACTTTAACAATTATTATTTATTATTTTAAACTTTTTTATTTATGAATTTTTTAAACTTTTTGTTTGCACAAATTTTTTTAACAAATTGATTGTTTGATAATTTTGTTTTGTTTATTTAACTCAGCTGTTTCTTTTTAAGCGCCGAAGTAGGGTTACCATTATTCAAGGCAAAAATAAAAATGTATATGAAAAAAAGTAAATAAAAATATTAATTAATACATTGGCAATACTACGATTTGACACAAGATTTATTCACACGAAAAACAACGTAAGTTAAACGAAAAAACCGAAACGTGTTACATGGACTCTAATTATTACGTATTCGTCCATATGCCATCCGGTTTCGTTTCGTTCGTGACGTGTTCTATAAACAGGCTGTTAGTCTACTAAAATATATCGAACTAATAAATAAGAAAAACACCATAACGGCAACACCGTTCATTATAAAATATTTGCAAATGTGTTGGTTTAAAATTATATAAGTAAAGCGTATTCTTTTAAGCTCTACAACAAAAAACTTTTTTTTTAATCGAAACCTTTTTTTATTTGAAAGATCAATACATTTAATTAACATCTGAAAACGATGTTGGGCATGTAGTCACTACGGCTCATGATAATTTTCAAGAGTATATACTGTTCAAAAAAGTCAAAACGCGAGCCCAGTATGACAGTTTCTTCAACAGCTAACCCTTTGATCAGTTATATCGGGCTTTAGAAATTACTCATTATTAGTTTCGTTCATTTGTTTCTAGGTGGGAAATCAATTAATTATTTAAGGGTTTTACGTTTTAATGAGGTTTTAAAACATTTTATATATTAGAAATGTAATAAAGCTCGCAGTAGGAAGAAGCTAAATTCCGAGTTCGACTAAAAAAAAAACTATTTAACATTAGCATAAATTAATACTTTGAATTGTTTTTATTTAATTTTTTTTACTCCTAAATATTATTATTAAAAGCGAAAACTAAAATACATATTTTCTTAAAACGAGAAACACATGCGAATAAGTAAAGATTAATAAAGATTTATGTTATATGCTGGCAAAGACAATGGTCAATGGTCAATGCATAATTATTAACGGTGGCATGACAAAGTGTCCACGGACATATTGTCCATGGACTTTATTTCGCACCCAAAAGTGACATAATGTCCATAACAGAAAGATATAAAATTAACCATCACCTAAATGATAGATTGCTGAAAATCTGAAAAATCTTCAGGGCCGTTATGCCACCTTGAAAATCGTCCTTTTGTCTATAGACATTGAATTGTTTTTAGTATGGACATAGTCTCATTTATGAAAGTGTCATCAATTTCACACTTATAATAACAAAGGGTTCGCTTCACAAATATTTTTTGCATAGCGGGCCCTTCGGCGAGGCGCAAGGATATTCTCTTCTGTAGTATAGCTAAAATAGGCTTCGTTGTACATATCCGGTTACAAAGATGTTCTGCACGATGGTGTAACCAACACTGACTTCGCTTACCAAAGATTTTCTGCAAGTCAGTTTGCAAAACGGACAATTTTTCTTTTATAGAATAACATAAAATATATCCATGGACTTTTTGGTCCATAGACATTACGTCAGTGGACGTTTTGACATGCCACCAATATGCTACAGATGATGTATTTTCTGATTATGTATTTAGATTACTTGTATATTAATTAAAATGTTATGTAAATCAATAAATTTGTAATTAAGATAAAAGAAAACAAACATCACCTTATTGATGAATTCCTGAAAATCGTAAAAATATAAAACACACTTTCAAAGTAAAATATTTGTTATCTTAAAAAGTTTTATTATTTTTTTATTTTTATTATTTTTTTATTTGCTTTAAGCACTATTTATGTTTTAACACTTTGTTAGAGCTTAACAAAAAATTAATAATTAATGCTACTTACCCTTAAGCTGTAACTTAATAAAAAGATTTTGCATTTTTGTTTTTAACCACGGACCTATTTGGAACAAACCAAATCACAGACAGGAATCAGAAGAAATTTAAAGAAATCAAGTGCCTTTAAATTATATGAGAATACGTAAGTCGAGTAGATCTAGTTGGCGGTCTTATAAGTCGATACTATTTTGTGAGCATAAGCATATCACATATTGAAAACAGAGTTGTTCATTAAGTTGTGGATGTACGCTTCGAGTATTTTCTTACTTGGATGAATGTAAAATCCAAATAAAGTTCAACCCCCCAAGTCAATGGTGATCTTATTAGTCGATACCATTTTGTGAGCATAAGCTTTTATCACGACAAGCCGGCCTATCAGGTATTGGAGAGAAAGGTATTTATCAAGTTGCGGATTTCCGTTTTTATGGTGTCATATATTTTTTTGTTTGAATGGATGTACAATCCAAGCAAATTACAAACATTTTAAGAAAGTCGTTTTGTTCAAAATCCAAACATAATTTATACAGTTTGGGACTATCGCTATCAAAAGTTATGCGTATTTTATTATTTTTTTCCTCTTTCCTTTAATAACAAGGGTATATCTAAGTTTGTCGTTCCATTTGTTATTTCTACAATATCCGGGTCGGAGATCGGTTTATATATTTTAAGTCTTTATACATAGCGAAGTCAGAGGCCTATATTTTGGAGTTAGTTCACTAAACTAGATTTACAAACGTGTTGAAGGTCATATAAGATTTGGTATAGACGAATTTAGCACTCTTACTTAATATTAAGTTCGTAATTACTTCTAGCTTATCCCATTTTTTTTTTTTTGTCACATAAAGTTATAGAAACCAGACGCACGATACCTACACATTTTTTTATTAGTCTAGTCTAGTTTTTTTTTGCTTTTTTTTCTTTAATAGCCCAGTCATTGGGTTTTTTATTTTGAAAGTTTTGCAAAAGTTTTGAAATTTGGCATTTTATAGATTTTTCGGGTGCTTTTTTCCAATATCAACTTTGCCACCTCGTATCCTCGCCCCAACATATTGAAAAAATAGCGCCTATATTTTTCAATATGTTATTTGTATTGGAAATACTTTCCAATACAAATAACTGTAGAAAAGATTTTCTAATTTATGTAACAACCTTTTTTTCCTAAAATTGATAGTTTTGGCGTACGAGAAAAACAAATAATTTGTCTAGTCACTTGTTGTACTTCTTGTTGCATAGGTTTTTCACAGTACTGTATTGTTCTTTAAAATAAATCACATAAATAAAGAAAATTAAAATATAATTAAGATAAAATTAATTAACTTAAGCTATAGGATGATTTTTTAAGACAAAAATTAAATTTATCTTAATTTTTATTACTGTCACAACCCTCGCTTGCAAGATAAATCAAATTATCAATTGGTAGAAAAAATGAGTAAAATGAAGAAATTCATAAATATTTTGTCCACTGTCTGTCCTGCTGCGATTAACTGCTGTTACTTTTGTGGCTGGAGGTGTTGATGGACACAGTTACGCGTGTTAATATACAAATTTAAAAAAGAAAAAAATAAAACATATAGAAACAAGAACAGCAACGAGCCACAAGAACACCCATAATACATAATAATGATTATTATCAACAGCCATAGCAACAGTTACACCAACACTGATTATTATGATCAAATCAAAGGATATGAATTTAGTTGCTAAAAATATTGCGCTCTCTTCACTTTTTTTTTTTTGTGGTAAAAAAATTTACATACGCACAATCTCATACAGTTTTTGAGGAACACGTTCGTATATGATCATCATCACTGTGTCCAATCCATCAGTTAAGCTTATTGATGTTTTTGATTGTGATCGCATCCTGGGGATGTGTGTTTTATCGGCCACTTTATGCTAAACATAACAATAAGAAGCGGAATAGCGTAAGGCAACAACAAAAACAAAATCAAATGTAATCATATGAATATTTGTTGTGAATTATGATAATACAATAAATGTGTAAAAATATGCCGTATTAACAAAATATTCGTTACGCACGTTACACTCAAAGTTTTTTCTGTTTTTTTTTCAAGAAAAAAACACGTTTTACAAAATCATATTTAAATATTAACTTTTAAAAATAAATAATATTAAATATCTTTTAAACGATTATTTAAAATATTAAAATTTATCAAAAAATTATTGTTAAAAATTATTTTAAAATACTTGAAAAAACACAATTTAACAATAGTACTTTTTTTAAAAGAGTACTTTTTTAATGCATCTACAGGTGATGAGTGTAATAATTATTCGAGATTATAGATCACACTAAGAGAATGTAATTGAATTCTCAATTTCGTATCGAGGGCCGCAGCTTATTGTGAATCATCACCGCCTAATAGTTACGCTTTATTAAACGGACCTGGGCGCAGATTTCATTAGTGCCTTGTTGCTATAAGGCAGGGAAGGACTTTAAAAACCAAAAACTGAATTTTTCTCCTAACATTCCGACCAGAACATTGACTTTCAGAAATAAGTGAAATGGGCCATATGGCCGTTAGGTCTAATTCGCCTAACACGGTGAGTTTTTAGACCGTAGTTACCTTTAAGAAGGCAATTAACCATTGCTTGGCCTGAGGATGGTTGCGAATCGTCTTTACATAGGTTGCAGCCAATCTGGGGTACCGGAATTGAGTTAAAAGTCCCAGCTGCATCTAAATGCAGAGTACAGTGGGTGATAAAAGTTTACCTTTACAAAAGTTCTTTGAAAGTACCTTTTAAAAATTCCGTTTTTTAAAAAGTACTTTCTAAAGAGGTACAAGCGTTTTAAAATAATAAACTTAAGAAAAGTATAGTCTAATATATCCCTTAAAAAAAAGGCTTTTTTATTAACATTTCCAAAACATACATTTGAAAAGTAGACAATTATTTAGAATTTACTAACTTTTTTTCTGGCTGTAATATTTTGCGTACAACAACAATTCATAAATAACTGTTATTTTCGGCTCGTATAATATTGATATGAACATATTTATTAAAAAAGACAAAAACAACAAACTACTGTATTCCTTAAGAAACTTAACGTTTCCATAACAATTTATTTATATTCCATACAAGTTTATACTTTAATATTTAGAATTTTTTATGATTGAGAAGGTCAAAACTACCAAACTGGTATACTCGTATTACTTTAAAATTAAAAATTTATACAACTTAAATATCGTAAAATGATAAGAGAGCCCTGTGTTTGTGGAGCCATCAACATTATCATTTTGCCTTTTTTTTAATTTTTTTTATTTTTTTATTTTTTTAATGAAAATATTCTTCATCATCTTCATTGCCTTTAGTGATACAACTCTGTCGCCCTCCTCCTTTCCAAGGCATGCAGATATTTCGTTGATTGTTTGGTTTTTAATATTTATTTTACTTCTTTACTGGATGTGGTTGGATTGGATTTTATTAGTCAGCCGTCTTGACTGTGGCTGGTTGTTAAGTTGGTTCGTTAGTTTGTTGTATCTCATCACTTTGTGGTACTAATTAACTTCAACTTGTCATAATTGTCAAAAAATTATCAGTAGACTCAATCGTTTCAGTTGGTGCTCTTATCATGAAATATTCTGTTGTAAATATTTTTTTTTGTTTTTAATTTATTTATAAAACTTCATTTAGCTTAAGCTATGCCACCTTTTTTAAGAATTAAAAAAAAAATTGTGCTTTATTTTCGTTCAACTTTTTATATTAAAAAATAGAACTGGGATTCTTGTACTTATTGGTTAATATTGACACACACATCTGGGTAATTCCATAAGTATAAAAACTAAGCTCGAAAAAACAAACACCCATGAATTTTTTTTTAAATAAGTTAAAGAGGAAACCCATACTATTTGGAACAATTTTAAACTTCTTAAAATATTAAAGAGCAAAAGTAACAGTTTAAATTGATTATCAGCTATTTATTGGATTCATGGGGCAAATTTAATTTTGTTCCATAAAAATTCAATCAAACATTTAACTTAGCATTAGGGTTTTCTAAAGCAAAATAAAATAAAAAATTTAGATGATGATAATTCAAATTATTATTACGAAGAGAAAAGTTCGTCAATTATGAGTAAAAAGTGATATATGGCAAATGTTCACTACGACCATGCTAACAAATGTCTCTTTGCCAAAATGGCGGGTGTATTTCGTTAGACCCACAAAAAATAATTCACTGCTATTAAATTATAAGATCTGACTGGCCCCGTAACAGTTGCTGTTTGTGATATTGTGTGATCGGGAAATTCAGTTTGCAATAAATAGATTGTTTCATTGGCTGTGTTATATGTAGCAGTGTCCTGTTGAAAAAGTATAAAATTGACTTGTTAATATCACGCTATAGCTTGATCTATTGGCCGTTACCACATTTCCAGCTTCAATTTCGAAAAAAAAAACGATTTAAAGACGCGTCTAGATCAACTAGCGAACCACACAGTGTCACGTTAACATGCAAAGGCTACTCAGTAATCGCTTTAGGACTTTCAGAAGGCCAAAAGCGGCAGTTTTTGCTTGTTGACATACCCCGATTTATGAAAATGGGCTTCGTCTAAAAAAATTATTTTTTTTCAGAAAAACCAGGGGATTGTTTCTAAATGAATTTTCATAGTGAATTTTGTTTATTTTAGTGCGATTTTCGTGCAAAGGTTGTTTCATTGTAACAATTGCAATGCATCTACTACGAATATGTTAAAAAATTAAATGTCAAAACTATCAAAACGCTGATGTTTATAAATTGAAAAAAAAATTCTTGGTAAAAAATATATTAAAAAATTACACCTCTTAAATTCTCAGAGTTTTGCTTTATGTCAAGTACGATATATCTTTATTTTGCTCATTATTTTGAATCACAATGAATGTTGCAAATGTCTCTTTAAATGTAGTTCCCTTGTCGAACGTACATATTTTTTTTTCTTTTTTGGGTACTTTTGCAAACTTAATTCCATCGATGCCACGTACGCAGCATGGGAAATGTCCAAATTATGGACTGAGAATTTCATCATAACAGGCGCTTCGCAAAAAAAAATATTTCTTGTCGCACTGTAAATTTGAAACTTTTCACTTTTTTTATATGGAAGTTTACTTTAGATTATTATATTAATTTATTTTTCAACTTTCTTCTAAAAATCACTTCTAAATTGATTGTCGAAAAAAACAGTGATGTTAAGGTCGAACTTATTCCTGCTTAAATACGAAGGGTTTAGCTGCAAAACAAGGTACCAAACGGGGCTTAAGCTTTGTTATTTATGAACAGTTTACATTATGAATAGATTGACGTTTAAAAACGTTTGAATTACACAAATTAACTTTAAATAATTATTCATCAGTTCGTGCAACTTATACACCCAAAATATTTTTTCTTAATAAGCAAAATTGTCGCATACGGAATAAAATTTGTCCACGACAGTCCCTACGTCTTTAAAAATGCAATTTACTAAATGATTGAATCATTAGTTCTTCCAAACTGAAAACATAACTCATGATCAATGTTTTTTTTCAGAATATGGATGACTTGGTGCGGGTAAGATGTGATTTCAACAAGATGGTACTACTTGCTATACGGTGACCGCATCCACTATCGACTTATTTAGAGAAATGTTTATGTCAATTGACCTGCAATGTCTTGCGATTTTACACCTTTTGATAACTTCCTGTAGGGTCACGTGAAACTACTTGCTTATGCTGATGAACCATAAATGCAGCATTACATTCCGCTGGTGTTTAATTTTTCTTGTTTTCTTTGGAAAACGTCCGCAGACATTTGATAATTAATTTTTCGTTCTAAAAAAGGTTTTTAGAAATTAAAATAAAAAGCGAACCTAAGCCGAATACCAATGTTAATTAATTTAAATTTAATTTTTTGTTTTATAGATTAAAATTTAAAGTTGCATTGGACGTAAGCACACTTCATTTACTTCTTTTAATTCTAAGTATTTAAATTAAAAAACAATGCAAGGGCAAAACTTTTAAGGTTCTTGTAACATAAGACGGATTATTTATTTAAATAAAACAAAAATTGTATTTATCAATTTGATATATATTTTTGAATACATTTATTTTCTTTTATGTGATAAAATTTTTTAATATTATTTTTTTTTTTTTTTAATTTCGATTTTGCATACAAATAATTTTTTGTTAAATACTAGTTTCCTATCAGTCTACTTTAAAAAATGTGATAATTATGATAATTTAATAATAATTGTATTTTCATATTTTGTCTTAATAACACAAAGAAACTTTGTTAGTTTGAATTTAATTGCTTTTTTTATTAAAATCGGTCTTTTTAATAGTTCAAAACATAATTTTACTTGATGAAATTAAAATGAAAAACTTAAGACTAAAGACCTTACGACAACAAAAGAAAGCAAATAGATTAAAAAAACCAAGTTACAGTTTGCTGTTTAATTGTTAAATGTAAATAAAACTTTTCTGAAATTAAATTATTGTATTTATTTAACTTTTTCTTTAAAAAGATAAAAAATTTAATCACTTGGAGTGTGAGAGATTTTTATTTAGTTTCCAAAACTCAAGACTTTTTTATAAAATTTTAAAATAATAATAAATAATTTTTAAAAATATTGGAGATTTTTTATTATGAATTATTTTGGTGGGTTATTGCTGTAATTGAACAAATTTTTTGACTGCTTTTTTTTGTTATTTTTGTTGGGTTATTGTTTAAATTTATTGTTTTTTATTATTAAAATAACAGTCTAATTTAAAGATTTTGTTAAGTTATTGTTGCTGTTAAAAAATAAAGGGCAAGTGATTTAAAATCTTTAATGTGATTAAGTCTTTTTCATATGAGCCAATAATCTCTATACATTTATTATAACTCTATTAAAATAGCGGAAATATATTTTTATATAAATATTTGTATGTGTGTGTGTTATTATTGAGAGCAATTGACAGTTTAAATATTTGATTTGTGAATTGGTTTTAAAACTTTTCATATGAATATGGCATAGAACACTACTTTCTTTTTCTAAATACAATATTTGATTATTTATTATCTGTTCTTTAAGGAATATAATTTTGTTTTTTTTTTTGTTTCTTGCTTGCCTGAAGAAAACTTTAATGAAAATTTGGTTCTTCTGTTTTTAAAATTTTCCTGTTTTTAGATTTTATTATTTGCATGACCATTATGGTGATGTTGGTGTTGTTGTTGTTGTTGCACTTTGTTAATAACCGCATTCATATCAACGATTACCGCATCCGGTATTGTACAATTACTATCCAGTTCAGTTTGTCCTTCTAAGCTGACATGACCATTTGGAGTACTAATTGGAATTTCCTGTGCGCACACAAAATTCAAGTATCGAATGTAAAAAATACAAAAAAGTTTTTTATTAGTAAAAACGATATTGTAAAGTAAATTTATTAAGTTTATAATTATAAAAAATACTGTTGTTTCTACGGCGCCTCTAGCTTTAATCGTTGATCTGTAAGCGGTATACGTTTTTAGTGAATTACAGAAAAAGTTTTCTGTTCAATGAAAATATCATTTATTTTAAAAATACTTTACCTTTCTTTTAATTTTATGATTTTTTTTTTATTAAAGTAATTAAAACTTTTCATTTAGTACCTGGTAGATAACTGCAGCATCGAGAGCCATTAGTTCTTTGCGTGAAAGCTCCTCAACCACGGCAGCCGTGTAACAATCACCCAACATATTATTTGTAGTACGTATGCGGTCTCTGCAAAAATTTATGAAATTAATACGTTTTAGAAATTTGTGTTTTTAGTACGTAAAAATCATGGTACATAAAGGAATAAGACAAGTGTCTTCTTAACCTTAAAAATAATATTTATTAAAAATTTCATTTTGAATACGTTTATAGAAACTAAAAATAATTGTTAACTAAAGGTACCTTATAAAGTACCTTTTTGAAAAGTACTTTTTGGAGAAAGTTTATTTTTAGTAAAAGTACTTTGATAATAGTACCTTTTAAAAATATTATTTTGAAAGTGAGTTTTTTTTTAGGAAAACGCTTCTGCTTAAAAATATCTGTTGAAAAGAGTACCTTTTAAAGATCAAAAAAATTACCTTTTTTTCAAATTCAAAAAGTACAACAAGTAAAGAAAAATATATCTGAAGAAATGTATTTTAAGAAAAGATAAAAGACAAGAAGAAAAGGCCTTTTAAAGAAGTACTTTTGACAAAAGCTCCCATAAAAATACCTTCAAAAATAGTACCTTCAAGGAATTTCTTCAAAAAAGTTGATCATAAAAATGAGGTACTTTCTTACAAAAGTCTGCATATCTAATGTCATTTGTTAAAAATAAAGTTTTTTCATTCGCTTTAAAAACTCTTTTAAAATTACAAAAAAAGTATCTATTTAACTTTTTGTATTTTCTTAGGAATCTCTTGTAAGAGTACAAAAACAAGTATCTATTAATAAATGTACTTTTATAAAACATATTTTGTTTTTTCGGAATAAGTACTTTTAAGATGATATAATTTTATTAACTGCTTAAAACGATATCTTTTCAAAAAAAAAAAGTATATGATAGAAACATAACTAATAAAAAAAAATAGTACTTTTTTAAATTTCTCCTTTTGAATAAAATGCGTTATTAGCGTAATTTTAAATATTGTATGAATAAAAAATACTTACACAAACCAATCTACGGCAAAAAGTAATGTAACATCCTGTACCGGTGCATCAATCGCTGTCAAAACCACCAGCAATAAAACCAAAGCAGCACTAGGAACGCTAGCCGAGCTCATAGAGGCTGCTGTCGATGTCAAGAGTACCGTGACAAGTTCACCAAAACCCAAAGTCATGCCACTCATTTGAGCAATAAATATTGAGGCGATTGAGATGAATAGAGCAGTACCATCCATATTAATATTACAGCCAATGGGTAAAACGAAACGTGTTATACGTTGATCCACACGTAACTTATCATTCATGCAACGGAATGTTACAGGAAGTGCAGCAGCACTGCATATATGAATGGATTTTATTGGATGGTTGTGTTTGTTATTGTTGTTGTTGTTGGTTGATTAATTTATAAATTGTATTATCACCCGTTATTGAAGTATCACAAATTGTTGTATATTAAGATGTCAATCAGTCATTTTCAATCACAGTCAAGTCATTAGTTTTTTAGTATTAAGAATTTTTAGTTTTTTTTTTTTGTTTTTTACAATTAGTTGATTTTATAGGTTTAAATGTGTTTTAAGATTTTTGTTTAATTTGTTTTATTTTAGGTTGGGAAAATTAATAATCAATTTTCACATGTTCAATTGGGTGGTGGTTTGTATTTAAAGTTAGATTTAGTTTTGAAAAAAGTTTTCGAATAAAAACGGAATCAAATCAAAATGTTGCATAAATACGTACAAGTAAAAAACCAAAAAGAAGGAAAGAAATATTTGTAGCAAATGAACAGTGTTTTTTGTTAGAATTTTTTCAAGTTTTATACTAAATGAAAAATTCTCTTTTCAATATGAAAAAATAACGAATTTGTAGGAGGCATCGCTAGAAACTATTTCAGCGATGCAACCTGGCAATTTTTTTCTTTGCTGTTTTTTTTTTTTTCATTTAAATTTATATATTTTTTTTAACAGTTTAAAGATAGTTTTAAAGAGATAAAGAGATAAAATAATTTGGCTTACGTTGAAGCTGTCGCAAATGCAGTTAGCATGGCTTGTATTAATCCTGCATAAAATTTGAAGGGATTGCGACGCACAAATACGTAGTAGATGGCTTGCATGATGACCAGCTGATATAAAACGACACCAATTGTGACTGTTAGTATGAACCACATCAATTGGGCCATAACCAAATGTAGATCGTTAACACTTAATATTTTGCCTGCAATAACCGAACTTATGCCCACCGGTGTCAGCCACATTACACAGGTCACCATTTTCATGACAACTTCAAAGACGGCTGTAAAAAAGTCTACAACTACTTGTCCCTTTTGACCAATAGTGCCAAGGAATGTGCCAAAAACTAAACAAAAGAATACAATGCCCAGGGTATTAGTGCCGCTACGATACTGAATAACACGTATCAGCTTTGGCTCCTCTCCATCCACATCATCTGATGTATCGGCAATACCATTAGCACTGCCACCATCAGCAGTATCATTAACAGTTTCATTAAACGTATTAGTTATTGAAGGTTTAGGCAGATAAACAGTGTGCGCTTGTTGAAATGAGGCTTGGAATAAGTTATCCGGGAATACGTTTCTACAAAAAAAAAAAATAAAATAAAATAAGCAGCGAAAATAAAAATTAATAAAGAAAACTTATTTTTACGAGTATTTAACATTTTAATTGTTAATTTATTAACTAAAATTTGTTTTCTATTCTGAACAAGGTAATTTTTATTTTGATGTGCATGACATTTGTACTAGGGATTTAACGATACGTCATTTCGCCGATACGATACCGATACCGATTCCGATACCGATACACATATTGAAATTGAGCTAAAGTAATTCTTCTATTATACAAAGTAACAGTGTTTATTAATGAGCCATTCAGATCATCAAAATTTTCAATACATTTCAGTTTCTAAAATTCAAATTTAAAACTACAAAACGTCTGCAACATTTATGATTTTACCAAATAATCGATGGCATTCAGTTTAGATTGGCTCAAGATTTCAAATTGATATTAATAAGTTTTATGTTTAAAAAATAAAATATTCTCAAATTTTGCGAGGTAGACGATTTCTCAAATCCGTTTGAAGCAGACCTGTAGTAGAAAATAGTCTCCCTTATGCGACAGAACTCATTTGAATTTTATGTTCTGCTTTTAATATCTTATTTCTTATAGTTTTCATGCAAAAACAAAAGTTGAAAATTGAATATTTTGTTGAAAATCTCAAAAAAATATATATATAAGAAGTATCGGCGTATCGACAGCAAAGTATCGCCAATATCGATATATCGGAAAACCAGAAGTATCGCCAATGTATCTGTATCGGTATCGGTTGCATCCCTATTTAGTACACCTATAGAGTGGAATAAAGTTTGCAAATGAAGGGAGAACTATATTTCAAAAGAAATTGTTCAAATTTGAAACACTTCGGTTCAAATGGCGAGCAAACCAAAAATATATTGTACGTTATATTAAACGATATTTTACAAATCTAGGAGGTGTAATTAATTTCTTATGCTAAGTCAAATATTTTTTATTTATAGCCTGTCATATTTTAATAAACACAGTCATTGGATAATAAAAATAATAAAATTTAAAACCGTTCGTACGTATGCTAAAGATTTTTCTATAAATCTTGTTTTAAAATTAAGTTTCGAAACACGCGATCGATCAAATACAAATGACGTAGACAAATATTGATTTTTTCAGGACGTACCGGAAGTTATAAGAACTGCATAAGGAAAATAAGGAAATATAGTTAATCGAGCTCTTTTTTTTCTCTTTTTTCGGGGGTTCAATTTATTGCTGTTGTTGTAACAGAATTTAGTCGCTAGATCTAAATCTTTAAATCTTACTTTGATTAAAAAATCTTTAAAATTAAAGTAAAGTCTTTATTCTGGCATCGCTGGTTTAAGACATGTGTGTATGTGTATGTATGTGCAATTTTCGTTTCGTTAAATCAAAACAACCGATAGTCGTTTTAAAAGAGTAGTGAATCGCACTACAGGCTTCAATTTATTTCTATGTAAATTAAGCGCATGTTCATTTTTAGCTGGCAACACCGCAGTCAATACTTTTGGTGTTTGTCTTAACTAACCAAATTATATGTATTTATCAAACACCCTGTTGTTGTAAAAATAATATTAAACAGAGTCTAAAACTACATAATTATAGCATGATTATCTAATTTGGCTATTTAATTATTAATCAAAAATAAAATAAAATGTTACACTCACCTTCCCAAATCCAATAAACTATCCAATAAATTCACAGCCCTTTTATCTGTGGAACGATCTATAGTATTATGTAAATCAGGGTCACCTGGATGTATTAGCAAAACCAACGCTATACCCAATGCTGCATTTAACAATGACGTTGAAGCAAAATACACTAATGTTCTCAAAGCAATTTTGCCATTCATGCGAGCATTCAAACTAGCTGAGCCAGCAATAAGGCTTGAGATGACCAAAGGTAAAATCATTAATTTTAAAATACGCATAAATAGTTCACCGGGATAAGATATCAGCATTATTGAGTCTTCATGTAGATGCAGAGGGCGTAGGGAAAATCCTGTAAAAACGAAACAAAAAATTTACAAAAAATTGTGAAAAAATAAATAGTTGGAAACACAGTAAATTTGTAGGTTTTACTTTGTTTATACATAAATATTGATGAATAATAAATAAATTACAATTTTTCAAATTTTACCAATAAAACACTGAAAACAGTACGCTTTGTGCTCTTAATAGATATTTCAATTCCCAAGAACTATATCATTGAGAAAATCCTGCGTACTTTAACAAATTCTCTAGTAGTTAAGCAAAGTGTTGATATTTTTTAAACAAGTTCAGATATTCTAAATTTTTCAGAGCAATTAATGGGGCTGGCATTATGTCGTTTATTGGTAGGTCTTCACTGTTCATTCAAAATGTTCATTCAAATGTTTACTTTTATCATACATGCCAGCACATGCAAATATAATTACACATTTACACCATTATAAATATGTATGTTAATTAGGGTGGTCCTAATTTTTAGATTTTTAAAGATTTTTAAATAAGCATTGCCACCAGAGAAGCAAGCCGAATGAAATATTTCGGCGGCGGCTGAAAGGGAAATTTTAACCGGCGGCGGCGGCTAAGCTGCTTGCGCCGAGTATTTACCGGCTTATTTGACTTTGTGAGGCTAAGCTGAGATACATATATAGAAAAATATGTATTTAATTTATAATTGTTTCAGTTGGAATGATTAAAATTTTTGATACTGAATACAGATTACTACTATTTTGTACTCAATACTCGTAATCATTATTCAGTACTTTAAGTTATTTTATAAATTTCTATATAAAGATCATTTGCCACACTTCTTATTGGGATAAACTTCTTAATATGAAAAACTAAGTTTTTCTTTCATTTACAATTTGGAGATCGATGACAATTGACAAGAAATAGAAGTCACATTGCTTATCAATTTAAGTATTTTTAATCAAATTTAGTCCAAATAAAACACGCAGAAGCCTGCATTGACAATTAAGATTTTTCCAGATCCTATGTTTGACTTCATTTAACTTTCTTTTAATAAAGACATACAAAAATTAGTATAAAGGTGTTGGTTATGCAACTGTTAAAAATATAATTAATTTTATTGGAGTAACAAACGATATAGCTGATCGCGGTGTTTCTTTAATGGAGGAGTATAATAGCAACTAATAAGAAACAAAAAAAATTCTTGCTTTTTTTTTAAATATATAAAAAGTGCACTTTATGTTATATTTTTAACTGACTTAAAAAAAGAAGGAGGTTACCAATTCGTCCGAATGTTGCTTTTTTAGTGTTTGTACCCCACGCATAACTTAGTCATTTCTGAACCGATTTTTTTTGTGTACCTGACTAATTTAAAGAAAAAATGTTGCCACGCCGACCCAAAAAAAAAACCCTATGTGATGGAAAAAACCGAAAACGGATTTAAGTTCAGCACATTAGAAACCATATAGTCCACATAGTTTAATTTAAAGGATGAATTTGCTGTTGAGCAGTGTATTTTAGAAATTACAAACGGAATGACAAACTTAGTTATACCCTTTTTCCACCTATGGTGAAGGGTATAGAAAACCTGTTTTTGTTGCAATTGTTTTCATTTACAAACAAAAAAGAAAAAATATACAAATGTTAATTTACATTAAAACTTTCATGCCTTTGAAATTATTACTATTGACATAACAATTATTTATAATTTTTAAGCGGGGGAAAATAGTACTGGAACACTTAATTCGCACGTCATAGTTTGTTGCAAACTAAAACAACATTTAATAACTGTTATTTTAACTACAATGTTTCTATTTATTATCAGTTTGCATGTTATTTTGTTTTAAAATAAAAATATCAAATAGTTTTTTAATAATTCTGTTTTTAAAGAGAAAATATAAGAATCAGAATGTCATATTTATTTTTGTGCTTTTATTATTAAGATTTAATCAATGAAATATTTTTTATTTATTGACTGAACTTGAAATTCTTTTAATTTTATTAAAGTTTCAAAAAAAAAAAATAAATAAGAGACATAAAGCTTTCTGATAAGTTTAAGATTTTAGAACCAATGTTTTCTAAGATAGTTTTGTAAGCGCACGGAAAGTTTACGAGTGTAATTCGTGGTTAAGTATATAAAAGTTTGAAAATATCGAAGACTTGGTCGAAGACTCGAAGACCCTTTTCATACTCAAGTTACTTCTGTTATTCCAACTAGAGCTCATTTGTTTTTTTATTTTCGTTTATAATTAAATCTGTATTTAAAAATATAATATTGTAGCGAAACTAACTTATTTGTAAAACAATTATCATGAACATGTTTTAACCTTTTATCCTAAGAAAAGTCCATGCCTTAAGATAAAAATTTACAACGAGTAAAGTGTTTTTAGTTTTTGAAAAAGTCCACTTTAAGACATAACTAATAGCTTTACCTAAGCAAGAGCGGAAACCGATTTTCGCTGTCGAAAGTTTTCATGCCTGTACATTTTGTTTGAAGCATACCGAGATAACGCTACTCTTTGCAATTGAAAAATCAATTTTTAACAAAGCGTTTAATAATAATTAATAACAAGTAATAGTGAGAATAATTCATTCTTGTTTTTTTATATGATTTTAATTTACTATTATAATTTTTTTTTTTTTGTTTTGTTTTTTAATAAACCTGCTCAACAAAAGAATTTTTTTTTCAAAAATCTTGGGTATTTTTATTGCTTTTCTGGCACTTATTTTCTTTAATACATGTTTAATAAGTTCGTTTATTCTACTCAATTTATAACTTTTTATATCATGAAAAACTCATTAAAGTTCATAATAAAAGAAATTATAGAAACTAAGCATTCATTATAGAATTTTAAGCATTCATTTAAATGCCAAGCCATTTTGTTAACGTGAACCCATTTTCGTTAATGACAAGCTAATAATAAAACGATGCGTCTTTTCCTTTTTAACTGAACCAGTTAATTTTAAATAGAAACCGTGAATAACCTACTTTTGTTGCATGTCTTCTATTGTTGGATATTTTATCGTTTTAAAGTAGCGCTGGTGCTCTTGTTTCAGAATGGCAATTTAGCGTAAGAGCTATGGGAACAAAACGTTTCGCTTTTGCCTATAAGTTAGAAATACAAAAAAATAAATTAAAAATACAAAATATATATCCAAAAACAAACACTGTGTGACAATGACCAACCCAAAAGAGCAATGAGAAAAATTAAATATATCACAATCATACTGGCTTATTTAAATAATGATGGCTAATTGCTGGCATTCGATATAAATATAAAGCAAAGTATTCTTCCTTTTTATATTAAAATTTATCAAAATTTAGGGCATTCAAAAGTACAGAAAAGTCCAAATGACAAAAAGTTAATTATTCCTTCAATAAAAGCTGTAGAACTTCAAATATATTTGTCCCTAACAGAAATTAAAAAATAATAGTTAAACAATATTTTCAATTAAAAAATTAAATAGAAGCTCTGAAAAACATGGGGAGAATTTATTTGAATAATTTTAACATGTCTTTTTATTAATTAAGCCGATGGAAGTTATTATGGGCAATGTAAGGTTGCTCTTACTCTAATACGAATTTTTGTAAAAACTTATTCATATTTTTCATAGTTTATTCATAGCCAGCAAAAAAAAAATGAAGTAGTTAAAAAATCATAAGTATTTTCATTGCTCCTCTTGCACTTGTTTTCTATAATGCATTTTTAATCATTTTGTTTATTCTATTGAGTTATAACTTTTGAACTCATGAAAAATCCATGAAAATTCATAAAAAACAGAAATTATAAAAAACAAATACTAATGAAAAAACGTATTCTAATCATCGAATTTTCACTGGTTTTAAGCATTCTTAATTTAAATGCCAAGCTACGTGAACCCATGCTCACCATGACAAGTTAATGTTAAAATCATGCATTTTTCTCCTAAATTGAACCAGTTCGTTTTACGTAGAACCCATGAATTACCTAATTATTTTGCATGTCTATTTTTTCTGGATAATGTAACATACATTTAATATAAGAAAAAAATTTAAAAGTCCTCAATAAACTTTTTCCAAAATCAAAAATTTTATTTTTTACTGCGAACTAATTTTTCATTAAAATATTTTGCTAAAAAATAAAAAAGTTTTTTTTTTCAAAGCAACGTCTTCAAAGATTTTAGTTATTATCTATAAATTCATTCGAACTATTTAAAAGTATTGAGCGTTAAATGGCCTTGAAAGTACCTTGAAATAAAATAAATTTTAACAAAAACTAGTAAAGTGATAGATATTAAAGCTGAATTATAAAATTTACAATTATTAATTTTTTAAAGGCAACCATATCGTATATGAAAAACAATTTTTTACACAGTCTAATTATTGCGAAACAAGTTTTTGTAAGCAATTTAGGAAATTTGTTTATGTCTCAAAGCAAATCACGTGATTTTTTAAGTTTTTGTCAAGTAAAGCATGTTAACGAGAGATTTAATTTTAACAATAAAAGAATTCATAATTTTAAGGTTTTTCAAAATCAGTAAAAAATTTATAATTTTTCAAGATATAGCGCGTAGGCTATGCAACTTTTCACATTTTGTACATTCTTTAAGTTTTTAATACTATTTATGGCAGTTTTTTAAGCCCTGCTTCTCTAATTTTCTTTAATTTTATGTTTTTTAAAATACTTATGTAATTTCAGCCTAAACGTTTTTCACTGCATATAACTAACTTAGGGCAATTTAGTAGGCAAAATATAATTTTTTTTAACCTCTCGCAGATATACTGAACAGTTTCCAATTCCGACCTAAATATAAAAGCGTTTTTAGCTCTCTTTTTTGTTTATTTAAACAAATGTACATATGTTTCGCCTCCTCTTATAAGTTCTGAATAGAATTAGAATTAAGACCTGGATTATTCTCCTTTCTGTTTTAAATTTTCTTTAATATATTTTTATCATGGATAAAAATGAGCCGTTTATTTAAAAAGTGGCATAAGTTACTTTGCTTTTAAGCTGATAAAATTATTTAAAGGATTGTGTTCCAAAGGTCCTTCGACCAAACCTTCGGTCAACGTAACAATATAATATAAAAATTTCAAAAGAGTTTATATTGAAAATTAGCAGGATTGGTTCATGTGCCTCGAGGCAGTGGGCTAAACACCACGCCTGTCTCTAATTTTTCCACATCATTAATAAATAAAGTAACTTGAATCAAAAAAACAAATATATGGAGCGATAGATAATTAAAAAATAAGAAAAAAAAACATCGAGTATGAAAATTGGTGCTCGGCCGTAATTGGTATGGTCCTCTGAACTTTTTTTCAATATGGGTATCATTTAAAAGCTAATGAAGTGAAGAGCCGAAGACATTTTTCTCTAAACTAATGTTACATACGCAATTTTTTTTTTTTGTTTTTTTTTTTATTCTTTGTCACCGCAATATTTATTTTTTTAATAGGAGCTACTTCACTAGACTTACATACATGGTGAAGTTACGGCCTCGATGGAAATATCCTTTAATTATTAGTTTTAAATGTCTAAATACTACGGTTGAAAACCTTTAGGAGCACTCTCTACAAAATTTAGTTTTATATTTAATATTTTAATTTTTTTTATTATTTATAATTGAGTTTTATATATAAAATGTTTGCCTATTGCTGTTCAAAAACAAGTCCATATATGTCTAAAAAAATCGCGTCACTATTGGAATACCCTATAAAAAAAGTTGAATGTTTTGTAATCTTACTTATAATGTGCTAATTCGACGTATCTGCAGTTCAAAAACTAGTAATATTTATGTATGATATTTATTCACTTTAGGAACAGCCTTGTTTTTATTAATTGTTGTTATAGTGACTATAGTAAAATACCTTCTGTGAAAATTGCAAGAGTATAGCTATTAAATGTTTACCCTATGGGAACGGAACACTAAAAAGTAGCGATACTTTTAGTTCATTGCTTCCTTTAGTCGTAAAAAATGTAAAAATTGTTTCGTTGACATTATATCAGCCGGTAATTTTAATAGTGACATGTGTCACTTTTCCAAAAAAATTAAATGTTAAGAAATAGTGACCGAAATTTTTAATGGGAAAAAATAAGCATCCTGATAGTATGTGCAAGTATGTCTTCTCGAGATTTATCCTTAATACTTTTAAAACCTTTGAAACACAATCCTTTAAATATGTACAACAGCTTATAAGCAAAGTGACTTATGCCGCTTTTTTCTACAATAAATTCTTGTACTTTTGAAATCACAAAGACCAGAAATTTGTTCTATAATTTTCTTGTCTATTTTAATTTAGATTTCCCATAAAAAATCAATAAAACATATTTCAATTTAAACAAACAAGACTGAATATACAAAAGAACTACTTACCTAAAATAACACCCAACATGACACCAGACAATGTGACCAACAGCATTAGATTTTCACTCAACCACTTGCGATAGCCCTTTAGCTCACGTGGAGCTTCACAACGTTCAGTGGTTTTGGGTGGCAGTTCCGAGCCATTAACTGTCGTAGAGTGAGGTGGTCCCATTTTTGCAAAAAGATAATCTGAAAATTGTTCAGATTTTTCCATTTCAAGAATTAACAAAATGTTGAAACAAAAGTGACGAAACACAAATGTGTGTGAGTATGTTTTTATATATGCGTGTGTAACACAATTAAGCACGCAACAAATAGAGGTTTTTTTTTTAAATTTAACTGAATAACTAGATAAGCGGGTGGGAGAATTTAGTAAAATTTCAAAGTTTCCGTATCTGTATTTAAGGGTTGCAGTTGGTCAGTAACACGTGAAGAGAACAAGTTATTGGTGACGTATTGCTGATGATACTGCAGCAGTAATAACCGGAGTAATGGTGATTGATGTCTTTTGATTTGTTGGCGAAGGGAGGGAGTTTGAGATGCAAAGTATTATTTCTTGTTTTGCTATTTTTACTTTTTTCCAAACTTTCCTCTGAATAACAGAATTAATCTTATTTTTTATTTATTACGTTTGCTATTAATAAGAACTTCTATTTTGCTTTAAAAGGATTTAATTTTTCTCATGCTTTTACTGTGTGATTATTATTCATATGAATTTTATTAAGAGAAGATGTAGCTTTTTATTTTAATTTTTTAATTTTTTTTTTTTTTTATTCTTTTAATTAAAAGTTTATATTACTATGTGGATTTAATTGTATTATTGATTCTTTAAATATTTAATATTAAATTTTAAAATATTTATTAAGTACTCCATTGATGTGGGCTGTTTTTTGTTTAACATTGATGATTCTTCTCAATTGAAAAAACGAAATATCTTCACAAATCTATAAATCGAAATATCTATATTTCGTGACTCCTTTGTCTGCTACCGATGAGGCGTGGTCTTTTTTTTATTTTCTAAAAATTTTTCATGATAATGGGGATTATTTTTGTCCTTTAGAAATTTGTATAGAATTAAAGGCTCCGTTGTTGGGATTTTAGTTAAAACTTTTTCCGTAAAGAAAATTTTTTGTTTAAAAATTAACAATTTTTACAAAATAAAAGTTTTCAAAAGTTTACTTTATGGCTGTATTGTAAAAAAAAAATTGAGTCCTCTAAACAGTCTTTTTACTTAAAATCTATTTTCGTTATTTAAATAGTTTAATTGTTGAATAATTAAAAATATTTTTAATAAATTTTGTTTTTTATTTTTTGTCGATGGCTGCACTTATAGATGATATCTGTGTCAAGTCCTTGCAGCTAAGAAAAGTGGTTGACTTATTGTCTATATATGCACTTTGGTCTGTGAGTTTTTTTTATAATATTTTTTCCAGTGACTGGCTGAAGAAAAAAGGGCGTTGTACCCTTATTTCTATATTTGAACACTAAATTCTTTTAAATAAAAGTTTTATATTCTATAAAGTTAAATTATTTCTAGGAATTTTAAACGATTTTTTTTTAAATGTTCCTTAATTCCACTAATTAAGTCAAACTTTTTTTATACATTTAATTATTTTTTTTTCGCTTTAATTATTTTCACTCGTCTATTCGCTTCAAATTCACGTTACTTAATGTCTCTGAGTTTTGCTTGTTTGTCGTATTTATACAAACATTTGTGGCAGCAGGATTTCTTCTCTGCCTTATTTATGTGTGACACGAAAGAGTAAATATTATAATTTCTATTCCATTCTCTTTCGGTCTATAATTTACAAAGTTTTCCTATAATTTTTATTTACTTTTAGTCAATAAATTATAGTTATTATTGAAAAAAACAGAAAAATAAAAAAATGGAATCAGCTGAAAACAGCAAATATAATGAAGTGAATCTTATCAATTTCATGGAAATAATTATTAATAATAACACTCGCGTAAAAAAATAGAGGTTTGTTAGTTGTCAACTAAAATTCAACTAAAATTTAATCATAAAAGAAATTTTCCGCTCTTAATGGTTGTTCGTAACAACGGAAATCATATGCAGCCGTTTTTTTTTTCATTTTTTAAATTTAAAAAAGCTAATGAACAAGAATTTTGTTCTACAAACAATTATGCATACTTTCAAACGTATTTGGGGAACCCTTTAATTTCAATATTTCTTTCTTTTAATAATGCTTTAAGTCTTTTTAAAAAAATTAATTAACTATTTGTTTTATTTTTTTTTTAATTTTCAGATTTCTTTTAATTAAAAACAAAAAATTACACTTTAAACATTAGATTTCCTTAATACAATTGCGTAAATCTTCAAACGGGTTGAACTAACTTAACAACTTATTTATTTCTGCATCTTTAAGATTTTAACCAATTTTATGTTGGTCATTAATAACTTTGGTTAATCGTACACACAATTAAACTGTTTAGGCAATGCTTTAAGTTTTAATTTTTGTTTAAGTTTTTATGGAAAAGCTATTTTTATTAATTTAAATAACAGTTTTCAAAAGTGATTGAGGTGCTAATGGAAAATGTTGTTGGTTTTTAGATTATTTTTAAAAAAAATTTAAGACTTTTGTTTGGTTTTTATTTTGTGTAAATGTACGATCAAACATGTGACCACCAAAACTAAATTATGGAAAAAATGTTTTCCTACTGAAATATAAATGGCAAGATATCATATTCATTATATTAAAAATTGACATTCGTAATATTACGCGTCAGGAAAGATTGAATAAAAATTTATTAAAATATTGGTTATGCTTGTTTGATTAAATATTTGACTAATCTGACCGCACCTTTAGTTGGTATTATTTTTTTTTTTTACTTTTTATTTATCAAAATAAATAATTTTAAACAAAAACTAAATTTTTTATTAAATTTTCCGAAAATAATCAGTAATAAAAACCAATAAGAGTGCAATATTCAAAATAGAATAAAAAAAACTTTTTCTGGGTAAAATAAAAATAATTTTGTTTTTTTAGTTTTATTAAGAAAATGCTAAAAGTTAAGTATTGATTTTATTCCATTTATTTTTTTTTTTACTTTTTACTGTAAAGTAAAAAACCTAAGCAGTTTTAAGGGAAGAACTTATAAACTTTTTTTGAGCTATATATATCTTAAAGCGTATATTATACGACGAAGGATGAGTTGAGATTAATTTTAAAACAGCATAACCAAAAATAATAATTAAAAAATTACCAGAAATAAAAACTTTTTAACACCTTCGAATTTATTTAGGCCCACTGTATGCTGTCGTGCTTATCAATGCCTTACCTACAAACTGTTGTATCCAAAATTCTATATATATTCCAAATTAACTTCTTCTAAAAAATTTTCATTCAAACTTGAACTGCACACTAGAAATTGTACACTTAGTACCGAGTACTTTGCAATCCCCCCTCTGCACTTTTATTAATTGTTTTATGCAATACGATTTATTAAGACAAAGAAAAACATTTTTCTTAAAATTTTGTGAAATAGAAAATGCACATATCTCACAAAAAAGTGAAATTTGTTCATAACAAATCAAAAATCTCCATAGAAATGACTTCTTCCTAAGCAGTAATCAAACTAATAAATCAGTAAAAAAAAATCGATTTATTTTTTTTTATATAATAAAAAGCTAATTTTACTACTACTACTGCTACTTAATAAGTTAATACCAATCAATGTTGTTATTGGTAATTGCCGTTCAAATTAATAATCTAATTTCAAAAGGTCTAAATATCTGGCTTGTATTTCGCAAAGTAATTGATGCCTTTTCAAATGTCATGTCAATTTAATTTTAATAGAGTTTTTTCATATAAAAGCAAGTAATAAAATACGTGTTTGACTGACATTAATATTTTAATATATAATAGGGGGTAATAAATGAAAACATAAAAATTCAACTGAGGTACTTTCAAACCTTTGATTTTTTATGATACGATATTAAAAATGCAATAATATAAGTAACCTGCAAGCGAGAAGCAATATTTAAGAATAAAATTTAGGAATAATATTTAAAAAAAACCCTAAATTTTCTTAACTTTTGATTTCATTTCGGAAAAAATTAAAATCAGAAGTTGCATTTACATTGCAGACATAAGTTCGATTTTATGATTTTATTAGTATTTTTGGTCAAGCAACTTTTTATTCTCTCACCACAGGTGCAAAAGGGTATATCTACATTTGTCATTCCGCTTGTAATTTCTACAATATCCATTTCCGATCCCATAAAGTATACATATTCTGAGTTCTAATGCATAGCGATAAAGTCCATCTGTCAATCCGTGTGCGGATTGAAATCAACCTTGCTAAGGCACTAGATGAGATAGAAAAAAATTAAATAGAAAAAGTTTCGACAATTTTGATATTGGAAATCAGCAAGATCGGTCTATGTCCTTCAAGGCAGTAGGCAAAACACTTATTTTTTCATTCCATTTAGTACAATAACATAAAGCAAATATGTTTGGCGATAAAGAATTTAAAAAAATTATATCTCCGAGTTGCGGGCCTTTGAAATTTTTATTAAAAAATTAATTTGTCAATATGGTCAATATGGATACCTTTTAAAAGCGTTTAAAGAAATCTTTCAAAAATATTAAAAATTTTTAAAGTTCAGAAAAAAAATTATTCCGGTTAAGGTTTTCTTTAGACCCCATGTGACCTGGTATTTGCAATGCTGGGCCATTGAGTGCTGGGTAATAACTTGCTGAAAATATATCTTGAATATTTTATGTTACATTTAATAAAATTTGTTTAGCGAATATAATTAAAAGTATGAGTTAAAGTGGGGTTAAAACATTCAATGATATTTCCCACAAAAATGTTGGTTATACGAATAAATTTTATCCCGAAAAAATTGTTTTACTTATGTATAATTATGCTACCTAATGTCAAACGTAAAAAATATATTTTTAATTTATAAAAAATATTTATTTATTACGAAAATTTGTGTACAATTACAGTACATACACATTAGATTGTGAATAACACAAAAAGCATATAATAGCAAACTATAAGGCAACGTATGTTTAGCGTTATTATTATCTTATTCTTGATTAGGTGCTAATTGCGTATATTGTTAACAACTGGCATTAACATGTATATTTAAGAAAGTTAATTTAAGGAACAACACTAGTCTTGTTGAAACAGAAAATTAAAGGAATCTAATAAAATCTTGTTAGAGCAAATAACTATGAATTTTAAAAATAGGTTTCTAATAAACAATTACAAATTATATGTTGAAATATAAAGCAATATAAACTTTAGCTCATGTTGTATATTTTACATTAATTTTAAATTTTTGCTTTGAAACTTTCATAACTCTCCCTGCACATATAAATAGAATTTATGTAAACGAGCATTTTGCCACTTTTATTTGCTGCAATGTTATTTTAATTTATCAAAATTTTATTAGAAACCCTAAAACCTCATTAAAAATCTAAAATTTTGCAAAAATGTAAAAAAATGTAGCTAAAAATCAAAAGCTCTTAAAAAATCCTGAATTCAACCAAATAACCGAAATTGCAAAAAAAAAATCACTCCAAAGTTTTAAATGCACCAACAAAAGTCTCTAATATACAGAGCAAATCAAGGCTTTAATAACACACATATTTATAAAACATCAAAATTTAAAAAAAGGAAAAGTATGTAAAACTTATAATAAAAAAAGCAGGCATGACTAAAACCGACGGTTAACAAAAAGCAAGAGCAAATATATGTGACAATTTATTAAGAGAACAGCAAAGAAAGCTTTGAGTTGTGTGCGGACTTTGACTAATAATAATTTATTTTTAATTTTCCTCGTATATTTAGTTACAAAATTAGTTGTCTAAATAGATGATATTCACAGGGTACTCACCCTACGGTAGATAATGTATCTTGATTACAAATGTAGCGTATGAAAATTACTGCTGGTATTAATTTTCTAATTTTATTTTAAAAATCACCGCAAAAATTTATTTCTAATTTGTCCCTCTTAATAAAAAATCTTTAAATTAAAATAAAAACAAGTAGGAGTGCTATATTCGGCTATACCCTTCATTATGTATGTTAATCTCGTTTAGTGAAGTAACTCCAATAAAAAATTAACCAATATTGGAATGACGGAGCAATAAAAAGTAAAAAAACAACTTAAAAACCACGAAAAATGTCATCGGCTCTCAATAGGTTAAGCATTTTTTTCAATTCCAGGCTGCTGTAGTCAAAGTGGTAAACACGTTGACTACAAACCAGGTTGGCCAGGGTTCAACCCCTGCGGCAATCAAAAAATAAAAATGTTTTTATGTTTAATGGTGTAAATACATATGTACATATTCAGAATTAACATTAAAACATGCAGCCTCCTTCGTCGGTACTTCTTCAGAGCATATTCGCTGGCAAAGTAAAATAACTAAAAAACTCTGTCTTTCTCCTTTCACCACCTGTCTTATTTATCTCTTATCTATCCCTTTCCTAAAGAATGTAGCACGGTTACAAAAATAACTAAATAGGTAATATTGCCTGAAGTGCTACTTCTCTTTAAAAAAAAAAAACAAAAAAAAAAAAAAGCAGGCGTAGTATTTTGTCAGCTGCCTTTAAAGGACATGGACCGATCTTGCTTATTTTCAACACCAAAATTTTCGAAATTACGCCTGATCGATTGGCTTATTAAAGTTTTTTCTGGCTCATCAAGTGCCCTTGTAAAATTGATCTCAACCCGAGCACGGACGTACAAATAGACATATAGACATGGCTCATTGATATACATAAGAAAGAATATAAAAACATTTTGGGGTCTGAAATAGAAATTACAAACAGAATGAAAAACTCATAGAAACAATTTTTCGATATGTGGTGAATAAATTTAAGCCGAATCAACTTAACTATTTTTTAAATTAGACGAATAATCCCAAAGAGTTTAAAATTACAAAAAAAAATTAGATATACCAAAAACTTAAATTAAAAACCAAAATTTCTTAATCAAAAAAAATATATATATCAAAAGTCTTTTATAAAAATTTTTTGTAGAAAATAAAATTTTTAGCATTTCTTATTAAATAAAAATTATTGAAAAGCAAACTAACAAATAATAAAAAACTTTTTAAAGGATGTGAACGAAGAAAATAAAAAATTCGTTAATTTTTGTGCTATTAAAGCTTTGATTTTTGTCTTTATTTTTGGATTTTGTTATCAAACTATTACGACAAGAGTTCTTAATTTATTTAAACAAAAAAAATTTTAAAATTTTTCCAAAGAGCTAAGTAAGCGATGGCGAAATGGCCATCAAGATGTGCTTTCACCTACAATAATTACTATCGATGTATTTTAATTATTAAACACATTTAACATAAACAACTAATAAAGTAAATTAAACACTTCCGGGATTAATATTTTTAAATTTTATTTTTTAAAAGCGGTTTTGTGTAATAGTAATTAAATCATTTTTATTATTTCTTTCCTAATTTCTTTAAAGGTTTTTCCAATGATGCTTCTCAAATTGATTTAATACAAGCATTATGCTAATTTCTTTAAATGTTTAAATATTGTTATTGTTATAGTTTAAGAATGTATTTTTACAGAAAATGTGATCAATTTCAACAGCTTTTCTTTTGGACTTTTGTTTGTTATTTTTTTTTTTAACCTGTTTTAAAAAATAAATTCCAATAAGACTTTTAAAAATTTTGCGAAAAATTTTACAAAGCTGTATAAAGATAATAAAGTCAATTAAAAAATATTCTTTTTATATTTAATTCATTATTATTTGATATGTAAGGTCACATTAGCACTTATTTGTTTTCCATAAAAAAAACCGAAAATCTTATATAAAAAATATTGTGATTTAAATATGATTGATACATTTTTGCATTATCATACTTAAGAATTCTTGGCATTAACCTTAACCATTAAACACAAAAAAATAAAACGACAATTTAAAAAAAAAAAAAAGTAGTCCACAAAGTAAAAAAAAGCCAGTCAGTGTATTTCATCAAGACGTGCCGAATTATTTATACCCTACTGTAAGAGTTCAGGTTATTTTTACTTAGTGTTTTCACATTTTCACTTTACGTAACTTTATACAAGCACAAATTGCTATAGCGCTTAAACATTTAAAACTCAATAGGACTTAAACAAATAAACAAGTGTTTTGATATGTTTTTGTGAAGACAGTCATTGCTAGAAGTATTTCATTTACCAGAGCAATAAAGCCTATTAAGTTAATACCAAGAGATAATCATGCTACCAAAGTCATGCTACAAAGTCAATTGTGTTTTTATTAATATACACAGAGAAAAAAACATGAAAAAATAGAAATGAAAAAGACTATTAAAAGCTTAGAAAAAAATATTATAGTGTTAATATAATTCTTCATAAATATTTAATTTAAAAAAAAAAACTGTTCATTTGATCATAAAAAAGTTCTGATGAACAACAAAAAAGTGTTAATCTTTCTCTACATTTACCTTTTTCCTTAAATGGGTGTTAAAAAAAATCAATAGAGTAAAAACTAACACACATTTTACAGTAAGTAGACTACAAAAGTTTAAAAATTTTTAATTTCAATTTAAGAATATTCTTATCATGTTTACTCAAATATTTCGGTGTCTAGAAAACGAATTGTCAAACTTAATATACCCAGTGCACTAAAAGTAGCGATTTAAAAATTACATGTCAACGTTTTTAATTTCTGTTGGCACTAATTTAAAAATTTGTTAAAAATAATTTAAAAAAAAACAAACAAAAAACTGAGAGATCAAAACAAAATATGAAAACTGAAAAATGGCTCGAGAAAAAATAAATGGCGCACATTATTTTATGCTAAAAATATAAATATATAAAATTTTTTATGACACGATGTCATAGCTTAGATTGTCATATCTAATTGATTTAGGAAAAATTTATCTTGAGTATAAAAATTCTGTGCTAAAAGCTTAAATTTTTTCTCACAGAAAAATGCTTTTGTTAATTCTTAAAGTAATTTATCTTAATTATTTTATTACGTAAAAATAAAACAAAAAAATACTAAGAATTAGCAGAAAATTTGTTTGTTTAAATAAAAAAATAAAAAAAAATTCAAACAAATTATGACAACAGTTAAGAAAAAAACAATAGCACTATTTGAAGATATTAGAAAATATAATAAATATGAAATAATATATAAAATAAATATGCAATTCGATTTTTTTTTTATAGAAATTGATTTTGTGATAGTTGCTAGACATCAGTATTTCGAATATTTAAAATTAAATAAATGGGTTATGAAAATAAAGAAAAAGAATTTTAATTTACTTTTTTCGGCTTTAGTTTATTTTTTAATTTAATTTCTAAACATTTTTTAGAAATAAAAATTATTTATAAATGCATGCGGACCTTTTTCAAAGAAACCATGAAAATTTAGACACTAGCAAAATGAAATGCAGCATTTTCTGGTTCTCTACATCCATCGTCAGCATTCTTCGCATATATCTACCTTAGGTTGTGTACATTGTAAACATCATCTATTTACCCAACTTATCAGCATAAATTTGGTTAAACGGAGTCCACACTCAACTCAAAGCATTTCTTTCTTTTCTGCTAGTGTCTGGTTTTTTTGTTTTCTTTGGAACATATCCGCATTTATTTGCAAATAATTTTGCTTTCAAAAATGATTTTTAAAAATATCATCGTTTACATAAAAGCAATAAAAAAGAAAATAATTTTTACCAAAAAAGGACACACGGCCATGTTTGAAAAAGAAACCTTGAGTTTATAAAGGTTTATTCAGCGAAGTTTCATACGAAATTTTCTTCATAAACCTAGTATTCATATGATCCAACATGTTTTGTTGCTTTTTGGCGATCTTATACTGTGTAATTGTTTGTCCCTAAAATTTTCGACCAGCATGCAATATATGCTTTAAAAAGCATCATAAGGAAATTGTTTCTTGAGTTCTGCTCTAGCTGCCCCAATAACATTACAAACTTGCAAACGGACGGATGGTTATTGCATCGATATTAATACTTTTACTACTGTACCCTTAGGTTGCAGAACCGTAACTACCCTGCAGTTGTAACATTTACATGATGTTCATGTATTTTCACATTACGCTTTTGACTTTCGAATAAATATAAATATAAAAATTTTCATTACCAACGTCATCACAATTATCGTCGTCATAATCACCACCACTATTATTGCTGTAATTTTCTTCAATAGCGATACCACCAAACACAAACACATTGTTACTGACAAACCCTTTGTTATTTTTAGATTAAATGTTAACGAAAAAAATAAATAATAAAATGATATAAGAAATAAAAAATATAAATTACTAGTGCAAAGGTTATTTTAAGAAGGTTTAATAAATTTTCTTTTAAATGCTTTGCTCTTAACATAGATAAATGGGTGCTTAATTTATGTTTTTTGTTTTTATAATCAACATTATATGTCTTAATGGGTTCGCTTTTAGTGAATTTAATTTTAAAATTAAATAAAATAATGTGGAATTTCTATAAATTTCACTTAAGTGCTTTTAGATTTCTGCAACAATAACAACTGACAGCTTTATAAACCAACGGGAAATAAAATTTTTACTTCTTAAATTCTTTTCATTAAATCCAAAATATGTTAGAGCAGCCGTTAACGTATGAATAATATTTACTTTAAAAATAATTAAGAACACTTATACGCATGAGTTATCTCGAATAACAAACCTTTAATTATTTTTTAAAGAAATTCGCACTTATTTATTTTTTAAACTTCTTTTATTTCAATACAACTAAAGTAAATTTTTTCTATTTTCAAAATCCTATACACAGTAATGCTGTCTTAATATACATAATGATAATTTTTTTTATTTATGTCTTGAAGATCAACCAATTTCATTAATAGACGTCGTAATCCATAGATTGATACCTAAGTTATAAAAAAATCAGAGACTGAAATAGACGTTCAAATTATAGTTCTAACATAATTTGTTTCTGCGAGCTTATTTATATAAAAAGACTTAGAGAATATATTTGACGACTATTGAACTCAGTTTAATATACATCATAGATATTTACTATTTGAAGAAAATATTTGAACGTCTGCCAACTTCTTTCAAGATAATTTATATTAGAGTTCACTTGTAGAAGTATTTCGCTGGCTGTTTGAAAGCGCATAAATGAAAAATCTGATTTTTATTTCATTTAAATTCTAAATATTAATTTTCGTTATAAGACAAAAAGAGTGAAACATAATAAATATATATTTGTTTTTGTTTTTATGATCAATTTTGAGTTTAAATTCTTATTATTTTGAGATTTTTTTTGTTATCTTTCTGGGCTGTTATGGTCAGTTACTTGTTTCCATATGTAAAAAAAATCAAACCATTTTTATATTTTTTTCCAACTTTTATTTGTTTTTTTTTCAAACTTTTGTTAGTTTACATTTAGAAACAAATAACGCACAATAACTGCCTAAGAAAAAAATATCTTACGAGAGTTTTAAGGGTTTACAGCTCTCAGTTTGCAGGACAGTTTTATTTAAAGAATTGATTGATCTTGCAGCTGCTTTGTGGTCTGTTTTCTTTGTCATTTTATCAAATATAAAATATGAAATTAATTTGCAATAAAAAGATTTGTTCAACGATAAGACACACTGCTGGTTAAATGGGTTGATTTATAACAGAATTTTAGGAAAGAAAATTAACGATGGAAGTCACCGGCCAATGAAATCATTGAACAATTTGTTTTCAAAAATGTTTAGAGACATGATTTTTGAAGGTTTTCACACTTCAATGGGTAAGAATTAATCCACAAAGACTGGAACACTTGCTATACAGCACACGATACAATAAATAAATTAACTCAAAGAAGAATTTTATGAAATGGAACTTTTATTCAGCTTATTTTCTTTTGGGAAGTATCAAGAGTCAAGTGCCAAGTTAAAGACTTGGCAAATAGCTTTTGGAGAGGTAGTAGTAAAATGCTAACCTAAGTCTTAGAATCAGCAGCCACAAGCTAATAAAATATGGAGATGAAAAATTTTTGTCCAGCTTAGAATATCAGTTGCCTCTCCGTACACTGCTATGGAGGGCTTCATGTTTTTAATTAAGAGCACTTTTGTATTTTATAATTAAAATAATCCACATTTTAATTTTAATAGTTTTGATTAAACTTTTTCATTTAAAACACATTAAGACCTTCTGTACTGTTGATGATAAAAACAATTTCAGTATGATAATAAATATTCATGCTAAATGTTCAACTTACCTCCAACGATTAACCACAAATTACCCAGATTTACAAATTTTTTTTATTTATTTTAAAACTAAAACTTCAGGTACTTCTGTTGAGATGTATAAAGTTGGTTATAAATATGTAGTATTTTTATGTTTAAAATTATTTTAGTTAAAGTAAAATAATTTTTTGTATATAAAATAAATATATATCCTGTTTTATTTTAACGTGTAGATGAGGTATTTGGTTTAAATTAGTATTTTAACGTTATTAATTTTTTCAATTAGAAAAAATATTTTAGGTTGTTTTATAGGAGAGATAATTGACGTTTTGTAATGTTTGTTGACTTAAACTTGCTGCTGTATGTATTTGCTAATGCAGTTAAGTTGACTACGCAGCAATTTATGCTGCAGTTGCATTAACAGTTTTAATATTCTTTGCACCGCTGTAGCCGTTGTAGTGAATTTAGCTAGAAATATTTTAAAGTATAAAAAGATATTTAGTTTTAGAAATAAACAAATTTTATATGCATAGTGTTTTAAAATAATAATTAACATTAAGAGTATTTTACATTCAAAATCGTTTTATGTTTAGGAAGAGTTGCTTTTAAATACGTTTAAAGCAAAAACATTTTTAGTTTTAAACTTTATTTCGTGTTCAATTCTTGCGACTGCAAATAGCTGTTATAGAAGCCAATAATTTTCAGCTTAGTGAATATAGTTTAGTATCTAGTGAAACTAAACGGAATGAAGGAAACAAATGTCAACCTCACCTTAAATGAATCGATTTTACATTATTAAAAAATACAATTTCGTTTATATAAAAAGAATTTAAACAGCTCGTCAACGACTTGAATTATTTTATGCTCAAAATTTGACAAGTCTTTATTATTATATTTTATTTTCAAAAATTTTTTATTTATTCGTCGTACTGCGCTCTTTGGCATTTATAATTAGTTTAGTACTTCCAAGCAAAACCATCATAAATTTAATGGCGCTTAAACAATTATATCAAATTATTTAAATGTACTTTAAAAATCAGTCATCAATTGATATAACTTATAGACGACTGTTTTATATCAAAATTGTTTTTACCTATGAGACGCATTTAAGGCTCAATATGTTTTGAAATAAACAAAATCGCAACATATGGAGTGATCATAATACAAAACAGACCTTAAAAAGTCTGGAAAATGTACCGTTTGTTCAAATTTATGCGCTGCATTTTTACAAAAATTTGAAATTTATTAGAGAAAAGAGATTTCAATCAAACGGTTGAATAAATTTAAAATTTTTTTTATTTAATAAATTCTCGGAACAAGAAAAATATATCCCAAAAAAATTACTTAAAACTGTATTGCGAATTTTTATATTATTATTTATTATATAGTGCTAATATCCCATTTTATAAAAAAAAAAATACAATAAATTTGTTGGATAGAAAATCAGAAATCTATACGTATTTTGCTAGTTGCTTAAGCAAGCTCATCAGGAAACCTTTATCTAAAACTTTAGAAAAGCAAAAAAAAAATTTTTTTAAAGAAGATGGTACACAGAGGAGTACCGAAATATCGAAAAATAAATTAAAAAATATTTGCAATTTTTTTAATTAATAAACAATATGAGTGTTATTTTAGAAACCAGTGCAAACATGTTAAGCCTTTAACAAATATTACCAACAAACCACGTTTTTATTATTTCCCACAATTCCTTTTGCAATAGATTGGATGCATGCCGACTCTTACTGCAGACGCAAGTCGTATTTTTTGTATTTTTTTACAAAGGTGTAATTTTAATGAAGGTCCTGTTGTGGCTTCAAGAATCGGTTAGCGTTTTTTTTTTAATCGGTGCTATGAAATCCGCGATATTTTACAATATCTTATAAATTTTGTTTTAAAATTAGCTATGTTTGGATAGGGCAGGAGGGAAAACCGTTATAATTTTTTAGCTTATTTCTCCTTTGTTTACATTGCTATGGATTGTCCTACAAATAAGTTGAAAAATTATTAATATTGAAATAAATTGAACTTTAATACGCAAAAGTAAATAGAACCTTTTTGTGTAAATAACTGAAAAAACAGTATTTTTTACATTTACCCAATTCGAAGGCTTGTAACTTTTAAATGAAAAGCGCTCTCAAAAGGAAACTTATTTTTTTTTTCTTTTAAGTTTGATAAGAATGTGGCATATGTTTGAAAGTATCTAATAATCTAATCATTAATAAGTATAATATGCCAAAAATCTCACGTTAAGGTCAGCCAAAAATATATGCACTCTGCTTTATAGGTATTTTAAAAGTATGAATAAAAAATTAAAACATCTTAACAGTTTTTATGACAGTCTTAACAGTTTTTATAACATTTAACCTAAGGGGCCGACTGTCCTCAGCTCTACTTTAAAAAACAACTTTTCCTTTACCGTTGTGAAACTTCGTTAAGATACCTGCAGTAGCTCGTGATATAAAATAAAATAGTTTTTAAACTACTGTGCGCTGGAGACTATATCTTTAAAAAAATTAGTGCAAGAAGATAAATGACTTTTTAAAAATGTAGATTTCACTGACCTATAAGCTTGCGTCCATAGTTATTCGATTTGATACTTTAACACCACCATAGAATTGACGGCTCGAATATCAACTAAGCTTATGGAATTTATGATATACAGCCAGGAATGCGCGATAAAGTGGCCCAAAATTGCATGCCTCAGTGGTCTTGAACTCGAACTCATTGTAAAATAGTAATGCCGTGCATTGAACTTTTTGATAAAAAAAAATGTATTAAAATTTAATTTTTAACTCTTTTTGTAATAATTTTGTTCTAATTTGTTTTAATTTTGTGACATTTTGCGTTGTACACTAGAATTTTTTTTTTTTTTTGAAAACACTCCTTTACTTAAGTTTTTAATTTTCTTTGATATAAACCATTTAAGTAAAAACTTGCGTTAATTGAATTTTTCAACTATCAGCAACAATATTTAAACTTATTGCAAAAAAAATTAAGCTTAAGTTGTTTATTATTTTTATGATCGACCTTGCTTGTCAAATGGTATTATTCATGCATTTCTGGACTTATTGTAATGTTTTGCCTTGCTTCTGCAGACACAACAATACAATTATTACGTTTCGATTGCTAAATAGAAAACAAGAAGGTAAACAAATAACAAAAAAGGAAAATACCTTAAAATACTTGGAAAATAATAATAAAAAAACTAACCGCATAATAATGAAGAACGTTAATATTTATATTTTTTATTATTTTTTTATTAAATTATTTAAAAATCTATTGGATTTTCTGTTTCTTGGGATCTTACAGTTAAGTTTTTTCACATCTTTTCAATAATTTCTAGGTAACTAAAACTCTTGTACGTTTCTTCTTGCAGTTTTTATCATTTGACCTTGAAATCGCCTGAGTGTTCTCAAATCAATGCATGTAAAATCGATGGAAATTATTTTTTTCGAATTGATACTAACCAAACTGGACTTTGGCTTTGGATTTTTTAGTTTTAGTTTTTTTTTCTTTTTTTTTTAATCTTTTCTTTGAGATTCTTAAAAATAAAAATTTTCTAAGCCTACAACGCACTAAGCGTAAATTCCGTAAAAACTCATAGAAAAATAAAATGGTGTACGATAAACAAGCAAATAGACATAGCAGTGACTATTATGCTGCAATATATAAATGAAATGCTAAAATAGCTTTCTCCTTTTTAATAAAATAACATTAGAGAGTTTTAATTTTTTTCAGTTTTCTTAAAAGCACCTAAAAAAAATTAGGATTTTTTTATTTAAAATATTAAATTATTTAGTCGAGTGACCAGCCAATCAAATAAAATTAAACTTTAATAATTAACGAAACTATTTAATTTTTTTTTTTCTAAAACTTTTTTATAATTTATTTTAATCAATTTTTTCAGATTATTTATATCACGTGTGTGCTGGTGCAAAATATCTATGTTTGTGCATATTTTTTTTTTTTTTGCAATATTGTTCTTTTTATTTGATTTAAATACTTAATTTTTCTTATTAAGTTTTTTATAAAAGAAAAAATTTTTTTCATTTTTCCCCATTAATTTTAGAATATTTTCAAAACTGTTGGTGAGATAAAAAGGTCTAATCCGTTTATCCTTATCCAAATCGGATGAATCGTTCTTAACTATAATATAGCCGTACGAATGCTTGCAGAACTAGTTTCTTCCGCAACTTTTAATCAATCTCTAGGTAATGGTTATAATATAAAATATTTTCTTATGCTGATCAGTATTCTTAATCTAAGAATTACTTATTATGTTAATCTAATATGAGACATTTTTATGATTAAATTAAAAATAATTCTTTGTATTAATCTTCACTTTAAATATAATTCGAAAATTATTCAACCCATAGTGTTTTTTGCTATGAAAAAATATTTTAACATTTGGTGGAAAAATACTGTCTATACACAGACATACGTCAGAGAAAATATTCGGCTAAACACATTAATAATAAAACATTTTAAATGTAAGCAAATTATTTCACTTCGTCATTCAAATGTATTGTCGGTTAATTAAAAATAATTTTTATGAATTTTTAGTGAGTAATTTGTATTTGTAAACATACAAAAATAAAATTATTAATTAACAAAATTAATAATAAAAGGCTTTTAACAAGTTTACAAAAAAAAAAATAAAATAAAATAAAATTGCATATTTGCAAATATGTTCAAAAACTGTGATACTAATAATTTCCTTAGTTGTGCTTAATATCAAAATATTTTTAAGTATAGTTTTCAATTTCTAATTCTAAAACACTTTTCTCAGCTTTTTTGAAAATATATCGTCGGTCACAGGCTGACAACTCTTAACTCGTAAGAAAATCGAATCGGCTTATCCATAATTAATTTTAGTTTTTTTTAATGAAAAATTATTTTAAAAGCTTTGCTTTCTTTACATCATCCAACAATAAATTTCTGCTGCTAATTTTAATTTTTTTTATTTACTTCTAAAACGGTTTAAGAATGGGGTAAAAACCTTTTTATTTTTATCTTCTGAAAAGTACAAGAATAATGCTAAGAGTTGTCAACCTGTGACCGACGATATGTTTTGTTTGTTATATTGAAATAAATTCATCCATAGATCCCAAAGAGCTATCATAATAATAGTTTTTCCATCATTCTTTTTCACATTAGATAAGTTAAACTTTATTTATAAGTGCTATCTGAGGGTGTAAATAGCACTTTCTAGTCATGTAAAAATACATACACTGTGCTCCATTCGTCTATGAGACAGATATTCAAATCAAAACTTTATACATTTTAAAATATCGTGAACGGCCATGAATCTAACTTAGTCAGCTTATTGATTTTCTTAATTAAAAACTGAATTTTTTTTCGAACTAAAACATTAAGAACAGTGGGCTCTAGTAAAAGAAACAACAACTAAACCTGCATAAACCCTTTGAATTATTAAGAGTATCATAATGGGAGAGGTGATGTCCACTTTTTAAATGTTCTTATGATGAGTCCCTATAAAAAAAAACCCAAAAATTATTTTAAAATGGTTTAAAATAAAAAAAAAAAATCTGCTTTAAGTCTCTGATCACATCAAAATTCAAATATATTTAAGTACAGGTTAAGTTTCTACTTATTCTTAATTTTCGGTCTATTTCCAAAAAAAAAATAAATAAATTTTAGTCGGTTTATTATTTTGTGAAAAAATTAGGGTAAGAAATATGCAACGCACTATTTAACTATAAATCACCCTGTAAAGTATAACACAAATTTCCTTTTAAATACCCACATTTTAAAAGGGTTTTTGCCTGTTGATCCGGTCTTAGTAATTAAGCATTATCTATCAGAATCTAAGGTGACACCCTTCAGCGGCCTTAATTTTCATACACTCAGGTGTCACATTTTAGGATAAAGGCATTTAATATTGAATGAACATCTAAACTGTTGCCACTCACTAACAATGGTAAATACAAGATGCAAGATACCTGAAAAAACTGGGGAAATATGTAAAGCAAGGTTTACTTTATCTTGTTATGTATTAAACGCAGAAAAAACAAACCGTTCGTTAATTTCAAATCCGATCCTTATAGACAAAAATTAAAAGAAAAAAACATAAATACTAACAAAATTTTAAGCCTAACATTCCATATTCGTTTAATAGCCACATATTAAAAAAAATTTTTATCACAATTTTCCACATACAACAAAACATCGTTTAGGAGGTTAAAAATGGCAGACTCCTTCGTCCTTGAAAAAAATTTAAATATTCTATTTTAAATCATTATTTTAAACAAAACACTGTGCATATAAATTATTATTTTTTAATATAATTTTTTGTGTTTTCTTTTTTTTTTTCTTAATTATAATTTTGTATTCACACCTTTGAAATGTTCCCAAAGAAGAATAAAATTATTTATAACACAAAAACTTTTGTTTTTTGAACTTCCGTTAAATTTTTATTTACCCAACCGCGAACCATGAATTTCCGAAACAAAATAATTTATTTAAATAATTTTCTTGCAAAATTTAGAAGACGCTCAAAAAACCTTTAAATTTCGTATTATAACTTTTTTTAATTTGTTTAAAAATTGCTTTAATTTAACACGGTGCTCATGCGCTTTTTTTTATTTTAACTACTTTAAGACACAGTCAAAAATTAAATTTTTCTTAAATATTTAATTTTTTTATTATTAATTTTTATATTTTTATTATTATTCAACTCTTCTAGAAAGTTGTTGTATTTGCTTTAAGAAACCAAAACGATTTGACCGCATTTGTGAGCATGTTATTTGTTTAAGTAAAAGTTAAATTCGAAAATGAGAACTAAATTCAATTAGGTCCATGTTTTTATGAGTGTTGTTATTTTTGTATGTGATTTGTTGTTGTTGCTATTTCTTAAAGAAGGTACATGAAAACGTAGGCTACAAGTGAAAAAATTAAAAAAAAAACCGCAACAACAACTACAGCACTTATAAACAAATAAATATAAATAAAACAAAATAAAATAAATAACGAATCAATTTAAGAAAAAGTGGACAGAATAAAAATTAAAGTGTAGTTACCAGACTTACAGAATCTAAGGCTGTATCGCTCAGAAGTAAAACTCGAGAAAACATTGTTGTATTTATAGATTTCTAATGAGTCTATCGAGGTCCGATAAAATATCTTTTATCTATATTATAAATCACACTTTATATTTTTATCCTTCCTTCTGGATATCAACAATTCCAAACATGTCAACCATGCCTGAAAAATTAAAAATCCCTAATACTCTTTTCAAAATGACTTTAGAGGGAAAACATTACAAGGGTACGTTACAACAACGATGAACTGAGTTTATTGGAAAATAGAAAATACGGAGTCGATTAGTGATATTTTTTTATTTGACTTAAATATTAGTATAAAGTCACATAACAATATTTGTCTACGTCATTTATATTTGATAAGTCGCGAGAATTCTCAAATTTAAGTTTAAAGCAAGAAAAAAGAAATTTTTTTCAATTAAAAAATCACTTTAAAACTTTTTTATTAAATTACGACGGACTGCACAGGAATAATATTTATATTCAAAGAATTAAAAAAAAAACAAAATTCTCCTCCCTACATGCGCAGAATTTCGCATGTCTGTAGTATTACCTCAAAATCACTTTCGCTTTTATGTCACGTTCTCTCTTATCTCATTTTGTGTGATATTTTGGACCACAAATTATCGTATGTGCTTAATTTCTTACCTTCATAATGAATTAAACTTCCTTAATATTTTTCTGGTAGTTTTATAAAATTTGTGTCACTCTACTGGCATACAAACGTCGCGTGCAGTACCACGGAAATGCAATTTCGTTGACCTAATTTCTAAATTATTGAACAGTTCGTTCCCACTGCTTATTAAAAATTTAAGTTAATAGCTTATGGCTTTATAGAGAACTTCAAGATCCATTGTGTCCATTAGGTGAGTTGTTCCTTATTCTCCTCAAGCTAACTTCAGACAGATAAAAGTGTTTTCAATTGGTTAATAAATTTTAAAGTTACAAGAAGAGGAATATTTTTAGCGCTCGTTTGGCTCCAGTTTTGCCCACTCTCTACCCATATATGCTTTAACTGTATATCCTGTGAAGATTTTTAAGATTTTCAAAGCTAAACTAACTATTAAAATAAATAATTAAAACAATTCGAGGAAATCATATGTTGACTTTTAACGCCTTTTTACGTACTATGTTGAATGATCTATAGTCAGTTGTACATTTCCTTGCTCTTCTTTATTATTTAGTCGTTTGAGTTGGCACTTACCCAAGAAGTTTTTTCCATTTTCAGCTCTAAGGTTATCTCTATGGAAAATCCAAGGAATATTGTCTCTATTTGATTAAATTAGTTAACATATAAAAGTAATCTCAGCTTTCAATTAGCCTAGAAACGCTTAGAAGGAGATATAGAGAATATTGTTGACTTTATGGCGACCTAGGCTCAACTTCAAAATCGGTTTGCATGCACATTTCAAATTTAAAGGTCTATCAAAAAAAAAGTAATTAATTTGTTAAGCCTAAGGCAGCTGGAGTAGTGGTATCCCGTAAGTTTAGTCTACAAAAAACTGAAAATATTAAAATACTGCTGAACTGAAAACTAAAAATATCCTATTTTATAAAACCATATTAAGTTTAACTTAATTAATGAATAATTAAAAAAAAATTGTTAAAAATCTTCTTGGAAATATAACATAATAAAAGTTTAATAAAAAATCTGGCAACTTTTAAGGTTTTTGTGCTAAAAAATGTTTATGAAAATACGTTGATGCAAATACACACAAACGTATGTAAATGACATTTACACTTTCGCAGTTGGCTGCATATGTCTACTTTAATGTCCACTAATTTAATGCTAATTTTCTTATAAACACTCTTAGATACCCTTTAATTGAGAGGCCACCATTTGCAAAAAATAACTGTACACACAATACGTATGAATGTATATATGTGTGAATGTATGTCTGTGTCTATATGTACACGTGTTTATATTAACATTTAAAATAGTTAGCATAAAGATTCAAACGTACAAATGGCATATCGGTTGTTACGAATTGTGGCAAAGAAAAAGAATGGACAGCATAAAAGCTGCAAAATAAATAAAACTTGTTCAAGAAGCTTTAAAATGCAGCGAAGATCTAAATGAGTACGAAAAAAATATTGTAATTTTTCGTTTGCACACTATAAATAAAATTAATCTCATTAATGACGTTATTACTCGTCGAATGTGTACTTAGTGTTTTTGCTATTTAAGAGTATTATGAGACATTGTTAAAGGTATCAAAACATATATAAAGATATGTGCAGTTCTGTTAGCATAGCTAACAGATTTCAAGCTTGCAATTACTTATTTCATTACCATAAGCATCATTTAAAATATAAGATTCAGTATGGCTTTTTTTTAACAAGAAAAAATTAAAAATTTTGAATTTTATTATAAACTTAAAATAATAATATGAGTCGTATATTCTGCTATGCCGAATATTATATACCCTTCACGATATTGTTACTTCAATAAAAGTAAAAAATAATATTTGAGTTACAGAAATTAAAAAATAAGAAAAAAAAAATACGATACATATTTTTAGATTAAGGTTAATATTTTCTGAAAGATCTTCTCAAAAGCTTTTAGATGAAACCCAAATTGATATCATAAAATATATGGTTCACAATTGTACTTTTTTATGAAAAGTTTGGATGTCCATGACTGGAAAAATGTGGATGAGCACCAATTTTATCACTTGATGTAAATTCTTTTTTTTAATTCTCTAACGCTCCATATATTTGTTTTTTGATTGCAGTTACTACACTAAACTAGATTTGTTCCAAATGGTATGTGAAAATTAGAGGTAGGTGCATATCTATTCGATTGGCGTATTAAATTTTCTCTAGCTCACCTAGTGCATTGTCAAAGTTGATTTCAGCTTTAGACAGGTAGCTTTGTTGCTACAGCCAACTTGTATCCATTTGACTGGTCCCTCTGCTGAGAAAAAGGAAAAACAAAAGAAAAGATAATACAGTTTAGAAAAGAGCTGAGATTAAGATAAGGAATAAGAAAAGGAGAAAGAAAAAGCCGTGTACGTAAAAAATGCGAGAAAACCTGGCCGAATAGGCTCATTGGCTAAAGAGTGCGCTCAATTCATTGCACAATGGACCTAATTTTACCTGGTTCCAATGACAATATGCCAGATAAGCTCCCGTAGTTCCATTAACAAAGGTATTTTAGTCGTTTATACATCAACGCAGGGAACAGACAGAGGAGGTACTTCAAAGTCTCCTCCTCCTTGTCTTGACAACTTCTGCAGAAATCATTCTACTTCCATTGGCTCCAACCAGATAGTGCATAGTAAACGCAGCCACCAAATCTTATCATTAAAGTAGTGCAGCCGCCCTTTCCCAATCCCAAGAGGGCCAGACTGTGCTGTGCCTTCCACCAGGCAAGAGTTTAGTAGAACAATATTGGCCTGATGACCGCTTTAGGAAACCAATTAACACCTCTTGGATTGACACACCAAGTCTTGCAAATTGCCCTCCTGCATATGTACATAGCCGTCACGGCCTTTGGCTCTCTAGCCTGGATATTAATTTTCCAAGATAGCTTACTATCTAAGATAATTCCCAAAAAAGTTGCACAGTTGGATAGATAAAGTGAAACTCTATTCAGTCTAGGTAAACCAAAAACAAGTTCCGTTATTGTCGTATTAACACTTAGTCTTCAACAAAAAAAAAAAAAAAAAAAAAACGGCCACGGTATATGCAGACAATTTTATTTGTTGATATACGCTGCCAAGTGAAAATGACCTTCGGCAGAAAAAATGATAAAAAAACAGCGTGTTGCTCCTGAATCCATCCACTACAAATATGTCGAAAACTAAATGTCAAAACTATCAAATTGTTATTGTTACCACAATTGAAAAACAAAGTTTTTTTTGAGAAATCCTTTACTAATTTATAATTAATTTTTTGCTTTTTTTTGTAATTTTTAATACTTTTTGCAGAGTGTTGTTTTAACAAAGTGACGCATTTTTTGCTGTAATGGACCATAAAATTTAAAATAAAGTGATACACTTTGACCACAAGATAACATCCTGCACTCTCTCTATCTAGTAGGTTAAATAATTCTGTCTAATATTTTTAATAACTCATGTTCTTAAGAGTTTGCCAAAAAAAATAAGAAAGAATACCAATGGTGAAAACTTGATAATTTTTGAGAACAATAATTTTTTAATTGTTTGCTTAATGGCTAGGCCGAAATACAAATAGACATTGAATAATGTAATCCAGACAAACGAGAAGTTACTCCCTGTAAAAAAAGACTATCGATTACTTTCGCTTTGCAAAGTGTGTCGGAAATAGAGAAGACTATGTTAAAAATGAAACATAACCTTAAATCAAAATTTTTCTGAAAAACTAACTTACTTTTAAACAAGCTCGCTGTTGTGAAATTTTACACACACATTTATAATTGTTGGCCTTTTTCTTTTCTGTGAATTTTCTTAGTGTTATATGACGCCCCTTAAATATGTTTTGATCAATTCACAACTTACTAAAAAGCTTAAGCGTTTATTGAAACATTAATGTGTTCAACGCGTAACTTAACTGTCAAAATTTCTTTACATTAAAAAAAATACATGATAAATTCCGTTTCCTATCTACATCTGTCTAATTACATTGAAAAAGTTTTTGTTTAACATAATAAAAATTAAATTATGTATAAAATTTTTACGAATTTTCATGATGAAGCAAGATTTTTTTTTTTCATAAAATAAAAATTATTTTTAAAGAAAAGCTATATTTATTTGTTTTATAATAAAAACACAAAAAAATTATTTCCTTTTTTTTACGTTTTGTTATTTCAAAAACATTTTTTCTTTAACAGCATTTTTCGTTGCTTATATTTATGTAATTTATTTATCCGCATTATGTTTTCTTTAATATTTTTGTTTTGCTCATTATATTTGCTGTTAACACTGTTTTATTTTGTTATTTAGCAGCAGATTACAATTTTCGCATGTTATTTTTATTTCTTAAATACGTGTACAAAACCTATTCGTAACAATTCATTAAAAAAATATTTTCCCGTCTTGCATAAGACATATTCCTTATAAATAAATTACCTTTACGTCTAACGTCAACAAAAATAACAAAAAAAATCTGTTTTTTTTGTTGATAATTTTATTGAAAAATTACACCTCATTATGGACGGGCTAAGGGTTTTATATTTTGCTTTTGTTATTATATTTTTGTTGTTGTTTGACACTTACATATGCTACGAATTGTTCATGTTACAGTTATGTGACTTGATTGTTCATTTAATCAACGAATTGATGAATGAGTAACAGAACCAAAGGCGAGATTAAATGAATAAATTGCTAAATTATGTGTGATGTAATATTTGTGTGATATTTCTAAGATACATGTGTAAAATTATTATTTTTTTAAGTCAAACAAGCACTTTATGTATGATATGGGTCATTAAGTAATGTTTATTTTTATAAATTAAGGAAAATTATGATACGAATATTTTTAACAAACAAAAAAGGTATAAAGACAATTTTTCAGACACCATAAACAATAAATTACAATTTACTTTGAGATGTGTTAATGCTAATAATCACAATATAACACATTAGATGTGGATAAACAGTTTTTTAAGTAAAATAAATTATTGTGCTTAAATTTATTAAAACAGTTTTAAATACCTAATGTTTATAAGTGCGCAAGCACAGTGAACTTTTTAAATCTTTAACATAATCAAGCAGTAAGATAACATAATACAAAATAATTTTGTTTTTTACCCAAGGACAATTTGTTTCTTATAGGGTGGTGTAAAAACCTTCATCATAATAAAGTGGCAATTTTTTTCACTAGTGTGAACAGGTGATAAATTTATATCATGATATAAGTTAAACTCTACAGAAATACATTTAAATGGAGTTTGGCATTAATTATGATATAAAATTGTTTCTACTTAAAAACTTTGCAGACCATGATTTACCGCACAGTGGCTTGGATACGATTTATTTTAAACATAATTCAGTATGTCATGAACCACTGAAGATGTCAAAATAAAATATATAAAATTTCTAGGAAATATCATAAAAGATTTATTTTTAGCTCAAATGTTAAGATTTTTTAAATGAAATTAAGCCTTGAAAAATCTATTAAAAACGTGCTTACATGTTCTTTGAAAATGTTAAAATTATATAGATAAGAGAGCTTTTAATTAAATGGTGAAAGAAAATTGTATTTTTCTTAATTTTAGCATAATAATTCCCGGAAAGGAAAAAAATTTCCCAAAAATGATTAAACACGGGTCTGTCAAGCCCTTTTTGGAGTTTGTAGCAAACAATTGCGAAATTAAAAGTCCGTTTGCCTTTTTTTAGTCGGTGCTTTGCATAAATAAATTTTAAAATTTATTTATATAATGAAACAGTAACGGGGTAATTTATGTACATGAAATATGTTTTGAAAATTTGGTGTTGGTGTAAAAAATGTAATACAAAACACCTATTTTTGGAATTTTGGTCTGTCTGTGTTCGCATCACGTAAAAACTGCTGGATGAATTTTAATAAAATTTTTTGTAGAGGTCCCTGAGAGCCTTGTTTCAAATATAGAATACTTTTTGTTTCGTAAAAACATGTCATTTCGTAGAAATATATAGATACAAATGTGAAGTCAAAAAATTTTATTTGTATAATGGTATTAAAAACGTTGTCTGCACATTTTATTTTTATGATGGAAAATTTTAACACTGTTTAAAGAAATCTACAATAAATATTTAAAAACACATTTTTTAAATTTGAATTTTAAGAATATTATAATTGACACGCGGCCGAAGCCATGGGCTCTGCTAGAAATTAATGAAATTTGTATTAAAATTGGATATGTTTTTTTCTTTTATTCACATTTGTTAAAGGTGTTCTCTGAAATGTCTTAATAAATTTTGCTAGTATTGAAGTAAATTTAAATTACACTAGCAAAAACTAGTACCACGGTTTTGAAGAAAATCCTCAAAAATGGTAGTTTCTACGTTTTCCGAAATCAAAAGCTTATAACTTTTTAGCGAAAAGCGCTTTTAGAAAAAAAAAAACTTCTAACTTGTTTATTCTAAATTTTATTAAGAATATTGCAGATGTCTTAAAGAAATAATCCAATCAGTAGTAAGTACACCGCGCCAAAATCAAAAAAAAGTATGCCAATTTTTTTTTCCCAAAGTAAAAGACACAACCTACATATGTGAACTCATTTTTTTATAGATTTTCTCTAATTAAATTAAAAAAAAAAACATTTATATTTGAGTTTTAAAAAAGTTTTTATGACATTTTAACAAAATTATATGTGTCAGGTAGTCAACTTTGGAGGCATACCTAGAAGCTGCCATATACCCTAAGGGGCTGACTGCTTGCAGCTCTACTTAGGCGGAACTCTGCCTTACCTCAGTTGAGTTTCATTGGGATATTTTTAGTGGTTCATAAGATACTGAATTATGTCCAATTATATCGTTTTCAAGCCACTGTGCACCGCACACTAGGGATTGTGCGGAAAAAAGGCAACTGTCAACATACTCAGTGATATTTTGAAATTTTAGATTAAATGGTACAATCAAATCAAAAAGAGTTACTCCGATCTGACTGCTAGTTTTATTTATAGCCGTGTCAACACTTGTATATTTTACCAAATCAACTTAATTTAAACCTAAGAATTTCAAAACGAATATTATTTTATTATGTCAGCTAACGTTTTTCCTTTTTTTGATTTAAAGTAGGATATTTCGGTATAATATATAAACTCTGCAGAGACTTTTTTTTTTGTTTATTTTTATGAACATATAACAAAATTCTCTTTTTTCTCCAAACATTTGGACCTGCAATTTTAGCCATACTTTTCCACAGTTGGAAATCAGTATTAATACATTCTCTCATATCTGTTTTTACATTTTTACTCAATTTCAAAACCCACCGGTGATTCGCGACTCAATTCTGATAAGGCTTTTTTGTTTAACATAACTCAAGAATAACTAGTCGAATTTTGTTTAAACTTTTGGAAAGATCAAGAATTACAATTACTTTCATCTGTTTATATAACGTTTCGCTACATAATTAACAGTTTTGCAGTTATAAATAAATGTATAAAGAAAAAAAATATTTTTTGCCTAAGAAATTATTTTATATTTTAATTCATCAAAAATTTTAAACGGTAAAAAAGTGTCAACTGCTATTACTTTCATGTAAAGTCGCATAACCTCTAACAAAATAAACCGTGAAAATCGATGAGCGTGTTTCGCTCTTATTCGCAGTAAAGGTATTAATTTAAAAAATTTGCTCGAGATATGCACAAAATTCTTTGGAAAAAACCATTGATGTCTTTTTTCATGATTCTCAGAATTAAAAAAAATAAACAAAAGGTTATTTGATTTCAAAGGTTATTTTGTATTAAAGTAATGAGCGCTAATAAATTTACGTGTACAATTAAAAGGATAAAAGAAAGGGCACTTTTTTATTTATTTGGGTCTTTTCGTTAGTTACCTACATGATTTTTTACAGAAATTGCACCCACATTTATGAGTACTCATGTTATGGGACGTTTCGAAATATGCGCCCGTAAATGAACAAGCACTGCAATTTGGTATGTCACCACTTCATGCGCATATTAAGCTGTTGGATTGTCTTTTGCTTGTAATATTGAATTTAAACGTGGGAGAGTCGACTTAAAAACTCGTCCGATAAAAGAAGACCGAAGTTATTTGATAAAGCGTGAACTTAAAGAGAAAATTGGAATACAGATTGATACTGTTAAGTAAAGCTCTGGAACGACAAACTCAGGAAATACGTCACGAAGATTAATCTACGTCACGAAGCTAATCCCGCTTTGATTTCCGAAATCACGGGTCTAGATGAAAACATAATCAAGAGGTTTTCTGTAATTCTCGAAGTTATAACAATCACCGAGGTAGTAAATCCAAAAAAAAATTTATTGATTTTTGTCTGGAGACGGCAAAAGAGTTTGTTGCACTGTGCAGGTGGTCAATATGCCTCCTACACTTCACAAAATTCTGATTCATGGTAAAGATATGATTAAAAAGTGTATTTTTCCTGTAGGCTTACTATCCGAAGAGGCTCAGGAAAGTCGTAACAAAAACTATAAAAATATAGTCTTAGACACTCCTGAAATGCAGTCGAATTGCCACGAACGAAAAAAGCATAGTGTTATAAGCGATTAAAATCGATTTAAAATAAATAATAAATTAAAAACTAAAAAAATCATTTAATTTTTTTTTTTTGTAGTTATGGCTTTTTACGTTGTAGTTAACGATGTACATTTCTCTAACCATCCTTATTTTGATTAATTTTGCGTATTACGATATAAATAAAACTAAACTTGTGATGAAATCACTACAATTTTTGACAAATATATTTTTCTCCGAACCTTCATACAAAAATACCCAGTGTGCACAGTACAAACGCTTGGCAAGTGTATATTAACGGTAATTATAATATGGCAAAATTTTGGGCCTAACATCGTGTGTGATAGTATTTTGGATCTAATTAGCAAAGACGTTAGGAAGGCACATTTGTAGGCTAAAAGTAGTCGAGAGGCCATTTATAACTTTTGCCGGTAGTTTTCTTACGGATAGTGGGACAGAGGTAAGTGTCTAGACTCTACAACTATACCTGTCCTGCATGCTACGTCTGAGGAGTATGTATATGTTTGACAGGTAGTAATAATTCGGTTCTGTATCCTGCTAGTACTCGACTAGAATTCTGTTATAAAATGTATGAGGGAAATGAAAGTGCAGTCAAAACTGATGCTTAAATATGTTATAAAACTGACAAGACATGGGTTAAAGGGTAAATCGACCTTAATTGCTCTGAAGCAAAGTATCACATCTTATAATCGCACTGAGTAGAAGAATGGAACCTGTAAAAGACAATAGATGGAACCTGAAGAGATTTAAAAATTCTATTATATGTAGACGTACTTAAATGTTGCTCAAAGAACCCTTCACAAAGAAGACCATAAAGCTGCTTGGCTATAATCAGGGTATCTTAGGCTAGATATCTGCGCAGTTTGAAATCATTGAGAGAGAAGAAAGTCTCAAAAATTTACCCGTTTAGTAAGAAATCGCGCAACCTTCACATATATATAAAATAGCGTGTAGTGGATGAAATGTGTCTAGTAACATGCAAAAATTTCGTTAAACACAAATCTGTATAAAATAACCAATTACACTGAGTGTAACATAAAATATAATTGGCAAATATTAAAATTGCTGATTTAAGTTCAAAGCTTCACAAACAACAAAAATAAAAAATATGTAGTATAATGTCCGCAATTATTGTTTAAATACCAAACATTATGTTTGTTTGCTTGCAATTTATAAATGAGTAGCAAATTTGCATGAAATAAATGTCTAAACATCAATCACAAGATTAGTTTGCTTCGAAAATTATTTCTAAATTTAGAATCACACAAAAAAGAAAAAACTAAATTAAAATCCCAAAATTAAAAACATGTCAGATTTAGTTGAAATAAATAAATTACTAAACACTTTTCTTGTGCCAAACCATGGATGGACGTAAAAATGTACAGTGCACTAATTCGAATTGGACGTCTTGACTGCATCCCATTTTTTTTTTAATTTCTTAGACACAAGCCAAATGTTATGTTCATTTTAATTAATAGTAAACAATTTAATAATATAATTAAAAATGAACATCAAAATATAAGAAAAGGTAAAAATTTATTATAAAAAAAATAAAATAAATTATTTAGCGGTAAATGACACGTGAATTGAATTTAAAGTTCAGGGATGCTATAAATTTGCCAAACAAACAAACAATTTGAAAATAAATATACAGATACCTACATATATTTTCTTTGACAAATTCTTTGAAAATTATTTAAATAATTAGATAGATATTTGACATATTTCAAAAAATACTTTAATCTCTCTTTCTCTTGGCTAGAGAGTAATACTGCCGTTCTCACTCTCATTTGCACCTGACCTACAACTCATAATTAAATTGTATGTATTGAATAAAAAGCAAACAAAAAATTAGGTTTATCTATAAAAACAAAATTTACACATGTTGCAGTCAATGTATGCGTTTTGGCATATCAGTGCTTGGCACTTTTTTACCCATTATGAGTACAATGACTTGTTTGCTTGCTTTAATTTACACCCCAAAATATTTGTTTCGTCTTATTTCATATGTAAAAAACTGCTGGCTGGCTACTACATTGCAACGTCTAACAGCTCTACAGCTGTGTTTTCTGGTATTTCCTCTCTTTAGTCAAAATGTCTGTCTTTGTTTACGAGCTATCCTTGTCTAATGAAAAGAGAAGGAAAATGTAAAAAAACGTGACATATATACACAAAATTTTGAGTATATTAAAGAAATTTTCTTTATTTTTTTTTTATTCTATAAAATTTTATACGAGATTTTTTATTTCTTGTTTGTTTACGGTGCATTCTGTTTTAAACAAATGGAAGTGTAAAGAAATGACTCAGAGAATTTTAATTTAACAAAAGAGCGGCTAAAGCGCAGTAGAATAGTTAAAGTGAGAGAAAAAAATGTTGTTTTTATTTTTCTATATTTGAATCATTGCAATAAACTTATTTGCTATAATTGGTTGATGTTCTTGCTAACTTGCTATGTTACTTTAATGCCACCATACCTGGGTACACTGCAATAGATTTTAGCTGCATTCAATATTGCAGTAACCAGTAAGTTTTTAAAAATTTTTTTAATTTATTTTTAAATTTAATTACCAATAGGACAATAAAACATATTTATTTGCACATGTTGACCGCAGATAAAAAGTGTATTATTGATACATACAAGAAAAGAGTAACAGCGTCATTTCTGTACATGAAATATTTTTTGAAAATGTTGATAAACGATATGGAATACAAAATACCTATTTATGAATTTTTGTCTGTTCATCTGTCTGTCTGTGTTCGCATCACATAAAAACTGCTAGATGGATTTGAATAAAATTTTGTGAGAAGAATCTTGGTTCAAACATAGAAAAAATTTTTTGTCATAAAAATACGTAATTTCGTAGAGAAACCAGAGATACAAATGTGAAAGCAACCAATTTCACCGGTATAATGGTACCAAAACTATTGTCAACACATTTTATTTTTGTAGATGAAAATTTTTTAACACTGTCTATAGAAGTCTGCAATTAATTTTTATATATTTGAATTTTAAACAAATTTAAAATTATACGCGGGAAAGGATTTTATTGTAATGAAAATAAAATTTCAGTAAAGTTTACTTGTAACTAATTTTTTTCGGTATTAATCAAATATTTACTTGCAATGAAAATCACATTGTTGTATCAGCGAAAATTTAATTTACTGCAATTTTACTGCTACTGCCATCTACGATAGTCTCATAGAAAATATGGTAGAATAACAACTTTTTTCTAATTTAATAAATTCAACTTAAAGATAAATGAGTTATTCGCACTGTAGGTCGATAAGCAATGATGTAGTTTGCACTATTTCACAAACAAGAATTATGAGTGGCAAAGTGCTAATGCAATAATTTCATTAATACTTTAATTTACAGTCTCCAATCAAAACTAGATAATTAAAACCACTAAAATTTCCAGTTTTGCAGTTTTGAGGGTTTTAGTTTACATATTTACATTTTAAGAATTACATTTTGAAATCATTTAAGTCATAAGATTTTAGGCCTGCTGCCTTGTTGAGTTAATAAATAAAAAATAAATATTTAAGCCGCTTATTTGGAAAGTGGCATAAGTTACTTTTTTTTTAAATTAATTTTTAAGAGCTGCTAAAGTTTTCCGTAGATCGAAATTTTTATTGGGGAAAACATAAGCATTCTGAGATAATAAGTGCGAGTATGTCTTCTTGAGATTTTGACTCAATACTTTTGCAACCTTTGAAATACACTTCTTTAAAAATGTGCCACAGATTTAAAGCAAAGTGACTTATGCCACTTTTACACTTTTATGATAAGCGGCTTATTTAGTAAGCCATATTTTTTTAATTTTTTTCGACAGCGAAAATTTGACTAGAAGCAGAAATAACATTTTCTTTTTCCTTCATATGATTAAAAGCATTAAATTATTTTTGTTAAAAAAATATTCTTTCATTTAATAGTTAGAATTATTAAATATTAAGACATTTTATTACCGGGTTATAAATTAATAAAATGACTTCTAATAATCCAAAGACTTTGATTCAAAGAGTTCTAAATGAATTAAATTTTTTTATTCTTTATCGCAAATTGTTTTTCTCCTTTATAAATTTATCGGGGAAGCTAAACCTAGGCATTTTTAATTATGTTCAAGTCGATAAAATATGGCCAGTTAAAAAGAGGAACCTTTTGGATTCAAATAAATTATTGTGCAGCTCTGTAGGCACATAGTTTTTTTTCTGTAGCTACAAAAATCATATTTACTTTAGAGAAAGCAAAATCCTATAAGTTTCTCCTGTGACTTTTGCACTTTTAATTAGTAAATTAACAATGGCTTAATATAGAATCCCAGAATATAAATACTGTCTGCTGCGGTGACAATTAAAAATTATTTTTTCTTTATTTAAACCGTGAAAAAATTAATTTCACTCATGGCCTATCCATTAAATTTATTCTTTTTTACCAAAAACCATAAGATGTCAATAATTACTTGAATGACCCATTCAATTGCTTTCTATTAAATCATATATGATACATGTACAGCGATTTTGACTTTTTCCGCTATTATTCGAAAGTAATATTATTCTTCAACTAAGAGTTTATTAATCAAATTCGTAAAAGATAAACCAAGAATTCGCCTTCCAAAAAAAAATTCAAAACAATATCAGTACAATCAAGTTTTAATTAAAGTCGCAGACCTTCAAATAATACACTCCCACATAAACAAATTAGGAGAAAGTTAAATCCTCTACCCTACCTATCTACTTAATATTTTATAAGTATTCGCTTTCTAACTGTAGTGAGGGGTGTAACATCACTCACCTAACGTCTTATAATCAACCGCTTATAATAACAGATTTCAATTTAAGAACTATACAACTCTTTATTTCACTTATGCATTTTTATTCTTTCATTTCGTTTTTATAAATGTTCTTAAAGTACTTTTGGTTTCACGCAATCCAGAAAAAATTATTTTTTTATAAACAAAAGGAAATAGAAGAAAATAAAACAGTAAAAGTAAAAGTAAAACCAAAAAGAAAAAAATTCACACACTTTACATCTTTATGCAAATCGTTTTATAACACCAGGAGATTTAAATCAATTTGTTGGTGGCTAAAATGTAATAAAAAAGCAACAAAGAATTTAAAAAAAAACCAATGGCCATTTAACTTAAATTGAAGATTACGGAAAAATTTTATGGTTATCTCCCTTTTTTCTTTTACTGAATTTTTCAATTTGCTGCTTTTTAATAAAGTTTTATAAAAAAAATACCTATTTAGAAATAAAAGCATTAAATAAGGTCAAATATAATTTCTAGACACAATAATCCTACCCAACATAAAGAAAAAAAAAATTATTAAATTAAAGTTAAAAACATTCATTTGCATTTTCTACTCACGTATTTGTGAGATTATAAAAGGTTTAATTTACTTTGTTTTTAAAGCAATTTAATTTTAAATTCTTATGAATAATTTAAAAAAGTAATTTAAAAATAAATAATATAAAAATAATTTAAAAGCAAATCCAAAAAAGCAAAGGTCTCTTTGCCAAGACCAAAGGGGACAACAGCCTTTGATATGTTTACTTCTCTAGGTACCCTAAAATTTGTAATTTAAGGAAAATTAGTAGTTTTCTTAATTAATTTTTCTACAATTCATTTAAGATTTTTACAAGATTTTGTTACTATTTTGTCACAAATGTCGTCCTGAGCTGCTCTTTGAAAACATTTAATTTATTTTAAATAACTGATCCAATAAAGACAATGTTCTTCTTTTAAGATATTCTTTAAAAATATATTTTTTTTAAATTGAATTTTTCACGTAATTTATCAAAAAGTACCTTTTTTAAATTACTAATATTACTAACGTACTTTTAGGGCTGTCGCTTCCCTTTGTAATATCTACAATCCGCGTCCGTGTTCGAGTTGAAATCAACTTTGCCAAGGCCCTAGATGAGCTAGAAATTTAGAATCGCCAATCAATCAGAAATAGTTTCAAAAGTTTTGCTATTGAAAATCAACAAAATCGGTCTGGTCCTTCGAGATAGCGTGAGAACACCACCCCTGCATCTAATCTTTCTATATCATTGGAACAATTCTAGTTTAAAGAAGTAATTCCATTCAAAAAACAAATATATGGGGAAAGTTTTAAAAACAAGAAAAAAACATCAAGTGAAAAAATTGGCACACGCCCAAATTTTCCGAGTTATGGGCCTCTGAACTTTTCATAGAAAAGTACTATTGTGCACTATATTTTTTAAGACATCAATATGGATATCACTCAAAAGCCTTTGAAGACATCTTTTTTTTTTTTTTTTTTTTTTTTTTTTTAACGTTTAACGCGAATGGTTGCTTGTACTTCGTGCTCCGCAAAAATCATACTTTTATTTAATTGAATTGATCTAATTTACACTTTAACACAAGAGATATAAAATCAAAATTGAAACATAAAATTAAAACATAAAAAACTTAACTTATAATAACATCAAACAGTGAAAATAATTTTTAGTTTCTTATTTGCAATACTTTTTACAATCAAAGAAAAAGTCAACAAAATCTAAACAACAACAACAATTTAACTGGAAGTTTACTCAAAACTAAACCAATAAACCAAATCAAAACAACAACAAATACACCTTCTATGTGCTCAGTTAAACTCATACTTAAAGAACCCCAATTAAGAAGTTTAAATCTCTCTCTCAATTATAAAATTTAAGTCTCTCTGTGCTCAGTTAAATTCAAACCTAAATAAAATAAAAATAAAAAACAACGTACAAACAACCCGAAATTTGTTTACACACAATCACAAAAATACAATATAAAAATTTAGCTCTACATCCTGATAAGAAACAAACAAGCAAAAGAAACAAAATTTCTTATTTGTTAAATAAATGTATAACCTCAGGAAAAATAAAGCTACCAAAAACATAAAAGTCAAAAGCCTTAAAACAAAGCCAAACATGGAAGCCAGTTGTTACTCTTCAACATCTATAGATTCTAAATCGAACACTCCACTAAACAAACGTATAAGAGAGCATTTACTGGGCGATTGTAATTATGATAATCTATCAATTGCTGGATCACCTTTTAAGCTTTTGAATGCAATGGAAAAACGGTTTGATATACTCTCAGAGCGGATCGCTAGATTAGTTGAAGATAAGCTCAGCCATTATAAAGTTGAACTCTTAAATGATCTTGACAAGAGATTTAATTTGATCAAAGATGAATTAAGAGTAGTTTCAGAAAGAGTATCCCTTTTGGAAACAGTTGCGGAAGAATTTAAAAGTATGCAGGAGGAAATAGATTTACTTAAAACAAAAATTAAACACCAAGAAAACAATAAAGTGGCGTGCGAGTTACGACTTAATGAAATTCCTTTTGATAAAAATGAAAATCTTGCGGAAATTGTTCACTCTATTTGTAGCACAATTCAAACATCAGTTCCTGCCATAAAATCGATTTATCGCTTACAAAATCTCAATAATAAAAAGAAAACTTTTGTCAGGGATACAGTTGTCATTGTGAAGTTATGGTCTCAGTACGATAAAAACTTCTTTTTAAAATCACTGTCGAATTTTAGGAAAAACAATAAGGGATTTTCCTTTCGTCTGCACCATATTGGTATTAATTCTGATAAAAAATTCTACGTTAATGAAAACCTCACTAAAACCAACTTTCAAATCTTCCGAGCTGCTATCAGACTCAAAAAGAAAAATCGTATCGCTCCTACTTTTACAATGCGTGGCTTTGTTTATATCAAAAAGACAGCTGAAGATAACATTCTGCAAATTGACGATATCAAACACTTGTACCAGCTATTTCCAGATTGTTCATTGTCTGATGAAACTGAAATGCACGGAAACATGCATGACGCTAATAATAATTAATGTGACTTTAGGATGGTTTAATTGTAATGTGCTTTTCAATTTTAAATATTTTGCACTAACAAATTGTTTTAAATTTAATAATTCGTTTTCCAAATTTACATACATAACATTTACAAATTGTTTTTTCCTAATTGATATTATCATGTACAACCCCTTTTTTTACTTTATCCAGCTTGTGCTGCACAATTTAGAATTATTATTTTTTGTTTGCTGCATTGCCAATCCATTTATTATAAATGTCAAGCTTTAGCGGCTCATATTCCAGAGACTGTGTTCATTCCATGATTAGAGTTCTTTCGAAACAACAAAATGGGTTAAAAATTGTACATCTTAATGCTCAAAGTTTAAATAAAAAAATTGACGAGTTCAGGTATGTTTTTGTATCATCTGGCATCGATATCATATGTGTTTCTGAAACCTGGTTTTCACTTGATGTCTCTGACTCAGTATTTAATGTACAAGGATTTAGATTGTTCCGAGCTGATAGAAAAATTTTAGTGAACAATGTAGAAACAAAAGCCAAAGGCGGTGGAGTTGCAATATATGTACGAAAGGACATTCATTGCAAACTAAAACTTTTAACAACAATTGGGAGTGAAATTGAATACCTTTTTCTTGAGATATTAACAGTTGAAAAGAAAAAACTTTTATTAGGCAGTGTCTATAGGCCAAAGGCTAACATTAGTATTAATCCTTTTATTACTATTCTTGAGGATATCTCCGTGCTTTATGACGATGTAATTATTGTTGGAGATTTCAATAATAATCTTTTAGTTGACACCTTGATAATGGATCAAATGCACTCCCTAAGTCTTTCGCCTGTGAACAAATCTATTCCAACACACTTTCACACAACATCCAGTAGTTTAATTGATCTCATTTTTGTCAACTATCAGTGTAAAGTTTGCATATACGACCAAATTTCAGCATCAGCTTTCTCGAACCATGATATTCTTTTCATGACTTACGATATACCCATGGCTCTCAGAGAAAAACGTATATCTTATCGAGATTTTCACAACATGGACTTTACAATGTTAAATAGTTATTTTGAGAACATCGGTTGGGAGCAAATTTATTCTTTGAATAGTGTTGATGACCAATTAACTTTTATTCAAAACAGTATCCGTCAACTTTATGAACTTTGTGTACCTATTAAAACTATAACATTTAACGCCAAACAACCACCATGGTTTACCCGTGAAATAAAAAATTTAATAGAAAAGCGTGAGGACGCTTACTATCGTTGGAAACGATTCAGAACAGAGGATATGAAAATTCTTCATAAATCTATACGTAGGGAAGTTGTTAGAAGTATTAAACTTGCAAAAACTCAGTTTTACCAACAAAAATTTTCGGCCGCTATTGACACTAGATCTAAATGGAAAGAAATCCGTAAAATTGGTATCGGTAAGCAACGACACGAATCAAGTAATATAGACGTTGACGTTAACCTATTGAATAATCAATTCGTGAATATTGATACTCCGTTACCAAATGGTAAATTGTATGATGACCTGTGCTACGTTCCAGTTCAAAATCCTTTCAGTTTTTGCTGCGTAGAGCAAATTGAAGTGTTGGAGTGTTTAACATCAATCAAATCAAATGCCACTGGTTCTGACGGCTTAGATCCTAGGTTTCTGAAATTTTTAACTCCCAAGCTTTTGCCCTATTATACCCATTTGTTTAATACTATTTTAACAAAGTCTATTTTTCCTGATGGTTGGAAACAATCAAAAATCATCCCAATTCCCAAGTCTAATAATGAATTTCGACCGATATCTATTCTCCCTTTTTTATCCAAAGTGATGGAGAAACTCATAGCTAAACAAATTAATAATCACTTGGAAGTAAACAATTTTTTATCTGATAGACAGTCAGGTTTTGTAGAAGCAAGAAGTTGTTCTACAGCATTAGTCGAAGTAGTTGAAGATCTAAGATCAGGACTAGATAGCAATATGGTGAGTTTTCTAGTGCTCTTATATCACAGCAAAGCATTTGATACGGTGGACCATGGAATTTTACTGAAAAAGCTTCAAAAACTATTTCAGTTCTCTAGTTCAGCTTGTAATCTTCTACGGTCATATCTTATTAATAGATCTCAATGCGTTCATATTAACAAGATTATTTCGAATCCTTTGAATGTTACAAAGGGAGTTCCACAGGGTTCAATTCTTGGACCTATTCTGTTTTGTATGTTTATAAATGACTTACCTGATGTTTTGAACACTTGCAAAATGCACATGTATGCGGACGATGTCCAGATTTACATTAGCACAAAAATTGATAGCATAAATAGATGTACACACATCATTAATAATGAGCTAAACAATGTTAACAGTTGGGCTAAGGCCAATGGGCTTTGTGTAAATCCTTCGAAATCCAAATGTATTTTAATTAACAAGGTAAATAGAACACTTATCGCACCTGGAATTTATATAAATGGGAATAGAATTGATTATGTTAAGTCAGCTTCTAATCTCGGAGTTATTTTTAATTCTAGGCTTACATGGTCCAACCACATCAATGTCATTGTGGGAAGAGTTTACAGTATGCTTCGCAATTTGTGGGCTGTCATAACTTCAACACCTTTCGCAGTTCGAATGCAGCTCGCAAAGGCATATATTATTCCCATTCTTTTATACGGGTGTGAAATCTTTGCGAATTGTGACAGTGAGGACAAACGGAAAATTAACATTGCTTACAACAATATTGCTAGATATGTTTTCATGAAAAGACGAAGGGACCATATTTCGATTTTCTCATACCAGATATTTAATATTAAATTTGACAATCTTTTAAAAGTAAAGTGCTTGATATTTTTACACAAAGTACTCATATCCAAGCAGCCAATTTATTTGTTTAATAGAATTCAATTTGCTAGATCCAACCGTGGTAAAAAGATCATTCAAAAACGATATCAGAGCCATTTATCTCAAAGACAATTTTTTATTTCTACGACAAGTCTCTGGAATTCCTTGCCAAACTATATTCAAAATTTAGGCAATGTAAAGCAGTTTAAAAAGGAGTTATTTAAATATTTTTCCTAATGTGTGTTTTTCATATGTAATAACCACAAAATTACTTAAAAATAGTAAACTGCTTGTAAAACGCATTCTCATATGTAAATGTTTTATGACTATATTTTATTATTATTTTATTATTATTACTTTTTATTATTATTATTATTTTTTTATTTTTTGTTTCTTTCTTAATAAGTTATTTCTATATTTTACATCTTTTTTTTTGTTAAATTTGTTATGATATATTAAACTAGCGCTTATTTCATAAGATATTTATCTTGTAGTGCTAGATTATATAAATAAATAAATAAATAAATAAAATAAATAAAATACCAACAAAAATTTTAAAAATGCTTAACCAATTAAGAGCAAATGACATTTTTAGTTAGAAGTGCTTAATTTTTCTTTTTTTTTCAATTATTTGTCAGCTCGATATTTGTTTTTTGATGGGAGCTACTTCACTAAACTTGATTAACATGTATGGTGAAGGGTCTTATTTGTTAAAGGTATTTTTTTAACGGTTTTCTATTAAATTGTTGTGTTGTGAAACCTTACCTCATTTTTAACGTGTACTTTTTAAATGTACCGAGAAGAAATACATTTTTAAATGCTTGATTTATGTAAGATTGTTTCCAAAAAAACCTTCTAATGGATTTTTTAAACATATATTTTTGTTTATTTAATAGTTTTTAGGGATTGTAAAATATAGTTTAGAGAATTCTGTGAAGGTACTTTTGTGAAAATTATTTATCTAAGGTGTTTTTATGAAAAAATTTTTCAGAAGGTACTTTTTTGAAATATGTTAGTTCGAAAGGCAATTTTCCAAGAGAGCTTTTCTGACAGCACCATTTTTTTAAAAATATCTCTAATAAATTCTTAAAATTCTTTTGAACACATTTTTAAAAAGTAGTTTTTTAAAAAAATCAATTCAATTAAAATTCGGCCTTTAAAATTACTTTTTTGCAGTACGTTTTAAGGTACTTAAATAAATAGTATATGTGTATTTAAATAAGAAATCTATATTAGTTGAATGGATTTATAATTTCTTAAATTTGGTAAACTATTTAACTTTAGTTTCGGCGAAAGATCGATTATAAACGACGTAGACAAATATTACGCTAACATCTAGGACAAATAAGAAAATACCATTAATCGATCTCTATATTTTCTGTTTCCCCATAATTGTTGTTATAATGTGGAGTTAAAATATAAATCGCTAGACTTTAAATTTTAATTGGTCATTTCTTGCTCTTTAATTTTGTAAAAACTTTTTAATACAAAGAATTTTACAAATTATTTAATAACATCATTTTTATTTTAATCTTAATAAACAAAAAGTTTTCATGTTAAGCATGCCAATGAGTAATTATTCATATGTAACTTTAAATAAACTGGTGAGCAATAATTTTTTTAATGCAATTTAATCAAACCAGCATTAAAGGTCCACTTTAATATAATTTATTTGCCACAACGAACAAACACAATCAAAATGGTTTAAAATCCTTGCGATAATACATTTATTATTCAATATTAAAATTTAAAACCATACACATGTTTTTACATATTTTTGAATAAATAAAATATTTTTTAGATAAAATATAAAAACTTGCGTACAAAGGAAGGAAACATATGTGTAGGTGTAGGCGTATATGTGTGTTGGGCCTGGGCCATTTATTCATATAATAAAAACGTTAAACAAAAGGCTCATTCACTTTAAATCAATAATGCTTTTTGATTCATGTTCGAAATAATAACATACACTTGCATAGAATACATTTCTTTTCAATATTTTAATATGAAAAAATAAAATAAGATCGCCTCCGATATATGTATGGCCCTAACGTATCTTGAAAAAATTTAACATTATTGCAATGAAAAATGCAGGAGTTTTCATAACAACTGTCTCTATAGCAACCGCAGTACTTGAGAAGAATGTTTTTTAGAAAATAATATTTAACCTTTTTCGAATTATGTTATTCTTCTGTTTTCGGAAATACTTCATAATGATTTCTCATTTTACGAATAAATAATTTTATAAAAATTTATTTTCTTAGATGAATATTTCGAGAATTTTTATTCGTTCGTTCATTTATTTTTTATTTATTTTTTTTTTTTTCTTTTTGTTTTTTGCGAAATTTAGATATTTTAATAAATTTCCGATTCTTAGGAGATTTTCGTGTTTAATCTCTTATTATTTATCTTTTTTTTAGTTTTGTGAAATATATATTCTTATAATGAAATAAATATTTCAATTATTATTATTATTTTTATTTTTTAAATATTTGAACTTTTAATAGGTCCACCCAGCAAAAAAGGTAAGGAACTTGCACAAGGGTTAACTGTCATTCTATCATAACGATACCAAATTGTAACTGATGTTTTTATAAAATATTTGAATAGATTCTAATTGTAATTAGGGACAAATTTGTATGGAAAACTTGTCATAAAACACATTTCAAGATGGCTTCCTTATTTTAATGGCGCTAATAAACGTCTATATGTGCAGTCGATTTGTCAAACTGTGGATAGATTTTATACTATACACTTTTTAAATGATGATGTTATACCAACACGTTGAAGAAATAATATAACGCTACAGTTAACAAAAAAGTAAATCAGGTCCAAGTTTATCAATTGTCATCGGATGTGTTTCCACTACGTAAAGTATGTTGTGTAAGGATCTTGGCCTAGTCCCACAAAAGATGCAGCTGGTACAAGAAGTAAAGCCACAAGGCCATCATCATCATTATTTTGCCGATTGGGCTCTAGTTCAATTATATGTTTTATCGTAAAATTATGTTTAACCATTATGTTATGTTTAACTCATTTTTAACTTAGCAGGCTTTCAAATAAAAAAATTTTCTTTTATGGTGTAATAAAACAATGCACAACAGATCCTATAGGCTTCATCGATACACGCTTATGGAATCACTGGACCTTTTTTTAAAAAAAAAGCCAGAGCTTAAAAAATAATCGATGGAGACCGTTTCGGGTAGATGTGGTCTTTCGTGCCACATGGCGACTGCAATAATCAACTTGTTTAAATCGAATTTTGGCGATTCCATTTCAAGAAATGAACCTGTCAATTGGCTTCCGAGGACATGCGTTCCGACACTTCTTAATTATTTCCTATGGAAAGAATTAAATCACTGGTTTACGCAAAAATTAACGCCTTAAAGGACAAAGTTTTTCGTGTTATTTGTTAAATATGACCAGCACTGCTTGAAAGGTTTTAAAGATATTCCACAATTGGGCACGTAAAATACTTTTCGACCATAATAGCCATTTTGGCCATATTCTCGAAATTTAATTTTTTAACTAAAAATGAAAGGGCCATATAAAAATGCTTTTCCTGCATCGGCGAAAACAACCCTAGATATTCTTCTCTATTCGTGTACTATTTAGGCATACGAGCGACAGGACAGGTGCAGTCGTGTAGAGACTTTGTTAAAATATTATCGACAATAGCTCGGCAATACCGCATCTATGCTATGATTTTATATAACAAAAATATCATAAGAATATCATAAACCATTTGTATTTGAAGAAATTAAGCACAATCAACGCAGACTAACAAAAAGAAAAAAATTATTGATTAAACTTTAGCTCTTTTGCAATTTCTATAATTTAAAATTCTATAAAACTGAAAACAATTAGAAAAAGGAAATTAAAAACGAGTCTAAATAATTAAAAATGAAGTTCAAATAATTTAAAAAAAGTACAAAGATATTTGAAAACTGAATACGATTTTATCACTAATTAATTTCAAAATTAACATCAATTTATGAATGAATTTCGGCAGCAACAAATCCTGCGCACTTTAAATCTAAAATATGTTCCTAGAAAAGTACAGCATCAACAATAATTTATGATGCTAAGAAATTGAATAGTTTCGAAAGGAGGCTTAAATGCTAAAGGCAACTAAAACGGAAAAATCTAAAAATCTTTTTTAATATTAAATATCGGGTGTTTAAAACAAAATTTACATAGTGTTAAAAAAAAAATACTAAAACAAAATAAAAATACATCAATAATATATAATTTAAATTCTTACACTCTTAAATAAATAAATTTACCCTTTTAATCAACGTAAATTATTTAAAAATTGCGTAAACAAATTTATAAAAATTTAAATTTAAATCAATTGTCTCATATTTTTAATCAATTTAAAACAAACAACGTTTTCAGTCTAACCTTGTTATCACAATTGCTTTTACTTAAAATCAAAATCATAAAATTCTCAATTTATTTATTTTTATGGAAAGGAGGAAGGCTAAAGCGTCTTTATCTTCTTATCAGTGTGATATTTTACATGAACGTATGTATGTATGTTAGTTTAGTACCGTAAACATTGTTAATTTTTGTTGTTGGTGTTGTAGAGTCTCGTCTCTTTTTATGTTTGTTTTCTATAGACATTTTGTTTTTTTTTTTTTTTTTGATGGCGATAAATTACAACAAAAGGCAACTTCATCATTAAATCACACAGATATAAAAGCATTTTAAGCTAAACAAAATTTTATCATCTTGTAAATTGAATTATTTTTTTGTCAGTAATTGGATTTACTTTCTTATATTTATCTGAAAAAAAATCTAAATCTTACTTAAGGTATTAAAAAACTGAGACTTTAATAGGATAAAAGATAAATATTTAAGAAAATTATGTTCAAATCAGTGAATATTTTAATATTTTAATGTGATTGTGATTTTACATTTGATAGGTACACTCTTTAGTTTGGAATTGTATATCTTTATACAATTTATTATAGCAGATATACTTAGTACTAAGCAGTGTTGTCAATCGTCGCGATCTATCGCCAAACATCTCGATATAAAATCCTCTTTGGCGATAAAAAATAAGAATGACGATATTTAAAATACTTTACGATATTTTTAGCTATTTTGATGTTTTTCTTTATGATAACATTCAACATTAAAACTTTATTTTATATGCTTAAGGTCGACTTAAAATTTAGGTATATCGGCGAATTAATCAAGTTGGCTTTGACTTTTATATTTTTGATATGGCTTGTATATACATCAATACAAATTTTTGTATTAAATGTCCAGTAATAAAGTAGCTAAAGAAAAAAGGCAGTCAGATACAGTGCATGGATAAAGTATTATTTTTCTTTAACATCTATATAAAAAAAAAAAGATTTCAATAATGAATTTAACAAATCTGTTTTAAAATCAACTGCCAGTTTGATTTTACAGAAAAAGTTGTTTTCTATTTATAAATAATTTCTAAAGAAATCCTTGATCGGCTTCCAAGAAACATATCTATATCTAATGTTTGCTGTCAATTTTTAATTTCAAAATGCTATAATTCTGTATTTTAAAGTCTATGCAGTTTAAACAGTTTTTAAAAGACTTAAACACCAAAAAGCCTAAACGAGTTCTGATGCAAAGTTTACGATAGCCAGGATGCTGCTGGTACATACAACTTTAAGGAGTTGTCGATGACCGTTTTAAACTGTTCCCACAAGTGATACTTATGTCGATGTAGCTTTTTCTGGTAGTCGAGGCACTAGATCAGCTATAAAAAATTTAAAATCGCCAATCGATTGGACATAGTGTCGAAAGAGGTCCTATTGGAAATCAGGATCGATGTCCTTTGACACAGCGGGCAAACTACCACAAATATATGGGGCGATAGAGAATTAAAAAATAAGAAAAAACAACCAGTAAAAAATAGGCGCTCGTCCATACTTTTCGAGTTATGGACCTCTGAAATTTTCAAAATTATTAAAATATTTATATGGGTATCATTTTAAAGTTTTTGAAGACATCTTCAAAGAAATAATTAAATTTTTTAAAAAATGTTTAACCCATTAGGAGCCGATGGGATTTTTATGTAACTTGTTTTTAATTTTTTGATTCTCTGTCACCTTTATATTTATTTTTTGATGGGAGTTAATTTACTAAACTAGATTTACATACATGATGAAGGTTGTAGATCTAGGGTTTATAGAACTGCAATTATAGTATACTTTAGCCTTGAAAGCATATGCGAGGAAGAGATATTCTTCTATTTTAATAAGATTATAGCTAAAGAAACTGTAGGAGATAAAAGAGAGAGGAAGTCAAGAAATATAAATAAAACAAAGTTTTAATAAAATCTGGAAAAAGAAATTGAAAATTTCTTTGCTTTTTGGATTTGACATGGAATGATTTTGTTTTAGATAACAACCGTAACATGTTGCTGTTAGATTATGGTAACCTCATCTATGTTTTTCTTTTTTTTTTTTGCGTATAGCGATAAAGTTTTACCTGAAAGTATGTGAATTTATAATAATAATGCATAATAAAACATAAAATATGGTGCTTATTCATAAATCTATACAAAAGGAAATTCTTGTTTAAGAAATTACATCCTAAAGTTAAAGGAACAGAAACACAATTCTTGTTTTGCATTAAGAACTATCTTTTGGCGCTTAATCGTTAATTTCAATTTTAAAAAAATATTTTTTAATAATTTTTAGCAGTCTTAGATAGAAGTAATATAATTTTTTTAATCTGATCGCACTAAACACAAATGAACATCAATTGAAATAACGATTTTATTTATAATAAAATCATGACGTCAAATTTACACCCTCCTTTAAAAGATAACAGAATCCTATGCTTTTTTACTAACAAATAAGCCGCCAATTCATATCTAGATTTCTTGGCTTATTCTACTATTTATTTTTCTAAAGCAACCTTCAAGTGAAACCTGTCGGATGGGCAAAAAAAATAATATTGTGCAGACTGTATGGCATATAATTGTTGAGTTTTATAGTTGTAGCAATTTCATAGCTTTCATTTTTTAATTGAATTTCAATAAACTATTTATTTTTCACTCATATTAAAAGAGGTTTTTCATCGTAAAGAAAATAAAAATTATTATGAAGAAGGAAAATTAATTATTTGTTGCTGTATTCACCTTACTTTTACGTCATCTAGGAACGGAAGCTTTTACCACTACATCCGTGATTAAATATTTCACAACAATAAAAGCTATAAAAGAGCAAAGATACTAAAGCAAGCATTAGTTATGGACATTATGGCATACAATAAGATGTAGTGGTGTTTATGAACACTAGGAATATGATGCCATTAAATTCAAGTACATAAAGTTTTACCAGTGACAGTTTTTAATTTTCGTATAGCATAACAGCGTCAACATTACACTAGATGTGTGACAGCTCAATTGCCTTTTTGTTTTTATTTTATTTTACAAGCGTAGTATATCAAGCGGATCAAAAAGGAAACGTAAATATTAAATATCTTCAGAAAAGGTCTTAAATCTTTCCACAGTTAAAGGTAAGAATGTTACCTTAAATTCAGTGTTACCATATGTGATGATCTAACTTACTTATGATTATTTTTAAGGTATTAAAAAAAATAAATTTTAAAATATGATGGTTAATTCTAATAGCATATTACTCAAAGTCTCTTTTTATCGGATGAAACTTGGTTTTTCTTCATTTCATTCAGAGTCTGAAAAACAGTTAAAAACCGAACACTTTATTTTCTTCCATTAACTTATAACGATGTTTTATTTTATTTGCTTCACTTTTTATATAACTTCTCCTATATTTTTATATAAAAAGAAAAGATTACAATAAAAAAGCAATTGTGCTATAACTGCATAATTGTTAACTGTTTTTCGTGCGTTCCTTTTGTTAAACCAGAAATCCTTAAAAATCTCAAGAGATTCGATTGATGATATCCAACTATTTCTTACTGCACTGAAGACTGTTAGTATTACAAAGAAGTTGTTATATTTGACAAGAAAACTTAAAATAAATTTCACTGCAATTTTTTTTTAAAGAAAGTATATATTTATATTTGCTTCACTTCAATTTGTAATTTCTGCGAAAGTATACTTTCGTTCTCAGCCAATAAAACAATTTCATGAAAATCTACTTGTAGCTGGTAAATAAAATATCAAACTATTATTCCTAAAATAGAAATATAATAAAATGAATATTTACATGTGCGAGTGCACATGCTTACTGTCGGAAATAAACTTATCCAAATGACTTTCTATTTTATGTACAAAATTGCTTTTGTTGAATATAAACGATATATTGGAATGTGAATAACGGCAAACCAGGCTGACTGTGGGATACGCTACAAACTAGTAACAGCTCAATTAATTTTAATTGCACTAAATGTTTATTAGAGTAATACTCTTTTAATATTTAAGCTATGCATATTTTTTTTTATTTTTTTATTTTTTTATTTTGTTTTTTTTTTTTTTTTTTTTTTTTGCTATAAAGAAAAATTGCTGCACAATTCTTAGACAAAATGACAAAAAACAGCTTATAATATTATATTTGGTTAAATTATTTACAAAGTAGCTTAAGTAGCTGGGGCAAAAATAAATATTTCGAAACCAAAAAAACATATTTCTAACCCGTAGGATGGATAATAATAAAACTATGTATGCTTTAGAAGAGGATCTTTAGTTTTGAGGCTCGATATCAATAACTCCCTTTTGTTTTCTATGATTAATTCTAAGACTCAGCATCAAGACCCGAGTAAGTTATTGTTAGCAAAAGGGTATAATATTTTCATTAATTTAAAGATTTTTGTTTATCTATTTCAGCTTATTTTATAAGGCTGAATTTAGCTTTGGAGTAAAAGAATTAAGTAAACTCTACAAAGATATAAGACGTATACACATACGTATTTTACATGCACATAAGTAACATGTAAAATACAAACTGCACATCAAGGCTAAACCAAACAAGTAAGAGTGTTATATTCGGCTATGGCAAATCTTATATACCCTTCACCATATATAAGAATCTAAATCTAGTTTACTGAAGTAACTCCAATAAAAAATAAAAACAAATATTAGAGTGACAGGGAAAAATAAGACGAAGAAAATAAGCACGATATATAACTTTACATAAAAATATCACCGGCTCTTAATGGGTTATGAAATTTGTTAGCATTTCTTGAAAGATGTCTTCAAAGGCTTTTAAACCCATATTTATACCTCAAAAAAATTGGCAGAATAGTACTTTTCGATGAAAAGTTAAGAAGACCATAACTCAAAAAATACATACGCGCAATAATATCTTCACTTAATGTGTTTTCTCATTTTTTAATTTGCTATCACTCCATATTATTGTTGTTTTATTGGAATAACTTGTTCTAAATAAGCCAGGCTTGGTGTTTGGCCCGCTGCTTCGAAAGTAATTAACCGATTTCGAATCTATAACTGATCGATGGTCATATTTAAATTTTCTCTAGCTCATATGACAAGGTTGACTTCAGCACTAACAAGACAGAGATTCAGAATATATATACTTTATGGGGTCGGAAATAGATATTGTATAAACTACAATCGGAATGATAAAATTAGCGCTAGCAACAAAACAAAACAATTTATAATATCATCTTAGAAGGGATTTTTAAATATATGTTGCTGATATAGTTTTGACATGTAATCAATAAATTGTCTTGAGTTGTTCATTCGTTACAATAAAACATTTATTTGCAAATTTTTTATGTTTTTCTTAATATTGACAAAAAGAATAACAGCTTAGATAATATTACAAATAAAACATAATGACAAAAATACAAAAAAAGTATGTAAAAAAAAAAAAACAAATAAACATAAACAACACAAATCATGTCTTTTTTTAACCCCTTGATTCTCAATCCCATCCATCAACACAAAAAATAAATTTTTTTAATGAAAATAAAACGAGTAAATACCATCTAACTAAAAATAAAGGTTGGGATTGGGTCATGAGAAAAAAAGTCAAAAAATACGATAACACAGATGGATGAGAATGAGAAGTCAATAATAGAAAATCACTCAACATGAAAAATCTGCAGCACTGTTGTTCTTGTGTCGTGTCCATTACTGCACAAATATTTTTACAATCCAATTTTAAAAACAAAACAAAATTATTTTCACTTATTAAAATGTTTTATTTATTTGTCTGAAATATACATTCAAGCAACTACAATTATCCAATTTTTTAATTAAATAATTAATTGAATCAACATAAAATTCAATTATACAAAAAATACAAACTTTATTTTTGCCAAACCCAATATTATGAACATTAAAATTGATTTTTTAAAACCCTTTTTGTAAATCTCTGGTGATTACGGAATTTATTTATTGTTCCAAAAAATGAGATGATAAAATAAGTCGCACCTCGGGATCAGAAATAATAATAATAAATATTAATAATTCTTGGATATTTACAGAAGATAAGATGAAATTAATAACAAGATAAAAGTATAGGGCTTATGAATGATGTTCTCGTGAGTATCATGTAACTTTAAAAATAAATAACCAATTAGTGAATAATCAGTTCCCACAGTACAGCGGAACACAAAAAATTGTTTGCCCTTTACTTAATACTTGAAAGAAATCTATATCCAATACCCCTGCTAACACACATTTAGCGATTATCCTACAAATACATGTAAATATTTAATAGATGAAAAAAGAAAATTTAAGAAATAAAACAAACAAAAACGTTAAAATAAAAATGTACATCTAGTACGTGATCGTTTAAAATATTTATGCCAAATTTTGTTGTTTTATTTTTGCTTTTGTTTTCATTATTGTTACTTTTTATAACAATACATTTAGTTGTAGTTGACATACATACATATGTAACATTAGGGTCTGGTTTTATTGTAACTATTTCCTTAACAAAAAAAAAATGTAAAAAGTTACCTGCTGCCCAGCTGTTTTGAAAGTTTTAATATTTACTATTTCTTATTTAAGATCTTGATAGTTTTTTAATTATTTTAGCGATATTTGCACTTTTATTATTTTACCTTTGTTTGATCGATTTGTTAAACAAAATCCACGTTATTAATATTATTTAAAATATCAAAAATCTGGAATAAAAATGTTTTTATACCCTTTACCAAATGTTTAATTTTCGACCACATAAAGTAAATACATTCTAAGTTCTTATGCATAGCAAAGTCGATTGAGCGATGTCCGTCTATCCGTCCATGTTCGGGTTGAAATCATCTTTGCAAAGCACTAGATGAGAAAGAGAAATTTTTAATACGTCTATCGATCAGACACAGTTTCTAAAATTTTGTTATGGAAAATCAGCAAAATAGTAAAGGCTTTCGTTTTTATTCCTGCTGGCAATTGTCTTTACTAAGTGGTAAGTACTAAACAGCAAAGATTACCACCCGCAGGAATACAAACGAAAGTTGATGGGACAGCAACCCTAAGCAAAACTTTTAAGTTTTGAGACTCTTCATGAACAAAAAAACTTAATGGTAGAAAAGAATTTCTTATGCCGTTTTATATGTACCTGTGGTTATACACATTAAGGGTATATAAAAATCCAATGAAACATTCCCTTACAATTAATTTCGGTAAAGTTAAGCTCTTTAATAGAATTCTATCTTTCAGAATTGAATAATAGAAGTAGGTATTCATAATACTTTTTCTTTGAAAATCACTTAACATAACATTCCTGTGATTTCTAGCTTCAATTCATCGTCGCATATCCTTCAGATATCTGGAGTGCCTTTCTTCCAGAATCCAGTACCTTACCAAGCAATGATTCATATAAAGATGTAGAAACGTTTCTGTCTATACCTAGAGATCCAGTCTTAGCCAAATTTCTTAGCATCCTTGCCATCTCTACGAATAAAGGACTTGTCAGTTGTACATAATATTAACTACTTCTACGTAGTCACACTTTAAAAACTCAGCTCTTCATGCCTATCGACATAATAATAACGGATTCAAATCACGCTACCGAAGGAATATAAATAAATTCAGGACGTTACTTTTACTTCTCATAGAGTTCATCGGCTCATAACCCAAAGTCCCTAGCAGAAAATTCTATTGACGGCTTGCCTTCTATTTATTTTTTCTCTATTTTATATTTCTATAAACTTTTCGTTTTATTCAAATTAAAATCAAATTCTTAATTTTGTTAATTTCAAAGAAATCGTCGAAGTTTTGCAATATTTTGCGCGTGTTATTTACCAAAAGTAGTTTTAGAAGTAAGAAACTCAAGTAAAGAATAAATTAAGTGAACTATTGGGCTGTTTCGTATGAATATTTGTGACATGAACTCACTTTCATTTATATAGTCTTGTATTTGCTATGTAAATATAACCACAATGGTATAAAAAAAGAACAGCTTGAACATAACAATGCTATAATAAGTATATCTGCAATAACACAACAACTATACACACATTTTTGTCATGAAAGAAAAGAAAGAAAATTATTAAATATTTTTATAACACCGAGGGCTGGCATCAAATAGTAAGTGTGTTGTTGTTGTTTTTGTTGTTATATTTTTTTCTGGTACAAGATTTGTTGTTTTACAGTTTTTGCAGTCATTTTCATTTCTATATTTATTAAAAATAAACCACAACAAGGATCTTAAAGTCATCAGAAGATTAAAAATAAATGATGGGGAGCAAAAGCACCATGAAACATAAAATTCAATTTTTCTTGTATTTTTTTGCTTTGACATTGATTATATTATGATCTTAGAACACACATACAAATATTGTAGTGAATTATGTAGTTTAAAAGTCAATACATATGAAAATTTAATAAAGAAAGAAAAATTATCGTAATCATTAATGTAAAGTACACACAGTTCATATTTTCCGATATTGAAGGAACTTATAGAAAAATTCTTCCCCTAGGGTGACACCCTTTAATTTTAAGATTTATTTTTGTAATATATTTAGCTATTGGGTTCTACAGTAACACGCAATTTTTTTTTTTTTTTTATTTTAAAGTGTCGCCTTTTACAGTTCATAATACACATAAGAAACATTTATGCTGTAGAAGAGCACCCTTTAATTTTAAAAATTATGAAATGATTTTAAAACTAAAGATATCTGTAAACATAACTTTTAAAATAAACAAAAAAAAATTTAAAATAGGTTCAGAAATGGCTGAGCTCTGCGGGCACAAACTTCAATTCTAACGAATTTATAACGATCTTCTTTGGTTGAAGGCGATTAAAAAGTAAAAATCAACAAGTAAATTTTCGTCCAAAATAAAATTATGGCAAAGTGATCTATCGTTAAAAATGTTTCAAATTGAATTAAACCAAAATGGGAAACAATACACTTTTTTACAGGTTCACAAATTTTTACTTTTAAGAAGTAATAAAATGGCAAAAATTGTAAGTAAAATAAATTTTTCAAACAAAAAATAAACAACCACAAAAATAATAAACTTTTTGCTAAAAACAAATTTTTTAGAAAAGTAATTTTAAGTCAAATATTGTCTGTTTGCGAGAAATAAAATTATAAATAAGTTACTTTTAAAGAAAAAGTGACTTTGATCATTTACAAGGACTTCCTAATAAAACGGAGATTTTTAAAACACAGACAGTCTTTGCTAAAAAAAAACATCAATGCAATAATGTGGCGTTGTGAAAAAGTAACTCTTTTGTGAAAAATTAAAAACTACGACAAAATAAATTTTTATGAAGAAGTACCACAAAAAATTATTTTTTTGCATAGAAGTGACTAAGGAAAACTTAGTTTTAGTAAAAAAGTGACCTTTTGTGACTTATTGTGAAAAGGTTACTTTTTATGACAAAGTGACTTTATGAGAAAATAAGACTCTGATAATATATAAGAACTTTCTAATAAAAAGGGAATTTTTAAGAAAAAGACAATTTTCGTAAAAAACTTGCCATGCAAAAAAGTGAATTGTTGTGATAAAGTGAGTTTTTATTAGAAAAAAAAGGGAAAGTAGAAATGTGACTTTTATATTTAAGGAAAAAAACTGTCTTCCTAATTGTTCAATTTAATCAATTTATTTGCCAGTATCTGCCATTTGTATTCAATAAGTTGTCACAGGAAAAAATCTTTTGATGGGGTCATATCATTAGGGTTGATATATTTTTCATTAACATACAAGCAGGTGAATAAAATTATGACTTAATCTGTAGTGGAAAATTCACAGACAGCTCTTTCTTTCCAAAACCAGCTGCGAATTATTTCAGCATCAACTAATTTTTAAAGTTTTAAAAGATAATTGTTTTTTAAGCTGTTCCACTCCACAAATTTATTAATTTTCCCAAAAAAGATCATTGTACAAACTTTTATTAAAATCCTTTATAAAAATTTAAAAAATTCATAAATTCTTTGATTTGAAATATTTTATTTTCTTCACGTTCAAATGTGTTTATTTTACTTGAATTGCTAACCCCAAGCAAATTATTGCTGCGTGAGTTAAAGAAAGAAAATACCTTTTTTATGTCTTTTTTTTTTCTCCTTATTCTTCTTTTTCTTTGAAAAATGCTACATAAAATGTTCATAACACTCATACGCTCTGATGAATACAAATACGAATCTCGTAAAAACACAAAATATTTAAGTCTGTAGTACCAACAAAAACAGACACGAACAACTAAAAATATTTTATGGATTTTTAAGAACACATGTTCCTTAAATGTACAAAAAATATGTAAAAACTTATTTAAAGATTACAAAAGATAGAAAAAGGAACTTAAAAAGTGAGCAAAATACAGTGAGAAAATTTTCCATATTTTATTTATCTCTTTAAAAATACTTTGACACAAATTCAATTACAAAAAAAAAACAAGGAGAAGAGGATTTAGAATTCTGGGCTCTCCTTTCTTCGGAACTCTTACGGCGCTATCATCTCACTCTACAGGGGACATAGCGAAGTTCATCCAGGAATCTTCATGGTTCTCAATTTGGTAAGGGTAATCGCGCCGTCTTCCTTGTAGTATCCCACCGGACCATTCGATTGTGCTCAAGTGAGCTTTTTCGTGAGAAGCTGCCACTCCTAACTAACAAACTAACTAATTAAGAAATTTATTGTTTAAAAGCTATTTTTATAGCGGACATATTTGTTAATGTCTGGCTACTACGGTTAAAAAAGACATTGAAGCGATAATCATGTCACTATTGGGACACCCTTTAAATAAGAGTCTTATTTTCTTGTATTCGTTGCTATTTAGCAGATATAATTTAACTCAAACTTTGGAAATTTGACGTGTCTGCCTATCACAATTCAAAAATAATAATATTTTTATGAATATCGCGTTACTTTCTAAAGATCCTCTAATTTTTAGAATTTGTTATAACAGCTATAGTAATTCATCATCCGTGGAAATTTCAAGAGTCTACTTATAACAGTTCTAAAGATAGAGAGATGTAAGAACGAAGAGACAGAGTTAAACTTTTACACTTTATATAGGAACTTTAATTTTGCGCATCCTAGATTTCGCTTCTAACTAAAAATATGTCTTTTTCAAGTGTTCTATAATTTTCACATAAATTTGTATTTTTCCGAGTGTAATTTTAGCTGTAAATATTTTATACTAAATATTTATTTATGCTGAATATAGACTGTCTAAAGTTTTTATTATTTTTTTATTGAAAGGAAGATATTAAAAGAAGTTAAGGAGCCCGATTTTTACATATTAAAATCATACAAAGCAAACATTGAGTTTATGCATTTCCACTGAATTATTAGTTATAAGTTTTTTATTTCTCTCCTTTTATACAGCATTTTCTTGAGTGAGTTTTAGAATAAAAATATAATTTTCATATTTTTTTCATTTTAAATGTATTTGAATATTTTCTAAAATTCTTTGTTTAAACTAACGCAGCATCTCATGGTTTTTCGACATTAATATCAATCTTAAGGGGAACTCCAATTTAATCTCATCATTATCAAAAACTTTTTGTTTCTATTTTAGCGATTTTTATTTGTTCAACTATAAAAATCTCATCCCAAATGTCGTAGTACTACAGTAAAACTAACTTGATAGTTGTTTTATATGAAACATTTAGTAAGGTTGTAGTAGAATTTGGCTCAAATTTTAAGATAAATATATTTTTGTCACGTATAAATTTGCTCTTGTTTCAAAATAACTCTGATAGTTTGAATCTGAAAAAAATTACTAGTCGGTAGAGATTCCTGCAGACATTTTCTAGTTAATTTAGCAAATATCAGAAAAATATATAAAACAGGAATAATGTTTCTACTCTGATAAACTTTGCCACAACTTATATTTCATTACCTTTTCTATAAATGTAGCTTTCTGTCCAATATCCATTTTCCACAAATTTAGCTTAAAGTTTAGCAGTAAATTGTTGACATCTCTAAATAAACCATCTTGCAACTGAAAATTTATAATTAAACCAAATGGCTTTAAACAGCGTATAGATCCAGTGGAATGGACTTTTGAACATTAACAAGTGAATAACAATTTTTTTTAATGAAAAACACTCGAAGCGATAAAGCAAATTTTTAACTTGATGGCTTCGTTAGTCGCAAAATTTGACATGTTTAAGGTTCGAAATGTCCAACAACAACTGCGACTACTTAGGGCAGATTTATAAATAAGAGGCAGACTGGGACCATATTTTTTTTTTAATAAGGTTGTTCAAGCCATAAATACTACTGATGTTCTGGATACGATAACATAGTTTATTCCACAGAAACTAAATGCTGTCGATGTGGCAAATAGGTGGTTTAAACGATGCCACATGCCATTTAAAACCATTAGATTTTTTTCTCATTAAATTATTATATGTCTTTAACTCCCAAGCATTTTAAGATAAAATTAATCGTTGCATCAGCGAAATCTTGCTACAATTATGTACAAAGGTAATTAAAAATTTCGACCAAAGAAGCTTTTGTGCTCGTTAATTATTCCATTGATAAATCTGTTACGCGTTCTTTAAAATTCAATAAAAAAGTAATAATAAAAATAGGATTAAAAATTATGTTTTAGATTTAATTGAAATTTTGTGTTTAATATGGGACACTCTCTATTTAATTTAAATTCTTTATAAATAAAAAAGTCCGTTATTCGTTTTTCATGCGTCAGTTAAACAGGAAATTCTTAGAGCTCATATTTTCCCGATTTGTATGTTTATTGCACCTGTTTCTTTTCCTTGATATCTCTGTTATAGATTTATGTACTGAATTGTGTGTTTGAGTGATGGGTATATAAAATTTCCATCTCAGAATATAAAAAAACTATGTGCTATTCTTCTCTTGTTCTATTTATCTCTCTTTTGCAATGTTTTTATTTCTTATTTCAATGGTAATTTTATTCTATGATTAGTGGTTTTAGAGCTTCTGTGTTAAACACATTTTTTTAGATGCTATTTTAACATTTATAATGATGAAATCATCAGTGAAGTTTAGGTTGTTCCATCTCGTAATTACTGTTATTTTCACACATACAATAAAACGTTTATCGCACATTTAATGGCATCTTTTTTAACACATCTTAGAGGTTTTTTTCAGTTAAGTTTGTGTCGGTTTAACAATTTGCATGCTTGTCAGTTAATCTACATACATACTTGTGAAAATGTTTTAATTATGCTAAGACACACAGTTAAATGGGGCAAATATTTAGGAAAGTAAGCAAATGCTCAAATGATGTTATTTATATAAAAGTTCTTTGCTGGCCAATAATTTTGTTTACCAAAAAACAGATGTTGTATTACTTTCTCATGCAAATATTTGTCGATTTAAAGCAAATATCTGTGAAATGTGACCGTACCTTTTTTCGCGCATTATTATAATTTTTCATACATTTTTTTCGGTTTTAAACAACTTATAACAAATTCAAGAAAGTCTATTTCAAGAAAGCAAAGAAATAATTTAATGTTGTGTTGAAGCACTATTTACCTGAATAATTTTTTACTTTTAACAAATCTGTTACCTTTTCGAAAGCCATCACATACACCATGAAACTCATTTGTGCAACACAAGGCTACAAATGTTGAACATATGTTCGCACATTCATATATTACCGTCCACACATCCACATATAAATGTTTCATCACAAACAATCAGAAAGACATTAATACAGACTGTCATGCACACTTGTCTGCTTCCAATAAATCCGATTATAATGGTTATTTAATACAAAGATAACCTTTCTTCTTCTTTTCTCTTTCATCCTTATTATCGTCAACATTCTGGCAATCAGAATCGTTAAAAACAACAAAAGTAATAAAATCAAATAAAAGCAAATCAAAAAATGACTAAATGAATTCTGTTCGTCAGCTGTTGAGGATTTGATAAACGCTTTAATCGTTTTATTATTATTTATTTTCTTTTTTTTCACAATTTATAACAAAGTTTTTCCTCCGTCCTTAAGCTTCGCTGTTTTTTTTTTTTTCTCCCCTAAAGTTATACTTTAGTTCCTTTTTGCCTCTACTGTTCATAGTTTTAACTGATTGGCAGCGTTTATCTTTTACTACCATGCTATTTTTACAGCTCATGACAGACACTTAACATTTTCCAAAAGAAAATAATGTGTATTGGAAAATGTATTAAATTTTTTAATAATTGATTGTTTTAAATAATTTTAAAAATCACAATGCAGTCTTTTTCTTTCGATATTGAAACACTAAACTTAAAAAGGTATCAACTTAACAATTTGATTCTTGTTTGAATTTCTATCAAATTGATGTGGAAAATACTCAAAAAATAATACAAAATATTTAAAAATCTTTGTTAAAATCTGATTTAAATATTTAAAATTATTCAGTCGAATTTAAAGGTTTACATCAGAGCGGTATATTTCCTACGTACACGAAGTGTAGAAAATGCTCCTAATATTTTTATTAGAATGTCTGTTTATATGCTACAGCCGTCTATCTCTGGAATCCTAATGGGAAGACTAAAAAAGGGTTTGCCAAAATTTATTTAATATTCTTAAAAATATTGTTATTTTTTGAGCTGTGATAAACAGACACGTAAAATTTACACAGTTTCAGTAAAGTTATGTCCGCTATAGCAACAAATACAAAAAGGTGTCGTTATAATAACGTAATTTTTACAAGGCTTTATTTTTACTTTACCCAAAGTATGTTTTATTATATCCTCTTTAACAAGTTAAAAAAATTAAATTAAAAATGGTCAAACTCACACGTTTTTATAAGAAAATTAAGCGATCTGATTAGTTTAAAAAAAAACTAAATTTTTTAAATTTTTTCTCAATCAGGATCTGAACCGTGGATATTATAAATTAATTAAAATTCAATTTTTCCGGCCGAGGTTCATTTTTAAATTTAATATCTAAAAAAATTTAAGAAGGAAAGATTATTTACAAATGTACGTGGACGTTTGAAACAACATATGTATAAGACGAGTTGCAGAGAGAACAACAAGGAAATGCTTTGAGATGTGTGGACTCCGTCCAACCAAATTAATATTGACTAGTTGGTTAAATAGATGACGTTTACAATGTGCACACCCTAAGGTAGATTTGTAAATAATTTTCCTTCTAAAATTTTTAGAAATTAAATTAGAAAATGAACCTAAGCCGAAAAAAGTGATTTTTAAATTTCTAATAATTTTAAATTGTCCTAAATATGACAGAAGCAACAGGTTACATAAAATTTAAATGGATTTCACTTGCTTTTAGTCTTTGTTGATACTTGCACATAAATTACTTAGATAGCAGCCTGACTTAGCGTCCACGGACATAATGTCTATGGATCGCTTTAAAAATCGATATAACGTTTGTAAACATCATGTCCGGGAACGTTACAATATGCCACCAATCTAATTAAATGACGGCTTAAAATATGTTTGCTTTTAAAGTGTTTCTGCATTTATCTGCCTGGCGAAACGTTTTGGCCACATAACAAATGGATTATTGTAATTAGTTTCATTGGAACTTTTAATGGTTCTGCCTTTTCAAATAAAAACAAGCTTAATGTTTTATAACTCATAATTATGGGTAAAAATTTATGTTTTTATAATAAAGTTAATAAAAATTATAACAAAACACATGTTCATATTTTTCTTATTGTAGCTTTTTTATGGAATTGAACTTACTCCACAAACAGCTTTTTCAGATGCACTATAAAAAAAGAAAAATAAAAAAATTTAATAATTTTCTTATACTAAATTTATTTATTTTATAATAAGTCACCAACTATTTTTAACTTTGCACAGTTACATTCCTAACAAAATTATAATTTTTTTCATAAAGATTCTGCATAAAGTTTTATTAATATATCTTTTCATAGTAACAAAATCATTTTAATTATGTGTAACCTACTTTTATATGAAAAAAAAAAAAATGAAAGTATAAAAATATAAAAGGAAATTATTCAACTGTTCTTCCTTTTTCAAAACTTTCATAGAAATTTTTATTGTTGTTAATTTTATATAATTTCATTTTTTTTTTTTCATCTTTATATTTTTGTCTCAATTGTGTCTGTTTATGTTTGTAAAAATTCTTTGAATGATATAAAACAAAAACAAATTATAAATAATGTTTGTTTTACTTATTTTGTTTTTATTTATAATGTTGAATTTTATACTTTTTTCCATTTTATAATTTATGTTTTACTAATTTACGCGCGTAGATAAGCACATGCTCACAAGATAAAAGCAACATGTTGACAAAAAAAAGGATTGTTGCAACATGTACCAAAAGTAAATGATGCTGTAATAGTAAGAAAAACGTTTGTTTTATTTTTACCAATCAAATATTTTAAACAGTTATCGTCGGATGCTGAAACAGTTAAGTTGATAAAAACGGAATAAACAGGGTGATAAATGAATTATCATAAAAAATAAGAAATAAATAATGTGCAATTTAAATAAAAATAATGTAAAAAAGTTAAGAAGTAATTAAAAAGTAATTATGTTATTAAATTTAAATTAGATGAAGAAAAAAAACACAATCCTGAATAATTAAGAAAACAAAAAAACAATAACAAAGTGAATTTAGAAAATTTAAAATTAAATTTTGAAGAAAATAAATCTGTAATATTATGCTGGAAGTTTGAGTGGTATTTTTCTTTTTACAAAAGTTTTTGTTCCCAAGGTTTACGTTAAGAAAAATTCATAAATTTATTTGGTTATAAATCAACAGCAGTACAAAAAAAAGATCCAACTTTAATTTGTGTTTAAAATTATAAGCTAACAGGACTCGTGTGAATGCCTAAAAAAGTGTTAATTTGCGTTACTGAAATTTTTTATATTCTGTGCCCAAAAACTAATTTACCTTTCCCTTATAATGGTTAGTTGTTCCATTCTTGGGAAAAACAATAAAAACTATTTACTTAAAACTGTTAAATTTTTATAAATCATAGTTATTCGAGATTGTAAAAAAAAGTTAAGATTTTGTTAAATGATTGAATTATTAAAAATCGAGAAAATACCAAACAATAAAATAATACACATTTTCTTAGATCAAGCGAATACTGAATTGTGAGCTGGAACTTCAACAAATTTAAAATAATTTTTAAAAGTTAAAGAATGTTTAAAAAGCAAACAAAAACCCAAAAAAAGTGTTTGAAAATAACCAATGTGAACAATGAAAACTCTACTTTTAATTTGGTGAAGATTTAATTAATTTTTGGAAATATTTTCTACCGCGACATCATAGGCAATTGAAAAAAGCAAATTCGCTAAAAATTGTATATGAAAATTAAGTCCAATAAATATTTTCAAGAAAAAATTTAGTTGATATTACAATTATTCGTTAAAACCAATCAGTCCCTAAAAAGTCGCACTGAATTGCCAAAATTAGCAATTTGTGAAGTTAGTGAGTGCAAGGTGAATACAATATAATACCACATAAAAAAAATATTTTATCGCAATTCTTAAAAGAAAGAAACAAGTTAAAGTTTTTGCTCCAAACAACAACAAGAAATAGCAGGTTTTAAGAAACATAAAAAATTTATTAAAATCAACGTTTTTTTAAACATTTTAATTTGTATCTAACCTACCAAAGGACATGCGGATATTATGCCGAGAAGAGTATTATTCATAAGCTCTTGTTTGTGGTGTCTGTTCCCCCAGCCGGCAACGTAACTAGCGATCCACGTTCAGCTGAGGTCATGAGCATGATATGAAAACCGCCACATTCCAGGTTCGAGTTGGTATAAAATTATACTTTACCCACACTTTTCCCCGTAAATTGAAAAATAATTCAACATTCTCTTTATTGAAACAACAGAAACGGTGCGAACCTTTGCGGTGGCTGTACTTTCAAAAACTTTCTTGTGGTACTTGAAAAAACATTCAAGGCTATCGTTACGAGCATACTTTTTTATTACTGAGAATTTAATGCGGATGTCAAATAATTTTTTGAGTTTAAGTGTCTTATCAGTTTCCATTATCATGACTTAATCTCTAAGAAATATTCAACCAAACTATTTTCAGTTGTTGCAGACACTACCGGCTTTATTGCCAAAATTCTATATATTTTGTTTCGCTCCTAGACGTTCGCTTCAAGTACATTAAAAGTTTTACATTGTTTCAAATACCTGAATAGCTTTTCTCATATTCTCTGGTACCCTTACTTATCTTACTTTCCTTTAGCCATTTTCTTCCACACCACAATACCCGAAATGGTGTTTAATACAACTAATTATGTATTTTTAGAACTTTGGTTATTCACTAATAAAATACTTGATTATTTCTTAAAAATACATCGATTTTTTTAGTGATTTAGATGATGATACTATATTATTTTCACCTTTAATGTTAATAATGACTAATAATTCACCGTACGAAGTTAAATAAATTTTATTTATTAAAATGTGTATTTTTTCCTTGAAGTGTTTTTACATGGTTAAAATATTTTATTTTATTTTATTTATTTGCTTCATATGTGGAAGTGACTATTTTAATCAGAATTAAATGATAAATAGTGCTAATGTTTTTAACACTATGATTTTATTCAATAATATTTTTTTAGTAAAAAGTTTTTATTAATAATAAGTTAAGGAACATAGTCAGTATCATTACGTGGTATCAAGTTCCTATGATCAATAAACGTCAGTCCTTGTCTTTGTGCACTTAATAAACAATCTTAAATTATAACAAAGCATTGATTTTCAACGACATTCTTTGCACAAAAGTTTGATGAAATATGTATGATCTAACATTCTGAAGAAAAATGAGACATTATAGTAACATACTTTTTTTTTATTGTGAGTAGTAAGAATTGCTACCAGCAGTTTTAGTTGACTTAAGATCTCAGACAACAAGTTTTGTAAATCGCATTTAAATAACTAAAATCAACTACAAAAATTTTATCAGAAACAGCCCGGTGATTTTTCTGAATAATATTTTTTTAAACGAAGCCCATTTACACTTGTCAACAAGAAAAATTGCCACAATTGTATATTTGGACATCTCATAGAGCGATTATTGAGACGCCTTTGCATGCTTTACGTATAACTGTATGGTGCGCTACGTGGTCTAAGGACGTGATTGGGCCGGGGTTTTTTTTTTAATTGGCCAAAAGTGATTAAAAATTTTGATGAAAGAATTGACATCTGTCAGCGTAGTCGTCATGGGCATTTGCCAGATATTATTTTTCATAATTGGCGAACCTTTCTATTCGTAACACAATAAAATTTTGAATTATCTTTATCTAAGTTTTTTGTTTTATTTTTTTCTTAGAAAACAAAGTTTTTGTTGAAAAACCTACTTCAAGTTATTTTTTTATTTTTGCAATTTTTAAATATTATCTGAAAGTTGTTTAAGATTTATTGATTTTATGTATATATTTTTATAGTTCTGCGTTTAAAAACTTTTGTTTCATAAAAACAATTATTTTTGATTCAATTGTGATTACAGTTATAAATAAAATAAAATCATAAGCATTAGCATTAAATTCCAGTTACATTTTTGTTGTCATTATTATAAATAGTGCCAGTAAAATTCTAATGGTATTGAAAAGTGCCAAGTATGATTAGTTATGGTTTCGTTTTTTCTTACACTTTAAATTTCTTCAACTTTATTTGATTGATCCCATTCAACCGATATCTTTTTATATTGAAAATATTTTTAACTTACAAATATTGTTGGTTCTTTGCGATGAGCAATTATCGGTATTCAATCATTTAACATTGCTTTGGGAAATAACAGTTTTTTCACTTTATTCTGGTTGCATAAGCAGATCCTCAGGAAGCAGCTGTCCATGCTTTCTAAAACTTTAAAAAAACAATAAAAATAAATTAGACTTCAAATTTGATATACTAAAGCACAAACAAAATTTTTTTCCTCCTCCCAAGCTCAGAAATAGAAATAAATTATTTTTTAAACAATTCCACAAGCAGGAACCCCTAACATATAAATTAAATTATTCTTATAAAATTTTATACTTAACATAATATTGAAATTTCATAAAGAAAAATTTTATGTTTTATTTGGTAGGCTTAAAGTCTTTTTATAAATAAATTAAAAACTTTGTCTTGGAAAACGAATTTATTTTCTTCAATGTTTCGGTCAACTTTCTTGTTATCATCAGACATACATAATAATAATTAAAAAAATTGTTAAGAAGAAAATTTTCGAATAAAGAAGTTCGATGTGGAAACCGAATTCGTTGCCAATCGAATTTTGACGGTTATGTGTATTATCTTGAATTCGGTTGTAATAACTGAACTATTTTTTTAATTGATTCTTGGGTAACTATAGAATATTTTTGTAAATTAAATAATTTTTTTTTTTTAATGAGCACCAATATTATTTTTAGTACGTCAAAATTTTTCTATTTTGGTTTTCAGAAGTAATGTGCTGAGTAAGTTTAGTTGCATCTTCAATTTAATAGAATAGATTTTGGTAATGATACAAATCGGTAAAGTTAAATTTTTTAAAAGGTGTTACAACCAACATTTAGAGGCAAATATCAAATGTTAGCTTTTAATATTAAAAAAAGTCAAGATTTTTTTTTTTGTAATAAAAATCAAATTATTATATTAGTAATTGAATCTTGAACATATCAGTATTTTTTCTGTGTGTACGATCCTACCAAAAAGGTATTAAATAATAAAGCGTCATCCAAAAAAACGCGCCTACATGTTTCTTTAAAATAAAACACAAACTATTTCCAATTTTTTCAAGCTGTTTTTTTATTAAAAGTATGGTCCATTATAATTATAAGTGGAATAGAATATCATTCAAATGTCCACCATGACTGCGTCTGCAGACATCAATCCGAATATTGAAATTTTCAATGACTTTCCGACATGTTGCTGGTGTTATTTCACGAATTGCAACTTGAATGTTGTTCTTTAGATCATTAATTGTTGTTGGCTTGTTAGCATACACTCGACTTTTCAAAAAACCCCACAAAAAAAATCTAATGGTGTTAAATCACATGACCTTGGAGGCCAATTGAAATCTACATTTCGTGAAATTACACGTTGAGGAAATTTTGATCGCAAAAGCGTAATGTTTTCTCGAGTTGTGTGACATGTAGCACCGTCTTGATGGAAATAGACGTCAGACACATCAATATGATTCAACTGTGTCCATAAAAAGTCTCTCAACATTGATTGGTATCGCTCAGCATTCACAGTAAAAGCATTTCCAGCATCATCTTCGAAGAAAAATGGCCCAATGATTCCATTTGCCCAAAATGCACACCAAACAGTAACTATTTGTGGGTGTAGAGATTTTTCATGAATAACACGAGGATTTTCATCACCTCAGATACGACAATTTTGCTTATTGACGAATCCATCCATTCTGAAATGAGCTTCGTCACTAAACAAAATTTTGCTTGAAAACAATGGATCTGTTGTTCGTTGTTCAATAATCCAACTAGCGAAATTACGACGTTGTAAATGGTCTCTTTCTTTCAATTCCTGGGTTAATTGAATTTTATAAGCATGTAAATGCAAATCTTTATGCAAAATTCTCCATAAGGAGCCATAAGATATGCCCAATTCTTGCGAACGACGCGAAATTGATGTTGTCGTTTCATTTTCAACACTTTCACCAACAGCAGCAATATTTTCATTTGTGCGTACAGCTTTTGGCCTTCCACTTTTTGGTTTATCAGTAACACAAGCAGTTTCTTCGAATTTTTTCACTTATCTTTGAATTGAAGATTGATTTGGCCGATTATTTACACCAAAAAATCACGAATTTCGCGATGGGTATTTTTCAAAGAACGCCCATTTTCATAATAACTTTGAATGATGTAAACTTGTTGTTGCAATGTGTACCTGTCCATGGTTAAAACTGTACTACCTTCTAATAAAACAAAATGGCTTATGTCATTTAAAAAGATGTCACGTGCAAAAATTATATAGTGCTGACATCTAGGCGTCACATTTGGATGACCCTTTATAATAAAATAATTACAATTGTATAGTGCTTTTCAAGCCACTGTGTATCAATGCTTATAACTGACGAAAACAAAAGCTATTAAGCCGGATATTGAATTTTTCTTTTGAAAGTTAAACAAAAATATATATTATAAAAAAACAAAAATATACTTCAGCTATTATTCTGATACAGTTCTCTGCGGAAATTGCAAATATTAAATATAAAAAATAATTTTCAAATACAAACAAAAAGTAATTTAATGTTGAATGCAAAAAAGTTTATATTTAAAATGTTAAAGAATGAAATGAATTAAATTTTCTTAATTTTGTAAGGAAATCAATTTATTAAAAAACTGAGGAGACTAAAGTAATATATTATAAATTCTAAACTATATTTAAATACATATATATATTTTAGTTACTATGTTGAGATTCTTACTTAAAAAAATTGAGAATTTTGTGAGTTATTAATTGCTGATACACGCTGGGCTCCTAGACATCGACAGCTCTTTTTGATCGACTTATAAAATAATAATCGTTAAGGTGTTAGGGACCAGCGAGCTTGTGTATGTTTGAAGTTTCTTTAAATACTTTCATACTTTCTATTTTTTAGGATTTTTAAATAAAATATTTTTTTTAAAAGTTTTTTAGTTAAAAGCATTTAAAATTATATTGTTATAGATTTTTAATGACTTACTTTAGCTGTAATCATTTTTGTTCAGCAGTTTTCACTTTTATTTTATGTAAAACGCTCAAATATATTTATTCTTTCAACCTGAAGAGGTTAAATTTTGTTACAATTAAAATATGCTTTTGACACAGTTTTTTCTGTTTAAATAATATTTTTTATATTTTTGGTATTTTTTCATAAGAATGGAAATCAGGTTTGCAATAATTTTAGTAAATGTAGATATAAAGGTTTGTTATAAACTTAGAATAATGGTTATTGTACTGTATTTTCAATATATTTTTTATTCATTTGTGACCCTAACTTTTTTATTTAATTACTTTTCAAAAGTAAAAATGTCATAACGACCAAGGACATAATATCCATCAACGTAGAGCCATATCATCCATGGATATTATCGTTATATTTTATGGTATGCTATATAACAAAGGTGCAACGTTTTTATAAACAGGCTTACTGAAAAGCTTTTGGTAAGCGAAGCCGGTGTTACTTATACCGTGTAAGATAAAATCCTTGAATCCGGTTATTAGTTATACGATAGAGGAAAAAATCTATGCGCTCGGCCGAATGCCGACTGTTCAAAAGATCTCTGGTAAGCAAACCCATTATTGTTTTAAAAAAGACAAAAAAAAAATTCAATGTCCATGGACTTTATGTCACCGATGGACGCTATGATAAGCCACCGTTTATTTTAGTTAATAAATTTAAATTCTTAAAGAAATATAATTTATAAATTTTGCTGTTAAAAAAATCGATAAAAAATTTATTTTCATTTGTTTTTAGAGTAGAATTTAATAAAAGAACAATTCTTAACGGACCCTTAAAGAATATACCTGTAAAGGTTCCTTCAGAACATAATTGCCATTTATTAAATATATATTTTTGAAGTAAATCATTTCTAATATTTTACAATTTTATCTTTTACAAAGCATTAGCAACTTTAAATTTTATAATTTCTTACAAGTTGAACAAATTCACAAATGCTCAATATTCTTTAAAAATTAAATTAAAATGTAAAAACAATTTCTTTTTTGATTTAATTTTTGAACGCTTATGAATCTCGTTTAGTGAAGTAACTCTGATAAAAAAAAAAAAAAAAAAAAAAAAACAAATATTAGGATGACAAAGAATTATTAAAAAGGAAAAAATTAAGCAGTATAAGTAATTTTGTATTAAAATTTCATCAGCTCCGTGTAAAGCATTTTAAAAATATTTTAGTATTTTCTGATAGATCTCTTCAAAAGCCTGTAAATAATAACCGAGCCGAGCGCCTTTTTTTTACTTAAAGGTTTTTTCTTTTTTTGAATTCTTTATCGCCCCATATGTTTGCTTTTTTTGTTTTTTTTATTCAAAATTATATGCCGGGGTGGCTTTTCCGCAGCACCAAAGTACATGCACCGATCTTGCTGAAAAATCACCAGCGAAATTTTGAAACTATGTCAGATTGATTGGCGAATTAAAATTTTCTCTACCGCACTATCAAACGTGATATCCACACTAAAGCGGAAGGAAATCGCTCAATCGACTTCGCTATCCATAAGGACTTAGGCTAGGCAGGCAACCGTGTTGTCATAGGCCACCCGGGTCCATTAATTGGTCCCATTGCATAAAGACTTAGAATATATATACTTTATTGGGTAAAAATGAATATTGTAGAAAATACAAATGGAAAGACAAACATACACATAACCTTTTATCACTTTTTGTGGTGATGGGTATAATAACTAAATTAATGAATAAGCTAAATGTTTTCATTGATCGTATTTTGCGAAATAAATGCTAAATTAGTAACAGTTTTCATAAATATCTAAAGCTTAACGCTTTTTTCCTCTACAATAAGAAATTAAGTTGCAATTTAAATATAAAATTAAATTCTTAACTCTTAACAATACAAAAACAATGTGCAGTCTTAAAAATAATTCAAATGATTTAAATTAAACATGTTTTGCTTTTTTCTAAGTAGCTTATGAAAAATATTACTTAAATTTATTATAAATTTGCAAGTAATCACAATTAATAACGAACTTAAGCCTAATTGAAAAATTACAATTTATTTTTTTATTTTTATTTTTTATTTAATTTAAAAGTATTGATTTATGTTATAAAAACAATATTAAAATTTTTTTAACTTTTTTTGTTATAGCAATTAATGCTTGAAACAATAAAATGAAACAAAATTAAGAAACTACCTCTGAGCCATTTAAAGTTCTTTGAAAAGATTTTTCATATATTTTTTCCTTGTTTAGTAAAAAAATATCCGATTCTAAATAGAAAACTAATAACATTCTATGATGAGACAAAGCAATGTGCCAAACGGCATAAAAATATCCACTAGAAAATCAGAAAAAACCACAAACAGTTTTACAAACAACCAAATAAAAAACCTTTACTTTGAAAATGGTTTAAAAAATAGTTTTAGGGCATTCATGATTTTTTCTGAGTTTTAAATACAAAAAATCAATAAAACGTTAGCTTTTTTTAAACTCCATACAATTTCGTTTCTGATTTCGATAACTTAGATGAAAGTATGATAAAAACAACAACGAACCGAACGTACATATTTTTCTAATAATAAAATTTTCAAATTACGTACCCATTGTTTAAGGGCTGGCTGATAAGCGGAAGAAATTACAGCTCTTAGAAACAATGTTACATAATGTTGCGGACACAATAAAAGAGTCTTATTTAGGATGTAAAAAACTTCAAAAGGAAATTCAGCATTATTGTAACAGAACGAAGGAGTGGAAGGGGAATCGATTCCTTATCTATCTTTCTGTTTCCTTCAAAGCTACCTTTTTTATCTATTGCCATAAGACTACAACTTTTTAGACACTTTAGGTAAATTAATTAATTAATTTAATTTTTTCACAAAATTCACTTAAGTGTTCTTATACAAAAGTGCTTAGAAAAATTATATATTTTGTTATTCTACAATAGAAAATATGACAGCTAACAACAGGTGGATACTTTAAGAGGCTTGTAATGCACAGTGTCTGACAGCATATTTTAAACACTGATTACTGCGCACTGAAAGACTTAAAACACAACAAATAAATTGAAAATTTAAGAGATGAATTTTCTTATTTTACAAAAAAGAAACTGTATTTGTTGTAAAGTATGACGGTGGTTGTTTGAAGATTCGAACACTTATATCAGTTGCTAGTACTGCAAACTTTTGCATTGATTAAAAAAAGGAGCGAAATTTTAATGCTTTCAGATATTAAAAAAAGATTTTGTTTAGAAACTACAATCTGTAGGCATTAAAAGCAGTTTACGGTCTCATAAAAATAAGAAGTGAAGCTGATGTAGTTTCGGAGCAACAGCACAGTAGTTTGTTCGCATTTGTGGCTCATGTTTCCTGAATCAGACAAAAAATAGTTTAAGCCTCGCTGAAGGGAAAAAGCGTAACAATACATTTGACAGTCAACTTGCTTAACTTGAGTATTATTTATTTTTCTGTTTCATCAAAAAATTGATTCATTTATTTTAACTGGAGTTTCACTGTAGTTTAAATTCGACCAAGTTGATATGTTAAACTTATATGTTCTATTTTAAATAAGACTCAACCATATTCACAAACAGATGAAAGAATAAATGAACTGAATTGAAAAACAGAACTTTTTTTGTTTGTACAAATTAAATTCTTAATTTAAAAAAAAAATTATTTTTGATTAAATTTTTTCTTTTAATTACATTCAATTGTTTTTAATTTTTATTTAAATAAATTAATCATTTTATTTTTTATTTAAATTAATTTTTTTTAATTTAATAAGAAATAATATAAATCATTTAGTAAGTGCAAAAAACTTTTTCAAGTGTGTAATTCAAAATGTCAAACTGCAATAAATTAACTTAATTTTATATAATTCGATAGTAAATTTTTTTCTTTTTTTAACAAAGTATATAATTTATTTAATTAACAAAATTTCAAATTTTTTTATTAATTTTTTTAATAAAATAAAAAATTTAATCAACTAAAAATTTTATAATTTTTAATCTGAAAACAACTAAAACCTTTAACTGATTTAAATGTTGTTTCTGTGCTTAAATATTTTAAAAGAATTTCACCCAAAAAGACTTTCTTATTGTTTATTTTAAATAGTTAATTTGATTAAATTATATGTAATAAACTGAGCCATCACCAGTAGTTTTTTGCTTAACTGTTGGAATTTTTACAAGAAATTTAACCTTTTATAACTAAATTTTTCTATGTTAAATGACATCATATTTTTTTTTCTTTTAGTAATTAAGAAAGTAGCAACTGCATAAATAAAACAAAGCATTAAGACTTTAAGGAACTGTGATAAATTTGTTTGATGTTAAGCAAGTACTAAGTTTAATATGCCTGACATTGTCAGAGAGATTTTATTCGATTTTTACAAACTGAATTAACGTAAAAATCGAAAGTCGAAAACTTCCCACCCTCCGGACAAAGCTTTAATACTTGTTTGCTATGCTTCGAAAACTAAATTTATTCCATGATTTTTAAAAGGTAATTTAGTATTGTGAAATAAAGTAGTATTATTATTTAACCTTGAACAATCATTATTACTTTCAGTGAAATTTCTCGCCTCTTTTATGTAGCTTCTTAAGGAATTATTAATTGAAATTAAAACGAAGTAACAAAACAGCCAGCCCTATTTCCGTTGGCGTTGTAGTTTGAAAACGAATAATTAAATACAATGTGGCATCACCATTGTCGTTGTCGACATCTGTTATAATAAATAAAAGACAGTAATTTTTTATATATTTCTCTATCGCTATCATTATTAGCAACGAAATTCAAACGACCACAATAAAATTAATTCAAAATAAAATTAAGGACATGGAAAAAATCTCCTTACGTCGAGGGTTTTCGAAAGGGCATAAAACCCTTATACAGTAATAGGTTTAGGAATGGAAAAGCAGAAAAAAATTGGTTAAGGCCTCTATTTCGTGACGGAGAAGGTTACTAGTTTTATTGTTAGCGTTATTGCAGACTTTCGCATGTTGCATGGAATCTATCTCAATACGTATTGAAAGCCAATTTTATTAAGTCTGATGGTCTTTACAAATCTTAAAAAAAAATTTTGAAATTTTAATAAATAAAATGTTTCTAACATAGAATCTGGAATTGCAATGATGTAAACGCTCTGTCGTACCATCCTCTGATGTATATCGATATCTATTCTCACATGATCTTAACTTGAACTTAAAAATAAAACTCTGTACTCGTCATTTTTGTCAAAATTTACAAAATAAATTACATTTTTTTCAATTTAAAAAATGTCAAAAACAATAACGTCAAAAATATTTATGTTCCATTTTATTGCCAGATATGTTGTTGGTGAAATATGGTAATTATTTTTTTAATTTTTTACGTGGGCATGGCACTTTCCATACAGAGTAAATATTTATTATTATGATATTTGATAACTGCAATAAGTAGCACCCTAAAATTTTGGTAGATTAAAAAAATAGTCGTGGTATCTCCCATTCAAAGTGAAAAATAACCACCGAGTACCTACAGAGTTAAAATAAGCAGGCTTTAAAATTTTGCATTAAAAATCTGAATATCATTATAAATAGTGTAGCGAAACATAGACTGGATTGGAGAAGTGGGATTATTACCCTCCATACAAATTGAATAATTAATATAAAGAACTACAATAAGTAGTCTTGAAATTTTGCTCAAATAACTCTGCATAGCTGGAAAAAAATGAATGTTTCGAGTAGAAACAGCAAGCGTGGTACCACATATACAAAGTTAAAAGTTATTGTTATTTATCTAGGGAGTTGTAATCAGGAGGGTCCTAAAATTTTGTAAAAATAACTTCCATATTAGTGTGCATAATCGCTTAAAAAACTGGGGAGTAGTCGTGGTACTATTATATCAATTAGGGTAGCGAAGTGTACTGGAAATAGATAATTTAAATAAAAAATAGTTTTGAAAGCGAAAGAATTATAAATAAATAAAAATAAAAAAGATGTCGCTGATGACATAACATTTTACGCCAAAATACAAAATATTATATCACTCATTTATTTAAAGTAAAAGTTTACTTTAATAAAATCTTAAATAAAATGGAATAAAATAAAATAAAACAGAAATATTTAACTTAAATTATTAAATACAAAATATTGAATATTTTAATTATTGCTCATTAATAAAATTTAAAGAATTTTTAAAGTTTTATAATAATTCTAGCATTTTGCTGTCAAGTACTCAACTGCTACAAAATGTAAAATAAACTAATAATCAATGTGTTCCAAAGTAAGTTCGTGTTACTACAGAACGTTTAAATTCAATCTTCTTAATCAATTATAAATTAAAATTAAAATATGCAATTAATTGCTACTAAAACGAATTATAATAAAATATTTAAAACAAGAAAACAACGAAAACTTAAAAGACAGCGATAAAGACGGCAACGACGAATAAGAAATGTCAAAAACAAAACAAAAACGTTGGCGTTGGCGATACATACGCCATCTTCAATTAATTCATTTGTTAATTATGTCAACAGCAATTATGGTAACCGTCAGTGTAACAAAGTGTAATACAACAAATTCCAATGCTGCAACACGAACTCCAAAGTCAACCGTAACTACAGCATTAAATGCTGTAACGGAAACTACTAACTTAGCAATTAATAAAACATTAAAGCAAATTCAATTAAACAATTTAATTAAGACAACACAAACAAAAATGTCAATTAATGTTAAGAAAACATTTCAAATTTTACAATGTCAAAAGCAATATCAAGCAATAGTCAATAAAACAAATATTAAAAATAATACAACAAATACAAACAACCGTCCTATAAATACAGCAAATTTCATAAAAGTTAACAAAGCAAATAAAAGAGATTTGAAGAGACTAGAAAAAGAAAGTAAAAAACAATTGCAACAACAAATTACATTTCAAAATAACACTAAAGCAATGTCAACAACGTTACAATCATCGTTATTTGAAAAAATCAATGACAATCATTTAACTTCCTTTTCCTTTTTAAAAACATTCAATCCTACATACAAACGTCAACGTCGTTCTTCCAAACATAAATCCTACACAAATACTTCAACATTTAATACAAACAACAGTTCATCATTGCCTTTATCGTTGGGCTTGTGGCAGCAGCAATATCTAAAAGTCAATCAAGTTTTTGAAAATGAACGTGTTTTAAGTCGAAACAATAATTTAAAGTTAAATCGCGGCAAAATTGTTTTACTTGGTCTCTTTGAACTTTCTACAAAGACAGGACCGCGACCGGAAGGCTTAACTGAATTGGTTGCTGCTCAAATGGCTGTGGAGCATATAAACAGTAAAAAATTGTTACCAGGCTACACTTTAGAGCTGATAACAAATGACACACAGGTGAGTAAAGAAGTAAATTTAAAATGAAATTTTTTCCTATATGTCAAAATCAATATTAGATTTTTTTTGCCAACAACGTATAAGGAAACTACAAAACAAAAAAAATCATTTTCATCACTGACACACTTTTTATAAACGCAGTATATCTTTATTCAATAAAGCAAGAACAAAATGATAAATTGAAATAATCATAAAAGGAAACAAAATAATCTTCAAAGAGAGGGAAAAGGTAAAAAAAAAACATTTCTTGTTTAACAGGAGTAGTTTTCTTTATAATTTGATTTTCTTAAGCTTTTGGTTAAAAGCCACCCTTTTTGTTTTTTTGATTTTTTTTTTTTTTAATTTTTCAGCTTTCAATGTAATTTGTGTTTTTGATATAAAATTTTGATATTTTTATTACGCGATAATAGACGATTGATAGCCGATATAATAGCCGATACAAAGCGATTGCATTTTAGAATTAAGGAACATGAATTTTACAATGATGCGCTAATGCATTCCATAAAGCCTTTCTTTTTATTGAGTATAAAGATTTTGGAGTAAAACAATAGCACGTACATTGATGCACGCCATTCTACCAACTGATTCTGTCAACCATTATAATTTATGTTTGGTCTCAAAACCTGTTTGTTCATCTCTAAGCATTTGCTGCAGTATTAGAGGCATCTAATTAATTTTTATTACTAGCGGTGCCCACGACTTTGTCCGCGTGTTATTATAAAAAATTCAAATTTAAAAAATGTGTTTTTAAATATTTACTACAAAAATAAAACGTGATGACAACATTTCTAGTACCATTATAGCAATAAAATTGGGTAACTTTACATTCATATCTCTATTTTCTCTATTAAATAACTTATTTTACAAATAAAAAAGTACTTTATATTCGAACCAAGGTTCTAAAGAATTTCCACACAAAATTGTATTCAAATACATCAAACAGCTTTAACGTGATACGAACATAGACAGACAGATAAAATTCCAAAAACTGGTATTTTGTATTCCATATCGATTACTATCTACACAAACATCAAAAGTTTCAAATAATATTTCATGTACAGAAATGACCCCGTTACAGTTTTATTTTATGTATAGATTTCATTTTTATTTAAATTTATAGCCAGAGCAAAGTGATGGCAATACTATTTTCTTTATTAGCTTTAAAATTAATCATTTAGTCCATGCCGTTTAACTTTGTTTACACACAATGATAGTTTAGAGATATTCTGCCACTAATTATGGGGAAAATGTTGTATTTAATTTTATAATTAAATGTAACTACTCGTAATCTTTTGATAGCTTGATTTTTTAATTTATTTAAAAAAAAAGCTGTTAGTTTCTTTTTTGTTCAAATATGATTTATCCAATTAACAACTTAATTAAATTTCAACCTGAAACCAAATAAAATCTGGAAAAGGTCTAGGAAGGTCTTTAATCTAAATTCGCATTCATCTTTATTGCTAATAAAATAAAAATCCAAGAAAAGGCTAAAAATATTGTTATCAATCTTTAAAAGAGAATATATATATGCTGCTGATACTTTAGCTGCTCATTCTTGATTAACAATATTTGCATCGGTGTACCTAAGTCTTCGTTTTTATGAGCATTAATATCAATAAATTAATTTATGATAATTGTGCTTGATTCCTTTAAAAATAAACACTTAATAATATTCTTAGAATATTCTTTAAAACTTAAATATGAAATGTGTTACTACGGGGAAAGCATATTCATATGGCCACTTAACTACCGCCCACATAACTTATCAGAGGACTCTACCCAAATTTTGTATAAAAAATTTATGATTCTTTTATCTCAAACTAGATTCTATCCCAGGCAAAACGAACGGGGTAGCTAAATAAAAGCGGCAGAGTCCACCGTAGGCAAGCAACAAACATATCGAACTATTTCTATCAATCTCTGTTTTTTTTAATTATACATATTATTTCAATTGAGAAACAAATCCATGTTTGTGGAGTAATGTAAGTTTGACAAAAGTGAAGTAATTTTTTATGTAACTGCTTTGTAGAAAACTGAAACTTGTTTTATATGTAACCAGTTTTAGGTTTTATATGACAACATCAAAATTTTCGATTAAAATGATTACAAAAATTTTATTTTGGTATTTGTTAAAGTTTTTTTCTTCTTTTATGATAAGAATTTTAGTACCAAATAAGTTATTTTTATTTGATTTTTTATTCGTGCATATTTTTATCATAAAATAAATTCTTTCCAATTTTTCATTAACCATTAAAAATTTCTTGGCTACTCTATTTTTGGGAATATAAAGTTTACAAATTTGTTAAGCCAATAAACTTGTGTTGTTTGCACATGTTGACTGCAGGTAAAAATTTGTCTCAAAATTACGTTATTTATTTAAAGCTGAAAACAATAACGTGTGCTATTAATGACATATTTTTTATTGCCCATCTATTTTTTGAACAACTGAATATAGTAAAATGCGGCCAACAAATTCTTAAAAAAAACTATGAAATGTAGTTTGATGGGAAGAGTTATATGTGTTTCTGTGGTAAGCAAAAGAAAAAACATACATACAATACGTACATGTAGCAATTTAATGTGTAGCCATAAATCTTTGGAAAACTTATTTCCCCTGTCACCCGCTTATTTCCTCCTTTTTAGACTCCGTATGTAATAAAAAGAAGAATGAAAGAAGGCGGATTAAAATGAGTCCGATTAACACCTAAAAGGCTGCCTACCTAGCATAAGCTCATAAAATCGAGGAATGAAAAGTTTTTCTAGCTGTGACAAAGAATAGAATATACCCTTTGTGTATTAATGTCCAGCACTCTCTGGCATTTCATAAAGGGTAATAACCAGACAAATAAATGACTCACATAGCAAATATCATATAGAAAATTTCATTAATGACAATGTTTTTTCTTTAAAACTGTCATATATTTCATTATGTTTATAAAACAACACTGTTTTATCATCCACTGAAGCCTTATTTAATGAACTTATCCCATTAATCTACATGAGTTAAAGTGTGGCCTAAAATATTTTGACAAAAAATCGATTGAATTTGGCATATAGATATCTCCAGCAACCTTAAAGTATCACAAAACAAATTAAACGAATTTTCAATAAAACCTACGCTTCATATGTATGGATCAAGTCATTAAAATGGCCGCCTCGACTTCGATGCTCCAATTTTTAAAACTCAAACCCTTATATGCAAAGTTGTAACGATAGCACTGACTCTATTATCGAGCCATACTCTATAAAACTCTTGGCAAAATTTTAATATATATAATCCGACAATTTTAAAGCTTCTTCGTGATAAGTTAGAAGCTAATAGACTTGAAACTTTAAGTTCGTAGAAGGAACATAAGCCACAACAAAGTCCTTCCAATCATCTCTTTCAACTGCTGCCTCTTTCAAGAATAAACAGGGCATCCAATACGCCGTTGACCTTGGGGACTCCAGTGGATGGCCCTTCTGCTAATATCGTCGGGTGGTTTTCTAAGTGTATTGGCAATCTAACAACACTAACGTCTACCTTGCTCCAACTGGACAGATGACAGTAGCATATGCCATACATTTGCGTTTCGCAATACACAAAGCCTTCGGGAAACTGGGGCTATGAAAAAGCACATGGACGATACCCTTAATCGCGGCCTTTTGGTATTCTCCGCGAGGGGCCTGGCGAACATGCTACCTCATCTGTAATTATGGGTGATTTAAGGAATCAGAAGCTCTCGATGTTCTTGGCATAAAAATTCAGTGCGATGTTCGTTGAAACAAGCACATTTTTCATGTTGCAAAAGAAGCATTCAAGTGCCTAGGTTTTCCGACACGGTGTAAGAAATACTTCACTCCGCCTGATCTCCTTATGAATGAAATACAACTCTCATGTATGGGACGGTGCTTCAAAGTCTATTTTGGAGTTACTCGACCGCGTACAGCAGAGAGCGAAGAAGCCCATCTGTGACAGTAGGGTATCCAGCTCTATTAACTCACTGGAGCATCGACGAAATGTGGGGTGTGTTTCACTGTTTTAACGTTACTACAACGGAATGTACTCTTATGAAATCAAGGAACTCGTTACTGAAAACCGTAATTTCACACGCGCAACGCGCTCTGCATCAAAAGTGCATTCCTTTGTGGTCGCTTGGCCAGTGAATTGCGCATTACAGAGAAAATTCGTTTTTTAGCCGAACAGTTTGTATGTTTAATAAACTTCCTGCAGAGGTCTTTCCTGCCACTTTCAATGTGCAAAGACTTAAATCAAATGTCCACAAGCACTATTCCCTCTATCCCCCTTCCCACTACCTAGCGGTCATCCCCTGGTACTAATTTAAAAAAAAAAAATTGAATTACTTATTTCTTCAGGCCAGAATATACGTAGGACGCTCTGAAAACATTTGTTTGCAAGCACAATGGTGTTACTGATATGTTTGGGCGCAGCATTTCGAGATTACTGTTATACAATAATATACGAGTAGACTTTATGTTGGTAAAAAAATATTCTGATTTTGGTGTTGGTAGATAGCTGACTAGATCGCCATAAAGAATGAAGTTCATACAGGATGAGTCGCTTGTTGTTCTGATAGTGCAATCCAAATAGCAGAAGGAAGTTACTTCCTCTACAGATTGGTGGTTTTAATAATTCGGTCGGGTTAATCAGCACGATTGATCAGGTATGTGATGGAAATCGATCGATTTGAAAATAAGTCGTTGTGGAATATATTTTAAACAATCATAAACAAGTTACCCCAAAGTAATTATAGGAATTGAATGCAAAGGTATAGAAAACTATATTAAAGATGCTTAAAACACGAAAATAGTAATAATATCGGTACCATTTTTGGTTTAAAATTGTTTCACTTACCTGGATATTTTCCTCTCTTATACGGTCGTCATAATTCCTACACAATAATTGATAAAAAATTATATTTCTTTCTTACAAATAAAAGCCGTTCAAGATGAAATAAGAAAATTGCAGAAAATAAGTTAATGTTTTCAACTATTTGCTTTGCCTGGCCTTATCCTACATTATACTTGGCATATGCTATATTTTTTTGCTATTTTTATGGCCGTATTTAAAAAAATGTCTGAGTACATCCTATAAACACCTTAATATTCTCAAATTAAGAATTTAAATACACCTACTATACACACGTTACTAAATAATTTATAACTTCAAGAGAAAATAGTCATTTACATTCAAAGAAATTTTTAAGTAAGTAAGTTGAATTAACTGTGTGCTTATATGTCTGTGCAATTAATAACCACAAGATATTCTACAAAAATGTCAAACATAAGGTACATTTGTTCACACTAATTTATGTTTTATACACTTAAGGGTCATAAAAAATAAAAGTATATTTTATGTTACCACAAAAGTACTTAGACAAATATTTTATTTTTACTTTTACAATCGCATTTGCATTAATGTGTTTGTGTATTTATCTTCGCAAATAAACAAGACGATTATTTTTTTCAAACGAATAAAATTTATAAATACCACATTAAAGTATTTTAATGGTGTAGGCTGTAGTAGATATGAAAGATGCTTAAAATTTAAAAATTTTAAATGTGTTCAATGAAAAATTGATTTAAAGTTTTCTTAACCTTGATCTTTCATTTTGACTTAAAACAAGAACTCGAAAAAGAAGTCTCAATCATTTAAATATTCCTCATGTTAACCTGCCATCATCAAATCAAACTCTTTTCGTTTATAAAACATTTTCCTTTTTATAAACAAAAACTTAAGCCTTGTGTTGTGCGGCTTGTTCTTGGATTCATTCCCATGAAGCATTAAATCAGAAAGCATTGCACAGTGGTTCTCACCAAAGACCAAAACTCGAAAATTTACGGGTTTTTCTAAGAGAGATTTAATGTTTGTATCCGTTGAAGGTGTAGGTATGTTTATATTGCATATAATGTGGTTGCATAGTCATATAAGAAAACTTTAGTTTGTTTAAAAGGTTATTTTGAATATTGTGACAGAAGTCTCCAATATCCCTGCAAATATCAAAATTTTAACATATTTTTTACCAAATGAAATAATAAAAGTTGCAAAGAGAGAAGCACATTAAAAAGACCCTAAAGAATACTTTTTTTAATACGCTTTTTTAAACTACTTAACGTCGACTTTAAGAATTTTGCATTTATCTGCCCACATTTTCTTACACACACACAATTGTAGGCTTTTACCCCTCTTTAATTAAAAAATATTGTGGTCGCGGATTTTTATCTGCTATTCTTTTTTAAGATTTTTTTCAATAAGTCGATCTTTCAACACAAATAACAGGAATCAACAAGGAGTTGCCCAAGCTATAAGTTCTGGATTAAAAATTGATGCCAAAAAGTTTGAGGAATATGCTGCTAAGATAGCCAGAAAACTTGTTGAAAATAACCTTGTACTATCTTCCTTCATCGGTGCACAAAATTCTGCTTTAAGCTGATCAGGCATAAATATCAATTAGTGAATTATTTGAGGAAGCAGCTAAGTGGAAAAATCTAAAATTATTAAACATTTCTTTTTAAGTTTGTTTGTGCTTGCGTCGATCAGGGCTAAGCCATTATATCAATTTTAATAAAATTGAAAAAACGGATAGATATTTGTCCTCATGGTAAAAAAAGGGTGCTTATAATTTTAAATAGTGGACGAGGAGAGGAAAAATATGACGAAATTCAAAACATAAACAGGATCTCATCTATACCTATTTTCAGAGCTAGCACCCACCTACATAGAAAGCGTGGAAAATGGGCATTTCCGTTCATAGTGATTGTAGTAAAGTAGTTTGATATTTATGTAAAGGGTAGATTATTCTATGTTTGTTTTGAAAAAAAAAACAAACTTAAAACTTAATCAATCTTAACAAAATCAGATTCTGTATATTAAATATTTTCTGAAAATTTTGATGTTGGTGTAGACAGTAATCGATATGAAATACAAGACACTTATTTTAAGAAATTTTGGCTGTCTGTCTGTGTTCGCATCACAAAAAAACTGATGGATGGATTTAAATAAAAATTTGTGAGGAGGTGCCTTAGAACCTTGGTTCAAATATAGAACACTTTTTATTTCATAAAAAAATTTCATTTTGTAAAGAAACTAGAGATACCAACGTGAAGTCACACAATTTTATCGGTATAATGGTACTAGAACAGTTGTCAGTAAATTTTATTTTTTTACATGGAAAGTTTCAACTCTGTTGACAGATCTCTCCAAAAAATGCTTAAACATATTTTTCTTAATTTTAATTCTAAGAAAATTAGAACTGATACGCAGACGAAGTCGAGGGCATTGCTAGAAAATAATAAGATAAAAATTTAAAAAGTTTCCATTTACAGTTACAGGACAAGTTTTCAATTTCCTGGAAAATATTATCGTTCCAATGGTATAAGCAAAAAACGCTGAGTTAGCACTTTTTAATAACTGTTTTAAAATATTTTTTAATAGTTTTGGATTGTTTTACAATTCTGTTTATCTTTTCTACTTGCAGTGTGACCCTGGTGTAGGTGTCGATCGTTTCTTTCATGCCATCTATACACAACCCCCAACACGTTTGGTTATGCTTCTGGGCTCTGCTTGTTCCGAAGTAACTGAAAGCCTGGCAAAAGTGGTGCCCTATTGGAATATAGTACAAGTATCTTTTGGTTCTACCTCACCCGCCCTAAGTGATCGTCAAGAGTTTCCTTATTTCTATAGGACAGTAGCACCCGATTCTTCACATAATCCTGCCAGAATAGCATTTATAAGACGTTTCGCTTGGGATACAGTAACCACATTTTCACAAAATGAAGAAATTTATTCGTTGGCCGTTAACGATTTGGTCACTGAATTGGAAGCAGCAAATATATCTTGTGCTGCCACTATAACATTTGGTGCTACTGACTACAAGGAACAATTGCTGCTTTTACGTGTAGGTTAAAAGTTTTGTAATGCTTCAGTGGTGTTGTGTTAATTTAACTTGAAAAGCTTTCTTGTCTTTAAGGAAAGTGATACACGTATTATAATTGGAAGTTTTTCTCCTACACTGGCACCCTTGATATTGTGTGAAGCATATCGTTTACATATGTTTGGTGCGGACTACGCTTGGATTTTACATGAAAGTATGGGTGCGCCATGGTGGCATGATCTTTCTGGCTCAGGATCATATTGTACGCAAGCCGAGTTGCAAGCAGCGGTTGAAAATTTAATTATTGTTTCTAGTCATAATAGCATTGTTGGTAATAACAGAAGCTTAAGCGGTTTGGTGAGTAATTTTTTGTGATTATTTTAAAGTAACAAAAATATAAAAAATCACAACTACCACGAATAGTTGAAGGGAATTTAATAATAAAAAATTAAAAATCTTTATTTCCGTCAAGAGATTGATGCACGAATTTAAGATTAGCTGTGGAATAATCAAAAACACTATTTCCTAAAACATATCCTTTAATTTAAACTCAAAAAAATATCGCATCTCAACAATTTTGTGAAATGAAAAAAAGTTTTTTTTACATACTTTTATAATAATTTAAAACAAAATTGATTTAAAGTGCTAAAAATTGCGAATTAGCGGCATTATAACCAGGTTAACATTTTACAGAAAATTGTAGCTTATATTTCATTAGTTTTTTATCCAATTTAATTCAGGATTATATTTGCTTTGATGTTAATTAAATCCTAATTAGAATGAATTAAATAAAAAACATTTTTCACTTTTAACGAAAGCAATACAACAATTACTTTGAAAAGCTACTTTATTTCAACCATCAACGGATGTTTATACTTTCACATTTTTTTTTCTTTTTAATTTTCCGGTTTCTGTTTCAATTTCATTTTGCAGAATAATAATATGTTTTACATGCAATTAAATGAACAGTTGAAAAAAGTTCAGCAGAACTTTAATGGCGCTAATGATTTTAACAAACAACAGCAAATGCATCACACAACTCGTATAACAACAACTGGCAGCAGCCATAGTAAAATAATTAAAAACGTTGAAACAAACTCAGAAACCACAAAACGTGTGAAAAGAAGACCAACAATTGGCAACCAAAAGAACGTTAATGAAATGTTTACTTCTGTATTAACCAGCTTTACAGCAGAATTATCCGCAAATTCAAAAGAAAGCTCTTTAAATACTGTTACCACCAACACTACAACAACAATGGTTTCCCGTTATGCTCCTCAAACGTATGATGCTGTTTGGGCAATTGCATTATCGCTGCTTGGTGCTGAAAAACGTTGGCGCCACAATGCCATACAACAATTAAAATTAGATCGTTTTGATTACACGCGTAGTGATATGGCCAGTGAATTTTTACAACAAATGGGAAAATTGGATTTTTTAGGTGTATCGGTGAGTTGCTTATAATGTGAACAAAAATAAAACAAGTAACTGTGAATGTTAATTAAAATCTTCTTTCCGCTGGCAGAAACAAATAAAATTTTGAAAAAGTAAAGTTAATGTTTTTTTTATATAAAATTTTAATGCTGCTGGTGTGAATAAAAGAATACAAATTTCTTCAAAAACTTTTATTTAAGCCGCAAAATAATACGGAACTTTCTGTCGCAAATTATTATTTCAATTTATAATTGAATTTCAACAATGTTTTGATTTGAAGGCAGAAATAAAAAAGATCATAATTTATTGACAATAAATCTTTTTAAAATAGAAATAAATGAAAGCTGTGATTAATTATCTGCGAAAAATTATAAAATTTATTAAAGATTAATTGTGATCAATTTATTTTAAAAGTAGAAGTCATTAAGTTTAAATAAAAAAACTGTAGTCACTTTATAATTTTTTTTTGTTAATTTTATTTTTCAATATTTTCTTATTTTTGCATCACTACTTTATTACTTATTGGCAACTGTAATTTTTTTGCAGCCAGTAATTAAGAGAAATGGAAAATAACTGTTAAAATTATTAAACGTTTTTGGCTGTCATTACTGATTGACTTACTAGTTTATATAAAATATTGCAACAGCCTGCAATAACTCTAAAATATTATTAATTTATTTATTTTTTTAATAAATTAATTTGTATTCTCCTTATTTATGTTCTATCACATAAAAACTTCATTATCAACTCAGGGTCCGGTTTCATTTAGTGGCTCTGATCGAATTGGCACCACTGCCTTCTATCAAATACAAAACGGTCAACTAGAACCAATTGCGTTATATTATCCAGCAGCGAATACCTTAGATTTTGAGTGTCCATACTGTAAAACTGTTAAATGGCACGGTGGACAGGTGCCAATAGCAAAGAGGATTTTTAAAGTGCGTATTGCAACAATAGCACCTTTGGCATTTTATACAATTGCCACACTGGCGTCTGTGGGCATAGCGATGGCATTGGCATTTTTGGCATTTAACCTGCATTTTAGAAAATTAAAGTAAGTATAAAAAAATTATGCAAAATATTAGTTTTGTTGTAATACAAAAAACTTTTTTCCTTAAAATTTTTAAATTGAAAAAAAAAAACGTTTCATTGAATTTGAAATGAAAAGGAATTTCACCTGTAATGATTAAAATAAATAATTATTTGTTTTTAGATTTATTTTAAATTGCTTTTCTGTTATCTGACTTTCTCTTTTGTAATAACTGCATGTGTTTTTTGGGCTTTTATTGTATCTTTGCAAAAATATAGAGCAATTAAATTATCAAGCCCCAAATTAAGCAACATCACCGCTGTTGGCTGTATTTTTGTTTATACTGCTGTTGTTCTTTTGGGTATGGATTACTCTACTTTGCCTTCAGCTGAGGACTCTTTCGCTACAGTTTGCACAGTAAGTTTTTTTTTTTTTTGGTTTTTAAAGTATTAATATTTTATTAACTAAAATAAGAAATTAAATGGTAACATGAATATTTTGCTTGGAAAAAACATATTATTGTTATTACTGTAAATGTAAAAAAATTTTTTTTAATAAAATTTTTGCACCGCTTTCATGAAAAAAAAAACCCTTTAGGAAAATGTTCGCAAAAAACGTTGCGGAAACATAATAAACTAACAGCAAGTAATAATATTTTAAAAAGATAGTGTTTGTTTGCTTATCAGCTTGCATGTTCAAAGTTATTTCCTAAGGCTTTTACTTAATTAAAAAAAATCCTTTGTCCAGAATTAAGAATGAATTCTAATAATGAACATTGTGTATTTCTAAATTAAAAGAATTGTGCTATTGTAGGTTAGACTTTCCAAAGGTAATAATAACACAGTTCTGCAATTTATTTTTGAATCCTTGAAAGAATAGAACTTTCAGTTTTAATTATCACGTGCAATTTGTTTAATAACACGTTCCCAATAATATATTTTGAACAACCTGAATGTCGCTCTTATAATTCGGATACATAAACCACCAAATGGAAAAAATTACCTAAGAGTTATTTCAATACTTTTTACAGCCCGATAGCTTCTAAAATTTGGAATTTGTGAACCACGTCATTTATAAGTAACAAAAATTGTAAAATACAATTGGTATTATTTGTAAAAATACCTTTGTTTAAACTATAAATATTCGAGTTTGAAAAAAATGGGCGTGTTACCTCAACACAAAGGAACCAATAAATGGACCCAAGTGGGCTGTGGCAACACGGCTACCTGCCTAAACTAACTCCATATCTACGAAACATTAATAATTATTAATTTAGGCCATCAAAGAAGGCGCGTTTGTACATAAAAATGTCATTGACTCTTAATGGATTTAGCACTTTCAAAAAGTTTTAGTATTTCCTAAAAGATCCCTTCCAAAGCTTTTAAATGACACCCATATTCATATTTTAAAAAATATGGTGCACAATTATTTTTTTCTACAAAAAGTTCAGAGGCCCATATTTAAAAAAATATGGGTGAGCGCCAATTTTTTCACGTGATGTTTTTTCCTTGTTTTAAATTCTCTATCACCCCATATATTTGTTTTTTTTTATTATTGAAATTACTTCATTAACTAAATTTATTTAAAGTTATATGAAAAGTTAGAGACAGGCGTGGTGTTTTAGACGGTGTTTCGAAGGACATAGACTGATCTTGCTGATTTTCAAAAGCAAAATGTTTGAAACTTTGATTGATTGGCATACTTAAATTTTCTCTAGTTGAAGTAGTGCCTTATCAAGATTTATATAAACACTAACACGGACAAACGAACACCTTTCAATCGACTTCGGTAGGCTACATGATGAGGTCGGAAATTTATATTGTAGATATTATATACGGAATGACAAACTAAGTCATACTATTTTTTACCTGTGGTAAAAGGTATAAATATGAAAAATGATCCATTTCTCAGGGGTTACTGTTGCTACTGAGTTTTACTTAGTACACCAACATAGCGTACTATTTAAACAACTCAAACTCTTAATTTGTTTTTATTATTTATGAATCCGTTCGCAAAATACCGTACACAACGATTGTAGGCTAAAGACCATAAACACTACGATAATGTACTGATCTTTATTTTAACGTACTTGAGTCTACAGATCTTAAAGAGTTTACGTAGCGAACTTTAATAATCTTTAGAATGTCTTAGTGAACTTTAGCGTACTTTTTAGTAAGCTTTAACATTTTTGCTGGTTGTCTCGCTTGTAAAGTTACACTTGAGAATTTAATAAATACAATTTTTTAAAAATTTATTTAAACAATTTCTAAAGAATATTATATTTTAATTTATATTTTATCAAAATTTAAACATTTAATATAATTTATCGATTAAATCTGTTATACGAGTATAAATTAAAGTATTTGCATATAAATTGAATTTATAAATAGTTCTATTATAAAACATATATAGAAATAAGTATAATAAAAGTTAAATTAGATAATTTTTTATAAAAAACAATAAATTAGTTGGCGGTTATTCCAAAATTATTTTAGATTTTTTTGCAATGCAAAAACCAGTTAAAAATATTACTGAATAAAAAAGACTTGGAAAAATAAATTTTCAATTTTTGGAGTTTAAAATATGCAAAATGTTTTTGTTGCGGAATTAAGAGTGGTAATACTAAATAATTTAATGAGCAGGTAAACATGTTTTTTCATCTGCCTAAAATTGCTTAATATGGAAAAATTATTTCATATGGAGTAGGTAGAGAATAAACGAACTTGAATGTACTTTGTAATAATCTATTTTTGTGTAAATAAATGGCCCAATAAATTTTTATTGGAACAGTAAAAATTAGCGTGTATTTTTCCTGGTCTTTGCATGGATTTCGTATCTTCTTTAGTTTAACTTAAATGTAGAATACGGTACTCCTGCGACTTCTTATAGTAACGGCTTGTAAAATCGGGTCCTCTTTAGTATCAGGATGAATCTTAGCCCGTCCGACCGTTTACTGCCACTGTATACCTGATAACTGATCACCATAAAAGAAAAAAGTCTCGTAATCAAAAATGTATTGTTGTCATACCTTTCGGTGAAGACCGTCGTCACTGGCTGTTTATTTGGTACGATTGGCGAGCGCTTTCGATGTAAAGACATCATTTTCAAGCCGCGTTTTGATTGGTACTGGTTAGATAGTGTAAGGTGTTTGTTGCATAGATAGTGGTGGGTTCAGGTAGTTTTGTCGGTTAGGATGATGTCTATTTAAAAATGGTATTATGCAGGTAGATTGCCTAATATCTGTCATCTTTATTGAAGGTATATAATTTTAATATTTCAGTCTTTTATTATTGGATAGGTAAGTGTGACTATCTGTGGGTGTTTTGCGTTTGTAAGTTTGTTTTAATAGTTTTAGTGGTGTAAAAATTGTGTTGGAGGTTATATTTACCTGTTCGTTAATAATATCCAGGTTAAACGCTTGTGTTTTGTATATTTCCATGTTTTCAAGAATGTCCAGTCTTCGTCCTTTTTTACTAGGATGTATTAACGTCATATATTCATCTATTTCCCTTGGCTCGTGTTCATGGGTGTTAAGGTGTATTGCGAAGTTAGAGTCTTCTCTTTTCCATTTATATGATCGTATGTGTTCTGTGAACCTTGTTTTTAATGTTCGTCCAGTTTGTCCGATGTATGTATGGTTGCATGTGCCGGTTGGTCTGTATACTCCGCTGGTGTTAAATTTATCGGTTATTTCTGTTGATGTCTTGAGATTGTTTCGTAGAGTGTTGCTCGTTTTTAGTGCTGTCTGTAAACCTTCTTTCTGAAAAAGGTTAGTTAATCTATATATTTCTGGTCCTGTGTAAGTAAAAATGTGTCGTCGTGTTGTATCGATTGTCTCATTGTTTTCTTTCTTCTTGTTTTTAGTGTTGAATTGTCTAAGTAGTTTGTCGATAATAGTGCAGTTGTAACTGTTTTTTTTTTTAGCTATAGTGTAAATTGTGTCGAGTTCTTTCTTATATTTGTCTGGAGAAAGTGGGACTGTCTTAAGTCTATGAATCATATGTCTAAATGCTGCAAGTTTATGTTGGGTGGGATGGTTTGAAGAACTGTGGATAGTTATGTCTGTTGTGGTTGGTTTTCTGTATATGTCAAAATTTAATGAGTCAATTCCTCCTGTTATTTTTATGTCACGATAATGTAAAGTTCCGTCTTTCCCTTTTTTCCATTGTGTATGTGATTTTGTAATGTATTGTGTTGAAATCTGTTAGTATTTCTTCCGCGTTGTACCTTTCTAGGATGCATATTATGTCGTCTACTTATCTGCAATAATGAGTTATTTTATGTTTTTCCATTAGGATTTTAACGTGTAGTTTTTCTAAATGTAAATATCTCTGTAAAAATTGCGGATGTCGGGTTTCCCATGCCGAGTCCAGCAGGTAATTTATAAAAGTTATTGTTAAATCTAAAGTAGTTTAGTTTTTTATTTTTGAAAAAAAAATATTTAAACAAAACTATTTTTATTTACTGGTAGTCGCTAAAAATTTTTCCATTTTGCCATTTACAAAAAATAAAAGAAATATAACAACCTCAAATTAAGTACTGTTAAGTTATTAACAATTTTATTTAATTAACTGAACAAAAGCAAAAAATCCGACATAAGCAAGTATAAAGCAAATTAAGAAAGTGTGTGCATGTAATTATTAATTATTAAATTTCTGAACCCCTTATTTCTTGTTATATTTTCTTAAAACAAAAGTTATTTGCCTTAAGTGACCTACAAAATCGTTACAAAAAAAAAAAAAATACATAAATACATATACTTTCTTAATAACTTACGTATGTATGTTAAATCATCTGAAATGAAAATAAGAAAACTATATAAATCAAAATATGAAATAATTGCTATAAAATCAAATCAATGTACTAAACTTTCATGCAAACATAGAAACCGTGTAAATAAATAAATACAAAAAAAAAAAATTATTTGTATTCCAAACACGCACGCCCATCCACCCCGACTTTTTCTTAATCGTTATCACTAATACTACAAATTAATACCACTTCTCTAACCTCTATTAGTTATAAAAACTATTAGTATAAAAATAAAATAACCGAAGGCAATATATTTCGATACACAAAGCAATGATCACAAGAAAGAAAGATAAATAAAAGAAAAGTGATTTAAGTGACCATTGGGAAACATCGAAAATTAATCAAAATAAAAGAAAATAAAAGAAAATCATTTATATTTCGTTAATGGTTATTAACGCTATTATTAAGAGTATTTAAGTCTATATAAATGCATAAAAAAGTTTTGTAAGACTGGAAATAAATAACATGCTAAACTGGTAAATTTAGGAAAAGAACGAAAATTGTACTTTAATTACTTTTTTAACATGGTAAAAAATTTTATTTAGAAGAAAATTCCCTTATTGCGTTAAGGTGCGGTCAGATTAGTCAAATATTTGACCAAAAAGCGTAACCATTATTTTTACAAATTTTTATTTAAACTTTCCTGACACTTATCGTTACGAATGATGATTTAAAATATTATAACACTAATATCTTACCTTTTATATAAAGTAAGATCTTATATTTCTTATTAAGTACCTGAAAAGAAAAGAAAATATTTTCCTTAATTTAGTGGTTACGTCATTTTCGTCAAATATTCGACTGATCTGACCGTACCTTTATTATTTGCATTTTTTAAAATGCTTTTTTTTAAAGCATTTTGAAATTTGAGTTTGTGTTATTTTTAAAATGTACTTCTGTGTAAGTAAAAAAGTGACTAAAATCTCACTGATGATTCATAAAATTAATAAAATAAAAAAGAGATAATGTGCTTTAATCATAAATTTTCTGTAATTCATCTGGTGATATGACAAAACTGATTTCAACCCTACTAACGGGAGACGGCGAGAAGAATCGCTGAATCTTTTTTCCTATGTATAAGGATAGAGAATAATTATACTTTATGTAAACGGAAAAGAATATTTTAGAAATTACAAACGAAATGACAAACTAAAGTCTAACTTGTGCTGAAGGGTATATTTAAAGTATGTTCTTATAGAAATTGAAATTTAGCTGGTATCTAATATACGATGTTACTTTTAATTGTATACTGTAAAAAATATATTAATAAGACCATATGCATAGATCATCAGGGTTTTTTACCCAAATTTGGTTCAAAAAACTGTAGATCTATAAGTTTAAGACATACTTTATTGAATGAAAGTTCTAATTAATCAATAAAATTAAAGGCTACAAAATCTAAAAATTTTGTACTTCATTAAAAAATTTTTTTTATTATTTTGCTACCTTGGCCTGTCGTTGCAAACCATTATTAAGTATTAAAATAATAAGAGTACTATATTTAGCTTTGCCGAATCTTTTATAACCTTGAGATGACAGAGAATTAAAAAGTAAGAGAAAAATATTTAACTTCACTGCAATTAATAGTACGCTTTTGGATTTGTTTCTCGTGAGTAAGGAAACTAACATACTACTCTATGATCAATTGTCTGCTTGTTGCTTCTCCAAGCATGATCTCATTTTCTTGGCTTATAATTTTCAACTTGTAATACCTGTTGAGAGAATTACTTTTCGAGATTTTAAAAATATCAATTTTAGATTTCTCGAAGAAGAATTTTTTAAAATCGATTGGAATGTCTTGTATTCTTTGTATTCTGTAGATGACCAACTCCTTTTTTTGGAGCAGAATCTAAATTATCTGTTTGAACTTACTGTACCAATAAAAACGAAGATCATTGGCAATAAGCAAAAACCCTGGTTTTCATCCGAAATTAGATATTCTATCAGTCAAAGGGATTTTGCATATGCACACTGGAAAAGATTTAAAACTACAACATTACATAATGATTACCTGACTGCTAAAAGGAAAACAAATAAAATGATTAAAAAAGCAAAATCCGCTTTTTATGCTGAAAAGTTTTCTTTTGCCATTGACTCTAAAAAACATGGCAAACGATACGCGAAGTTGGAATCGGCAAATCTATTTATCATGAACCATGTTCCATCGATGCCGATACAATCAATAAAAAGTTTTTAAATGTCCCTATAATTCAAGCAGATCCAAGTTATTATACTAATAATCACTCAAATAATAATTGTGAATCTTTTTTTTCTTTTGTTGCAGTAGACCAATGTGATGTTTTATCTAGTTTATTGTCCATCAAATCCAACTCTATAGGAGCTGACGGGATTAATCCAAAGTTTCTTAAGATTCTTCTACCTCAACTGCTTCCAATTATAACATTTTTCTTTAATAAAATATTAACTTCAAGTTTCTTTCCCTCGAATTGGAAAGTAGCTAAAATTGTTCCAATACCCAAAGCTGGTTCCGATTACAGACCAATAGCCATTCTTCCGTTTCTCTCTAAAGTATTTGAACGTATTATGCATAACCAAATGACTTGCTTTTTAGATAACAATAACTTGCTTACAGAACGTCAATCCGGGTTCAGAAAGAAAACAGCTGCATAACTGCTTTAGTTAACGTCACAGAGGATATTAGAGAGAAACTTGATGATGGCAAGACTACATTTTTAATATTGTTAGACCATTCGAAAGCGTTTGATACCGTGGATCATAACATTCTTTGTTACAAGCTTAAAAATTTTTTTAATTTCTCTTCGACCGCTACACGGTTATTGTCAACATACTTACGAAACAGATATCAGTATGTTGAAACTAGAACCCAGAAATCCAAGCCACTGCCGGTAATCAGAGGTGTACCTCAGGGGTCCATTGTCGGACCGCTGTTGTTCTCACTGTACTCTAATGACCTCCCAGGCATTTTGACACATTGTAATGTAAGAATGTACGCGGATGACGTGCAACTTTATACCAGTTGTATTAATGCCTTAATCGACCAGTGTATTGTCTCCATTAATGAGGAACTCCATCGAATTTATACATGGGCAACGGCAAATGGCTTAGGAATAAATCCGGGGAAATCTAAATGCATTGTTATTCAAAAGCGACTTGCCAAGCATGATATTGTACCTAACATATCTATTAACGGAAAACAAATTGAGATAGTAAAGTTTGCTAAAAATCTCGGAATATTTTTTAATGACACTCTTACGTGGTCGAACCATATTACCTATGCTAGTGGTCGCACTTTCTCTATGATTAGAACTCTTTGGCGGACGCAGCATTGTACACCTATGAGAATAAGAATCCTACTTTCCAAAACTTATCTGGTGCCCGCTTTACTGTATGGTTGTGAACTATTTGCTAAATGTGATACAGTTAGTAAAGGGAAATTGAACGTTGCGTTTAACAACATAATCCGATACGTATATGGACTTAAAAGGCGGTCTAGTGTATCTTTGTTTTCATCGCAATTATATGGCCTGTCTTTAGATAATTTGCTAAACATAAGAGTTTTAGTTTTTTTACATAAAATAATATATACCCACAAGCCTGATTATCTCTATAGTAAACTTTGTATTTCAGATATAAGCAGAGGCAAAAGAATAAGATCACTTAGATACAGAAGTTTAATCTCACAGTGGCACTTCTACATATTTGCAGTATCTCTCTGGAATTCCATACCCCACAGCTCTCAACTAATAAGTAACGCACGAAAATTTAAAGAAAATATTTTTAAGCTGTTTTCAGCATGACAATTTAAAACATATATTTTATATTATGACACATACATCCATACTATTTATAATTAAATAATTTAATTAAAATTTAAATTTAATCTTAATTTGTTTTTAAATTATTAGTTTTTACTTTTTCAATTTTTGTTTTTATTGTTTTTTAATGTTTAATTTAAATTCCTGTTTTTAATAAAAATTTATTTATGATTATGTTCTGTATATCATCAGTTCCATACTGCAATATAAGGCTCTTAGTCTTGTGTATGGGGCAATTCAAATTAAATAAATAAATAAATAAATAAATAAAATAACATAAAAATTTCATTGGCTATTAAGCTTAAGCATATTAAAAAATTTAAGTATTTGCCGTAAGATCTCTACAAAAGCTCCTAAATTATACCCATATGCATATCTTAAAAAATAGGGTACACCATTGTACATTTGTGTGAAAATTTCAGAAGCCCCTAACACGAAAAATATGGGCGAGCGCCAATTTTTTCACTTGATGTTTTTTCTTAATTTTTAATAATTTATATATTTTATAGGGCGATATTAATTTTTTTAATTGGAGTTATTTTACTAAACCATATTTCTTCCAATATAGAAAAATTAGAAGCAGACGCGATGTTTCTATCAGTGCCCCAAAAAACATGGACCGATCTTGCAGATTTTCAATAGCAACATTTTCGAGACTATGTCTGATCGATTGAAGGTTTAGATTTTCTCTAGCTTATCCAGCGCATTGGCAAAGTTAATTTCAACACTAACACGGGCAGACAGATGGACATCGCTCAATAAACTTTGCCATGCATAAGGACTCAGAATTTATACACTTCATTGGGCCGGAAATGGATATTGTAGAAACTACAAACAGAATGACAAACTTAAGGCCTCTTTAGTTTTTATTTCTGTTGCTGTTCTGTTCTGTAACGTTCTGCTTTTTAAATTATTGCTATTAGTTTTTCTGTAACAACATATTAGCTGTTTATAATTAACAAAGAAAACACAATACACAACACAACAAAAAGAAAACTACAATTACAATGACGAAAATGGTTTGTTTTGCACTTACCCTACTAAACAACTTCAACTTGACGTTGAATTCTATTTTTTACTGATTCGAACGAAACAAAACAAAATGTCAAAGTAATAACAAATCACAAATACATATTTTCTATTTAACGAAAACTGATCAGCTGATTCTTTACGAAACAGAAAGTAAAGACTAATTCTGATTTTAGATATACCGTTCTTCCACCAGCTTTGAAAGGTATTAAAAAACTAAAGAAAAACAAACATATAAATCGTTTATGGATGGCAAGCAAACTTAAGTTGCATTTCCTACTGACAACGAACTAATAAAAAATTTATATTATACATGACCAATTTCTTTAGTTGCAGAAAAGTTATCGATGTTATATATTAAGTTCTGTAGAGATATTTTTCGACGACTAAGAATTCTTTGTGTACATACATTAACACTTGTTTAGCTTCTTGTGATGACTTTAACCATTTTTTGATATACAGACAAAAAATATATTTAAACATTCCTACCAACAAACAAACAAACAGTAAAATAGCTTTACCAATTATTATTATTTGGTAACTGATGTTGCAGCTGTTAGTTGACAGTTGCAATCTATACACATAATAAAACTGTAAGGGAAAGAAAATAAATTATAACAAATTAAATAATATTTCTTTTGCAAAAAGAAAAAATTCTTTATGAGTTCAAAACTGCAGAATTTTTTATTTGTATTTTCTTCTTTTAATTTTTCGTTAATTTTTTAAAACTTTTCAACGTTATAATTGAAATTGGTTGCTCTAAACTTAACTACATTGCTATAGAAGATAAATAAAAGTGTCATTAATAATTCAGTCTTAAAAAACAATAACTGTGGCTCACTCACTTAACTACACGCCATAGTAAATATTGATATCTACTTGCCATTTAAAATAACCATTTAATAATAACCTTGAAATAAATAAGAAACACATTTTTACTCCCATATAATATTTCTCAATTATCTATTAAAAATTTAGCAGATATTTCTGTATTTTTTACAATTAAGTTTTTTTCTTTTTGGTGTTTTTATTTCTCCACAGGCTCGGGTATATTTACTGTCAGCTGGCTTTTCATTGGCTTTCGGTTCAATGTTTGCCAAAACATATCGTGTTCATCGTATCTTCACACGCACCGGCAGTATTTTCAAGGATAAAATGCTACAGGATATTCAACTTATTTTATTGGTTTGTGGCCTGTTGCTGGTTGATGGTCTGGTTGTTACATTGTGGGTTGTAACTGACCCAATAGAACGGCATTTGCATAATTTAACATTAGAAATCAGTAACATAGATCGAAGTGTTGTCTACCAGCCACAAGTAAGTTCAAATACACATTCATTTACATCATCTAAGCATTTCACTTAACATGAATATCTTATGTTTACCTACATACACTTAAAAACATAACACAAACAACTCTAAAGGTCCTTGTTAAAATGTTACATGTTAAGTAAAGGGCATGTTTTGCTACAAGTCTGGACTATGGATTATGGACGAACAGTTGCAGACAGAGTTAGATATTTTCTTGTTGTAGTTATTGGGTTTCTCATTTTGTTAAATTAAATAAGGATTGTTTTTGTTGTTGACATTATGTTTACTTGTTTTTTTTTTCTTTCTGGTTTTTGCTGTTGATTTTTTAATTTATTTACAAAAAAAAAATTTGAAATTGATTTTTAATATCATTTACTCTGAGTCATAAGATTTTATGAGATTTTTTATTTTCTTTTTTTGTGCTTTTTTTTTACTATTTATATTTTTGCCTTTTAATTCTTTTAGCATTTTTGTAGAGAAATATATTTTAAGCTTAAGTTACTTAATCGTAAGTTATGTTAAACACAATTTTTAAATTATTTTTTTTTTTTGTATTATTTAACATATTATTGAATAATTACACTGTTCTGCAGTGTAATCCCCAAAAATAGGGTAAATGTGTATGATTTAACACGCTTAATAAGAGTCTGCTTTAAGATTATTTATATCTTGTATAGATTTCAGATATTAATTCACAGTGAATGTTTGTTTCAGCAGTTTTAACACTGAATTTGGTAATGTGTTTAATAATTTAAAATCCGACGAAAGCTCCCAAGCAAAAGCATGTAAATACACTAAAGAAGAAATGTGCAGACCAAGTAAATTATTTTTGAATCCTCCAACTTTTCCAACGTCAAGTGATTCTATAAATATAATACATATTAATATTTAAATTCAATATTAGTATTTGGCAAATATATCAATTAGGGGTCAGTGACAGATTTTCCAATCAAAGTTGTCTTTGTGTTCCCGTCTGCTGGAGGTATTGACTAGTCATCGAATGTAATACAGTGCGTCAGGTTTCTTTTTACCACATACATAGAATGATTTCCAGGCCTTAAACTTTTAATTAGTCGATAGATATTTTGAACTTATTAATTCATAAAGTCAAGGTTTTCATAAAGAGCCGTAAGTGTTTTTTTTTTTTGGAGAAAAACTGAAGCTCATTTAAACTCCTCTAACTCCCTAAACTCCCTACATGTTGATGAGTGCAAGTTTTCGATTTCCAATTATATCGATGAGATATTGTTACACACAGAAAAAAGACTGGTAAAAATTCCATCGATATGTTTAAGATTCAATTACCGATATAATAATTTGATTTTTATTATTAATAAATTATAATCTTGACTTATTTTTTATATTTAAAGCTAACATTTGATATTTGCCTCTAAATGTTGGTTGTAACACCTTTTAAAAAAGTTAACCTGACCGATTTGTATCATTAGTAAAATCTATTCTATTGAATGGAAGATGCAACTAAACTTATTCAGCAGATGACTACTGAAAACCAAATTTTGGTAATTAGAATTAAAAAAATCAATTGTATCTTGTAATATATAAAATTTTTTGACGTATTAAAAATAAAATTTTTCAAAAGTAGTGAAAAGCTCTCCAATATTGTTAAGTGGTAAGTTCAAAATTATCTTGCAAAGCCATATGAAAATAAAAATTATTTTAAAATGTCTTCATAGATGCAAATCATGCCGTATGGAACGTGGAAAAAAAGAATCATGATATAAAAGAAGGAGTAGTTTATATTAAATGGTTTGAGTCGTGAAAGTTATGATGTGAAATCTTATTTCTGTAATTTATTTTTTAAATAAAAATAAAATTATATTGTTTTATTTAATTCACAATAATATTCTATAGTCACTCAAGAATCATTAAAAAAAATAGTTGTGAGTGCCACACCCATTCAGTTATTACAACCGAATTCAAAATAATACACACAACCGACAAAACTCGACTAGCAGCGAATTCGGTTCTCGCAACGAATTTCTTTTCTCTGTGTACCTGTTATCTTTAACGTAAATGTTCCATATATAAAAAATTTATCTATTTTGGTTTGTCTGTCTAAATCCTCTTAGTCCCCCATTTTAACACCAAAAAAATACACATAGTTTTTACAAATACAGTGACTTTCCTTAGGTTTTATATTGTTCAACATAAAATTAGTTGTTCGAATGAAAGTGTATTATTTGTTACCCAATTCTTTCTTCTCTGTTTAGTCTATTGGTGTTTTACCAATGGCATGAGGTTCCCTGCAAACAGCTGCTACCTGCCACCTCGTCAAGTTTACAGAATCTTAGCAAAGAAAGATTTTCTTTCCTACCGCTACTTATTGCAGTTTTAAATGCAGATCAGCTGCTGGGACAATGTATACTAAGTTGTATTCATTTAACTTTTTGCAAATCGTCACACTTCCGGAGGCTTTTCTTATTTCTATTTTGGGTTCGCAGAACTTTCTTTTCGCCTCAATTCACTCCACTATTTACAACAGCCCTGTGGAAGGTTAAAATTTATGCTTCTCACAGTACTTTAACAGACTTCATGCGGAAATCAAAATTGCTAAAGGTGGTAATACTGAAGGAAGACCCTTTCTTTGAATCAAAGTACATTCGAGTTAAAAATAATGCATCGGAATTCAAGCATTGCGGGTATAAGTTTTTTATCGGAGCGTATTATATAGATACAATTGTTTAATACTTTCATAGTTTAGCACCAATTTTTTTTCTATTGTATTCTCCACAAACATAACAAGATTCTGAATGCTGCAAACATTCATTCCGGATATGCGCCATCTTAAGTGGCTGTTTTCTTACTAAGTTGTCTTGCTTCAAGTTCAAGTTCAAGTTTATTTACAAAAACTTATCTTACTGGTGCAATTAAATATATTTGTAGCTCTACTAAAATATATAATTTCTTTAACATTAATGTTTCCTATTCATAATAATTTAAAATCATAACTTAAAGCATAAATAATTAAAAATATGTACTTTCCAATGAATTTATAATATCATCCGGGATTTTAATAAATGTTTAGGTTTTTAATTCCGGTATTCGGCATTAAAAACTTTTACGTTTCTTTACCTCCTAAACGCATTAAAAACTAAGGTCACACCTAAAACTCACTCTTATTGTGGACGGTACAAATCACACACACACACATTTTGTCTTTTAAAATGTTAAACTTAAATCATTACGAATTTTGAGAATAATAATAATAAAGTTTTTGGTCTAAGACCTTTAAAGCACACAAAAAGTTGTATATTCTCTCAAATTTTTATATTTTAAAGACTTCAAGAGATATAAAATATCTAAAGAAAATATTGAGAAAATAAGAAATAAAAAACTGTGAATTGAATTTCAAAGGAATGATTTTATTTAAAATATTATAAAATGTTCTCTAAAAATCTTTGAAGAAAAACTTTTATAATTAACAACATTTTAATTGCTTACAAAACTTGAACAACTAAAAGGTAGAGAATATATAACACAGTTTTGGAAAATTTAATTATTGTGCTGTCAGCAGAAAAATATTTTTAACAAAATTTTATACAAATTAAAGAAAAAAAGGTTGCTTTAACGATTTTAAACATTTCTTCTTAAAGTTAATGCAAAGATAACAAAACCTTTAAGTTACAAACAATTTCATATTTGTTTATTCCCCCTTCCATGTTCTTTTTTTTTTTGGAATTTTGTGTTACGTTTCGTTTCTTTTTTAGGTCGAAGTTTGTCGTTCACAACATACACAAACCTGGCTGGGAGCACTTTACAGCTATAAGGGTCTTTTGCTTGTTGTTGGTGTTTATATGGCCTGGGAAACGCGTCACGTAAAAATACCTGCTCTAAATGATTCACAATATATTGGAGTATCTGTGTACAGTGTTGTCATAACAAGTGGCATTGTAGTGGTTTTGGCAAATCTTATATCCGAACGTGTTACATTGGCTTTCATAACGATAACAGCACTTATACTTACCTCCACAACAGCCACTTTATGTTTGCTATTCATACCCAAATTGCATGATATATGGGCTAGAAGTAAGTATACTCATGCAGAATATTTATCTAACTCACACTCTTGTACCAGTTTATCATGTGGTTGAGTTTTTATTTCATTTTACAAATATATTTTTTCAATTTCATATTTTTCCTTTAATATTTAAATATTTCTCTTAAGATGATGTTATAGATCCTGTTATTCATAGTATGGGCTTGAAGATGGAATGTAATACACGAAGATTTGCTTTGGATGACCGCCGGGAGTTGCAGTATCGGGTGGAGGTACAAAATCGTGTCTACAAAAAAGAAATTGCAAATTTAGATGCCGAAATAAAAAAATTAGAACGCTTATTGGAATCGGGTACAGCCTCCACGACTACTTCATCGTCTACGTCTATATTTGCAACCTTAAAGGTAAGTAAAAAAAACTTTTAGATTAATAATCCGTTAAGAAATGCAAACTTACTAAGCAATTTTTAAATTAAAACTTTTTTTGCCCTTCATGTTGTATTTTTAGCCTGAGGTTACTATTACCAGTGATACATTTTCTCATCTGGCTGGAGCTAGTCATGGCAATAAATCGCGTACACCTAGCATATCAGGTATACTACCAAATCTTCTGCTTTCAGTACTGCCACCGGTTATACCTCGAGCTAGTTGGCCCTCGGCGGAGTATATGCAAATACCCATGAGAAAATCGGTAACATTTGCCTCCCAACCTCATCTTGAAGATCGCAATATAGCTGATACATGTTTGCCGGCACAAGATCTACTCAATTTACGTTTAGCCCACCAACATGCCACCGAAACTAAAACTGGATTAATAAACCGGTTAAGGGGCATTTTTTCACGTACACAATCTAGCAATAAAGGTTCAATGGCAAGTCTGTCTGAACAAAAGGGTATAAAAGCAGCCCTAAAGACACACATGGGTCTTTTTACACGTTTGATACCCTCCTCACAAACAGCATCCTGTAACGCTATTTATAGCGACAGAAAATCTGAAATAGATTTAAACTTTCGTCAACCGCAATTTGATGATAACCTAAAACCAATTAAACGTAAATCTTTAGCTAAAAGTGGAACACGTTTAGATGTAACTCCCATAGATCCTAATTTCCTACCCATACCCACCATATCAGCTGAAACAATAGACATAGCTCAACAGCCTCTAACCCAGTATAACAAATACACACAATCCACTTTTAATGTACCCGTAATAAAAGAAGAAAGAAAATATATTTTAGAACCAGAAACAAAAGTTAACTTTCAATTACCCGCCAATCGTAGACCATCTATAGCTCACATTTATCCCTCGTTAAGAGAAAGAGTTAAGGGTTCTCCTAGATTTCCTCATAGAGTCCTGCCAATTGCAAGCAGTTTAGGTGCTTTAGAAGAGACATCAGAAAGGCCAGCTGCAAAAGGCAGAACTTGTCTAAAGCGAGCTTCAATTGTTGGGAATTGGAAATCAATGGAGGTATCATCTGGTGCACAGCTATCGCTTACAAATTCTAGAGATAATGTCTGTAAAACGGAAAGCATAACGGTAGAAATTAATAACAAGGGAAAGGAAGAAATTATAACCGTGGAAATTACACATGCTAGGGAAGAGTAGGCAAAAATATATTTTTCTTTTAAACAAAAACTCAGTTGGGGGAATTATAAACCTATTTTCTTGTATTAGTATTTTAAATTTCAAATAGAAAGTAATTTATTTGACTTTGAGTCAATTTATTACCCGAGGATTTTGTTTTTATTTTTTTTTTTTAATTTTTCTTTTACTTTTTTGATTTTTTTTTTTTTTTTTTTTTGTATTTGAATTGTTTCGTGTACTTGCAATTCTTGTTTTGATATTCAGTGATTTTTTAGATTAACAAAACCTTTCGTTAAAAAGTAAGGAAGGAAACTATGTATGCGATTGCTTTTTGGACTCTTTTAATTTAATATCTACTTTTAATAAATAGAAAAGACTATCAAATCTTTATCATCACTACTTTAAGTACTGCTAAAATTATTGAAAATTTTACAAGTCTTAAATATTAAACTACAGTTTATTTTATTTATGTAGTTAATCTCCTGAAAAAATTAGTCAATTTAATTAACCATTAATATTCATTACATTATAGGTGAAATAACTAAATGAGTCTATTAATGAATTTAAAAAAAGTTTTGTTAAACAAACAATCTCTCGGTTTCGAAATCGTTATCATATCTTTGCTTTTATTTTTTAAATTTTTAAATTATAATAAACAAATTAAAAAGAAAACTATTGAAGAAATTTAAAAGTAATTCCTTCGTTAAGATATAAAATAAAACACAAAAAGTTTATTTAAAAAATCCCAAATCATATTAATATTAAGTGAAAATTTCAAAACTTAAAAAAATCGACCAATCCAGTTCAAATACTGGAAAAGGCTTAAAGCCTTAAATTTTAAAATAAACGTAAGTCAACAAAAAAAATCTTTTCATTAAATATAAGTCTTCAGATTTTATTTAGTTTTAAGTAGATGTAAATTTCATTAAAAACAAGTTTTAAGAAAGCGATTTAAGTCAATCATAAATGTAGTAAAATTCTTCGGAACATAAAAATCGAAAGCAATTTGTTTAAAAGAAATGTGAAATTTTTATGAAAAAGCAAGCAATATTTTTAAAAATGCGTAAACAAACAGAAACTTTTAGTTGTCTAAATAAAGAAGAAATCCAAACAAATATGTGTACCTTGTCCCCCAAGCAACATAATAAAAATGAAAATTAGTATAAAATGATTAAAAAAAAATTGAAATCTTAAAATACCAAGAAAAGATTCTTTTAAATAGCAAAATTAGAAGTAAATTACACAAGTGTTATATTTGACAGTGGTGAATTTTCTTGATCTTAAGATGGTTTTGGTGTACTTGGGCTGCTTAGTGAAATTCTCGTGTTTTTTTCCGAATTTTTAAACTTTTGATTACAAAAATATTAATTTTATAAAAGCTTTTTTTGCACATACTTCAGATTAGGTCATATTTTGGTGCAATTTCGATTGTTTAGTGAAATTATTCCCTTTTTTTTTTTTAATTTCGGTTTTTTAATTTAACAAAGCCAGAATATAAAAACCACAAAAAAAAAAACATTAACATCTGAAGAAGGGAAAGAAAATAGCGTCGCTGAGAATATCTCCAACGTTTATGAACCGAAGTTAATGAATCAACTCTTTCGTAATTATGTCTGGGACCTTAGCAAAATTTAGTTCAACCCGAAAACCCCTATGTATGAGGATCGAGAAAATATATAATTTTTAAAATGTAAGGTAGTACACGTAATAACCCTTTCCATTCGTATTAAAGGGATTAGTGAATGTAAACTGAAGTCTATAATATTAAGTAAAATATAATACGAAAGTTTTTAAAATTTGGTCTTATTCTTGACAAATTTTAAGAATTTTAAAAAATATACGTTTTAGATATGGACCTCTGAACTCAAGACCCCAAAAAATTATCTTTTACATCTTCATAAAAAAAAACACATTATGTATATATAATTTTAAAGGGTGAACTTTAACCTTAAAAACGCTACCAAAAATACTAAATTATCTTGCAGAGTTCAAAAGTTCTATCGCTTTTTGTGATAATACTTAAATGTTTTTTAACATTTTTACAAATTTTATTACGTCATATTTCGGAAGCCGAAAGAATCTAGGGTCAAATTTTTTTGTTTAATTATACTCTTATAATGTATTATATTTGTGTTGAATTTCATTTTAAATCTAAGGTCACGATACCGAGAATGCCATGTTTTTCGTAATGGTTTGACGTGTTTTAACTGAAAAGCCCTTATAAAAAATTTCGTTTTTCCTGAAAGATCTCTTTAAAAGCTAATAACCATATTGATATCTTACAAAATATAGTACACTATCTCACTTTTCTGTGCGCCAATTTTTCCATTTGATCTTTTTTTTAATTCTCTATCGCCCCATATATTTGTTCTTTTAATTGGAGTTACTTTTCTTAACTAGATTTTTTATAAATGATATGGAAAAACTAGAGGCAGGTGTGGTGTTTTTCCCGCTGCCTAGAAGGACATGGATCGATCTTGCCGATTAATGATTAATGCTTTGTTTAGTAGCCAGTAATAATTTACTAGTAATGCAAACTTAGTTTCATTATCAGTAAAAATTTACTGATTGCTGTAATTTTTAATGCATAAATTTAATGTGCCCACGTATGTTGTGGAAGCGTTTTTTTTTTAATTGTAGATGGATTTTCAGAGCCAACGATTTACAAAGCCTTTGAGGTGAAAATGAAATTAATAGTTTAGGTTGATTGAACATGAAAATATAGATTCTGAAATTTAATACTTTTCTGAGCCGATCAGTAGTTAAAATGTTTAACTGTTTCCTGAAAAACAGGTTTCTTAAAGTTGATCACAAATGACAACAAATCCATTTCTATGTTTGGACCAAAGCTTTCAATTCTATTCAGAGGGTCATTTGTCCATTAAAATGTATTGCAACTGACCTGTGTATTGTACAAAACTACTTAAAAATATCTTCTTTTAAAACGTCTAAAATTAGCAATAAGAATCCTGTAAAAATCTTTCGAAGTACAAAATGCAAATCAAATGTCTAACACTACTTCCTCCAGCAGGCCGCCCCTTTTTCTTCCATAATCATTTATATCTTTTACTATCTTTAAATAGTCGACTTAAATTTTTTGTATGCTTGAATTGTTAACATTCTTTAAACAATTTATTATTTTACTTTTGCCATAATTTTTTAAACACATTTAACTTGCGATTATAAACCTTTCAATTTCAATTTATTGCTTTAAACTGAAAAAAGGGGAAAAAATCTCAACTAACCAACCAACTTTTTTATTGCACTTATAAAACACCCACAATTATTTGATGTCTGTGGTCTTTTTTAGTTTCCCTCTCAAAACAGTTTTCAAACTATATTTTATAAAGTTAGTTTACTCTTGGTTAAACTTTTACATTAAAAGTCAAATAAAAATAAAAAAAACCCACCCTACAAATTTAAAACTCTTCGTATATGAATGAAAAAAAATAAAATTAAATTAAATAGAAAAAAATAAAGAAAATAAAATAAAAATTCTTAAGTAAAATAAACTAACAAACAGTATTAGCTAAGCAATATTTTTAGATACTTTATACTGAATTTATAAAAAATGTATTTTATGTTATCTAAGCGTTTAAATAGTATTTATAAATAATTTAATTAAATGTTTTTAGTAAAATTGCTCAAATGACAATTCAAAAATTTTTATTCAAAATTTAAAAGAATTAAAAACTAAAACTAAAGTTAACTTCTAAGATGTGTTAGTAACTATTAAATAAAAACAAACTAAAAGACATGAAACTATTAATATAATAATAAACAAGTTTAAATTAATAAAAACGAATATTTTTATTTAACTGGACTTATGCCTAACAAAAGGTAAGTAAAGTATCTTGCGCTCATCTCCAAAGTAATTACTTAGCAAGAAATGGATGACTGAAACTAATGCTTAAATAATTTTTGCATATTTGCAACAATTTTTTATTAAACTGTATTGCCATTGCAGAGCTTTTAATACTAAAATGAAATAATTTTTTTGAAAAAGTAAGAGCCATTTTACACAGGGCTTTTTGCATGAAACTATTTTTATAAAATTTTTGTTTGTAGACAAGAGGATTAGCGACGCAAGCGGGGTAGACAAAATGACATGGCATGAAGGGATTTTTTTAAACTTGCTATATGTACGATCGCTGCATACGCTTTGTCATTTGTGTGTTTTTTTGAAATAACACAAACAACTACAATAACGAGTACAACATAAAAGCGAAATATACAAATTCAGATGCTACTAAAAAGAGCATATGTATGGACGCAATGAAACTCGTCGAAACTTTCAAAGAGAATCGAAAAAAATGGCATAAAAAAATGACGTCGTGTAAAATCGCTTTAATTCTAAATTGGCCCAGTTTTCGTTCAAATAATTATAATAAATGTGCATTAAATTTTTCAAGGAATTTTTGTATTTTATTAAAAAAGAAAAATCTAGACGCAGCGCTACTTGCTGCAGACATGCCGTGTATTTTACATTCATTTTTTTCATTTTACAAGAGACAAGAAACAAGATATGTTTTGCCCAATGACCGGTATTTCGGTCAAATAACGGTTAAATACCCGGTTTTGTCATTGTTAGCATCTAGAAGAAAAGCCAAGTGGTTGTAAAAAATCGTAGTATTGAAAGTCACATTAGAAATTAATCGTGATAAAACCGTCAAGGGGAAGTTGGTTTTGAACGCGTAGGCTTCATACAACATATGAGTCATCCCTTAGTTTTTAAATTTATCTTAACAAGGAATAAACAGTCGAAGCTAATACACACACAGCTTTTCACTAATATTCACATTTAAACAATTTTTCATTGAATGGCGTTACCATTGTAGCTTTTTTGTATTTGTTTGTAGCATAAATGTATTTGTTTAATGCCAGGATTCACTATCATACACAATCGTTCAATTTAATCGCACAAAAATCTGACAGAATTCTGTTCTACTTTAAAAATCGTTTAAAGTGGCTTCGTAAGTGCCACACTATTATACAAAAAAAGATGCAAAAAAACAGATGCTTTCTCATCATCTTCAAAAAGATCAAATCTGATCGCAAAGAAAAAATAATTTTATGAATTATTTCGAAAGATTATAAAATCGTACAGTTCTGTCAAAAAGTCTGTCACACACATACATTTTTAATCCACACTATCATACTTTTTGAAAACATGTGCTATTTTTGACAGATACGACTGAGTATGATTCAATCTCGTCCTTTAGCAATATCTAAAAAATAACTAAATCTCCCGATCTCAGGATTGGGTATAATTTGTATTAAAGTAGTTGAAAAAACCAGTGGCAACGTTGTTTCAAAGCATCAAACATTTATTTTTAATTTCTCCTTTAATAAAAGAATATAAATTTTTTTCTATGCATAAATAAATAAAATAAATGACATTTCAGTTAACACGGTCAAATCACTGATACAGTTGCCGTAGGGACCTTTATATTAATTGATTTCGAAAATTTAAAGTGTCTGCATTTTAGCCTTGAAATTGTATGTTCAATAGCAGGTTTCCTATGAGGAAAACCTTTAAGCTTAAAGTCTTACATTTGTACCGCTAATTTTTGTCTACAAAATTTTCAAAGAAAGGTCATACATAAAAATCATGTCTCTTTTGGGGACTCGCTCTTAGCTTACTTCTTAAGTTTTAAAGACCAATAACAGTTCCTCGTGCCGTCGGTATATAAGTTAATTTATTTTAAAAACACAAATGTTTATAAAATAAAGTAACTTTCTAATCAACCATTTCGTTAGCAGAATTGATAAATGAAGCTTTATGAAGAAATTTTCATTCAACTATTAATAAAACTTTCCCAACAGATTTATTAATATACTTTTTGTCTAGGGTTTAAATAATTTTTTTTTTTCAGATAACAACTTTTTAAAATTGAAATTTTTCATTTTTTTTTATTTAATACTATTTTATTTCATTTATTTGCTTAAAAATCTCTCTTTAAATATTACAAAATTTAATCCTTTTTGATACAACATAATATTGTATTGATTATTTTTTGCGCGTACCAATAGAAAAAAAAGGAAACGTACAGTAAAACAAAAAAGACAAAAATTTTAAATCTGATTAAGACTTTTGTTAAAGGACTACACATTTAAATTAAATATTGTTCAAAAAGCATTTCTCAAAACTTTAAGGCAGAATTAATCTTAACTTTCTGTTCCATGAAAATGACATTACTCTTAGAGAACCACCTTTTAAAGCAAAGAAAATTTAACTTTAGAAGAATCATTTCCAAAAGGTATCATGCTTGAAAAGTTATTTTTTCAAAAATAAAATTTTAAATACAGCTGCCTTGTTAAAAGGCAAATTTAAGAAAAAAAGGTCTAGAGGAGAATAATTTTTAGCTTAAGCCCCATTTAAGGAAAAGTGGCTTTTTGGAAGAGAAACTTTTTTAGAGGAAAAGACCATTTTTAAACATTTTCTTTTATTTCTTTTAAAAATACATTTTAACAAATTTTTAATTCACAAAAACGGATTTTTTCACCAAAATCACCTTTCTATTAAAAGTATATTTAAAAAACATATATAAATTTTTTTTTTAATTTTTTTAATAAAATTACGTTATTAGAAAAACTATTTTTTTAATTTTACTTATAACCTTTTTAAAAACTATAACTTTTTATACAACTTCTGCATATAAAATACCTTGTAAGAAATTATTAACAAGCAAGGCAACATAATGTTTAACGTGGCCAGCCTTTTGATATTCTTTGCTGCAGAAAAAAAGGATACATTATTGTCTTATTCCTTTATAACTTATCAATTATTATTCACATTCTTACTAAGTATATCAATGCTGGATATAAAAGAAGAAGTACATTTTTATTCATTTTTTCAGATTACCAGGTAATTTACGGAAACACCCGTTTAGGTTTTTTCAAAACTTAAATATTCAACTTTTTAAGTTTTTTCCACAATTTAACAAAGTAGTTTTTGGGCAGTGAGTTTAAATCTTTTTTCTTGTATAATTATACAGTTTTGTCTCAATTTTATTTTTGCAGTGCTGTGTGCTTTCGCACAGGCGTACTGCTGAACCTGCTACGTCATCTGTAATTATGGGTGATACATATATTAAGGAATTAGAAGCTCTTGGCATGAAAATTTAGTGCGATATTCGTTGGAACAAGCACATTTTTCATGTTACAAAAGAAGCATTCAAGTGCCTAGGTTGTCTGAAACGGTGTAAGAAATACTTCACTCCATCGGATCTCCTTACTATCTTACCTTTATCAGACCTAAAATGGAATACAACTCTCATGTATGGGCCGGTGCATCAAATTCTATTTTGGAGTTACTCGACCGCGTACAGGAGAGCGAAGAAACTCATCGGTGACAGTAGGGTATCCAGCTCTATTGACTCACTGGAGCATCGACGCAATGTGGAGTGTGTTTCACTGTTTTATCGTTACTACAACGGAATGTGCTCTTATGAAATTAGGAAACTTGTTCCTGAAACCGTAATTTCATACGCGCAAATCGATCTGCATCAAGAGCGCATTCCTTTGTGGTCGATTGGCCAGTGAATCGCACAACGCATTACAGAGAAAATTCGTTTTTTAGCCAAACAGTTCGTATGTGGAATAAACTCCCTGCAGAGGTCTTTCCTGCCACTTTCAATGTGCAGAGATTCAAATCAAATGTTCACAAGCACTACTCCCTCTATCTTTCATCCCACAACCTAATTTCCTAGTTCTGGCACAATGCGTTGCATAAGTAGGAGTCATCCCCTGAGTGCTGGTCCTAATTAAAAAAAAAAAAAGAGTTTTCAGTTCAATGTGGCTAAACTATAAAAACCAAATCAGCTCTGTCAAGACCGAAAAGCTTTTTTAAAAATACTTCCTTTTCTAAGTTTATCTATCTGTTCTATTAAGTTACTCAAGTATTATAAAACATTTGCAAAATCGATTTATAAACGTAGATAGGTAATTTGATAACTATTTCAGTGTTTTAAGGTTGTGCAACATTTCTTTTTCAGTTTTTTTTTTTTGTTTTTAATTTTTTGTTGCGTTTTATCTGCCTGAAATAATTTAAAAATAGCACGTTTAATAACAATACGGAACTTCATGATTAGAAGTTAAAACTATACCAAATAAACAAAACTCAAATTTCACACAAATTTTAAAAATTTCTTTATCTAAAAAAAGTCTTACTAAATAAAAAAAATTTAGTAAATAATTTCATTAAAAAAAAATTTTCCAAATAGGGAATTGATGTGGCACAATTTTAGTGGAAACTTCATAATCTTCGTTTAAAATAAGAAAATAAATTTTACAATCATTCATTATTTTTTTTTCTTCTAAAATTAAAAATTTTAACAAATTGTTTTTTGCTCGATATAAATATTTTTTTTTGTTTTTTATTTTTTGTAGAATTATTTTTTATATTATAATCGTACAAATAAAATTAATAAGTATTTGAGAAATAAATTTTACTTCAAATAACTAAATATTTAAAAATGTATATATAATCAATTCAATGACAAAATGCTTAAGAAAATTTATTTGAATTCGTATTTGAATGCTTCACTGTATATCTGAAATCTCCTGAGTATAAAATAATTCTTATTTTCAATGTTGAACAAGCAGTCAAGACTGAGCAGTAAACAATACTGTTGAAGATGCTGCTGCTACTTGGTTTCCTTGAAAAAGAAAGATGTTTTTATAAGAAATAAATAATTGTAATTTTATTCTATAGCCCAAGTCATGTTGATACGTATTTATGGTTGTTTCATATATAAAGAATGGATACTGTAGAAAACAAATTATCTTTTTATTATAATTCGTAATAGATTAAAGGATTTTATTGTCTATTTAAAGGCTTAAAGACGTAAAGCAATGAATCAAACAATGATACCGATTTAAAAACTCAGTAAGCAAGAAATCAATCAATCAATCAATGTGACTTTATATTAAGAATCTTAGAAATATCAAAAATATTTATAAGTTTTGCAAATTTAAATTTAACTTAAATTATGAGAAAGTCATAGGAAATATTTATAATTATAAGCTTTAAAGAAACAAACAAAAAAAACAAGTAAAAGTGCTATGTTCGGCTATGCCGAATCTTATATACCCTTCAAAATCTATGTAAATCTAGTTTAGTGAAGTAGTTTCAACATATATTGCGGTGACAGAGAATAAAAAATTAAGAAAAAAAAAATTACGTACGATATGTAACATTTAAAAAAAATTGATATTTCCTTAAAAAACTCTTCAAAAGCTTTTAAATTATATCCATACTGTTATTTTAAAAAATTTGAGAAGTTCAGACACCCGTAACTCCGGAACTATCAGCGAGCGCGAGTTTTTTTACTTCATGTTTTTACTTCTTTTCTAATTCTCTATCGCCCTATATATTTGTTTTTTTTTTATTGGGGTTACTTTATTGTTCCAAAAGATGTAGAAAAATTAGAGGTATGCGTAGTATTTTGCCTGCTGAGTCAAAGGACAAGGACCGATCTTGCTGATTTCCAGCAGCACTTCCTTTGGCATTATGTCTGATCGATTGGCGTATTTAAATTTTTTCTATCGGATCTAGTGCCAAACTCGATTTCAACACTACGAACGAACAGACTCAGAATATATATAATTTATTTAGTTATACCCTTTTTCCTCTTTTTCCGGTAAAGGGTATTATAAAAAAAATAAACGTTAACAGCTGCTACTGTTTTATGTTGACTAAAATTTTTATTGGAGATAAAGTAAGCATTCTAAGATAATAAGTGTAAGTATATCTTCTCGAGATTTAGCCTCAATACTTTTAAAACCTTTGAAATACAATTCTTTTAATATTTGCATCAGGTTAAAATTAAAGTGACTTATGCCACTTTCATATTAAACGGCTCAATTATATAAAATTTTTATCCATACACCCACATTTTTACATGACATTGCTTTTTTTTTCTTTTTCTTTGACCCTTGGTGTCTGGTTGGCAGCCATCTTTTCCATTTTATTTGTTATAATATTTGTTACATTAACAGTTCATTAAACATTTAATCTTTTAGTTTATTAATCACTGCTGGTCAATACATTAACGTACAAATTACAATAGTAGAAATTACTAGCAAAAATAATCATCGCTTTTGTTAACTAATGTTGTTTATATATTTAGATTATGTGGCAGTATTATTGACATAAGCAAATTGTATTGTATTCGGGGCTAATAATTATGGTACAATGACTAAATATAAATTTTATAAATAAACCTTATGTACACTTTGTTAAAACAACAAAAACAAAAAACTCGTAAAATTTGTTGATGCCTTTATCTTTGAAAATATATCAATAAGGGAAATGAATTTTAAAATAAGTCTAATATTCAAATACCGATATGCACAAGATATAAAGCAAACAATTTCTATAATTTTTTTTCTTCATTTTATATTCCAATTGTTCAAGCCACAGATAACTAACCAGATAAGACACGAAAATTTCAGTGTGGCAAGATTCCACTATAGTTAGCGAGGGATAGTAAAGTAATTTGATTTTTCATATTACTACCTCTTTCTGGTTATATCTGGAATTTAGTTATATGTGTTTTTTGAGATAACAATTTTGAGTTTACGCTGTGGCCTAAGTATAAAACACCAAGTATAGTATAAAAAAATTTGCGTTTAAACAAACGAAATGTAGCAAAACTGAAGAAAATCCACTGAAGGCAGCAAGTTCAACAAATCAAGCATTAATTTTGGGAAATATATTATCAACTGAAGAAGTTATAAAGCCAGAAATAAATTCTAACGAAACATCAATTATATTGTTTCCAGGCCAAGAAACGCAATATGTTGGAATGGCCAGTAGACTTATGCGTTTCCTTGAAGCTAGAAAAATATTTATATTGGCCAACTCTATTAATTAAAAATTGTTCTTCTTTGTCCTACCGTTTGAAAAAGGTCGTAAGCTGGTGAAAATTCGAGCCAGTGTCGTGCAAATGGGTTGTGATAAAGCATCTGGTACTATAGCCATGGTTTTATATGCTCCGGATATAGAAATTGGTGATACCTCTGCAAAGGCCCTACAATGATGCATTGACATTATGGTGTAAGCTACTATATGTATCCACATTGTAAAGTTTTTGCCGGCAACGTTGAAGCTATTGAATTTTTAGAAAAGAATTTAAAGATTTAAAAAATATGACACATTAAAAGTTTGTCTGTGAATGGTGCTTTTCATCAATCGAGTAATCAATTATTGGACTATACACACCGGACGTCCCTTATTATTATAAACAAATATCACTTTAGTTATCTGATTCTTAAAAAAGGTTATGCGACTTTTATATTGTTATCTGTGGTTCAAGCACTAGATCAGTTTTTAAAAATATTGTTTATTTTTTTCAATATTTCGCCAATTTTTCAATTATTTTAACTTATTTTTTAAATAATTTTTAATTTTTGTTTTTGAAAAAAAAAATTAATTTTTTATAATTTTGTTTCTTGTTTCCTGAAGATGCCACCCAACGGTGTAGCGAAATATTGAAAAAACATAAAAGAATAAACAATATTTTTATTTAAAAAAAACTGACCTAGTGCTTGAACAATTAAAATATCAAATTAATTTTAAAGATCGAAGAATTTTAACTTTATTTTTTTCTTAAAATAGATTTTTAGTCATAATAAATTTTTAACTTGCCGTTGTTAACATCAACATTTCTAAGAAATTTCCGTGAAATGTATGACTTTTAAGTTAGTTCTCCTTATTGCTGGTTTAGCTTTTAAGTGTAAACTTAGATACACATGAGGGAACATTGAAAAAAACAAAAGCATGTTTTTATATAAAATTTATATTTCTTTTCATGTTGCCTAAAATATCAAAATTGTTTGATTTTTCATGTTTTCTAAGACAGTGCATCCTCATCTGTATCAACTTTTAGTTTTTCTTGTACTTTTTGTGTGAATGCAGTTGTTTGATGTGGTTTGTTTTATGATTCCTAGAGTTTATAAAATTAAATATAAAATGGCAGCATTTAGAAATAGAAAAGATTATACAAGTTTTATTAATGAGTATAAAAAAATTTTAAAATACTCATATAAATTCGATAGTCTTCCTTATATTCTTCTATTTCTTTCAATAGCCTTTCATTTGAGAAAAAAAAATTTTTTTTGTCTTATACGATTCAGTTTTTTTGACTGTATTCTTTTTTCTCTTTTAGTTTCACAATATTGCAAATATAACTGTTTGCTAAAAGCCTGTTTAGTTTTCCCGAGCATGTATTTAATGCATAAAAGAGAGAGAACTGATGTGTTTCAAATGTTTTTTGAGTAGTTGCCTCGTTTGTGCTGAAAAAAGTAACCAGTTTTCTAAACAGTGTTCCATTTCATGTTGCCTCGTGTATATATAACACAATATATTAAATTAACATACTAGAGTGGTTTTACATTATGGGCATTGTAGCTGACTCTTTTATTGTTTTCTATTTTGGAGCATCTCCGTAAGTCGTCACGCGTTTACATTATGACTCTTTTGTAGCAAGTGAGAGAATTTTTCTTTCTACGTAACAAGTGTTGCCATAAACTAAATGTATTTTTGAATGTAGCAGAAAACTGCTTTGTGGGTAACACTAACAGTAAAACAAAAAAGAATCAAATAATAAGAGTAATAAGTGTCTGTGCTTTAAGAAATTAAAATGTGTGATTTAACGAAAGAAGAAATTATTGAACAAGTTGTTGATCTAACTGAACTAGCAGTTCAAAGTTAGACTTAAGTGATGTTGGAAATACTAAAATAATTTGGAATTTGCTAGATTGCTTTGAAGATGCAAGTAGTTTGCCAAATAAAAGACGTCGAAAAGAGTGGATAAAACCATGGAGGCAACAGCGAGATGAACGAGGCTCGTTTGTATTTCTAATGAAAGAGCTTTCTTCAGATTCATGTTGTTTTTCATGATGTTTTTTTATTTACCAATAAATTAAACTTATTAAGCCGCACTTGTTGTAATTTATATTTACATGTATTTCTGTTTCTATACAGTGTTGCCAAAAATTAATTTTTAAAAAAAATTTTGAACAATATAAAAAAACAGCCATTTTGGCAACACTGCTCAAGCATAGAACAGCAAAAAACGAAAGAGAGAAACAGGAATGAGAGAAAAATGAGAGAAAAAACTGAAAAGAGTCATGAAAATTCATTTCGAGCTACTTTTGCTACCCCGTAAGCTTCTCTACACCTCCAACAAACTTATGCATCTTGACTTTTGTAGCTGCTACAATGCCCTTAATGTAAACTGGCTCTTAGTATCTAATTTTATAGCTATTTACTATTTCCTAAAACCATAATTGAAGATCAATAAAAATTAAAATGCAACAATGAAAGATAAGTGCATTTTTTGCGTAGAAATATTTTTTCTATTCATTATGTTTGATTTTTTTTTATTCTACCATTTCTATTGCAGGATGTTTTATAAACTTTATTTGCCATTAATTGTCTTGCAACCTATCTCTGTCTTACTGAATATGAGGCATTTCATATTTTTCAGTGTCCCAGATTTTCGAGTTCTTCAAGTGTTTTAGATATTTGTCAATTTTTGCTTTGTGTCTTCCGTTTGATCAATTATTCAGCTTAACAGATAATTTCTGCTCATCTATTGTATTTGTTATCCTTATATTGTGAAATAAATAAAATACCCCAGCACTTCCTGTTACTTATAACTCCCTAAGATTTTTGGTCTTGTTAGTTATAATTTTTACGCTTTTTTAAAGCTATTTAATAAAAACAAATAATTTGATCTGCTATTATTCTGTATAACTAATGAATAGAATTTACGGATATAATGTCAACATAGCATTAGAATATTTTAGGTTTTTTAGTAAAATTTTAAGAACAATATTTGTCACCTTTAAAAAAATGAAAAAAAATTATTTAAAACTTTTAAAATAATTAATTTAAAGAAATTTAAAATATGCTAAAATAAAGTAAGAGAATTTTTATTTATAACACAGTATCACAAAAACAATTTAAATTATTAAAAAAAATAATTCCTTGTCTTAAAAAATAATTCATTTAATACGAGTACAAACTGGAAACGTTTCAAATGGCAACTTTATAAGTTTCTAAAAAAAATTATCTTTTAATACACTCAAGTAAAATCCAACAAACGTAAAAAAAGTTTAAAGTTTCCATGTTTATACGTTAAATAAATTCTACAAGTAAAACAAGGGAATTGCTTGAAATATTTTTAGTTTACAAAAATTTAGTTTTTGATACTTGCGGAGCTCAAAAATTTTTAATCAGTAAATAAAAAAAAGGTTCAAAAAAGATCTTTAATACCAACAAGATTAGTTCTCTGTTTGTCTGTTATTTGTGTTGATTAAATAATTGCTGTGTCAAAAACTTTTGCAAATATAATTAAAAACCCAATTGCTGCAATTTAAAATAAACAAAAAAAGGAACCATAGAAAAACTTTTTAAATTTTTTAAATATTAAAATTTTAAACTTTGTAAAATTTTTGATTTCATTAAAAAGACTTTTAACGACAATTTTTAGGAAGTTGATAATTTTGCTATAAAAATAAAATTTTAAAGTAAAATAACGAATTTTTACTTTTCTTTCTTTTCTTATTTCTATCGTTTTTTTGTAAGAAGAATATTTCATCTTAATAAAATTCCAGTTATATTAATGAAATTGAAATATTTTTCTTAAACCTAGATTTTCAGTAAAAAATTTACTTTTTAGTAAAATTAATAACAACAATTGGAATCACAAGCCTCACAAATTGATCCTACTTTCGATGAGGGATATAAGAAGAAAGCTTTAAACGGCTTCAATATTTTTTATATTCTTGTCTTTTTTCATAGTGATTTCTCACTTTGCTCGTTATTGTTATATTATGTGTTTTTTTAACCTTTTTCACCAACAAACTTATAAAAATCAATTGTATTTTGAGAACGAGGTAACTAACAAGTTAAAAGGTTAAGTAGAACAAACACACAAAACCAAGGTTAGGGGAAAAGAAAATCAATTTAAAATTTAACTAAAAATTATACAAAAAAAAAAAAACGAAAAATTATTAAAGATTTAGACCCTTAAAACTGTTTGCTTGACTTTAGCTTCACATCTTCAACTTTTAACGTGTGTGTGTTTGAACTAATTCCCAAGTGGTGATACAAAATTTAAATAATTTCCTTTGTTTTGAACATAAATTATGTAGAGTAAAATTTATGTGTAAAAGTGTTGCTGAAATTCAAATGACATAGAGAATTACAAACCACTTCATAAAACTTAGAAATTCAGTGCTTACAAAGCGGATACTTTATTTTGCAAATAAATGTATTTCTTTCTTACAAAATTTAAAACAAATCTATCAAGATATATGAGCCGTTTATTTTTAAAGTGACATAGGTCGCTTTTTTTAGCTTATACACATTTTTAAAAGATTGTGTGTTAAAAAATATAAAAACTTGAAAATTATTTAGGTGTAAAATCGAAAAGACTTGCTGCTCATCTTATCTCAAGATGTTTATTGATTCCGTAGTAAAAAATTCGATCAACACAAAATCATAGTAGATTTAACATTAGTTTTTATTTTAAGTTACTTATGACACTTTAAAAATAAACGGCACATATTAAATCTTAAGCTGACGAATATCTAACGTAGCCACGTAATTACTTGAATTTTATTCACTGATAGATAGTATGCTTATTTCCCAAAGCAAGTACTTACTAAAAGAAATCAGTTGTGTTCTGAATCTCCTTTCAACCCCCTTCTAATCCTTGATTGTCGTCTGGTAGAACTCTAACTTCATTCTTTATAGTCTCATGAAATCAATAAGGTTAACGATAGGCCTCAGTTATTTCTGACTACCGCCAAAGTGTTGTCGATATTTTGCCATCAGTAGTTATATGTGATCGCTGTCTGTTAGACTCAATTCTTTCTGGTTTCGATAGTTGTTTTTTCTGAGCATAAAAATTAATATTATAATTTTTGATTTTATGATTGGATATTTTCTTTACGAGCATCTTCAAAGACCAATCAATACTTTTTAAGCTAAAGCAATTCGAAATCTAAGTTCGTTTTAAGCCATAATCCAGTTCAGTAATTCTAGAAATTACGCCTTGAGAAACTTACAGTAGTCGTTCGTCGCTTCTTAGACTATTTTAATAGTTTTGGTCAGAATACATTCAAGCTTGGAGGGTTGACAATTTGAAACTTCTTTAGAGGTGCTTTTAATGCGACCGTCTTCTTAGTTTTTTGTGATGTAAGTATTCGTTATAGCACTCTCTTCTCCCAGGTGTCCGCCGCGAAGATACATATACAACTTTGTTTGTTTATAATTTTTGATTAAATAAAGAAAATGAAAATAATATTGATAAATATTTTATTTAATGTTGACAATTATATATTGAATACAATATTCGATTAATGCTTGTCCTTTTGAGCACATTTTTAATTATATTCTCACTCATTTCATGTGGTATTTCTTTAATTTCATCACAAATATTTTTTTTGAGTTGCTGAAGCGCTTCTGGTTTGTTTGCATAAACCTTGCTTTTTAGATATCCCCATAAAAAGATGTCCGAAGCAGTCAGATGAACAATCAACATCGCTTTTTCCTCAAATAACTTGTTGTGGAATGAGGTCTTGCAGCAATTTAATTGTAATCGTGTAATCCTGGCTGTATGCTATGTGGCACCGTCTTGTTGATACACATGTTAATTAAGCTAAACATTTATCAATCATATCACATATCGCTCCCTATTTACAGTAACCGTTACTGACCAAATTTCACACCAGACTGTCACTTTTAATGGATCTAAAGTTGACTAATGAATAATTTAAGAGTTTTCTATTGCCCAGAACCTAAAATGTGCCTCGTCACTTATGATTTTTTCTTGAAAATCCGGGTTGTTATGGGCGAACTGTGACATACTGTTGGCATATGTACGGCGGGGTATATGGTTTCGTGTAAGAAGCTCTATTGTTAACTGAATCTTAAATGGAAACAAATACAAATTCTTGTGCAAAATTGTGGCTAAAAATGTTCTTTGACGACCAATCTTTTGAGCACGACATCGAATTGTGGTTTATGGATTGTTTTGAATACTTTCTTTGCAGCAATAATATTTTCAGCTAGACCCTCTTTCTTTGAACTAATTAGTGCGTTTTGTTGTTTCTCTCAAAAATTTCACGTAACTTTCTTATCGTCACAGTAATCGATGACTGGTTTTGATAAAATTCTTTAACGATTAAGCTACATTGGTTTATCAAATATTTTTTTTAAATAAATTTGCCACGTGTCTACTTGACGACTGTTAAATATGAATAGTCAAAACTAATGTTTATTAAAAGTACACCTACCCGGCGGATATCCTGTAGTTCCATTCTATTCTCTTAAGTCAACAGTAATGGAAAAAGCTTAGTCAAGTCTTTTACTTTAATACTGCATAAAGTTACGTTCGATCCTGTTTTCCTTGTACTTCGTTTTACTGCTGATAAGGGGTGCGCTGACCTGTCTTCACCATCCTAGGTCAGGCAAAATTCCTACTAGAAGTCTATTTCTAGGGTTGACTCTCACATAGGAATTCATTATACTCATTCTTACCAGAGTCTGCGGCTAATTTTACGACTACGCGAAAGTCTCTGAAAATAAATAATAAAGGGTCATCCAACTACGACTCCTAGATGTCAGCACTATATAAATTTTACACGTGACATCTTTTCAAATGACATAAGCCATATTGTTTTTTTAGAAGGTAGTACAGTCTTAGCCATGGACAGGTACACATTGCAACAACGTCGTAATTTCGCTAGTTGTATTAATGAACAACGAACAACAGATCCATTGTTTTCAAGCAAAATTATGTTTAGTGACGAAGCTCATTTTAGAATGGATGGCTTCGTCAATAAGCAAAATTTTCGTTTCTGGGGTGATGAAAATCCTCGTGTGATTCATGAAAAATCTCTACACCCACAAAAAGTTACTGTTTGGTGTGCATTTTGGGCAAATGGAATCATTGGGCCATTTTTCTTAAAAGATGATGCTGGAAATGCTGTTTCTGTGAATGCTGAGCGATACTTTGAGAGAGACTTTTATGGACACAGTTGAATCATATTGATGTGTCTGACGTCTATTTCCAGCAAGACGGTGCTACATGTCACACAACTCGAGAAAGCATTACGCTTTTGCGATCAAAATTTCTTCAACGTGTAATTTCACGAAATGCAGATTTCAATTAGCCTCCAAGGTCATGTGATCTGACACCATTAGATTTTTTCTTGTGGGGTTTTTTAAAAAGTCGAGTGTATGCTAACAAGCCACAAACAATTAATGATCTAAAGAACAACATTCAAGTTGCAATTCGTTAAATAACACCAGCAACATGTCGAAAAGTCATTGAAAATTTCGATATTCGGATTGATGTCTGCAGACGCAGTCATGGTGGACATTTGAATGATATTCTATTCTACTTATAATTGTAATGGATCATACTTTTAATAAAAAAAAACAGCTTGAAAAAATTGCAAATAGTTTGTGTTGTATTTCAAAGAAACATATAGGCGCGTTTTTGGATGACCCTTTAATTTATTAATAATAATTTGGTATGCGTCAACTATTTTTTTTTTCATTAATCTGAAGCAGTTAAAAAAATTATCACTCATTTTCATGACAACATAAACAAAAATTTTTTTTGATGAAGTTTTAAGTGCATAATAAATTTTTTATTTACTTATAAAGGTGCAAAATATTTACACATAAAAAATTTTAACGTATTGACGAAATGAATTATTTTATATCATTTTGATACCCGTCACTACTAAAAATGTGTATCGAGTTTTTAGAATTTGAGATAGGCGTATAAATATGAACGTTATAATTATGTACGTCATGTCTGTACAAAAAAAACCTTTTTGAAGTCTACTTATTTTTATGTACAGCAAGAGTTGCTTTTCTTGTATTTGGATTTTAAAATATTTTATATCTTAAATCTTTTATATTTTTACTACTGGGTATTTGGTGTCCAGAAAACTAGTAAGTAATCGGTATTCAACACACACTACTCAATACTTTGCTAGCACTACTATGTTAGCAAGCAAAATTACAATTTAACTTTAATAGTCTTGCCAAACTTTATGATTGGCTTTAATTTTCTGGCTGGTAGTATTATCGATCAGTATTTTTTCGAAGATTGTTATTGAAAGTATCACTGGAAATAATAGTTTTGGCTCAACTTAAGAAATGTAAAAGTTGAAAACGTAGATCTGTACAAGTGAACTAAAAACGTTATTAAGTGCGAGGCTAAGCTTTATCCTGGTCTATATGGCAAAATCTTGAAAAATTTTAAAGTCTTAAAACGTTGCAGAGGAAAGTTAGCAACATCACATCCTATAGATAATTACAAGCGCCTTTCAAATAAATATTTTTTTAACTTTCTTACATATTATTTGCAAATATTAAAGTAGCCAGAATCTTATACTTGATTATAACACCATCATGTCTTATTCCCCTTAAGGCACAATATTTACAATAATATCAAATACATAAAATCATGTTTTGGTATAAAGAATTTTATCAAAAACTTTACACAATTCCACAAAAAACAATTCCGGAAAAGTATGATCGAGTTTCGTCGACAGTTGGCAGTAGGCAACCGGCAATCTATAATCACTACAGTCGAAGATAGAGATTCGCGATAGAACATTAATCAGTAATTGTATTATTTTATAAAATTTTCAGTATTCTCTTGTTACTTTCTATTAATATTAATTTTATTTAATTAACCAAGATAGAATAGGAGAAAGTTTACAAATAACTTACTTTACTTAAAAACTTCAGAGTCCTTATTGATTAAATGCCAGCAGTATTATTTATTTTGACATATTTTCAATAAATGCCTGCTCACATTTATTAAGTGAAAAGCAATTTAAATATTTTATTTTAAAACCACAATACTCACTTCGTTAATCTTAATCTGTTAAGTTCTTAACTTTTTCGTAACACGAACTGTAGGGATGTTATATATGTTCTTTATTTCAGTTCATTGTAGTCTTTCTTTTATCTTTAAAATTAATTTATTCTATCTGCTGTTCTCCCATTTCAGTTGTTTTTAAAGTATGTGTAAATTATGTTCAAAAGGTACTCAACATCTTTAAAGATGAAACGTGTCTGTTGTCTTTAGCAATAATTTATATTTTTTGTTATGTGTTTTTCTTAGTTTTCGATTTCATACTTTTTTTATGATGAAAGTTTAGTAAGAATTTGTTTGAGTAAAACAACCCAATTTTCTGCTTAACATATGTGACTGACATTTCCACTTAGTTTTTTAGTTTTCTTTTGCTCTCTTTTTTCACTTTTTTTAATTTTGTGTTATACAGCTTTCATCGGTTGCTGTTTTGTTTACAAAAACAAATATGTATTTGTGTAAGTGGTAAAACCAAAGAAAAAATTTATGCAATTTATTTTGGATGGAGTACAGTGAGTTGCACTTTGGATTGAATACAAATGCTAATAAAAACGATTTTTAATAAAAATTTAGTAACGCTAGAGTTCCTTTAGTTCATTTAGAAAGTCGAACGGTGTTTAATCGTAACTCAAGCTAAAAGTAGCTAAATGCTTCTAAAAGGCTAGTTTTCAAGCATAAATTCGAAAGTGGAATTAATTTCTAAGAAACAGAAACAAATATTCAAAAAAAAACCCTGCCGATTTGCAGGTAAATCAAACAATAATAATTTTTACTCACAACCTCGACAACACGCGTTTTAAAATTCTGTTTTTTTAATTAAATTCATATTATTTTCTTCAAACTATATTCTTTGTTTTAGATCCCACTGTATATTATTCAAGGGAACTGATGCAGGAACGGAAGAGAAAATAAGTTTGGAAGTAAACATAAGGATGAGTGTCGGCACTATTTAACATGATAATAGACACATGCAAATGTATTCTTTTTTCCTTTCATATTTTTTATTCTCTTAACTGTGTAACTTTTATTGTAAAAACAAAAAATCCACGTGTTGGCATAAATCATAAAAAAATATGTTTTTTATTCGAATTACATGTTTAAAGATTATATTTTTGTAAATTTTTAGGAAAACAACTTTCTTAACCATAAAAAGTTTTTAATGCTATTGGAAAAATAATATTTATTAATAGAGTAAAAATGCCATAATTTTTGTAAATATTTTTCCTGGAAAAATTAAATATAAATGAAGACAAAAAATTAATTCAATTAAATTTGATATTAAATAATAAATCATAAAAATAATTTTAAATATTTTGTGTAACGTTATTTTAGGTCGAACTAGGTAATGCACAAATTTTAGTCAGGCTTAGGATCGTATTTTTAACTTTAAATTTTTAACTGATTTGTTAAATTTAAGAACGAATAGAGAACATTAAACTAGAGACTGGATTTCTAATATCTGGTTATTTTTCTCAAAAAATACAATAATAAAGAAGATACAGTAGTTTAAGAGTTTTTAAAAACAATAAAATTATAAAGATCGGCACATGCTTAGAAAATTTAATCTTTCCATTATTACTTTAAAAACCACTTGAAACTACTTTGCTGATATCAATTACTTGAAAGACATAACACATTTTTACGAAATTTTAATTTGATACCTTTACCCATCTTCAGATACCATAAAAAAGAACAAGTAGGAATGCTATATTCGGTTATGCCGAACCTAATATACTCTTCACCATATATGTAAATCCAGTTTAGTGAATTTACTCCAATCAACAAAAAAAAAAAAAAACAAATATTTGGGTGACATAGAATTAAAAGTAAGAAAAATAATTACTTTCTATAATTTTCATTAAAATGTCATCGGCTCTAAACGGGTTAACCTTTTTTTTAATTTTAATATTTTCTAAAAGCTTTTAAATGATATCCGAATTGATATCTTTAAAAAATATGGTGCACAATCGTTCTATTCAATGGAAATTTCAAAAGCCCATTACTTGGAAACTATGGGCGATTGCAAACTTTTTCACGTGATGTTTTTTCTTATTCTTTAATATTCTATTTATCACTTCTACATAATTGTTCTAAGTGATAATGAAAAATTAAGGGCAGGCGTGGTGCTTTGTCCCTTGCTTGAAGTACATGGACCGATCTTGCTGATTTAAGAAATAACAAAATGTTCAAAACTATGTCTGATCGAAAGACATATTTATATTTTCTCTAGCACTTTTAGTGCCTTCGCAAAGTTGATTTGAACCAAAACACGGACGGACAGACGGAACTCGCTCAAACGACTTCGCTGTGCATAATAACTCAGTATATATCTACTTAATGGGGTCGAAAATAGATATTGAAGAAATTACAAACGGAATGAAAAACCTGTAGTGAAGGGTATAAAAAACAAAGCTCAATATGTTGTCACCACTAACAAGTGTGATGTGCTTGAACGAAATCCATATAAATGTCTGGTTGCTTTAAATAGAAGACCATCAGTTCCATGAATATAGAGTTGGGGTTGATAAGTTGCTTAAAGGCAAACGAATGCAGAACAACAGTTTAAACCTCCCGGAGTCTCGAAAAAAAAAATGCTGTAGTTAAGTAGGCGCCTGTATTTGAGAACACCAAGCGAGATAGATGAGGCGGTTGTTGTGTAAGTTAAGCAGCATAGTAGTCCAAACCTTAGCGAAACCTTCGATAGAGACAGCGTATACTGGTCTGGATATTTGCTTAAGTTAAAGAGAACATTGCGATGTAAATAGCTGTCTAAGTTTGTTAAAAGACATCTTCAGTAAAAAAGGAATCATAAGTTTAAGGTAATAAACAAAATTTTGTAACTATTTCAGTTTTCTTGTCTGTCCATAAAATTACTTGTTTGGATACCAAATGTCTGATTATATCAACACAATGGCTTCGTGGAATGAAAAAATAGGAAATGGATATTGCACTTTTTTCGAAGGCACTTTTTACCTTTTCCAAATTTAGGGATATAACACGGCATCGGCAATTCAACACAATAAAAAAGATAGTTAGCTCATGCATAAAAATTTTTTTGGTGCAATAAAAGTACATTTTGAAATAAATATATAATTGTAATTTATTTTTTTTATGAAATTGGGGGTTGAACTGTGGATATAAATGAATAAAAATTTATTTTACAAATGTAAAGAAAACAAGAAAAAAATAGACACCAGCAGAATGTAATGTTGCATTTTCTGAACAGCTACATCCTTCATCAGCATTCTTCGTATCTATCTACCTTAGGTTTTGTACGTACATTGTAAAAATCATCTATTTAACCAACTATTTTTGTATATAAAAATATGAGGAGTATTCATATCAATAATAATTTGGTTAGGCGAAGTCAACACACAAACCGAAGTATTTCTTCACTATTCTCTTTGTAACCTGTTTTGTACATTTGCTTTTGCTTTTGCTTTTGCTTTTTTTTTTTTTTTTTTGTTCTAACCATCGATTGATCACGAATGTATTTTTTATTTTTAATCATTCTTAAATGTTTACTTACAACATTATAGATGCTGTTTCAGATCATATTAATTGTTTTGAGATAAGCATGAATGTACATGAAATTAGGAGTTGAGTTGTGAATATAAATAAATTAAAATTTATTTTTGGCTGGTGTCTAATTTTGTTTTCTTTGAAAAACTTCCGCATACATTTGTTAATTAATTTTTCTTTCAAAAAAAGGTTTTTAGAAATTAAAAAAAAAAAAACTTAAGCCAAAAATAAATTTTAATTCATAAAATTGTAATTTTGGTCTTATAATAGTCAGAAAATCTTTGGCTGAAGTGTATCAATTTTTATACCACAGTAGAAATATAAAAATTAAGTCATTCAGTCTCGTATATGAGAGACTAGCAATTTTTGCTAATCTACGCTAAAAAAGAACTTTATTGGCAAAGAAAAATCGATTTAAAAAAGTTTGTTTGATTTTTTTTTTATTAATGACGTTAACTGACTTTAAACAAAAGTTATTAAATTACAATACTTTTAATTTTTTACTGACTTAATGAAAGCAGTTAGGCGTGACGTTGACTTTATAATATTAAATATCTGAAGTAAATCTGATTTGAGATTCAAATACGAAACTATTTGTTAAAGAGAAAAGTTCATTAATAATATGAAAAAGTTTAACTCTTTTTACCTTAAGTATATTTATTTTAGTTAAATCTGAAAAAAAAAATTCATTGGACATTTCTCTAAATAAAAAGTTTCATCTAACAACGATTTCTTTAAAAGAAAAAAGTTTTTGTTTTTTAAAGACAACAAATATCTTTAAACTCATCTTTAAACTATTTTCAATTTCTTTACAAAATGACCTTTTTATTTTCACATCCTCTCTACAAACAAATATGCTCAAGTTACACAAAGATATTAATTTTGTAATCTTAAAACAGAGAATTTAAAAAGGACACACTAATGACCTTTAATTGTTGCTCTCTTTTTTGTGCCTTTTCAAATCTTTTTAATGTAATTTAACTTGAAATAATAACAAAATTTTCATGTTCATTAAAGGCCATATGGCAGCAAGCTTCTGTATTTAATGGCACACATTCACTAAATGTCTTTGCCAATGTCAATTACAACAATTTGCATGCTGACAAATACTATTAAACACACATACATACATTAATATAAGTTAAGATAAAAGATACATTCAAAGTGTTAAAAGCTATAGATGGAAGGTTGTATAAATAGCAGATTTTCAAACACACACAACCCACTTAAAATTTTTCACATTGATATTTTGCATAACAGAAAATATTGTTCACATTGAAAGTAATTGATGAACATGTACTTAAAATGATTGCATATCAGCATGTGATGAATGTCGGAGAAGAAGAACTGATTATTGTTTATTGAAACTATTAAATTTGCACCTAAAAAATTTTCTTTTATTTTTTATCATAAATTGTGATCGTTTTAAAAATATTTAAACAATGACATTTATCTATGCATATAAAAAAACTGTAACGGCATTATTTCTGTACATGAAATATTTTTTTGAAAATTTTGTTGTTGGTGTATGTTAATCAATATGGAATATAAAACACCTGCTTTTTAAATTTTTGTCTGTCTGTGTTTGCATCACTTAAAGACTACTAGATGGATTTGAATAACATTTTGTGAAGAGGTCGCTTAGTACCTTGGCTCAAATATAGAAAACCTTCCTTTTATAAAAAAATACATTCGTAAAGAAAATAGGGACACAAATATAAAAGCACCCAATTTTACGGCACATTTTTGTCAGCATATTTTTATTTTTTATAGATAAAAAATGTGTAACATTGTTTGCAGAACTTAGCAATAAATATTTAAAAACTCATTTTTTTGGGATTTAAGAACACATTGGATAAAGTCAAAATTTCGTGATAAAATAGGACAAATTGAAGGACTTCGAGCTTGTACACGGATGATTAATTTTATACGAAGCAAACGTACACACATATACACAGTAAACTTAACCAAAAAACAGAAATATTTCTTATTTCATAAAAACTAAACTAAACAAAAAATCATTGAGAAAATTTTTTCTATCAAAAAAATTATTTAATAATTAGTTGGGCATTTTAAGGCTAAAATATACAAAAATGCAATAACTTTGAATTTTTAAGTTAAAAATAGTATAATTTTTATGTACAAAAAAAATCTTGAAATTTTTTTAAAATATTCCAAATTTTGATCGCTAACTACGATAAAAAATTGAATAAAAACTGTACCCAATATTTTGAAAAAACTGGAAAAGGTATCAAAAATTCTAAAATTAAAATTTTTATGTAAGTAAATCATTTTAAAACATAAACAAGCAGGTTAAAGCAGCATTTTGTAGGCATTGACGAGTCCTCTAAGATCATGTATAATTTTTAAAAATCAGACAGAAGCATTAGAAAAATTTGTAGTTGATAGGACCTAAATTTGAGACCACATATCGCCATCCCAGAAAAGTGGATGGTAACCTGCTTTTAAACTTAAGCTCAAACACTCCTCTATTATGCTCATGTAGTATCAAGCAGCCTAGCCGTTTACAAATGGCTGAATTTTTTTCCAAAATGTTCTGATTTTACCCTACTTTGCATTGGCACAAGCTCACAATCGCTGAAAGATTCAATTTAAACCTCCTTAGCTGCAATTAAAAAAGTTAGTTTCACCTGAAGTTAAAACTAAGTTTAAATTTGTTTCTTTTTAAGAGAAAATATTAAGCAAAAAAAAATAAAAAATAAAAAATATCATAACAAAAGGTAAAAGTACACAATAATATCAAAAAAAATTTTAGATAGCTTGTGAACTTGACTGTGAGTTTTTGTTCGCATTCCAAATTCTTAAATTGGGTGCTTAAACAGGTGATATTTACAACGTTCACTACCTTAAGCAGAAAGATACGATGAAAATGATAATGGTGACAGTAATAATGATCCGAGAAATGCTGAATTACATTACAGGAAAATTTTTAAATAAATTTTCTTACTCTCTAAACTTAAAAATTAAAAAAGGCCGGGCTAAAATAGTTCGACTTATAACTAAATTAAAAAGTTTAATAAAAATGTTGAAAAAACTCATCATAAGTTCAAATTTTTGAAAAAAAATCAGAAAATAAAATGAAAGGTAACTTAGAAATCAAAAATTAAGCTTGCTGCACGCCACATTGATGTGCTCACTACAGGTACACAGAAATGGCTCATGGGTTTTTATTGTAAAGTGTCCGAGTACTTTGTACCTTGTGATGTTTAGGTGATTATATGAATAATTCTTTTTTTCATTTGGGAACATTTTAGATAATTAACATGATTTGTCTTAGTAAACGGGAAAATTTAATTGGCAGAATTAACTGTAACCATGTTCACTATTAAATTTCTAATGCGAAATAATATTTATACTATGGCAGACTAATATTGGAGGTGAAGTCTACATTGAGAGCGCATCTAATAGGAATATCTTTTTCTGTACCGACAGCAAAGATGCTATTATGGCCCTGCGAGTGTGTTCTTGTCTTCGAATGTCGGGCATCCCTGAATAAGTTGGGATCAACTCCGGCACCAATGTTGCCGATAGATGTTAAAATAGGGGGACAATGGTTAAGGAGGCTACACTTAATAACTTCTGTGGCAAACCCCCAGCTTGCAGGAAGCGTATTGATGCTACTTCTTAAGTCTGCGAAAGGTCACATAGGCAAACGAGCCGACAGGCTGTTGCAATTGCGCACTGCCTTCTTGGGCTTCATGCTTTAGCAAAAACCTTAGGAAAAAACTAATGCAGTAGTGGATTAAATATTTGCAGTACTCAAACCAAAAACGAAAACTTTGTTTACTATGTGGCACTTTTAAATTTATTTCTTAGAATTATTTACTGAAATTAAATTTTTATCTTTTTATAAAAAGCTTTTACTTTTATTTAGGACTTCAAGAACAATGTTTGTATGTCTCGCATCCGGTAAGAATGTGTTTTCTTTTAAAGTAAAACTAGATCAAAACTTTTTATTAACTATTCAAAACAGGCTATAAATAGCTAAATTTAAGTTCCATCAACTTATTTCAAATATGTAACATTTGCATTTAGCGTATGAGTTTTTTTCTTAACAAAATATTAATCATACGCAACAATATTGATTGAGTGTATTGGTAAGCAATTATAAAATAATTCATTTTGGTAAAGCCTTCTTTTCAAATTGATTTTTACACAATTACTTGAAAATTTAATTAGTTTAATTTTATGTAGACTCTAAAATCTCAATTCATTAAAAAAATTAAAAATTAATTACAAATTTTTAGGTCAGTTCTAAAAGTAAAACGCTGAATGTAATGCAGCATTTTCTGGATCGCTACAAAAGTCTACAGCATAATTCGCATTTTTTTAAATAAATATTAAAACAACTTAATTGCTATATTCAACATTTCTCTTGGGACTACCAGATTTCTGGCATATTTAAATTTGTTTATCTCACCTAGTGCCTTGACAAAGTTGATTTCAGAACTAACACGGATGGATAGGCGGTCAGATGGACATCGTTCAATCGACTTCGCTATGCATTTGGACTCATAATACATAATCTTTATGGGATCAGAAGTGGATATTGTAATAATAACAAACGAAGGGTATACCAAATAAAAAGAAATTAAATTCAAATATTAATTTTTTAATTCTGCTGCATGACATTTTTTCATTAACTGTACCCATTTTATTGCTAATTTAATTTTTTAAACAATGATTAATTTACTTCAAAGTATACTACTTATTTCTATATTCGATACGTAAGCGAAATTAGGCGATACTCATGTTGTGGAGAAGCTAAAGAGTCTGGCAACCCCGATTTTATACCATGTGTCGGTAAAACAGATATAAACTTTTCTAAATAATAATCTTCAAATACGTAAGTATTGATATTTATTTTTTTTTAATTCTTTTTTTATAAAATATGTTCTTAAAAAATAAATTGTTTCTTGTTTTGATTTGTTATTTACCGTTAGTAAATGGGAAGTGTGAGTTCTTATAATCGAGACAAATGTTCTTCACAATCACGTAAGAAATCACGAATGCGTTGAGTGAAATTTTAAAGACGTGAGCATATTTGTGCTTAAAAACACAGCTATGATATAAAGTTTATTTAAATTACGTTTATCACCTAAAATTTTTCCAAAAATATGACCGTTCAAATTCTTTTAAATTTTAAAAATAAATTATAAAAATAATAATTGCCAAAACATTTAAAACAACTAAAAGTATGTGGAAATTATTTAAAAATAAGTATTTTGCGTCAGGCTTAAATTAAATGATACGAGTATATTTCTTTGTTAAAATTATATAGAATTCACAGTTAATTAAGAGTAAAAATTTTTAAATTTAAAATATTTCTATTTGTTATTTTGCTGTCATTTTATGCTTTTGCCAAATAATGCCTTTTTGTGTTTTGTTAAACTATTTACTGTTTTGAAGTGTGGTTTTTTAATTTCAAATTTCAACCGCAAACTAAACAAAATGTGTTGAAATGCCATCATAGTTAGAATTAAAATATTTATAAAAACATTAAAGTGAATATGCATTAGACTAGCGCAGAAAAATTAGCACATTATGAGTTAACATCCGTCCAAAAATCGTACGTAATTAATTGTCTACTAAAAGACATGAAATTAACACTTGAGAACAATAAACTCGGAAAATATGGGTTCCTATTTTATTTTTGTTGTATCCCACTATACTCTTGCATGCCAGCATTTCGCAAAGCATTTTTAGGTAGAAGTCACTTCCTCGTTACTTCTTTAGATAAAAAACTTAATTTTACAAGAACAGTATACATTATTGCCGAATAAAGATCTTTTAACAAACACTATTTTGTGTTTACTAAAAGTAAAATTGACAGAAAGACCCGTTGTAAAAATACAAAACTCCTTTCCATTAAGTTTGCTACTTTAAGAGTAACATTTTCTGCACTACCAGATGATAATATGTAAATTCCTACAAATATTTATAAAAACAAAATGCATTGGTATCGAAAAATGATATTTTATAGATCATAACTTTGACTCTATTATGAATGAATTAATTAATGTTAGAGATAAAAAAAACACATTAATGTCTTTTAAATTGATTTGTGCAGTATTCGGTTGTGTTAAGTGCGTATAATTGATCAAAAATGTCAAGACAAATTAGAAAAAAAATTAATAAAAATATTATCAAGTTATTTGTAGCTGTAAGTAGACTTATGTAAGCAAATTAGTTATTTATAGATTTGAACATAAAATATTTTTAAGGTCTAAATTTTCTTAATCTCTGTATCGTTTCACAACTTATATTTTTACAAATACTTAAAATTTAAATTAAACGTTTCTATTATGTTAAAATTTACATTTTTCGTTTTGATAAAGCAAAATTTCCTTATTTTTAGAAGTTATGTATTCCTTTAGAAGTTATATATTCTAAAAGTAACAACATTAACAAACACATATTCGACACTACCAGGTTAGCCGATCTTAATTATTCTTAGTTTCCCATTATATATATCAATGTGGTTGCAGGTTTCTTCCCGACTGTGGACACTAATTAGGTCAAAATTCGATATTATATGCGATACATTTAAATGCCATGTAGTATTAATGTAGAGACTTTTTCGAAAGAAAATGCTTGCAAGGCAGGAAACCATAAGGGTCAGAAAGGAAATGTTACAGAGATTACAAAAACATATTTTACAAAAAACAATAATTTTCCATCCGAAAACCTTTATTAGGTTGGTCAATCTTAAAGAGTTCCTTTATTTATAGCTCTAAAGATACATACATTTGAGTGTCTTATAGGAGTCATGACATGAGCTTTGTTAATGCATGCCCTTCCCTACCATACCCCTAGGTGGGTTCTTTTCAAAGTATTTCTCAGGACTGCTCATTTAATGGTTGTCTGGATTCTTATCGACGCTTAGTAGTTTCTTGTTCGTTTTATTACTGAAGTTGCATTTCTTTCTGACAGGAACGCTAATGAGAGTTCAATACTATTTGCGATACATTTCCACTTCATGAAGTTACGATGTAAAGACTTTTTCGATAGATAATGCTTAAAGAGTTTGTATGTATATAATATTCTTGATAAGGTTTTTCATTATTATTAAACTACCCAAAAATTAAAATTTAAATTCCTCTTTACTTATAAGTAAGGCGGCCTCTTTTTAGCCTTGAAACTGCTTAAACTTAAAGAAAATAAATTTAAATAAAGTTTATTTGCTAGACCATCAATAAATTGTTGTATCAATGTTATTAGCTTTAATGTTTTGAAATTTTTAGGTTTTTTAAGGATTAAAAAATTTTTCCAAGCCGTCGAAAAAAATATGTTGTTATAAATTAAACAAAAGTCGTCGAAAAAAAATATGTTGTTATAAATTAAACAAATGTAACACTAAATATAAATTGCTGTGACATTTATTTTTGCTTTTTATATTTAAATTTATGTGTTTGTAGGCAAATAATGCCAACATTTATCACTGGTAATTGGTGTTTTCTCTTTTTTTTTTTTTGTTTTTTAAATTCTTTTTAATTTAAAGAAATAGTTTTAACGTTATTTAGTTCAAGTTTTGTCAAATTTATCGCCCTTTAAATAACGTTTTAAAATCGTCAACAGTATGGCTTATAGAATTTACCATTACAAAAAAAATTTTAGCGAATCTTCTAAAATTAATAATAACATAACTTCGAAAGTGTTTTAATCGTTTAATCGTTTTAATTACAGTACACTACAGACTAACAAAGCAAAAATTTATTTTATGGGGGTGGCATTTTGTTTTTTTTTTTTTCTTTTTATCCTAAAAGAGTAATTTTAAGAACATTTAAATGTAATAAAAAATAAATGTAAATGGTAGTAATGAATTTCCTATGCGACAACTTTAAATATAAACTCATCATGATGGAATTTGAGAAAGTTTAAAATTGTAGGCTCCTTAAATAGATTTGAGTGACATTAGACTTATTATTTTTAATTGTTTATAACTTTATTTTTAATTAACTAAAGTAATTGAATCGATTTAACCGTTGATTTTCTGTTAATTCGTTTTTTGATTCACACAATCAATCGCGTTGCTTAAAATGTTCCTTTGTTTTTTTATATTTTTATTTGAAGAGAAACAGTAATTACCAAAAAAATTTTGTCTTAAGCATAATAAGGGTGCATCATTGACTGTATAGGTTTGTAAAACATTAGTTATTTTTTAAAGTAAAAGAAAATGCATTTTATATAATAAACACAAAAAGAGACATGTTTGTATTATATTCTCTTAACAAATATATTTTTCTATATTTAACAAATTACAGTCGCCTTAAATATATTTTTGGTTACGATAAAAAATGTATGGTAAAGAGTTTAATAATTTTATGATCATCTGCCATAAAAACTACAGTATGGTTTTGCTAAGATTCTAAAAATGACAAAAGCTTCACTTTGAATTAAACATATGATAGTTTCTGCAGCAATGGTATTTAATTTTTTATTAATTTGTAATCAAGTTTTCATTTAAAAACTGTGAAATAAGAATAAAATATCTCAAGATATAGAATTTAGTAAGAAAAATATATAAAGAAAATAAAATAAAGACGATATATATTTTTAACCGACTTGAGTTAAAAAGGAGGTTATCAATTTGTCTGAATGTTGCTTATTTTTAATGTTTGTGCTTGCAAAACTCAATCATTTATAATGCTTTTGGATTGGTCACATTTTAAAGCAGTTCATAATTCTAAAAATTAAAGGGTGTCCCCATACAAGATGCAAATTATTTACGTGTGTTATGAACCGTAATAGGTATCACTTAAAGATTTAAAAAACTGCTTTCGCTATGGCTCCCAATAACAAACAGTAGAAATGGAATAAAAAGTAAACTTAAAAATGAAAGGGTGTCCCCAATAGTGACGTTAATTGGACTATATGGTCCTTTCCATTGAAACTATTTAATATGACTATGACCGTTATAATAACAAGTATAAATATTCAGTTTTATAAAATAAAGGGTGCCCGGTAGTTCACACAATTATATACATACAGTTGAAATTTACAAGGAACCTGTATTGCTATGCTTTCTATAACAAGTATAAAATTAAATTAAAGGGAGCCCCTATAGTTGATGTAATTTGATGTGTATCGCCATACGGTTGAACAATTGTAAACAGACGGTTGAAATTTTAGCTGTATTGTTAGGTCTGCTATAACAACAAGTATGAAATTGGATTTTTTGTTTAATAAATGTTATCTCAATAGTTAATATAATTTTATGTATGCGGCCCAGCTTTTGAAATCTTAAATACAGAAAGCTACAATCTGCTTTGTCGATTTTTTTGGAGGAACTTTATATTCATATTGTTATCACAAATAGCTATTTCCAGGTTTTCACCATTAAAAAAATTTTATTTAGTTGCTTATTTTATTGTGATCTATAATTTTAAGGGTTACATAAATAAAAATACCGTGTACTCATAATGTGCAAGGCACTAAAATTATTATTGAAATTGTGAGTAATATTACGATCACCTCATTTGATCATATAATAATTGGGTCTAACCATAAAATAATAATTTTGATTATGTTTATGATTATGATTGTAGGTAACAACATTATTTTATTTTTAATATATTATTAGATTTTTGTTTATTTATATTATCATATTATATTAATTTTTTATTTGCGAATGGTGTGTTATTAATAAAAACATATAATTTTATACAATTTTCTTTTATACGCATGAAAATGACTTGTTCGCTGTCTTAGTCGGGCAAATTATTAATTTTAATGTCTTCTAAGTCTACTCTGTTAAAGTAACTAATTGCTGTACAAAAATTGGTTAACAGTTATATTTCCCATTCCTTTAAAGAAAACTGAATTTTAATTTAAAATTGTCTTTTTTTTAATTTCACACTTTTCTACACAATCCCTTAAACTCACAATTTTATTAATAAAACTTTTGAATCAAAGATAACATTTATAAAAAATTACAACAACAACAAAAAGTTGTACAAACTAAACGAATTCTTTGTATTTTCAATTTAACCAAAATATTACCTGCAATTTGTTGTACGGAACAAGTAACAAAAATCCTTCAACTCGTTGTTTTTCCTTTAATGCCAAAAGATAAACTAAAGGATAAAGTTTAGACAACTAAAATGAACAAAAAAAACTTTTCCAATTTAACTGTGAACATTATTTAGAATTTTGAACAGCCAAAAGAAAAAAACGAAGATTTTCTACAGTTAAATCTGGCGCTGAAACTAAAAATAATTATAAAGCTACTGGCTGCATTTTTTAAATAGGGAGGACTTAAAATTTAAAACGAAAATATATTTTTTATATCTTTGTTTCTTCTTAGCACGAATCTTTTTATCAAATGCAAAAAATTTAAATCGGAAGAGTACATTATTCTTTCAAAATTGTGATTTGGGTTTTATCATATGAAAGACAAACTTGGAAGATACTCATGTATTAATCATTATTTAAAATTCTTTCATTAGTCGGTTTCTTTATATCAGGTTCAATTAAAATCCCCTCTTCGACTTGTTTTACTTGTTCGACTTGTTTCTTCCTGGTCAATGATGATATCGAGCTGGTCATTATATTTTTCATTTTTAGTAATACGCTACTGCTCTGCTGTCAATATATAAATAATCGGATAAACATGATTAAAAATTAAAATTATCGGATACCTTTAGTTCTGTGTTTGTGCCATATTGGCGATATTTTTGCAAAATAATTTCTTTTTTATCTTTTCTTTTCATAGAACAGCATTAGTTATCTGTTTCTACTTTTAAAATTAGTAAATTTTTTTCAAAATTATTAAGGGTGAAGATCAGAAAGATTCCTTGAAATTTACGTTGTTAAATCTTTAGAAATAATATTATTTGAGATAAATATTTACGCCACTTGAGTATGTTCTTGTTGTAACTTTTTTGAAATGTATGCCTTCATTATATCTGGTTAAATTTCACCAGCATGTCCTCGTACCTTAACAAGCGCATTTAACAAAAAACGTTAAAATGAAACTAAAATTCATTTACTTCACACACAATAAAAACAAAATTTATTGTTCTTGTATTTCAATTCAAAGTAGTATATTTTTTTAAATCCTAAACGGAAAATCAGTGTCAAGGTGGAATATGAGTTTGAAGTTTGCTTGTATTGGTTTTAAAATGTTAACTTTTCAAATTAATCATTTTGTAACCTTTTACAACTGCTACTTTGATATCTTAAATTACTTACGTTTGTTGATTGGAAAGGGAAACAACCCAATTATAAACATGAACTGTATTAACCCATAATATAAAAATACTTTTTAAAAGATTTATTAAAAAAAAAATATTGGGGTGTAAAAAGTAAGAAAAAATTTTTTTATTTAACATAAAAATTTCATCGGTTCTTAATGGGTAAAGTATTTTTAAAATAATTTTTGTAGTATTGAAATCAAATTTGCCAGGGCACTAGGTGAGCTAGAGAAATTTTAAATACGCCAATCGATCAGACGTGGCTTCGAAATTTTGCTATTGAAAATCAGATCGGTCTATATCTTTCCAGGTAGCAGGCAAATCTAGTTAAGAAAAACAGTTATTGGGGTGACAAAAAATTCAAAAATAACAACAACAAAATAAGTACTAAATATTATTTTATATATATATGTCATCGGCTCTTAATGGGTAAAGCATTTTTTCAAGTTTTAGTATCTCCTTAAAGATCTCTTTAAAAAATTTTTAGTGATACCCATATTGATATTTAAAAAAATATGGTGCACAATCGTACTTTTCTATGAAAAGTTATGAGACCCATAACTCGGAAAATATGGTCGAACGCCTTTTTTTCACTGGATGTTTTTGTGTTATTTTTTTGTGCGATTGCCCCATTTATTTTTTATTTGGACAGACAGACATCGCTCAATTGACTTCGCTATGCATAAGGACTTAGATTATATATGCTTTATAGGGTCAGACATGGATATTGTAGGAATTACAAACAGTATGACAAACTTAGATGTACCCTTTTTTCACCTGCGGCGAAGGGTGTATTAAGACTTCATGCCAAAATTTGCACATCTCTGTTTTGTTTTTAAGCAGTCATCATGCCAGATATACGCATATAATAAAACTCTAACGGGATCATTTCTGTACATGAAATATTTTTTGAAAATTTTGTTGTAGGCTTAGAAGGTAATCGATTAAGAATTTTTGTCTGTTTGTGCTCACATCATGTAAAAACTACTCGATGGTTTTGAATAAAATTTTGTGAGGAGGCCACTTAGAACCTTAATTCAAATATGGGACACCTTCTTTGGTAAAAATTAGTCATTTCGTAGCACCCAATTTTACTTATTAACACTGTTTACAGAACTTCACAATAAATATTAAAAACACATTTTATAAATTTGAATATTAAGAAATCTAGAAATGGAACGCTAAAGATGTCGTAGGTACTGCTATTTTTACATATTTTAGGATGTGTATAATACATTTCTAGGTGTATATTTACTGATTTGGCTTAGATCATTTGCGCTGTTACGTGTAACAGCCACTAGTTGATCTATTTTATTTATTCTCTATTCATATCCTCTAATTATAACTGAGGAAATTATAACCCTATTTCGTTAGTACCACTGTTTGTTGAAAAAAGATCAGTTGTAGTTTTTGCTGGTTGAGATTGGATGCTAGAAAAAGAAGATTCGATTTCGGTTTTGATTTTGATTTGCTCTCGAATAATCTGCAAGTTGTTTATTTTTGCTGCAATCATTCTCAGTTTCAACACGTTGCATTTTACACTCGACATTTAATAGTTTTTGCACCAAAGTGATTCAGATTTTCTTCCAAACTTTTATCACTTTTGCATATGGAGTAAGAACAATCCAAATTCGATGTTACAAGGTTCGTTATATACAGAAAAATGCTTCTTTAATGCGGTATTTAAGAATCTTTCAAACTGAAGCTAAAGCTTGCTTTATGAATGATTCTTTCGTGCTACATGTCATAGCGCGATTGCAATCATCACCTTATTGAAATAAAAATTTGTCGAGATATTAATTTTAAGGAATGGAACTATCAATTGGCCTGTGGGGACACGTGAAGACATTTTACATATTTCATACTTCATACTGTTAAATTAACAATTTTGCAACTAACATTGTTCGTGTTAGTCGTGATAAACCGCCAGCAATGCTTGAAAAATTTATCTAAATTTGAGAGTCCATAATGTATTTGTCGTCCTTACATGTCCACAATTAATTTTAAATCTTAAATATGTATATATTTAGTTATATAAACATAAATCTTTTGAAGGAAAAATTTTTTGGATTTAAATTTAATATTTTTGTGTAATTTAAATTAAATTTCAAATTCTTTAATGTTTAAGAAGGCCATGATTTATTTATTGTTTATTATTCTAATTTTCCTCCATATAAATTAAAGCTGCTGCGATTAACAATTAAAAAAATTATCGTTAAAACTAATTTTCTATTTTAAAATTTCGTACTTTTATTGTAGACAGAAAATTTCCTTTTTCTGCTTTTTATACCTCTGAAATTTAATTAAAAATCTATTATTTATTTTTCTTAATTTCTATTTAATTTTTTCTTTTCACAGAACACAAGAAACTCATCAATTGCATGTATGATGTCATGCTGGCTTAATGTTCCCCTTTTAAATTAATTCAACAAATGGAAGTTCATTTGTGAAGGAACGATTTGTAAAAATACAGCATTAAAATGAAATGACATAATTACAACAAACTGCAATCGTTGTCCTAAATTAAAATTCCCTAAAAATTTTGTATAAAAAGATTTTACTGCAATTAAACATTAATATGAATTAAAACTAAAAATAGAGAAGCAACTGAAATATTATTTAAAAGTATAACAGAATAGAGTTTTGATGAAACTAGTAATTAAAGTGAAAAATAAAATAAGAGCAACTACATGATTTTATATGTAAAGGGTTTTCAGTAAATGAAATAAAAGTAAAAACCTATAACATTAAAATCTATTCTAAAAGAAAAGATGAGAATTTTAGTTAGGGAAAAATCTTAAAATATTTGTATTTCTAGGAACAATTTTTTTCTTAAAACATTTTATAATAAAGAAAAAACACAACTTTTGGCAAATACTTTAATGCATCATGTATAATAAAAATTTAAGCAAAGATATATAAACCCCTCCTTCCTAATCAAACATTTACCAGCTTAATTAGTGTGTGTTGATGCATAATCATTCGGAATGAAGAGAAAAATAAGAAATGTCATCAGCATTACATGCAACAAGTTTCTACTTAGTATCAAAATTTATTTACAAAAACTTCTTCATACGTGGATTGTACAGAAAGGGAGATGGCTCCTTATAAAACTGGAAAACCAATGCAATTATTCCTAAATATTTTCAGTTTCGGAAGAAAATACCCCTTGAAAGCGTTCAAGTCTGAAGTTTTGAAGATTTGATTTTTTTTTTTTTTTTTTTTTTTGAAAATGCAAAACAAATTCTGACATACACCTGTCACATGTTTAAATGCATGACAAATTTAATTGCACAAACAACAAAGATCTTCCAAAAATATTTTACTTGAGGACCTTGTGACAAGCACTTTTAAGAGAGACCACTACATGTACTGCCAAAGATATATTAAGCGATATCTTCACCTAATAAATAAAACTTTATACCATTTTTCTTACCAAACACTTATTAAAGGTTTTTTTTAACTAAGTTTATCATTCCAACGAAGTCAATTGAGCGCTGTCAATGAATCTAATTGTTTTTTCGCGTTCAGGTTGAAAACAACTTTACAAGGCACTAAAAGAGTTAGAGAAAATTTTAATACGCAAATCAATTGGACATAAGGCCGGGGCACATAGAATCCGTCATACGTTAAACTTTGACAAATTCAACTGACAAGTAAGTTAAAATACATGTTTTCTTATGAGCGTTGTCACAATCAATACGTGTCCGTCAACACAAAGTACGAAAGTTGGTCAACTTTTAACTTTTGAATACTTTGACAACTATCAACTGCTTCTTCTTCTCAGTTTTCTTTTAACTCTTGCTGTGTTTCAATTATGTTTTGTGATTTTAATAAAACAATATTGGTGGCAAACAATAAAATACAAATTTAATTAATTTAAAAAGTGAATAAAATACAAATTAAATTTAAAAGTAAATAAAAATAGAGAGCAAGCTTTGGTTTAACATCCGTCAGCAAAGTATTCATTGTGCCAACCTCATCCGTCGTTACTTTGACTTTAGTTGAATCTTTAAAAGTTTAACGTATGACGGATTCTATGTGCCCCGGCCTTTAGTTTCGAAAACTTTGCTACTGAAAATCAGCAAGATCGGTCCATGTCTTTCGAGGCAGCGGGCAAAACACAGCACCTGCTGCTAAATTCTCCATATCATTTGAAACAAATCTTGTTTAGTAAATAACCTCCAATCATAAAAAAAATGTATGGAGCAATAAAGAATTTAAAAAAAAGAAATAAACATCACGTGAAAAAATTAGCGCTCGCCCATATTTTTCGAGTTATCGACCTCTGAACTTTTCACAGAAAAGTACTATTGTGCAGCATATTTTTTAAGATATCAATATGGGTATCATTTAAAAGCTTTTGAAGAGATCTTTTAGGAAATAATAAAATATTTTAAAAATGCATAACCTATTAATTGCTGTGAGATTATTGTGAAACATTTTGTTTAGTTCTTAATTTTTTTTTTATAATTTTTTTTAATTCTCTGACTCCCAAATATTTTGTTTATTAAAGTTACTTCACTAAACTAGATTTACATATATGGTGAAGGGTACATAAGATTCGACATAGCTGAATTTAGCACTCTTGTTTATTTTAGAAATTATTTTTTGTTTTACTTTTACACGTAATTTATTTAGGAATTTTTTTTCTATTTTTTAAAACAAAGAAATTGAAACTGTTTACATTTTTTTACAACTTATTTAAGAAACTAAAAAAATTTATGAATATGTTGATATATTTTTTTCTAATTTCACTAAGTTCCTGTGGTGTTCAATTCACAAGCCCAAATTATAGGGTTTATCGGCAGCTTTTTTCTAACAGCTAATACAAATTTGGTTTTGGTGTTTAGCATAGAAAAATCTGTTATAAATTTACAAGGTCAATTCATATATTTTTAATGTATAATTTTCTTGATTTCTGGACCACACTCCCTTGAAGTTACGGCAAAATAGAGAAACACATTCTTTATAGCGACAATGTTCTATTGAAGAAGAGAAGGTTCTATCAAGTACACACAGCCAAGAGATAGATAATTATCGGCTGAGGTTACCAAAACTAAATTAATTTTTTTAAGTGGGTGATTGTAATAATATAAAAATATTTAAAATGACAATGCAGATTTTTTTAATAACCTTCTTTATATGACGTTAGTTTTTCATCCATTATAATTTATAACATATGTATGCTATAAACTAAATGAAGACATTAATTTGAAATTAAATTAAATAAAAGGCATTACTATAGTGACGTGATTTTTTCATACGTGGCTTTATTTTTGGCTTATTTTTTTAAACTGTAATAGGTTGAGAGAATAAGTTTACGCAAAATATGTAATGCTAGTTTGATAAAAAAAAGTGTAGGAAACTTAAATAAATAGATGTTCCAATATTCATGTGATATTAATAGGATCTTATTTAAAATTTACCAAAAAAAAATTGCCATGTCCCTTGCTATGTCACACTTGTTAGAGATATTTATAGATACTAATCACTTAAAACTGTGCATGAATACGTGATATATTTTTGCTACCATTTCATTTACAGAAAATATAAAAATATCATATTCTAATCGTTTTTTCAAAATTGTTTACCCTCTGTTTCAAATGTAAATTATTTTCTTTATTCTTTTCTGTTGCTCTCTTTTAATTATAAAAAATGACCCAGAAAAAATTCATAAACCTCCAAAAAACTGGGGATATTTTAAAAGCCAAAAATAGCTTTAATTTCCGAAAAAAAAAATGAGCCGTATACAGTTGATAAGGAAAAATCAAATCATTGTTGATTATTGTTGCTTTTTGCTTAATTTTTATTTTTATCTTTACTTTATTGTTTGGATAAAAATCTTTGGGTTTAGTAAAAATATTTGTGAGAAGTTTCCTAAAGAGCTAAGTAAACGGTAGCGAAATTGGCATCGAGACGTGCCTCAATAATCAATATCGGTGATTTATTAATTTTATCAGGATAAAAAAGCACGATTTTTTTAAAAACATATTTAATTTAATATTCCTGTAGTTTATTTTAACTTAAAGAAAGTTTAATTCAAACAGAAAAACTTTATGGCAAGAAAGAATGCCGGTTTTTATTTAAACCATTTAACGGGTTATACATGTATGGTGAAGGGTATAAAAAATTCAGCATAGCCGAATATAGGGTTCTTACTTATTTTAAATAAAAATAATCTTGTTATTCAAGAATTTATAAACAAATTTTAAAATTTTAAGTTGGTATACAAATTTTTCTTAATACTTAAAAAAAAATTAACAAATACGTAAGCAAGGCGAATTAATTTACAGGTGATCTTAAAATCCAGCTAATTTTTGTTTATGTTTAAAGTTTTTATCAAATTTAAAATAAAAACAATTTGAAAAAGTAAAGAATTTTAAATTACAAAAAAATAAATTTAGAGAAAGAAACCAGCTGGTACATATTCAGTTAAAGTGCCATAAAATAATAAAACATCAACGTGGTGTTCTGCAATAACACAATCACATAAAATTTTTGTTTTTGTAGCCGTGCCGCCACTCAACATTTACCGAAGAACCAAAATGCATTGAAAACACAATTTACCCACGCTTTTGAATTCGTAACGTATGAGGAACAAAAGTAATTAACATAATGTCCATCGTAGATAAACGATTATAATAAAATGCTTTATTCTGCTAATTTATATTCATACTCAAATAATAAAGTGAGCGGAAAATTCGAAATAGCAGGAGCCATAACTCAAACAAGAACTGCTTTCTTAATTTATAGCATTATTTGCTTAACATGGCACAGTGGTTTGAAAACGATTTATTTTGGACATTAATCAAATTTTGGAATAAAATTAAATTTTTTTATTAAACTATATAAATTCCCGGAAAGGAAATAAATATCCCAAAAATTTTGTCATGAGGCAATCAAGGCTCTTTGGAGTGTATGTAGCAAAAAATTGAGGATTTAAAAGTTTCTAGGAATTTTACAATAATTTATTAATTTTTGGAGAAAATCCCTAAAGAACGCTATTTTTTACATTTTCTTAATTCAGAGATTTGTAACTTTTTAACGAAAAGCGCCATTAGAACAAAATTTTAAACATCTTTTTTTTAAATTTTATTAAGAATTAATCAACTTTCTTAAAGTAATAAGTCGATTATCAATAATTTCACTACGCTAAACAAGTTAAGGCCGGTTAAACTTTAAGACAAAAAATTGTAAGTAATTTTTCCCTAAACTAAAAAAAATAAGCTACAAATGTACGCACATTTTGTACAGATATTTCATGACCAACTACTTTCTTTGAGGTCCGTTTTTTTTTAAATCACGCCCGTCGCCGTCCGGAAGGTAATAAAATGAATTATTTAAATAATATGTTTAGATACTGTATCAATGAAAAAATAGAACGAATAGGTTTTGCTGCATTATATTATTAAGTAATAAATAAATGCTTTAAATAAAAAGAAGTAAGTACTAAGGATTTTTACAGGAATAACGAGAAAAATTCCTTTTTTGTCTTGGACTATTCGTCTGAAGTTTGAAGTAAGCTTGTGCAGGTTATTCTCATTAAATTTTGGAGATATTTATCGGGAAGTCTGTTCTGGAATTATTTTTAATGTAGTTCATATAAGAAAGTGTTGCAAACATATGTTGACCCAAAGTGAAAAGTTTCAAGGCTATTTTGTTTAGTTCTGACACAAATAAATTTTTATCCAAAAATATTGACAATAAACTACTCGGTTTTGGGGTTTTTAAAAATGTATTTTTTTGGTAATCGAGCTTTTCCATCTTAAGAGGAGCTTTATTACTCTCGAAAATATTTGCAGCTTCATTACTCTATTCATCTGCAGAATTCCGGGATTAAATGTTACTGAAGATATCGACGACATTGCCGATATTTCCGTATTGGCTGACGTCGAGTTCGTTATCATTACAGATTTTTTTTTTAAATTAGGTAAGTGCAAATGTTCATTATCCAGATCAATGTTAAAAATATCTAGTTTTCGCAAAAAGCCTTTTACTACTTCCAGAGCTCCCATACAAGCATTCCTTTGCCTTGAAGCTTAAGATTCACATCATTGATGTGTTTAAAAATATCTGATAAGAAAGAAGTGGAAGTTACGTTTTCTTTATTGCTAAGAAACCTTAAATAATAATTTAGTGTCGTTAGATCAATTTTGAAAAAAATATGTTCATGACTTCTAAATTGGTGAAACGCATCCTTTGCTTAACCATCTCACATTATTATACATATGAGCATCCATTTCTTTAAGAAATATTGTCAATTCATGATGTTTTAGTGCCGACTTTGCCTAAAGAAAATTTTTTTATTTTTATCACTCCTTGCATACTTCTCTCGAGATTCAGATAGATATGAAAAGATGTCAAATTTTCATTACATTTTGCACTGGTTCTCAATAAGTAAACTAGTAAACTGTTTGTTGTTATATAATGTAAAATATTTTGTATTGTTATTACAAGGTCTGGATCCGGACCGCGGTCCGCCAGTTGGTGACCGCTGTCCTAGGACAGAAACACCTTTACTTTGCTCATTCATTGAGATATCTGCAGTTGTTTTTGAGATACTGAGTCATGTCTAAAATAAATCGTTTTCAAACCACTCTACAAAGTATAATTTAATTATATAGAAAAAATTTATAGGTCAACTGTTATACGCAATTAAATTTTAGTAATAAAATACAATATAATTAATTGTATTACAAATACGTGCATCAATAGCGAAAAACATTTGCAAAACCTTTTCGAATTCATCTCTAATACTTATTTATTACAACACGAATTCCATGTAAAAACAAAAGTTCAAATATATAAAATCGATTATAAAATTAAAACATTAAATTGCTGTTCCTAAATAACAAACAACATCAGTAATTTTAAAATGACAAAATGCTTTCATTCATCAAAACAATTTTAATTACATTTGTATTCGTGCTTGAAAACTCGTTGAAAATATAAAGGCAAATTTAAAAAAATATATTGAATCACATACAATCGAATTAAACTAAAACAGAGTAGTTTACAAAAACAACGATAAAGAGTTAAAGAGCTCGCAGGAATTTGCAAATACTTTTATAATAAAAAAATAATAATATAATATTCATTTTAAGTAAAAAGTAATAAATTTTAAATTGGAAAGCAATAACTTGCACTCTGCAACATTAGTTTAGGAGCACTGAATTTAAACAACAATTAAGATTTCATTTAGTCCTCGCTTATTCTAAAGAATGACTAGTGCCTCGTTTTGAGGACAGTCTCAAAACAATTCCAGATTGTATATGTGCTGAGAGTGTTAATTTTTTATTAGGCCAAACGAATAGAACTGGATTCCTTAAAATGACATTCTAATCCTCGATGAAACAGTTTACTTTCGTATGCGAGCTCTGGAAAAGTGTCAACCTTCTGGCAAAATACCAGTTCATTTTAAAATAAAGTATTATCATTGCTGTAATTATTCCTTCTCAAAGGTAGGGCTTATCTTGATAGCTTTTACATACTAACGCAGCCAGCCACGCTACACCACTGTTTTACTTCAGCGTTACTCGATATCTTAGTTTTCCGCAAACATGCACCTTTTAACCAAGAAGTGTATACCAACAATGCCCTTTTTGGCCAACTTAACAGATACTAATGTTGTAATTATACTTTCCTTCTTATTTTAAGAAACAGGGAGAACCGTTGACCATTTCAGCCGCTTTTCTTTTAAGCAGATGCTTTAGGAAAATCTTAACGGGGCCGCACTCATTACTTTCCTTTTAGAATCTCTTGGCTTAACTATGCAATCGCCTTTTACGATCTAAATGGCTGTTCTGTAGTTATAGGCTTCTAAACCATCTAATGTACTGCACAAGCTTATCTGCTGCGGCCGCTTTTAAAAATTGTTTTCCTTTTTTGATATAGACTCTTCAGAAGCTCTTACTGCTGTTATCAGTTTTATTTTCCTTTAAAAAAAACACAAATCCAACTGCAACTTTTTTTTCTAAAGTTATATGCAGCCGTTAGTTGGAAGTGGCAGCCTCTCGCGACGAAGCTCACTTGAGCACAATCGAATGGCCCGTTGTGATACCACAAGGAGGGCGACTTCCCTTACCCAGCCGAGAACCATGAGGATTCACGGATAAACTTCGCTATGTCCTCTATAGAGTGAGATGATAGCTCCGTAAGAGTTCCAAAGAAAGGAGAGCCCAGAATTCTTAGTCTTCTTCGAGCCAGGGATGGGCAATGGCACAGGAGGTGCAGTACGGTCTCTTCCTCATCCTCCGAGCAACAGCTGCGACAGAAATCATCAAAAGGCAGACCGAATCTTTCAGCATGCCTACTGATTAGACAGTGTACAGTAAGTACCGAGACCGTGATACTTATGGATTTTCTGTCCAGTCTGAGCAGCTGCCTGGTCCGCTTGAGGTCCAGTGTAGTCCACAGTTGTCTGAAGACACAACAGGAACTTTTCTCTACCCATAATTTGCGAGCCAAATTTAGGTAGTGGTTCTTTATGGCCATTTTTACCGTTGCCAGAGGAATTCCATCGTCTAGTAGCGAGGAGACGTTAGGAAGCAATGTGCCCCGTTTAGCAAGATCATCGGCCTCACAGTTACCCTGGATATCGCTGTGAGCAGAGACCCAAAACAGATCAATCTGTGATCGCTCCGATTAAGTACTCAGTAATGAGCGACAACTCAAGACTAGCTTAGATGTACTGTATGCACCAGCAAGCGCCCTGATTGCCGCCTGACTGTCCGAAAATATCCGAATGGCAAGGCCAGAAAGACCGTTCCTAAGCTCTATTTCGGATGTTTTCAAAATGGCCATTACCTCGGCTTGAAAGACACTGCAGTAGTCAGGAAGTCTAAGGGAGAGTCTTAGTCCAAGGCTATTGGAGAAGATTCCGCAACCGACTCTGTCGATCGGAGTTAAACTCATGATATTCTGTTTTAACAAACCAGTCAAGACGAGTTAATTTCAACAGGTGGTATAGTTTTAGGAACTGATTATTTTTTGCTTAACTTTTTTATGTGTAGAGCCACTGTCAAAAGTGTATTATTTCGTTTTAGAAAAGTTTATATTTTTAAAATTCTTTAAAATTAAATTTTTATAAATTTTAAGTCAATTAAAAAAAATGTTTACTTAAAACGTTATTAAAAAGGGTAAGAAAAAAGTTCAGTAATTATTTGAGTTTTAAAGTTTCCTACACACGTAGCGTCACTGCCACCTCTTAAAAATTTATCTTGAATCCAGAAAACACCCTTACCAGTGCAACCACCGTGGTGCTCAAACTGTGTTAGCAAACTTTTCCTTTTAAGTCTACTCAAATTCAAGGCATTTTTAGTGATAAAGTAACATCTGATTTTATCGCAAGCCATCTTATTTTCAACAGTTTTGGATATTTATACCCAGTGGTACCACAAATTTTCATAGCAAAATCTTAGTTTAGAAAAAAATATATTCAAAATTTTTTATTATTTTTACTTTTAAAAATATCTGTTCAACGCTTGCGCAAGAGAGATACATCCAAATTTATTGCAAACTTCGACAAAATAGGAAACATTAAGTCACTACCGCTCTATAAATATTTGACATTGTGTGCCAAAACTGTTCCACTGTAACATTTTCTAAATTCTTTAAATTTTTATTAAAGTCATGTGGCGGAATTCCCTTAATTCGTCATTTAAATTTTGTATCTCACTGTCTTCATATAAATTTAGAAAAAGTGTTATTAGACTTACTAGTGAACTTTTTATTAATAACGATTTGAGGGTCAATTTAAGAAAGTAAAATGAATGCATCGTTAAAGTCAAATTGTTTTGTTATTAGCTTACACGCGTCAATGTAAAAGGCAAGGCATTTTGTCATTCATTGAATTCAGTAGCATTAAACTTTTTATAGGAAATATTAGTTTTTACATAGGTAAATATGATTAACAAATTTTATCAACTATTTATTTTGAGAAAAAGATCTTTAATTTAAATTAAATAAGACCACGGGAATATTAAATTAATTAATTTTCTAAAATCGTGCTATTTTTTATCCCGATTAAATTAACAAATCACCGATATTGATTTTTGAGAGTGAAACACGTCTTGATGGTCATGTCGCTATTCACTTAGCTCTTGAGGAAACTTCTCACAAATGTTTTCAATAAACTAAAAATTTTATTCCAAACAAAAAAGTAAAGACAAAAATCAAAGTTAAAACAAAAAACAACAATAATCAACAATGATTTTATTTTTCTTTATCCACTGTATAAAAATTCATCTTAAATTTTATTTTGTTAAAAAAAATATTAAGAATTAAGGTAAAATCTTCATTCTGGCATAAGTGTATACGTATGTGTATGCATTATCAGACTATCCTAAAAATAAGAATTTTTATTTGGACAAGAATTTTTGTTTTAGCAAATTTAAATTGTTTTAGGGATTTCCTAGGATTTGCATTTTACAATATTTTTAATATTATTGAATATTTATTATTTAACTCTACAAGTCTTTCAATATGACAACAAAAACTTGATATAAAATGTAAAATTAATAGATGTTACAAATAATTTTATGAATTTTAAAATGTTGCCTTTTGACTCCAATAACTTGGGTTATGATTGAGAAAAAAAAAATTTCTTACTTAATTTTATTTTTTTAAACACATATTCATATTCTAAAGAGAAAAAAACAATTAATGATTGTATGCAAAAATGGTTTTGAACTCAGTAAATTCTAATATTGAAAAAATTTGAATTGCAAAAAGAAGGAATTTCAGCTATCTATCTATAACGTTAAAAAGCTTAGCCACAAACAGCAAGTTATATTTACTATTGGGACACCTTTTAATTTCCAAATCTAAATTTTATACTTCTTGGTTTAGCGGACTTAGAAAATTTCGGTCTAATTTTCAACGCTTCAAGCGAACAAGTTGCTTAAATAACATCAATTATGGGAACACCTTTTAATTTCTAAACTGAAACTGTCAATACAATGCAATACAGGTTGCTTGTAAAGTTCAACTATCTGTCTACAAAGGTTAAAAGTTTGGCTACATACATCAAATTACATTAAATATTCGAAAACCGTTTAATTTCTAAATATAAATTGTTACTTGTTGTTATGGTAGAGAAAGTAATGAAGGTTCCTTGTAGATTTCAGCTGTCTACCTATAACGGTTGAAGATTTAGCCACATACATCAATTTAAATCAACTCTTAGGACACTCTTTAATTTCCAAATCTAAATTTTATACGCCCATATATGTTAATGTACTTCGCCTACAGATCACCCTTTAATTTTAACGTTTATTTTTGTATTGATTTGTGCTGTTAGGAACATTACTTTAGCTCCAGCTTTTTTAATTTTAAATTGGCGCTCTTTACCACTCATAATACACTTAAAAAACATGTGTGTTGATGGGGACACCTTTTTAAAATTATAAACTGTTTTTAAAACGGGACCAATCTGTGAGTATAACCTTTCAAATAAAGAAAAAATTATCAAAAACGGTTCAGAAATTACTGAGCTCTGCAGCACAAGCAATAAAAAATACATTCACACGAATTGATAACCTTCTTTTTTTTAAGTCGGTTAAATATGGAATAATTACAATATAAAGCAAATAATGATATGCTAATGCCAAACATATTTAAAGACCAGGATTGACTATCATACTCAGTCGTACTATCTTTCAAAAATTGCATATGTGCTCAAAAAGTATGATAGTGTGGATTAAGAGTGTATGTGTGTGACAGACTTTTTGACAGATCTGTACGATTTTAAAATCTTTTGGAATAAATCATAAAATGATTTTTTCTATGCGATGAGAGTTGATTTTTTAAGGATAAGGAGAAAGCAACAACAAAATATTAAAAGCATCTGTTTTTGCATCTTTTTTGCATATAAGTGTGGCACCTACGACGCCATTTCGAAACGATTTTTAAAGTGGGAGAGAATTCTGTCAGATTTTTGTGTGATTTAATCATACGATTGTGTATCATAGTGAGTGAATCCTGGCCTTAAGATGAAGTAAAATTATTATTATGGGGATTTATGAAATTACAATTGAGAATTTAATTTAGTGATTCGACTCGAAGAAAACTCTGAAAATCTCGCAAAATCAATTAGAATTTATTTTCTATTATATCATCAAATCATTATTTTAAAACCAGCACTATAAATACTGATTTTAACAAGTCTCATCCCCTTACTTTTACACGTTTACATTTTCTATGTCCCTTCTTTACAGATTTTTTAATTGTTTTCAGGAAACTTATCTAAAAAAGGAAATGTATGAATTACCAATAAAAATTTCCCTTCAAAAAAAGGAAAACATTTTATTAAAATTTGCTAGTAAATTTTCTTGTCTTCTTCTTTTATAGTTTTCTCATTCTTTAAAGCGTTTACAAAATTAATTTTTTTATAAACAGTTTTTCTCTTAAAATTAAAGCAAGCAAAGTACAAATAATTTAATTTAATTTAATTTTTAATTTTCACTTTAGTGCTGTAATTTTTCTATTCCACATTCTACTCATATTCTGCAACATTCTACTTTTAAATGAGCATTAAATTAATGTAATTGTACACTTGAGAAAATTCGTTTATAAAATTCAACTTTTAACCACCAACAGTCGTAATATTCATTTTATTCCTTCTATATTCATTCATTACGACAGTAAATTTATGCTCGAAATAAATCCCCGTATAAGTTGCTAAAAGAAATATTAAATCCTAATATGATTTATATAAGTGCGAGTATATAAAGAGTGTGTTAACTAAGTACTTAAAAGAAAAAAGTGTAAAACAGGGGGAAGTTTGATGGCTTTGCATGAATGTTGTATGAGCACTTATACATATGTTTGTATGTGATTTTATAATGAGATATAAAAGAGAAAATTATCATTAAGAGGAGGTTTAAATTTAAGTCTAAATTGATTTCACTACACTGCATAGTGGAACCGTACGGAAAACAAATTTTAAAAAATATGAAATTTTAAAATTAAGAAATTCTCATTAATATTTTCTAGGATTTGCATGTAAAGCACAAATGAGTTTAAAGAGATCGATTCGGGAGTAAGGAACTTCTAATCGTTTTAAATAATTTTTGGTAGTTTATAATTTCGCTAAAGAAAAACAATCTAACTCTTCCTCCTTATATATATGTTTCAACTTCCAAACAAATCTGTCCAGTAGTTTAGAATTGGCTACTTATTGCCAATAATAATAATTAAATTGTAAGCTCTGAAAAAATTTTTAAATTCGAGGTTGGCCACTTTTACGCGCTGTGGTGCTACCCTGTACTGAAGCAGGGTGTATTCAAATGCAGTAGACTAAAGGCTTATGTGCTTGTCTTTAAATCTCACTTTGTTTCAAGAAAATCGGATAAATAGTTTAGAAGTTCCAGACTCTTATTCCGTTGGTATAAATTGTACAATTTAAAGAATCGCATATATGAAGGAACCAACTCTTGTGTTTAAGGTACGTGTGGTTTACCGCTTATATTTTATTTTTGTTTATTGATACGTGTATCATGCAATTTCGTCACTTCTAGAGACAATGTTTTCGATAGATCTTGCATTTCGTTAAAATACTACTGTAGTGTTAACTGGTAAAGGTCTACTTGTTTTTTGAAAAACCAACAAACCCATGTAGTGAAGGTAACCAACTTACAACAGTGTTGCTACTCTTTAATATTTATATTTATTAGTTTCAATTTTAATAAAACCTGTTAAATTCATTTACTTTTTTTTACTTCTTTTCTCCCGACTTTCAAACAAAAATATAACTACTGCAAATATGTGTTATTTAAATCAAACTGAACACTTCGCTTTTATTCTACAAATTTTATTTGGTTTCTGATTTTTCAATAAAAAATGTAGATAACTTGTATTAAATAAAGGCGAATTAATTTTACCAGTTGGCATCCAAGGCGAATGAGCGATGGCGAATTCATTGATTTTCGCCGGTAGCCTAACTGTCAAAATCCATACATAAAAAAACTGTATACTATTTTTTATATATAGTTTGACATTCGGGCTATCCGCGAAATGAAACGAATTCGCCATCGCTTCCACAGTATATTTTTTCGCCTTGGGTCGCATCGTTGCAGCAGCTGACTTTTTTTTTAATTGATTGTGTTATGTGTAGAATAGCTGTCAACAGTGCAAAAAATTTCATTTTTTTTTTTTTCAATATTCTTTAAAATAAAATTGTAATAAATCTTAAATCAATTTAAAATTCAAATCTTGCTGAAAACGTTATTAAAAAGGGTAAGAAAGATTTGCAGTAATTAATTGTGCTTTAAAGTTTACCATACACTTAAGTACCTGTTTTTTTTATTTTTGTATTGTTGTAGCGGTGCTGCCACCTTATATGAATTCGCCTTGTATTAAATTAGAGTGCATTTACACAAGGAAAGTTTACTTTGCAAAGTTTTGATTTTATGTTGGGGAGAGGGAGAAAAAATGATAAGCAGTACAGAATTTGATGTACTCGCAAAGTTGCCTTGTCTTTCGTTCGTTGCTTGTACACAGTTGTATATATGTACATATGTGTTTAAGCACCAAATGCAAAACGTCCAAAAATTAAGAACAATCACACAGAAGGAAACAAAATTTGTAAAAGAAAACTTTGTGTGTCTGAACACGAAACAACGTTTAAAAGAAAATTAACAAAACTTTGTCAAAGTAAAATATGCCTGTTTGAATGTGGACTTATTTTTTAATTTTTCGACAGATTTGATTGCCCTTTCATTAGTCCAGCTAATATTAGACACAGAACCAAATGAATATTTTTAATCTAGTTTGAACTTGTAATTTTAGTTCGTTTCTTACACCCAACATCACTTCCTCGGCAGCGACTCCTTTAAGTGAATATTGTGTATCTGTATGATGGGAAGGCAACTGAATACCCTTGACCTTAGATTAAACAGATTTTCCCAGAACCTACGAAGAGAACAGCATCCATTCTGTCAGGCGTAGTTTTAAAATGTTGCTTTTATTTAATGTTGGTATCTGCAGATCTCAGTAATTTCTATACCGATTTTTAAAATATTTTTCTTTATTTAAAAAGTAATGCTTATAGATTGGTTCTGTTTTAAAAGCAGTTTATAATTCTAGCTCCCAATAGCACAAATTCATAAAAAAAAACTAATCTAAAATTAAAATAGTTCCTTCATAGGTAGCGCAAATTGACCAAAATAGGCTTAGATTTGGACAAACGCTAGAAAGTTGTACAAAATGACGATAACATTGATCGTTTTAAGAACAATTATAGTTACTTAAAGTTATAAATTAAAGTTTGCCCCATTAACTCACCTAATTTATTGTATATGGCCCTTTTGAATGGTTGTATCATTACAGTTCATTTTTTATTTGTATTTGCAAAGTCCACTACAGCAGCAAGTATAAAATTTGAATTTTGAAATTAAAGAACGGTTCTATAGATGTGTAGTTTGATGTATATGGCCAAAATTAAGATAGAAGGTTGGAATTTACAAAGAACCCGTTTTGCTTACTCCGCCAAATCTAAAATGTAGATTTTGAAATTAAAGGGTATCCCAACAGTTCATGTATTTTGATATATATGTAAAAGCTTTTGTATTCCTAATTCCGCTACAACAACAAGTAAAAAAAATATAGATTTAGGAATAAAAGGGATCAATTATGTATTTGGCCAGACTTTTGAACCGTTATAGACAGATAAAGTGAAAGCCCTATGAAGTTGGTTTTTTTGCAAGAATTATTATCTAATAATTTTCATGTTGCAATCGAATTTGTTGTTATTTTTTTTAAGAGTACTTAATTAAATGTTTATGCAAATTTAAACCCCAGTTATTATTTATATTTTATGGAGTAGATTTAATTATACATTAGTAATTATTATTCTTATCTTACATTTTTGATATTTTTCTAAAATTATATAGTTTTCCTTAGACTACAACATTGCTTTAAACTTCTTGTTTACATATAACTTTGCATTAAACTCAAAAATATTTCAATGTAAAAAATAAATTTTATTAAAATTTATTAAATCCTTATGGTTGCAAAAATACTCTAGATGAATTAAATGAACTATTAATTACATGCTTGAAATATTTAAATTATATTTATTTCCGTAATGATTTCATCTGTTTGTTTTATTCTAAAATTATACTTTAATAAAGTAGCTAAATAATTGTAAGTGAATGTTAGAAAAATTCATTTTTCTCATTGCAAATATTGTAACTTTATACCACAGGAAAAACAAGAGTTTCTTCGTAACAGTATTGTCTGAAGCTTAAAAGTGCTAACTAACTACGTAGAAAAGTTAACTTTAACTAATTTGTTTGTTGCCTAGTATATTACATTTATGTGTAGTTTCTATATTGCAAGCGATCGACTCGTCCAGAAAATTTGTTAAGGAATCAATAAAAAAAATTGGGTACTTTTCAAACAAATTTTTCAGACGAGTTTATCGCCTGTTATACAGAAATAGCACATTAACAATAACAAGTAAGATTGCCATATTCGGCTTTACCGATTTTTTTTTTTTTTTTTTTTAATAAGAGAAGTAGCACTTCAGGCATTAAAACCTATTTAGCTATTTTTCGTAACCGTGCTACATTCTTTAGGAAAGGGATAGATGAGAGATAAGACAGGTGGTGAAAAGAGAGAGAGAAAGAGAGTTATTTATTTTACTTCGCCGGCGAATCTGCTATGAGAAAGTACCGACGAAGGAGACTGCACGTTTTTTGTTCATTCTGAATATGTATTTATACCATTAAACAGAAAAAAACATTTTTTTGTATTTTGATTACCACAGGATTTGAACCCTGAAACTACCAGGTTTACAGTCAACGTGTTTACCACTTTGACTACAGCAGCCTCATATTTATTCTTCACCATATACGTAAAATAGTTAAGTAAAGTAACTACAATGTGACACACTAAGTTTATACGTATTCTATTTGCAAATATAAATTATTTTTAATTATATAACACACTGTTTATACGGTACCGGATATGAATTTTATATTTAACTAGTAAAATGTTCTCAGAAACCATTTGATTATTTTGTAATTATTCTTCTTTTCGCTCAATCTTTTGTATTCAAAAATCAATTATAAACAATTTTTTGTGTTTAAACAACAATGTGTTTCCCTCAAAATGTTTTTTTTTTAATTTTTTAAAGCATTATATAGGCAAAAACACTTAAACAGAAAAATATGTGGCAGCATTTTACACCTTATTTGCAAATAGTGTCATCAATCAGGAATTGTTTTTGTGAGTCAGCTATTCGCAAATAAAAATTTTGTATTTACAATATTTTTATTTGCGATTAAATCGTGCGTATAACAAATGAATATTACTTATACGCTACAAAAAAATAGTGAAAAATCCAATAGTGAGATCAAAATAAAAGTATAAACTTTTAAATTCTAATTCGTTATTTTTTTTATTTCTTTGTTTTACTTTTTCTTATCTGTAAAAATTCAGTTGAGTTTACAACTCTTTACGTTGACCGAAGTTTTTATTGGGGAATAAGTATCCTCAGATAGAACTGAAAGTAAGTCTTCTCGAGATTTAGCCTCTTAATATATGTATCAGCTTAAAAGCAAAGTGACTTATGTCACTTTCAAATTTAACGGCTCATATATATATATATATATATATATATATATATATATATATATATATATATATATATATATATATATATATATATATATATATAATCAATTTAACTTATTTTTAAGCCTCCTCAGTTAACTAGTCGTAAAAACGACATTTGTAAACTTGTCTTTAAAACACAAAAACGTTTAAGTCACAATCCACTGAATATTAAATAATATTTAACCAAATTACTTTAGAGATAAAATAGTTGTGTAAATTCATGTTATAACGCGATATTCTTTTCATTTATTTTAACTCTCTCTTACTCATATTGTTTATTCATACAGCAACCCAAAAAGTTTTACTTCACTTCCTGTTGTTTATTTATGCAGTAGCTTTTTTGAAATTGAAACCACACATATGTAAATTTACACTCTCATACATAAACTTAGTTTAACTTGGTTGAGCGTTCACACAAACAACTACAAATTGTTTTTTACAGAATTGGTTAAAATATTTTTAACTGAAATTGTATAAAATATTTTTATTGAATAAAAATTATTTTATAAGCTTTTAAATGCAAATAATCCCTTTTTGACAGAAATAATCTAAACTTTCATTCATATTCAAGGACTGAAAAAAAAAATATTAAAATAGAAAGATAAAACAAACTAGTGAAAAAAAATTGTAATCAAATTTGCGAAATAAATTTTTAAATAAATTCAAAATACTTTTTAATACTAGTTTTTTTAACTATGAAAATGTCCACAAAATTTAAATGAAGTTTTTAGGCGAATTTACACACTTTCGCCTCTGTTTAAAATGTCAAACTTCATATTAAAAAAATTAAAAGCAGATTTTTTATATGAAGTTTAACATTTGAGTGAATTTTTCGTTATTGCTACTTCGTACACGATTTTCCCATTATTCTCAACAAAACAATGTACAAATGCACAATAATGTTTGCCAAAATTAAAATAAGAATTAAAATAAAATTGTTTTGATTATTTTTTGTTGCAAAATAATTTTCGCAAGATTGAGCGCAAGCAATAGACAGCCATAAAGCCCCGGCACATATGAATGATGCCAATGAAAGACCTTATGAATTGTTAAGTGTCGTAACGTCTTTTCTATGTACCGTTAGAAGGATATTCACACAAAACGCTTAGAGGTTTTCTCCCAAATTTCGTTATATTTACATTGAATCCAAGGCAGCAAAATAAACAGCATCGTTTGTTTATTTAATTCCAGTCTATGCCCTCCAGTAGCGGACAAAATCCTTACTCAACCCAGGAACCAGAGCTGTAAATAAATCACTCACCTTTTAATTAATTCGCGAATCATTTATGTTCTCAATTAGCAATTTTTGGATTAATTCTTTTCACACAAAAAAAGGAATTGAATTGAAATGAATTTGGCAAATATGAATTGCAATTTGTTACTAACTCAAATAAATTCGTTTGAATTGAATTGATTTTGAATTATTTTAAATATATTATGAAAGGCAATTATCAATTCATTACCAACTTCTTGATTGACATTTTAATTAATTTTGTAAATAAATACGCATTAGGCATCTCCATGTTTTCCTTGACCTTTGATCATTGAAAATTTTCAGTTAAGTAGGAGAAATTTCCATTTTTCTTTACCCTGCTAATGAATTCAATTTATTGCTAATCATTTTTGATTTCACTCATTTACATTGCAATTCGTTGTTCCAACTCTGTTGAATAAATTCAATTCAAACGAATTAGAAACGAATTGTTATTCACTTTAACAAATTCATTTAAATTGGAAACGAATTTCAACTTATTGTAAAAATTCATTTGAATTGGAAATGAACTGAAACTTATTTTTGCCTTCAAATTTTTTTTTTTTTTTATTTGTAAAAATAATTAATACAAAATGAAGTTAATTCGTAACAGCTTCTACCAATAACCAATCTTATCAAGAACATAGCTGTATTAATGTCAAAAAAAGCTTCACTTACGTGAAACTAAGGCCTTGACAGCTGCCTTGTTTTCTGTCAAATTTTTATACTCTAAACTCATTTTAAACTATTCTCAACACATTTAAAGAAAGATTTTAACTTTACTTTCGCCATATTCATGCTACCTAGACCTAAGTCGGCATCTTCCTGCTACAAGTTTGAAATAAGGAATTTGTAGTTCTTAAAACACAAATTAGTTTGTATCTTCCTTTTAGGCAACCTAATGTAAAAACAGTTCTTAAAAGGTTCAAATGTCCATTTGTAACTTCAGTACTCGGCTTTGGAACTGCACTTCTGAATACATTTCAAGGGTAAATAGAAATTGTATAATTTTAATTGCAATTAAAAAAATATACAAGTTTTAAGTTGTGTCAATGAGTAACAATGTGGTAAACAAACTTGTATATTGAAAAAACTGTTGAAGTCTAAAATGAATGTCACTGTTCTGAGCACCACTGTATAAATATAACAAGTAAAGGTGCATATGTTCATATACATAGTAAATAAAAGTTTGTATTATTTATGGTATTAAAGTAACACTAAAAGTTTAAGCTACACCGATGCCACAATTACCAATTCTTATTAAAAATGGTAAACATAACTCCCACAACTTTTTAAAGTGCAAAATAAATATTTGTAAAATCTTATTAAATTTATGGAAAAAACTCTTCATGCGAATATAATGAACATAAAATAGTGTCAAGAAAAGTTTTGTTGTGTAAGGAGTTTAATTTATACATTTTTATAAAGTTATGTGTTTTATATATTTAAAAAATAATTTTCAAGATTTAATTTAAAGTCTATAAATAAATGCTAAGGGATTTAAGATCTTATCCATTTAGTCAAGTCATCATTTAGAAAATGTAGAGAAATTAATGTTTAACCAATTAGTTAAAATAGATGTGTCATGGCCCGGATAGTGGGGTTTAAATTAATCCTGTTTTATTATTATTTAAAAACTATTTTGAATTAAAATATAATTGGAGTTTATTACCAAACAACTTACTAAAGAAGAGGCACAATTTTCTAATTTTTAAGTAAAATAGAGTGTAATGACTTTCAATTTTGTACTAACAGCTTTGTTTCGTTTATTTTAGTTTTCAAAATTAATTTACATATTTAATATGGTGCTTGTTGCTAAAAATATTCTCAACACATTTCCAGATTTATAAAAGCATAAAGTCGTTTTATAAATTCATTCCAAGTGCAAAAAAATATAAAATGAAAAAATCCTGTGTTTTCACACCTGATTTTCAAATGTAATTTAAAACTAAGCATATCAATGTGTTCTTTGTACTTGCCGGGTCATATAAGAAAGATATACCCAAGGCGATTTCATTGTCTTTTGCTGAACTGAGCCTGTAAACAAATATTGACTAAAATAAAAAAAATAAAATATAGCAAGAAAAATGTAAACAAATTTTTAAAATAAATTTTAACTCTGTTTAAAATTCTCTTATGAAAAGTTTAAAAATTCTTACAAAATGTAAGTAATTTTGGACGTTTCCAGACTGCTGGTGTAACAGAAACACCTCTGTTATGAATTCGCCGTGGTTCTTGCTAGATAAAAATCTAAAATAATGCAAGGCCATTATATTAGCAGATGATAGCAATGGCTAAATTATTTATTTTGATAATGGAGTTAAATTTTGTATTTTAAGCAGATTTTTAATCAGCCCCATTATAAAAAAATCCGTGCGAGCTTTTTACATTTCCCTATATTTCCATTAAAAATTTGTTTCCCTTTTTATTGATCGCGGAAAGTAAAAAAAATCAGGCGGAAAAAAGTTGGTGTTACGAATTATGAAACAAAAATGAAATGTAAGTAAACAAAATTACGATGATGCAACTTTTTAACTGGTTAAAAAAAGGAGGTTATCAATTCCTCTGAATGTTGCATTTTTAAGGCTTGTGCATTAATGTACTACAATGCTGTAGTATTTCTTAACCGAATTTTAACAGTTTTTCTTTGTTTGAAAGGTTATGCTTACGGATTGGTCCCGTTTTAAAATCAGGTCATAATTTTAAAAATTAAAGGTTTTTGCATGTTTTTTTTTTTTTTTGTATTATGAACCGCCAAGGGCGGATTTCAAAATTAAAAAAAAATTGCGTTTCACTATAGCACTAAATAGCACAAAGTAAAACAAAAACAAAACAAAAAAAATAAAAGGTGTCCCCATAGATATCGTTATTTGAATAATATCAGACTTTTTTTGAACCGTTATAGATAAGCGCTTGAAAATTGGAGACAATAGTTCATTTAATTTAATGTGTATGGCCGTACTTATGAACAGCTTAAGGCAGACAGTTGAAATTTACAAAGAATCGCTATTACTGCAAGTATTTGGATATTAAACTAAAGGGTGTCCCAATACTTGATGTATGTGAGCAATCTTTTTAACTATTTAGACTGACAGCTGAAATTTCGAGGAACCTGTATTGCTAAGTCTGCTACATATAACAGCAATTATTTAATTTTATTTATTAAATTTCAATTTAGAAATTAAAGGGCGTTCCCATACAAAGACTTTAAAATTTAGCAGTATGCCCACTTCTTTGACAGGTATAATAAAAAGCAAGGCATATTAATAGTGCACTTAACATTATATATGTATGTTTTTACATAGGCATCCTCTTAATGACTGTCGTTATTTTAAAGTTAATTTCTTTTATGTAAGTTTCTTACAAAAATTTTATCTCAAAACTGTTTATGTTTATTAGTAAAATTTTGAACTTCTTTATTACCAAAATATTTCTTATCTTAAAACATGTTTACAACGCATTTATCATAAAGACTTAAAAAATATTTCTTATCTTAAAACAATGCTTGGGATTAAAACTAGTCATAATTTTTTGTTCTGGTAAATATATATTTTTATCTAATATTTATCCCACGTATGATGATGAGTCTGAGTAACTTAACTAGCATGTGTAACAGATAATAATACTTTGCACGCACGTACATACTAAAGCAATGCGTAAAAAAATAAATGCTTATTAGTTGATTGCAAACTACCATATAGAACATATTAAGTGCAATATTGATTACATTTAACAAAATTCCATTTTTGTCGTTATATTTCGGTCATTTGCCCCAATGTGCGCTTTAGAAAAAAAATGAATAGTATTATTATTTTTAATCATTTCACAGAACTTACATGCGATCAAGAAATATATAGAAGCCGTTGTGGATGTGATTTCGCGAATAAGGAACAGTAAAGCTTCATAATAAATTTTTACACACTTTTTCGTTCTATGGTAGTTTCAATTATATTTCCACGGCACATGCTATTACAAAAAAAGTCCTAGGAAAATAAAAAGTGTAAACAAAATTTGATATCTGAAAACGTAAACAAAACACATCAACTGTTCTACTAACACTACTTAGTTTAATAATATGCCTTGATAGAAAGTATAAATATTTAACATTACAAATAAAAAGGTGTTAAAATATTTGATGCAATTTTATTTATGTGGCCAAACTTTTAACTATTACAGGCAGATAACTGAATTTTGTTTTAAAGTCGTTTTTTTATTTTTTTTTAATATTTTTTTTTTTGTTTTTTTTTTTTTGTGCAAGAATTATTTTATTAGTTTGTTTCAACGGAATTCAAAATTAGATTTAAAAAAAAAATTTTTCCGTTAGAATGAAATTCTGTGAGAATATTGATGATTTTGTTGAACATCTGCTAGCAGGGGTATTAGTAGGCTTTAGATGTCCGGCGACAAGCTTAACACCTATTTTACTTAACAATGATAAATTACTAAAAGATACAAATGTACATTTATCTACAAAAGGGTGAGGGTTTATTTGTTTTATGCGCTTTTTTTAGGGTTCTGCTGTCGAAAATGTAATTGTTTATAGTAACATTATTTTTTTTCGGTTGAAATTAGTAATTAAACAGTTTTATTAAGATTTTATTATTATTAGTACATTTTTTTCTTTCTCATTATATTAAATTAAAGTATAAAAAAATTTATTTCGAATATAATTTAATTTTTTTATGTAAAAGTTAAGCAAATTTCAATTGCCAAAAAGTATCAGTATTTGGAGATTCGATATTTACCATTTGGTGCCCCTAATATCAATGTAAGTTTTTTTAACGTTTTTTTATATTAAATGTGCACCCAATTCCTTTTAGTTTATTTATTTATTTATTTGTTAATTTTTTTTATTTTTTTTTTAACAGCTTGAATTAATTAACAAAAAAATTTTTTTAATTTATATTTTGATCTGAAAATGCATTAAGAAAATAATAAAGAATAAAAACTAAATATGCTGTTTTTGGCACCGTTAATGAAAATTATAGCATAAACAAGTGGTCATTGGTTAATAATGGTAAAACGAGAAAATCCACTCATGCATAGACATACGCACAACACATAGGAACAAACATTAACATTGCACCCAAACGGATAGCAATATTAAAAAAAAAAACTGATGATACCATTAGTGTTGATTACACACAACACACAGTGGTTTGCAAACGAGTTATTTTGGATTAAATTCAGTATCTCATGAACCACTTAAGATATGCAACCTCGGGCATATAAGTTTATTTTTAATACAAATATTAAGATTTTTAGATTTAATTAGACCTTGAAAATATCTAAAAAAATGTGGTTGCGTGTGTTGGTTATCTCTTTTAGTTTGGAAAAAAATTAACATATTTTTTTAATTTTGTCTGGCCTAAACTTAGTATTTTTGACATAATGCACTTATTAATAATCGGATTATTATTTAAAAAGATTTGCTATATTGTTAATAAAATTTAGAATAAACAGCTTTAAAGTTCTCTTTTAATGGCACATTTCGTTAAAAAGGTTTAAGACTCTGAGTTAAGAAAATGTAAAAAATACCGTTTTAAAGGATTTTCCACAAAAATTGTTTTATTTATTTATTTATTTATTTTTTTTTTTTTTTTTTTTTTGTAATTTAAATTTAGTTCGGTGCTAGCAAATTTGTTAAAACCATTTTGAAGGCAAAAAAGGTTTGAAATCCCCGTAATTAATAAAGCAAGGTAGGCCTCTTTAAAAAAAATATTTTCTTCATTCCGGAAACTTTTATGTTGAAATAAAAAAAAATATTTTACTATTTGAGTTAGAACTCTTTTGTCTATACATTTTCAAAATTTTGTTAAAATATCTCGATGAGGTTTGATTTTGTGGCAATTTAAATTTCATATTTCAAATCTCTTTAAGAGATACTAAGTGTCATATTAAAAACTAAGAAAACAATATTTTAAAATGTTCCTGTTAATTTTTAAAGAAATCAGGAATATTAAACACGAGCAGAACGTAGCACAGCATTTTTTGGATCGCTACATCCGTCGTCAGCATTTATCCGTCTCTGTTGTGGACATTGTAACCATGATCTGTTTATTCAATTGATTTGTTAAATAAGACAACGAGGAAGTTTCATTGACGAAGACTAAAACATAGATTTTTTCCATTTTTATTTCATGTGAATTTATTTTTTTATTTTTTTTAATATTCTTTATTAAAATTCTTCTGATTTCTACTAGACGTCTTTATTTTTTATATCAAAAATATTCGAAAAATTTGTACCATTGGTCCTTGTTTTAACCAGGTTTTTATTGATGAAAAAAATTTTATATTCAAATGTCTTAAATTTCCATAAGTTATCTAAGGTACTCAGAAGTTTATTAAACAGCAAAACGATCGGACTGAAATCGTTAAAAATATTTAGTGCAATAATGAAAATTAACATACAACCAATTTCAATTCGTTGCTATAAGCCACTAGCACTACTTGCTCTTTTAGTTTTCCAACAACCACTTTTTCTATTACAAAGTATTGTTTACAAAAAGGGTTCTTTCTGGTCAAAATTTTAAATAATTTTTCATAAAATAAAACAAAAGATGATTATCTTAAAATCAACATCTCTTACTCTTAAAATCCAAGATTTGTATGTCTTATGATTTGTTTGTTCGTGAAGGGTAATTTATATCACAACCAACTAGCTCAACCATGAAAAATGACAAATCATTACTTTACACTTTATGTCTGTCTGTATGAATGGCAGTGGTTTTAGTTTATTCTTTCAGTTTGTACAATAAACTTATTTAATATAAATAAGTGCGTGAATGATGCTGACATTTTGTGGGTATTCATGTTACTCCTCTCACACAATGTGATGAAAACAACAATGATGTTTTAATTTTCTGAGGTGTTTTAAATGAGAACTCAGCAGGACTAACTATGAAAATATATAACAATCTTAAATTCAAAGGACAGACAAACTTATTACAATGCACCAACAATTTTATACTAAAACTCTCTTCACTTGTGTGGGTGTTTCCAATGTCGTAGATTGTAGATATTAATTTTTATGGATTTATTCATAAAATAAAGAACAAAGAACTTGAATAATTTAATTTATTAAAATAAAATTATAAGGTAATATGATGGAGAGAGTTTTTAAACAAAACTATAAGTTTCCAGGAATTTTTTTTTAAATATTGTTTTTAAAAAAAAAGTGAAAATTTTTAAAGAATAATTTGCGAAAGATAAAATATTTGTAAAATTTATCTCCTAAATGGTTGCAAGTTAGCAATGTTTTGCACAAATCTTGAATTTGTTTATAAAGCAACAAAAACTTTCAAAAGGGAAATTAAAAAATCATATTTTTCACAATCCAAAACAGTTGATTATATTTAGAATTATTGTGAAAGTAGTTGTGCATTAAAGTTGGACAATTTAAAGTTAACCCTGTAAAATAGATTTATAATATACTAGCAGTGCCTGCGACTTCCTTTGCGTATCATTTTAATTTTCTTAAAATTAAAATTTAGAAAAATATGCTTCTGAGCAATTTTTATAGAATTCTGTAAAAAGTGTTAAACATTTCCCATCTACAAAAATAAAATGTACTGACAACTGTTCTAGTAACAAATTACCAGAAAATTGGATTATTTTACATTTGTATCTCTATTTTCTCTACGAAATGAAATATTTTTATAGAAAAAACATGTATTCTATATTTGAGCGAAGGTTTTAAGGGACCTTCTTACAAAATTTTATTCAAATTCAACCAGCAGTTTTTACGTGATGCGAGCACAAACAGACAGACTGACAAACAGGCAAAAATTCCAATAAATAGGTGTTTTATGTTCCTTATCGATTACTATCTACACCAACATTAAAGTTTAAAACAAATATTTTATGTTCAGAAATTGCTCCGTTTTTGTTTTACTAAATGTTTAATATGATGCACGACACGTAATTTATTGTCCTTTTTGCTGTAAATAAAGAGAAATCTTTGGTTTGATTTAACATTTTTTTTTTTGCATTCGAAAAAGTAATAAAAGGTGAAAAACAAGTTAGAGTGCTATATTCAACTATGTCGAATCTTCTATACCCTTCACCATGTTGTAAATCTAGTTTAGTAATGTAACTCCAATAAAAAACAACAAATATGGAAGTGACAGATAATTAAAAATTTAAAAAATAAAAAACAAATACCTTAAAATCATCGGGTCGTAATGGGTTAAGCGTTTTTTTTTAATTTTAACACTTTCTAGAAGATCTCTTCAAAAGCTTTTAAATGATACCCATATTGATATCTTAAGAAATATGGTGCACATTCGTACTTTTCTAAAAAAGTTTAGAGGCCCATCACTCGGAAAAAATCGGCGAGCGCAAATATTTTCCCTTAATATTTTTTTTTTCTTATTTTTAAATTCTCTATCGGCACATAAATTTGTTTTTTGATTAGTGTTTGTTGTAAATGATATGGAAACATTGCCTCGAAGGACATAAACCGATGATTTTTGCTGATTTTTAATAGCAAAATTTTCAACGCAATGTCTATCGATTGGCGTTTTCTTAGCTCATCTAGTGTCTTGGCAAAGTAAATTTCAACAGAAACACGAATGGACAGACAGGCATCACCCAATCTACTTCGCTATGCGTAAGAACTCAGGATATATATACCTTATGGGATCGGAAATGATTTTGTAGAAATTACAACCGAAATGACATAAGAAATACACTAAAATTTCACACGTTTTTTACGTAAATTATTTTCTAAGCAGAAAATAAGCAAAACTTGAATCAATTATTTTCTGTCTCATCTTCTTACGTTGTGTTTTCCATTAAAGTTTTTTGAGTACGTGAATACGTTATAGTAACAATTAGTAACAATTTTTAGTTACTCAACAGACCTATCGCTATAAAAAATATATGCGAATAGAGCAGACTGATTGGTAAAAAGACTTTAAAATTCTAATGTGATGGGGCAGCGGCATACTTTTAAATTGTAAGTACTGTCGTTAATCATGCATTGTTTTTGTGAGCTTATATGACAAAATTTACTAATTGCAATATTTTTAATTAAGATAAACGTATTAACGAGGTAATAATATGGAATACCGACCTGATCTTAGAATACATGGATCTTTGGCTTAGCTAATGCTGTTGATATATGAACGCGTTTTCCTACGATTTTTGCTCACATCATTTCAATCAGTAGTATTGGCTATCGTTCAGTAAACGACTAAAGAAAATTTCTATCATTTTTTTTGGCGATTTTTTTTGAGTTGCTAGTGTCTGCCTTTTTGTGATTTCCGATAAAATAGCTTTAAAAATTCAGATTTTAATATTTAGAATTTAGGTTTTAAAAAAAGAATTTCGAATTTACCTTGAAATTTTGTCAACACATGATTTGTTCAAAAATCCTCACCTGTCTCAAGGTCCGGTTTTTTTAATTTCAAAATCTTTAATTTTAAAAAACTAGTTTCGTGTCATGTTACATTCACACTGTTATGAATTTCTACATATAAAAAATATAAATATTTAAAGATGCAGAATATTTGTATAATGTTTGGCAAATAAACCGCAGGTGAAAAAATATTTAATTATTTTCGTGATTTTAAATTTTAAGCGAGTTTAAACGTGTAAATTCTCCTAACGCAAAAATGCTTGTTCTAATTGTTCAAGTAAGAATTAATTAAATGAATTCTGCAACAAAAACTAAAATAAATAACAAAAATGTTTTACAAAATTATTTATATTTATTTTTTTTAGAATATGGGGTAAATACTTCGAAGAATTCTAAAATCATTATTTTCATTTGAGTGTTGCCACTACACATCACCTACCACCCTCCCACCCAACAAATTATAAATAACTTCAAACTAATTATTTATGTACAAAAACCATTAATATCGTTTTAATTCCATCAACTCTAACATTTAAATAAATAAAATTTAAACAGAGCAAAAAAAAAATACATTTCATCAATTACTGTTCAGCACGTAATCAATTTATATATTTACCCGTATAATGTCATTTATAATGTTTGAAAAAAAAACACGAAAGCACTTAAATATAATTTACAAACGTTTTAACGACAATGAATATTAAATTATGATTATTTTTCTTCTTCTGCATGTTTATAAAAAGTGACAGAATTAAAAGCAATCAATCAGAAACAGATTTAAATTTAAAATAATTAAAAAAAATAGGTCAACAAATTTTTTGCTTTTAGAATTGCAGTGCATTTGATTTAATTTTGATTTATATTAAACATTTAATTTAAATTTTGTATAGACGTGTTTAGATAGAGGCATGTAAACAATTATCGGTTTATTTATAAAATAAACATATCAACGTACAGTTTGTCAAGAATAACTTTACGCACGAACATTTATTTACTCTTTTGCAAAAGTTATTTATTAAAGTGTGGAAATAGGTGTGTTAAATAAAAAAAAACTATATTTAAAAGACGTTAGACAACAACAAAAACAAATTAAATAAATTTTTGGTAGAAGAAAAAAAATTTTTATATCAGTCTATTCCTCCATGTGCTAGAGCGCTATAACTATTAAGCCGTAGTAATAAGTAGATACCTAGAGTTTTCAAGGAAAAAATTCCAGTTAAACCAGTTTCTCCTTTTACTTTGCTATAAAAAGCTTTAAGAATATATTTCCCCTCAATGCACACTGGGTAATTTTAGTCAATTTTTTAGGCCGAAATTAATATCGCCAGTTTTTGAAACATGGAATTTAGAGTTTTTTATAATTACGCACAGTCGGGTTTTTGATTTTTGCAATAGTGAAGATTTTTAGGGTTGTCGCGATATGGAAAGAGTTAAAAAAAAACTAAATATCATGAAAACGAGCGGAAACAAATTTTTTTAATTCGGCATATTGAAACAACTTAGTTTGTTAAATAGAGGCACATCGTAGTCAATTTTGGTGTTACTTGTGAAAATCTCTAGTATTTCCGTGGGCTTTCTGCCACGTTAACGACAAGTTTTGAGCCTTTTGCTTTAACGAAAGGAAATCTTGTTTTAAAACATTATTTATATAAATTTCACTGATAATAAAGTTGTAAACGGAATCAAATATTTTGTTTTTATTCATTTCACTAATTCAAATTTTTAACAGTTTATTATATTTCAAACTGAGGATGCCTGAAAGAAAATGATATAAATCAAAAACCGAAACGAAAAACAAATTAATTCACAATTTTGTGCACAATATTTCTCATCAATGAAAAACACGGCAGTTCACGGCCAACACTACTAAAAATTAATACAAAACTACATCTTTTGTTAACAAAAGCAATAACGTCAATCAAGACATTTAGGTTTCTTTAATGTCTTTCTCCCTTTCATTCTTTTTGTTTCATAACAAAAGAACTTTTGAATTTATATCAAAGTTAAGACTTTTTTTTCGTTGCACTGAGTAGGTTGGTTGCAAATGTCAACTTCGACTGTCCATCATACATGTAAATCAGCCAAACCAAATATGCAGTTGTTTGCTTTGATGTCCCATGTTATTTACAAAAACATTATTATCGTTATTGAAAAAAATTGTTTTAGGCCAAGATTTCGGGTTAAAGTAAGAAAACATAAAACGAAGTAAAAATTCCAATTTCACAAAGGACACATGTATTGGAGCATTCAAACCTGGTTTTGTATAGGTCTAGAATTAATAAAAATTTTAATATTTGGATAAAAATAGCTTTCATTTTTTATTTGTGTAACTTTGTAAATAAGTCAAAACATAAAAAGAATAGACGAAAATATTTTTCCAAATAATTGCAAAATATCAGCTCTTTTAACTTTTAAATGTTTTTCCATATAGCTTTTGAGCTAGAAAATATTTCTTAAAAATTATTTTGTTAATACCTAATCAGTTAATATATTTTTAAAAGGATACATTCAAAAAGATAAATTTGTAAAGATTTTAGATCCACTAGAAGCAAAAAGCTACACAAAGGTGGGACAAAAATAAAATATTCCTTCAAAGAAAAAATATCTACCAATTAATACCTTTCAAAAATTTTTTCGAGATGTTGCCCCTGGTTATTATTAACAGTGGAAAAACATGATTACCTTACGTTTCATACTTCAGTTGCCATCTACTCGCTAGCCATGGCGGCCACACGTTCGAAATCATAATCAAACATGACGGACAGAATTATCCTCAAAATAAAGTTTAAACCTTTTTAATTCTAAACCTTTAAAAATACCCTTTACAAAACCATAATGAATTATCTCTTTAAATCTTCAATAACAATCTAAAAAACATTTGTGTAAAAACTTAATATTTATTTGTATACTATTTAAAACTATTTTTAAAATTGTTAAGTTTATAGAAAGTAGTGTTCATACACCTTTTAAGCCAATATTATTTGTTGAGTTTTATCATGGGATGTTTATATTTCAAGGAGTTTTGAAAACACATGCATGAATGTTTGCATTTTTTTCTCTCTTTAACTTATTACTATTTTTTTTTTTTTTTTTTTTTGGATGGGAAGTGAAGGCAAATTGCACTCTTGGGGAAATAACCAAATGTATGTCAAAAGAAACCAAAATGTCTTGAAATAAATATATCTAAAAAGAAATCCTAATAAAAACGAATACTTTTAACAAAAACCTTCTATATACCGACTGTACGAATGGCATTTCGACAAATAAATTGTTCTCTTAAGAGATTTAACAGTATAAAGTAACAAAGCATTTGTAAGTTAAAGCTAACTAATGTGTCTGTATATCTTCTTAAATAAAAAAATAAAATATCTATTTCTATTTGTTTGTAATATAAACATGCAACTTCACACAAAATACGAGGGCTGCTATATATATTTCTGGCCTGGCAACACTGAGTGCTGCCAAGTGCAATCTGACGTTTCCATTGGAAAGTTTGTCATTTTTAAGCATAATCGTACTCAAAACGTTTTGACCTACGACCATTATTTGTGTTGTTTGCAGTGACTTGAAAAATTAATATAGAAAAAAATGGAATTAACTCGTGAACATTTTCGTGCCATAATTTTTCACGACTTTCGACGTGGATTATCACGACAAGAGTGCATTGATGAACTTAAATCTTTGTATGGTGATGAAGCACCATCCTATAGCACTGTAAAAAATTGGTATAATGAATTTAATCGTGGCCGAAGCTCGCTCAAAGACGAATTCCGTGAAGGTCGTCCAAAAACGGCTGTTGTGCCAGAGACATTGATGCCGTGCGTGAACTCATAATGCAAGATCGACATGTGACATACCGAGAAAGTCGCTCAAAAAAAGGCTCGTGTCGATTGGTGCAAAGAAATGTTGCAAAAATACGATTGCGGTGCTTCAAAAGACGTTTATAAGATCGTCACAGGTGACGAATCATGGATCTATGCGTATGAGCCCGAAACGAAATAACAATCGACCGTGTGGGTCTTCAAAGACAAGCAAAATCCAACGAAATTTGTTCGTGGAAGAAGCACTTCGAAGCAAATGGTCGCCTGTTTCTCCGGCAAAACCGGTCATGTGGCGGCTGTTCCGCTTGAGCAACGTAGGACGGTCACTTCTGAGTGGTACACTACAATTTGTTTGCCTGAAGTCACCGGAGAAATTCGAAAAACCAACAAGAGAAGTCGAATCATTGTTTACCATGACAATGCGAGCTCTCACACATCGGCTCAAACCAGAGCGTTTTTGACCGGCCAAAACGTCGAATAAATGGGTCATCCGCCGTACAGCCCTGACTTGGCACCTAATGACTTCTTCTTGTTTTTACACATCAAGAAAAAATGCGTGGTCAACGATTTTCGTCGCCAGAAGAAGCTGTTGAAGTGTTTAAGAACCATGTTTTAGAGGTGTCTCAATCGGAGTGGAAAAAGTGCTTCGACAACTGGTTTGAGCGCATGCAAAGGTGTATAAATCATGCTGGAGAATACTTTGAAAAACAATAAAACCATTTTTGATTATAAATATTCGCATTTTCACTATTAGGCCAGAAATATATAGGGCAGCCCCCGTATATGTTTTGTTTTTTAATTTAAGTGTTTTATTTTAAGAGTTTTATATTTTTTGTTTCAATATTAATAAAAGCTTTAAAGTAGAATTTTAATTAAAATTTAGTGGTTTGCATTAGTCATTAGTATGACTGCAAATATTTTAAGAAAGAAATTTTAATTTTTTTATGCTCTTCACCACAAAAAGTGGAAAATGGGTATAACTAAATTTGTCATTACGTTTGTAATTTCTACAATATCCATTTCTGACCCCATAAAGTATTTATATTCTGAGTTCTTATGCATAGCAAAGTCGATTGAACGATGTCCTTCTGTCCGTCCGTGTTAGTTCGAAACCAACTTTTTTAATGCACTGGATAAGCTAAAAAAAAAATAAGTACGCCAATTGATCACACATAGTTTCGAAAATTTTGCTATTGGAAATCAACAAGATCGGTCTATATCCTTCGATGCAGCGGGCAAAACACCACGCCTGCCTCTAATTTTTCCATATCATTTGTAACAATGAAGTAACTCCAATGAAAAAAATAAATATATGGGGCGATAGAGAATTAAAAATTAAGAAAAAACATTAAGTGAAAAAATTTGCGGTCACGTATATTTTCCGAGTTATGGGCCTCTAAACTTTTCATTGAAAAGTACGATTGTGCACCACATTTTTTAAGACATCAATATGGGTATCATTTAAAAGCTTTTGAAGAGGTATTTCAGAAAATACTAAAATTTTTTAATAATGCTTAACCCATTAAGAGCCGATAAAATTTTTATAAAAATTTTTGCTTATATTTTAATTCTTTGTCACCCAATTGTTTGTTTTTTTAGTTGGATTTACTTCACTAAAATAGATTTACATACATGGTGAAAGGTATATAAGATTTGGCATAGCCGAATGTAGCACTCTTATTTGTTTTATTATAGTCTGCCTTTTTACACACAGTGTAGCAAGAAAGAATGAATTAGCCTTGCATACACCTTATTAAATTAATATTTAATTCTGATATAAAACGTTTACTTGTTAAATAAACATACGTGGTATAGGTAAAGCTCGGTATGCCTTAAGGTCTCCTGAATTGATTTTTATTGTTTTCGTGATAAGTCTGTGGATGGGTGGGTGTGTATGCCACTTATTTTTTGGAAGGTTTTATCATATCATTAGGTCATATCGTTTAGTAAGTGCCTTTAGTATATGGAAACGAGGGCTATATAGGTTTTAAGCAAAATCGGACAGGGTTGGGGTTAGTTTATTCAACATTCCTAACTGAAAATTATTGTAAAAACATTTTGTATTAAGTTTTTATGTTTTTTTTTTTCTCTCAAAATTGTATCTTCTCTAAAGTTTTTTTTGTTTTTGTTTGAAAAAAAAGCTAAATTCGACTTTGATTTTGTATCTTAATTTTATGCTTCAAACAACATTTGAATGAAAATCAAACATTAATGATTAATCCCTTATGGCAATTTAATAACCAACTTTTCTTAACATTTGTATTTTGTATTGTTTTTTCTTCCTTGGCTGACATCAAAAAAACTCACATTTGTATGGTTTATTCTTATCTCTATATTTACTGCTGAGGTTTACCAGAACACAGAAGAAATAAGAAAAACAAATCAAAAAACAATGTAAAATTTGTTAATTTTTTTACGAGCTTCAAATAAATCAAGAAAGCATATTCAAGCAAATAAAGCTTTTGCACTTCATTAAGCAATTAATTTCCAATAAATTGAACTGATGTACATAAATAGGTGAAATACACAAGAATCATTTGCAGTAAAAGAATCATAACTCTCTAAAAACAAAATTGGCTTTAGAAAAATACGTTCAGAATTATAAATATTTATATATTTTTTAACTCTTTTAAAGGCCAAAGGAATACCTTTGTGCGTAAAATTTATTAGATTGAGCATAAAATCGCATATTTGTAAAAAAAATTTACTTTCCCAATTAAGAAATTTATTATTTTGAGTTACGACACTCTCATGAGATAGGATTGATAGTAATTGTACATTCAACACTTCCAGGGCGTAATAATAAGTATAAAGGCCTTAAGAAGCCTCTTTAATAGTCAGAATACACTTACATATTTTCTTAAGCTCGTTTAAATTGTGGAGCAGTCCTTTATTGAATGTCTTCCCGAAACATTTTGCTTTAAGGCATTCAATTTAATATTTTTGCAGAAGTCGGTTCTTTGATAAAACCTGTTAAAGGCATGTTAAAAGACCTTGAAATCAAAATATGGTAACTGCCTTCATTCTTAAGCCGGCTGAAATGGCTTCCGTTCCACAAATAAAACATCTTGCACCCTGCTTTTAAGATTTTTAGTAAAAAACGCATCTTAAAAGAATGCACTTTTATCTTTTTAATTTATAGCAAAAACTTAAGTAACGACTAGAAAAGCGTCCACCAGTCTTGGCATGTCAACATTTTTGCCCATTACAGATTAAAAACATCTTTAAGCATTTTAAACTACAGGTAGCTCATCAATACCAAACGTTGAAAATTTAGCTTTGAGGCCTAGAACCTTAATACTGTTCTTTAAAAATTATTCTAATTAAAGTTAAATTTTTGCCACCTTTAAGAAACGATTATAAGTTTAATATTTTATTATACCCTTTTCCAAAAAAAAAAAGGAAAAAAGGTCTTCGAATACGTGGCCGCCCATATTTTCCGAGTTATGGCCCTCTAAACTTTTCATTAAAAAGTATGATTATGCCCCATATTTTTTAACCAATATGGGTATCAGGTCGTAATAAAATAAAATAATATTTAAACGAATTTAAAAGTGCATTTTATTTATTGAGTACTTAAGTGATTCGTTCCTTGGCTTTGCAAATAGTGAAAGCAGTGCAAAACAAATATTTGCAAATCTAGACGCAATTTATGAAAGGAAAAGTTTGGCGTCACAGTTATCGATAAGAAAATTAAATTAAATTAAAATTAAAGAGAGAGTATCCACTTTTAAATCATTTTTATATTTTTGATGACCTGATAACCGAATAGTAGCCGCTGGGGCTAAGATCGACGAAATGGACAAGGTGTCTCACTTGTTGTTGTCCTTGCCATCATGGTATGACGGGGTAATTACTGCCATTGAAACATTGTCGGAGGACAATCTGACGTTAGCGTTTGTTAAGAATCAGTTATTAGATCATAAAATAAAATTAAAAAGTGATTGTAAGGACACCAGTTCTAAAGTTTTGTACGCCAAGAACGAAAACAACCAAAGTGAATATAAAAACAAATTTAGTTATTTTAAAAATAAGACTAAATGGAAATCAAATAAGCCATACAAATCGAATAAGCCACCGGGTCTAAAAGTCAAATGTCATTATTGTGGCAAACCTGGCCATATTAAAAGGAATTGTTTCGCTTATAAGAAAAATACAAATGTTAAGAACCAAGAAAAAGACAAACAGGCGCAAATGGCAGACACCCAAACGAGTGAAGGATTTGCATTCATGGATAGACGTGATCAGCTGTTCAAAGATAAAAATAGCGTTTCCTTTCTATTGGACTCAGGTGCCTCGGATCACCTTATAAATGATGAGACTCTTTTCGCAGATTTTGTAAAGTTGGAGCCACCTATTAAAATAGCAGTAGCAAAATATGGTGAATATATTTATGCAAACAAAAAAGGCATAGTGAAACTCCGCAACAACTTAAGGCACCATATAACTTTGGAGGATGTTTTGTTTTGCCCTGAAATACCGGAAAATTTACTGTCAGTGAAGAGTATCCAAGATGCTGGGATATCAGTTGAATTCCATCCAGGAGGTGTAAGAGTCTGCAAGGATAATCAGGACGTTTTAAATGGTAAATATGAAAATAATATTCCAGTTGTTGAATTTATTGCAGTTTCTAAGCAGGCATATGTTTCAAAATTAAGTAAAGTTGATGAGTATCGTTTATGGCATGAGAGGCTAGGGCACATTAGTAAAGGGAAATTTTTAGAAATAAAGATATGTTTGATGATACAAAGCTTCTAGAGAATATACAACCAAGTAATGATTTATGCGAAGCGTGTATAAGTGGAAAGCAGGCCAGAGTTCGTTTTGAAAATTTTAAGAATGAAGACTGTGTTAAAAGGCCATTATTTGTTATTCATTCTGATGTCTGTGGTCCCATAACACCTGCTACTATTGACGGTAAAAATTATTATGTAACTTTTATCGATCAATATACTCATTCTGCGTAACTTATTTGATTGCAAATAAGTCCGATGCCTTTTCAACCTTTAAAGATTTTGTAGCTAAGAGTGAAGCACATTTTAATTTGAAAGTTGTCAATTTGTATAAAGACAATGGTAGAGAATATTTGTCTAATGATATGCGTGAATACTGTGTAGAAAAAGGCTTTACTTATCATTTTACAGTTCCACACACACCACAATTAAATGGTGTATCTGAAAGAATGATAAGAACAATTACAGAAAAGGCTCGTGCCATGATAAATGGTGCTAAACTACAAAAAAAATTTCTGGGGAGAAGCTGTTTTAACAGCTACATATTTAATTAATAGAAGTCCCATTGTCGTGCTGAGAGAGCATGAGAAAATTTCTTTTGAAATGTGGCATAATAGAAAGCCAAACCTTAAGTATTTAAAAGTTTTCGGTTCCACAGTATACGTCCATGATAAGACTAGAAAAAGGAAGTTTGACCAAAAATCATGGAAAGGTATACTCGTTGGATATGAACCGAATGGTCTTAAGATATGGGACACTGAATCCAGAAAATTCCAAGTAGCCAGAGATGTAATTGTTGATGAGACAAATATAATAAATTCTAGAGCTGTGGTGATAAATGAATCGAACCAATTGAATATCCCGAATGAGAGTAGGGAGGAATTTCTGAATGATGGTAAGAAATATGGTCAATATAAAATCCCGAATGAAAGTACGGAAGTAAATAAAAGTGATTTGTCAATTGGTGATAGCAGAAAGCAACCTTATGAAGTTATATCAGAAGAACAGCCTAGTGACCATTTGTCTTTTTAGAAGAATTCCGATAACACAGAAACAGATAAAAATGAAACTCAGAACGACCTTAAAGACTCAAACATAGAAATAAGAAGAAGTGAAAGAATGAAAAATAGACCACAAGTATCATATAAAGACTTAATAGATAATTGTGTGATGAATGCACACACTTTATTCAACGACATTCCAAATTCATTTGATGAAATTAAGAACAGACCTGACAGAATACATTGGGAACAAGCAACAAAAGAAGAGCTAGACTCGCATTTTTATAATTGCACATGGTCTCTTGTATAAGAGCCTGACAATAAAAATATAGTTGATTGCAAGTGGGTATTTACTATTAAGCATGATGAACTTGGAAAGCCCGTCAAGTATAAAGCTAGGCTTGTAGCTCGTGGTTTCACACAGGAATATTTGGTGGATTATGATAAAACTTTTGCTCCAGTAGCTAGAGTTTCTAGCTTTATGATTTTGATGTCTCTTTCAAACCAATTTAATTTAAAAGTGCATCATATGGATGTAAAAACGACTTTTTTTAACGGCGTCTTGAAAGAGGAAATTTATATATCTATTCCTCAGGGACTATCTAGCGAAAAAGGTACGGTCTGCAAATTAAATAAAGCTATCTATTGACTCAAGCAAGCAGCAAGATGTTGGTTTGAGGTTTTTGAGGAAGCTTTGAGAAAAATTGGCTTTACTGATTCCTCTGTGGATCGTTGTATTTATATCCTCGATAAAAATATATACGTACTGCTATATGTAGATAATTTAGTAATTTCTACAGCAGATGGAGGAACAATGAATAGTTTTAAGACTTACTTAATGACAAAATTTAGAATGACGGATTTATTAGAAAATCGTTACTTTATTGGAATTAGGATTGATAGGGAGAATAATCAACTTTACCTAAGTCAAAGAGCTTATATTGAAAATGTTTTTAGGAAGTTAAAAATGGATGAATGCAAGCCAGTATCTTCTCCGCTTCCAGTTAAAATGAATTACGAAGCTTTAAATTCTGATGAGAAATATGATGCGCCATGTCGAAGTTTGATTGGCTGCTTAATGTATATTATGTTTTGTACACGACCTGATCTGAGTACCTTGTTAATATCCTGAGTAGATATAGTCATAAGGGCAATGAAGAGTTATGGCAATGTTTAAAGAGAGTTTTGCGATATCTTAAGGGAACCATAGGTCTTAGATTGACATTTGTAGCCAGTCCCAGATATAATGACTTATTGATTGGGTATGTAGATTCTGACTGGGGTGGCAGTGAAAGCGATAGAAGAAGCACTACTGGGTATTTATTGAAGATGTTTGATTTAAATTTAGTCTGTTGGAATACAAGAAAGCAAAATTCTGTTGCGGCTTCATCCACCGAAGCAGAATATATGGCGCTATTTGAGGCTGTCAGAGAGGCTATGTGGCTAAAATCTTTATTAGAAGGCCTGAAAATAGTTGTAAATAAACCGATAAGATTGTTTGAAGATAACCAAGGATGCATTAGTATAGCTAATAATCCCTCATGTCATAAATGATCAAAACATATTGATATTAAATATCATTTTTCCAGAGAACAAGTATAAAATAAACTAATCAAAATTGAGTATATTTCTACAGATAAACAATTGGCTGACATTCTGACGAAACCTTTATCTAGACCCCGCTTTATCGAATTGAGAAACCAACTGGGATTGAGGGATTTGTAGAATGTTTCTCTCTCAACAATCTAGCTAAGGATTTTGAAAGTTCCTGATTTGTGTATTTGTTTCTTTTAGTTGTTCTTTTCTTTCGTGGTCTGATTGGGTTTTTCTGGGTTTTCCCCAATCCTCGCAACAGATGTTGGACCACATTATAAATCTACTTTCCCAGAATACACGACCTGTTATATAAATAAAATATTTTTCTTATATTATTTTCTTTTAGTGTATACATTGTATGATGCAATCAATGGCTTCTGTAAACTACAACATATACAAAGATCATTTCTGTAGAATTTTGCGGTAAACTTTATCTAATTTTTTTGTTGTTTATTGTTGTACGAACTTTCAAACAGACAGGTCGTAATAAAATAAAATAATATTTAAACGAATTTAAAAGTGCATTTAATTTTAAACAAAGAATAGACATTAAAAGGACATAACTAAAAGTTATTACACACATAGTAAAAAATAGATTAAAATTAAATCGATTTTTATATCTTATTTCAGCAATGTCGGTAAAAAAATTTAAACCTGAAATGTCAAACTCCATATACATATAAAAAATTGAGTATAATTTTTTTTATACGGTGTCTGACACTTAACGTTTTGGCGAAAATCAATGAATTCGCTACCGAGACCACCTAGTAATATTTCGCCATGATTTAAACATTCCACGGTTTCATCATCACATTTGCGATCATAATTTTTCGACACATTTTTCCCGGAATATTTGGCTTCCTTTTTATTGTTTTCTTATTAAATGCCTAATATTTCTAACACTGTTTGAATTCATAAATATAGAAATGTATATATGTACTTTCCTAGCTATTTTTAATTCATAAAAATGTATGTAATTAAAAGAAAAAAGCTTTTTAAGGTTTCCCTGTGTATTTTTTCGATAGTGAATTGTATAATTAATTACATTTGAAAATACGAAAATTGTGATTAAAACAGAAACAAAAATTGTTTTTTTTTTTATTCAGGCGGACTCTGTTAATTAAGGAAATATGCAAACGATAGTGGACCTGAATCAGTGGAACTGTATTTGCATTCCACTATAGTGTCAATTGATTTCTATTACACTACCACTTAAATCGTTTTATTTAGTTAACTGTATTTCTACTACCACTAAAATTGTTTGAATTAGTGGTTAACTTTTCCCATCTGCCACTGGTGGTGGCTGGAATTTTGCTGAATTAATGCTAATAAACCCAACTCTGCTTTTAAACTTTTTTTATATACGGAATTCATTATTCATTAACTGTAAAATTCTGTATAAAAATATATAACAAATCAGAGCATATATATATATATATATATATATATATATATATATATATATATATATATATATATATCTACATTGTTTTTAATAAAAACAAATCAATTGCTATGATTTCTTTCATTATTATTTATCAAAATTTGATTTAAAATTTATGTTAACAAGAAAGTACAAGTATATCTTCTTTTCAATTTTGGGATTATAGTCAGCTGCTTTTTGACACAATAGTAGACTCAAGGCGAATGGAACAGGTAACTGGTTTAGATTATACGTTCAACAAATGTTTTAGCATTTACGTGTATTTTGTTTTAGTAAAATCTTTTTAGGCTGTCAAAATCATCTGGTAATATGTATGTATTTGTAAAAAATAAGCAAGCCCAAGGCGCATCAAACAGGTGACTGCATCAGATCATGTGTTCATCATATTTTTTAGCTTTTGCTCAAATTAGTTTTTACAAAAACAAAGTACACGCAAAAGGTAATGCATTCACCTGGTATTATTGCGCCATGAGCAAGCCACTAAAATTATAATGAAATACATACACACATATTGCTAGACGTTTTTGAGAGCTCAACAAGATATAACAAAAACAAAATACACGTAAAATTTTATGCATTCACGTGTAGTGTGATTCACTAACTTTAAACAATGATACAATCGTTATATTAGTCGACATTTCCTTTTGTTTGCATTAACGATTATGTGATGCTCTAACTTCATTTTACCGACATTAGACAACTTTAATTTTCTTATAAGAAAAATTAAAATTAAGTGGCATCTCCGTCAGCAAATATACGAAAAAACACGAAAGAGAAGAATAAGATCATGTGAATTCGAGTAAGGCACATGCATGTGTTCATTTTTTCGATGTCAATTTATACACATGAATACGTATTTTCTTACATGCGCGTATGGAATTTGATATTTAGGAAAGCATAATAATTGCCTTGGTTGAAGAGTTGCGGTACCTCTTCTTAAATATCGTCAAAATAATATGCTTACGTGCAAATTTTTTTTAACAATAAATTTATTTATTAATTTAGTATAACAAGAATGTTTAATTTAATTAAAATGAAAGCAAACGATATTGATTTTAGTTACATATTTATTATATGTTTGAGTCTATATTTTATGTGTTTATGCTTGTATGTTTAAATGTACATACACATGTTGTACGTCGTTCGTTTTGTAGATAAATTTAACAACGCAAAAATAATAGTCGCTTTCTTAACGATTAACACTCGTTAAGAACACAGACATAGGTTATCTATGGCTAAGAGTACATTTATACAGGCAAATTTTACTTTGACAAAGTTTTATTAATTTTCTTTTAAACATTGTTTGGAGTTCAGACACACAAAGTTTGATTTTACAAATTTTGTTTATTTCTGTTTGACCGTTCTTAATTTTTGGAAGTTTTGCATTTGGTGCTTATAACAGAAAAATATATGTATGTACACAGAAAAATATATGAATGTTTACAAGCAAGGAACCGAAAACAAAGCAACTTTGCGAGTACATCAAAGTCTGTACTGCTTATCATTCTTTCTCCCTCTCTCCCACATAAAATCAAAACTTTGCAATGTAAAATTTGCTGTGTAAATGGAGTATAACTATATCAACTGGTTTTAACTAACAACAAAAATCGTTAAAAGTGTTACTGAATTGCAAAGTTCAAAATTTTAGTTGTTAAGTCAATTTGACCAAGCGATCGTCGTTAGAAGAGAGTAGTAAATCTCACTACTGTATCAATTTGCCTGTTGTTCTTTTAATGTTGTACATGTGTCTAATTTATGGTTAAAAGTGTTACTGAATTGCAAAGTTCAAAATTTAGTTGTTAAGTCAATTTGACCAAGCGATCGTCGTTAGAAGAGAGTAGTAAATCTCACTACTGTATCAATTTGCCTGTTGTTCTTTTAATGTTGTACATGTTGTAGACCAAGGCGCATGTGTATATTTTTTATATATGGAGTTTGACAGTCGTGTATACCAGCAAAAAATACTGAATTCGCCTACGCTGCCACCTGGTAATTTATTCGCCTTGAACTACTGCACTTACATGATAAATTAATATTTCATGCCACAGGGTACTCGTTGTCCATGCTCCCGAAGCTACAACAGCTAAAAGCAATATAGTCGATTGTTACCTAATTTAAATTTTTTTGACTTTCCTCTGTTTGCCAAAATCAGGTGGACACACTTACAAAAAACAAAATAAATTTAAGTGTATACAGTACTGCGCATATACTATGAAATCCATGGTTGATTGAATTTCTTTCAAACAGCTGTTAAAAAATAATTACAAAGCAAACGGGCTGGTGCACCAATTCATATTATATTACTTGGGTTAAAGATATATAAATTAAAGATGCTGAAAACGTTAACACAGACATTACAATCAAAGAGCTTACAGCGCTATGCAGTTACCCATGCTGCAGCTAAAACAAAATACACACCAGCAAAACCAAATTCTGATGAGCGACCTGCCCTTATACAATGTAAACGAAATAATTTTAATCTCTTTAAACCACTCGAGCCACATTGTAAGTTTGGAACAGTTCCCCTGGCTTCTTCCGGTTGGTTAAATAAGAAATCTAAAGGAGATTGGTTTCAAATAAATGCCACAGTCAGTGAAAAAGATAAATTAAAAGAAATGCAAGATATTCATGAGTTCCTAACAAATACCAGAATAATTTTTGATGAGACATTAATTGAAAACCTTAAAACCAAATTTGAAATAAAGTTATTAACCAGCATACAATGTCAAGGTTGGCCGAAGCTCAGAGAAAATCATCACACATTAATTGCCGCTGAAACAGGCTGTGGAAAGACTATTTGTTATTTGATGCCCATTATACAAAATATTATCGAGCGCAAAGCACATATGTCAAACACACGTAAATTAAACTCTCCACTAGGAGTAATAATAACTCCCGGTCGTGAATTGGCTTCACAAATAGGTGGGGTTATAGAAAAGTTGAGCCACAATTTAGATGTAAAGGTTAAAACTATATTGGGAGGCAAAACCAAACGTTTAATGCTAAATCCTGATTTCGAAGATGTCGATATTGTGGTGGCCTCGGTGGGAGCTTTAAGTAAACTTGTTACAACTGGCATATATAGAATGAATTACGTTAGTCATGTTGTTTTGGATGAAGCCGATACACTATTAGACGATAGTTTCTCTGATAAATTGGTGCACTTTTTAAAAAGATTTCCCGTAAGTTTAAAATTTAGTTAAATTTGTTTCTTCAATAAGTTTTATTCTTTTATAGTTTCATAAAAATCTTTCACAAACTAATACCGAAATTGGTACACAACTAGTTCTGGCCTCTGCTACAATGCCCACGAACGTCAATGAACTACTGCACAGAATAGTAGATATAGATACAATTCATGAAGTAGTCAGTCCTCAGCTGCACAAAATAATGTCTCACGTGGATCAACGTTTTATGCGCGTTAATAAGTCTGATCGACCGGCCCATCTATTGGCAATTATAAAAAAGGAATTATATTCAAGACGTCCAGTCATTATATTTTCCAATAAGACTCCCACTTGTGATTACGTTTCGATATTTTTAAATAATAGCGGCATTAATTGTTTAAATCTTAACGGTGATATGTTAATGAAGATCCGGTTAGGACGTTTTGAACAATTCCAAAATGCTGAATGTGATGTACTTTCTACCACAGATGTAGGAAGTCGTGGCTTGGACACTACAAGAGCTAGACATGTTATAAATTATGATTTTCCTTTGCATATATCGGATTATATACATCGAAGTGGTCGAATTGGTCGAATCGGTAATATTGAAAAGTGTTTGGTTACAAATTTTATTTCGTCTAGACGGGAAATTGATGTCGTACAACGTATTGAACATGCTGCTAGGTGTGGAGGTTTATTACCCGATGTTAACGCTAATATTAAAAATATTATAAACAAGAAAATTATGAAAGATATGAAAGAAGCTGGTATTGATTTGCCACAACAAAATCATGATGAAATTTTTTGACCAAGGCAATTTTAGAATTAACTGTATATTGCGTATTTCTCTTACTTTAAGTAACATCTTTAAATTAAAGAATAAATTTTAGTGTTTCTTTAAGCATAATTAAAAGTATAACCAAATTGGCCAGCTCAGTTTTTACTATTATTCATATATTCTTATTAAATCTCCAATAGTTATGGGATAACCAGTTACTGGACAGGATGAATCACGCCTGAGTCTAGTTGCAATACATTTCCAACAATAAACAAAACCAGATACTGAACAGGCTGTAGGGTTTTCAATTTTCATGAGACAAATAGGACAATCTCCAGAAGTTGTATTATACTTCTTTAGCTTATCTACTGTTTTTGTCATAGGTTCAGGATTTTTCAAAGAACCGCCCACCTTACGCCTCTGATCATTTGAATACCACCATTGTATAAATTGTAGAAAAAAAGCTAATACTTCCAAAAGCTTTAAGAAAATATATGTTGTTTTATCATCTTTTGGAGGTTTATTTGGATAACGCAGTGTCAGATTTAAGGCTCTGAATATAGGTGAATGACTGGAAGCATATTTAATTAAATACAAAAAAGTGTGAACCGCTTTTGAAGCTCTATATGTATGAAAACAATTTAATAAATATTCTTCCCATTTGGAAACGTTTTCATGTTGTGATCTCGTCCTCAAATTTCTTTCAATGTATGGCATTAATGTCAATATAGTAGCCGAAATGACCTCCTGTTTCCTCGTCAATAGATTGCCACTTTTTGTATCAGTTCTCTGCAATCCATAGAAGCTCTCTCCGAACGATGATCCTCGTTTGCGTAAATAAATGTATTGAAGAAGCCATGTAACTAATGGTGAGACTTCTTCCCTAAAACGCAAGCCTTTCCACAGCGCAAAGTCCAACCGCAGACCAAGATAGTTAAAAATTTTACTTAAAGCAGGATAGATAAGTTCATCCAATGTCTCAGCTGCAGATATTTCAAATATTGAAGGTATATTTTGTAAGTTTTGACGTACATTAGCCCCCTCAGCCATTTTCACTTAATTTATGTTGCAAAGTATAAACCTGTGGTATAAACAAAATATAAACAGATTTTCTATATTTGGAGTTTGACAGTAATGATTATCAGCGATTAGTAAATTCGGCTGCGCTGCCACCTTGTAATAAATAATACTAGGAATGGCCATGTCGAAATATTTACAAAGTGGTCGCAATGGCGAATTTGTTCAATTTCGCCGTTGTAGAGCACGACGTTGATGTCAAAAATGCTGAATAAGCAAAAGGAAGCCCAATTTAATTTATTCCTTTATCATAATTTGGTAGTTTAAATGAAGTTATACCCAGTTGGTTTCTTTGTCCTGTATATGTAGCTATACGTCACATTACAGCTTTTTACATTTTAAAATTATTTGAAAATTTTTTATTTTTGTATTTATTTTAAAAGTTTGACAACAACGTCGAATATAAGCAAAACAAACATGGGCTATTAAGACCACCTCATGGCGAAATTATGTAACAAGTGGTGAACCATTAATTTCTGCCGTTGCAGAAAATGTCAAACTCCATGTATATAAAATCAGCGAAAAAATTTTTTTATTAAGTTTAACATTTTCTGCAACGGCGAAAATGAATTATTTCGTTAATGTGTCTGCCACATGATTGCGCCATGGTCCTAAGTGGTCGCAATAGCGAATTCATTAATTTTCTCCAAAACGCAAAATGTCAAACACCATATAAAAAAAGTTATACACGTTTTTTATATGGAGTTTGACATTATTTCGCTTTGACTTTTTACTTAACTTTGTAACGTGAAGAGTAGCTGTCAAAATTGAATCATTTATATTACAAAATTTGTTTCTTTAATATTCTTTAAAATAGAAATGTAACAAGAGTTTTAAATTAATTTAAAAAACAAAGCATAGTAAAAACGTTTTTAAGAAGAAAATTATTTAGTGTTTTGAAGTTTACTATATACTTAAGTGCCTGTTTTTCTTTTTATTGTTGTATTGTTGTAGCGCTGCCACCATATATGAATTCGCCTTGAACAGAAGATAACTTCTGACAGTTGAAAAAGAAAAAATCACAAAAAATTGTCACTTGGGCTGTCAGGCTCCCTATTTTAAACCATTGTAAAACTTTTTCTTTTGGTATGTTTTATCAAAACGGCTAAATAGGGTTGTGTCTGTGAAATAGGTTTTAATATTCCATATGCTTTGATAATTGATTCTTTGTGGGAAAATCCCAGAATGTTTATTAAATAACTCGTTACTTTTTTATATTATAATATTACTATTATTTTATTTTTATTGCAACAAAGCTTTCCTTAAAACATATGTATCTTATAGAGAAATGGCATTTGATTGTATTAATTATCACCCCTTGCTTTGCAAGTTGCGTGATAAATATAATTTCTTTTTGTCTGCTTGCTTGTTTTCGGTATCCTTTAATTGTGTTTACAGCATTACTTGTGTGACAGATTGCAATATACTTCAAAAAATGGTGTTTCCTCTAGTATTGGGGCTTCTTTTTCGGGGGTTCCTTAAGGCTCTGTTTTGGGTCTCCTACTTTTTATAATTTTTCTTAATATATTTATTAAAAAAATGTGCAATGATTTCTGTAAATCTTTTGTTTTTGCAGATGATGTAATGTTGGTATTTCATAGTAAAAAGTATCAAATTGATGTATTTGAGAGGCTAATTAATGATCATCTACAGATAATTTCAAATTGGATGACAGAAAACAGTTTATTTATTAACTCACAGAAAACTAAACTAAATAATTATGTCTTTAAATTGTTTAAATTCCGATTATAAATTTATTGGGAAATGAAATCGACTTCGTTGACCACTTAAAGTGTATATGTATATAAAGTAAATATATTTAGATCAACATCTTTCTTTCGAAAGACATGTAAGCTTTTTTGAGTGGCTCATGCACTTTTTATGTCGAATATAAATTATTGTATTGAAGTGTAAGCAAGTTCGTCTATCGGTACTATGACCAGATTACATAGAGTTTTTAATAGGATTTTAAGATTTATATATTGTCTAAAGGTACATGACCATTTTTCAAGTTTTGCAATTGATTTTCTAGGCTGCGGTTTTCAATATTATATTCTTTTACGTACTTTATTGTGTTTCTTCAAACCTTTGTGTGAGAGTTTCAATTTTCTTCGTTCGTCACGTAATTTACAAGTTTAAAACCTCATATTAACAATGAATTTTTCGCAAACTCATTTCTGGTAAGATCTTGGAATAGATTACCTTCAGAACTTAAATTTTTCTTAGCCTCAGAGGCCACTTACAAAAAAAAAACTTTTAAATCACTTCAGTAATTAAAATAAATAATTCTGTAGCTGTTTTGGTAGGAAATCGTAGCAATAAACTTGATTTATTGTATATATTGTAAATATAAAAAAATATTTTTTAGTATAAAATGAATTTAATATGTATGTATAAGAATTATTTGAATTGTAATAAAAATACATATAAAATCGGCCTTAATTGCTATATTACCTTAAAACTAATATATTATTAAATTTAAATTATTAAAAAAATTTTTTATTGTACTACTTTTATAAAGATATACATTTATGGGTATATAAAATTTTATTTAAACTTTCCATGCCTGTAATGTATGTGGCTTTTCTTATCTCCTGAGTGGCAACCCCAAAGTACATAATAAAAATACATATTAACAACTGCACTTTTAGAATAAAATCTCCTTATTTTTTGTTTATTATTTTACTTGTTTTGTGACAAAGTAAATTATGAAAAATTCCGCAACGCAACAAAACGAAGATACACCGAAGACGACACAAACAAAATCCACTAAAAAGTCAACAAAGTCTAGAGCAAAATCAAGTAAACTAGAAAATAGCAGTAGTGGTAATTCCACTAAAAATGCAACCGGCAATTTGACCAATTCAACAGCAAGTACGCAAATAAATACACAGCAATCGGGAAATCAAACAAATCAATTTAACTCAGTAACACCAACCACGCCCACTTCTTCATTAATGCCTGGTGGCGGAATGGGAGGGACAGGAAATATGTTTGAATCTGCTATGCAATCAGGAGGTTCTGTGGCAAGAGATGAATGGAATACAAATCCAAGAGTGAGATGGGCAAAACAATTGTACTTATGTTATTTTTAACTTTTTATTTTTGTTGTTTTTTTTTTCTAGAGCAATCACAAAAGTTATGCAGGTTTGGAACCAAGATCTATCAAAATTATGTGGGAACAGCATGATCAGAGTGACGTTGAATTGTCGGGTGATGTTTGTGCGCGTTTAGCTGAAGATGCTTCATATCGACTCTGGGAGCTGATCAATGTAAAGGAACATTATTGGTCAAATTAAGAAACTAAAATACTTTAAAAGAGTTTTATTTTGCTTAGAATATAAAAACTTATGCTCGTCATTCTGGAGGCTCAATTACATACGACTTGGTAAATGAAGTTTTACGTGATTCAGACGTTCCACCATGTTTAGGTGCCATGGATAGTGATTGGGATCGTATTGATTACGATGGCAGCTATTTCTTTCATTCGGACAAAATCATTGAGCTTCGAGATGAATATCAAAAAGATGTTACTTTTAATATTCCACATGGTGCCGACTTCAAATGTTCATGGCCAGTTGAAGAAAAACACCTGGAAAATATAAAAAAATATGTTCCTGCATTTATTTATGGTGAGAGCAAGTAGAAGTACTTAAATTAGATCTTGTTTATTAATGTTAAATTTAAAACAGTGGCATTAAATGCGTCTGCTGATGATTTGGATTCTGCTCTAATTGAAGCAGCTTTGAGTCCATTAATGGGAAATTGTTATCGTCTGATTCTTACCAAGGTGATTCAAATTATAGCTTTTAAGCAAAGTCCTGACATATGCCAACGTTGCTGGCGTTTACTCAGGGCCCTATCTTTTAATCCTCAATGTCGTGATGTTGATTCTCGAGAAGAATATTTTCATTTGGCGGAAATTCTCATATGCCAGCTATTGGCACCATACGAAAGTATCAAAGTTCAAACATCTGCAAGCTCGGACGAAAAACCAGACGATTTATCTGCCCAAAATCGTTTGAAAATGGAAATTGATAATTTAGAATCAAAGTTTATTGATCAAGCAGACTCAAACGAAAATCATATTGAAACAAGTAATAACAACGACAAAATTTACAAGTTACAACCTGATATCGATGAAGAGGAAATAAACGGATGCAATTTTGGTAACGGCGAGGCTGATACTAATTATCAAACTTCACAATATTTTGCTTCCCCAGTAGATGGAAAACTAGTTGATGATTTATGCGAAACACTCGGACATTTATCAGCTATAAATGGTTATTTTCAAAGCGAATGTTTGTATCACATAATAAGAAGACTTAAGAGATTTTTTGAAGGACGTTTTATAAGCACTGAAAGAGGCAAGTTTGGGGAAATAATTATATAAATATAAATTGGGACATATGAACATTTTAGAATTCCAATTTTAAAAACGCTCTCCTTAGGGATAAAAAAATTAAATAACTTTAAGGACTTGATAGTTTTTTTTATTGAAATTTTAATTATACATAAAATTAAATTAAATTTTAAATGCTTAATGCAGATTACAATTATATAAGTCGAGCTGTACGAGGTCTTATAGATCTTGGAGAACATGCTTTTCGTGAATTTTTACCGTTTTTGTATAAACTGAATGCTGAAGACATACCTGAATCCATCTGGAATAATTTTTCGGTAATTATACTTTTGCTTACAATAAATAGTTTCTTAATAATAATTTCTTACATTCATTTAGCTTTCAGCGGTATTCTTACAAGGATACGACGACATTTTTCTCTACGAGTGGTTAGATTTTGTTTGTGGTGGCGATAAATTACAACCATTTATGGTTTATTATGCCCAATATTATGAAAAATTCTTGACTTATCGTTATTTAAGACGTAAAGCAGCTACGTTTAAGCTAAATCCTAAATTAGGTGTAAGACGCTTGGAATGGAGTACCTTAGCGGCCGCCATGTGCCACGGCGATGATCCTAATAAAGCATTAAAGCCCAAACCTTCTATTAATGAAATATTTCCAGACTTAAAACCACAAAATTTGAATTTAAATCGTGCTGGTAATATACGTTTTAAATTTGCTGGCTGTCGTCCCGTAATAATTAAAGCAAAAAATAAATTTGGTTTGCAAACGGGCGACAAAACTGAGCAACATGAGAAGTCATTAAATAACTGTGGTCAAAATGATATCTTAATAGCAAAGCGACGATTATTTAAGCCTTTAACTAATGAAAAATCAATGATACCATTATGTAGTTTTTATTATTTAAAAATATAAATAAACTGTAAGATAAACCTGTTTTTTTAATTTCCAAACAAGTTTGAAAAGCTGAAAACTGTGGGCAGTTTACAATACTAAAGGTACCTTTGCGTGTGCAAATAATTTTATGATGAGTACATAGACATCGCAAGTCATAATACGGTCAATTTATCATAAGTGCCGGGAGACTTAATAAACAATAAAACTGCTCCACTGAATTAGACATATTTAATTAAGATTTTGGATGATACAATGAAAATTCAAAACTAAATACAAGTTGTGCGAATGGCGCTCTAGCCTTCCCATCTTAACCTACTGTTACTTAATTTTTAAACAAGTTACTTAAATATCTCACGAACAATATTTAATTACATATTATATTTTGATGACATAAACATTAGAACTCAAATGTTCGTCAATATTTGTAATTACGTAATCTTTAATTATTCATTTTTCGAATGTTTGTTTTAAGCAGATATAATCTTTACTATTTGCTCAGTAAATAAATGCCGAGGAAATTAATAAATTAAATTGACTCATGAATTTTTTATGCCTAAAATATAAATTTAAAAAAACTTATTGTTTTAAGTAGAATCCAAAACAATTACCTGTGCATGTTATAATAATAAAACTTAAGGTAAGAGAAATATTGAGATGTTTATAATAAATAAAAAAATAAGTTCATTTCAAGGGTTATTAGTAGATTTTATTTTGATAGAAATTTAAATAAAATGGAAAACAAATTTCAGTTAAAATATATAAAATAGGAAAATATATATTTTATAATACTTAAGGTTTCAATATTAATGATTCTTTTTTACCTTTTTATTAAAATTTTGTTTTCTTATTTATTAATCACAAGGTCTGTTTTATCAAATAAAAATATTGTTCTTATTTTTTTAATATTTCGCCTCGCCTTGTGCTTAAAGAATTAAGGGTTGCTAAAATTCTAAGAAGTCAGAAGCATAAATTTTATACATTAAATTTATTTAAATTAAAATTGCTTCTTTGAAGCAGTATTGATCTTGTTTAAAAACTGTGTTTAAATATTCGAAATAAGTTGTATGAAATATATGTAGCTATTTCGACATAAAGTGAAAACGGAATTATAGTTATTAAATTCCATTACCGATGTAGTAAATTATACAAGTTCTTAGCTATGCTTAGAGTCGGTGTCATTTATCAAATCTTTTAAGCCAGTGCACATACCAAAAGTTATTCGCAGTAATTTAATACAATTTATCAAACCTGAAAAACATTTTATTTGCAATTTGACAGATGCGTGACATATAATTTACATTAAATTTTTATTTCAGTAAAGAGATTGAAGGCGAGTCAGTTACCAGGTAACTGCAATAACGAACTAATTAGAACAAATCTGGGTTAGTGAATGTTTAAACCCTTTAAAACAGGAATTCTCATCAAATTCCTGCTAACGGAACCCCTCTGTAGCCTAAGTTGTATTTTGTTTTTTATGTTGAATTAATAACGCAAAAATGTAAAAAACTTATTTTTTTATTAAACATTTATTATAAAAATTCATAAATATATCTAAATATGTTTAAAAAAAACTAGAATTATTAAAAACAAAGTAACAAACCTAAAAAAATAACAAAAGGAATACTTCGTATTTGAAATCATTCTTAAACTAATTAGCTTACTAAATACTAATTTGCACATCGAAAATGTTGCAGAAAAGAATGATATTTTAATTAAAAAAATGTATTTATTTACATTCAAAACATAAATACAAATATATGTATCTAAATATATAAAATAGAAATTAATAGATTCAAAACAAAACTTTTATTATTTTTGAAAACACTGTTTTATCGGCTTTTCGTGCGAAACCCTTAGATGGGAGCTACGGACCCCCATTTGAGAACCGTTGCATTAAAACATGGTTTATGATAAATATACAAATTTAAATGTTAAAAAGCATAAATCGTCTAGAAAATGACAATTCTTAAAGATCAATCAGAAAAATAGATGCCCCTAAATCGAGGAGTTTTAAGTTAAATTATTAATTTAATTATGCTTTCAGATATAAATAAAATTACAGGGGTAGGAATGTATCACGTAGCACAGTGAAATTTCCTTCCCTTTACAATAAGAATTACCATAGTTTTTTGATAAAACTAGAAGCCTGGCAGTCTTAATAAGAATAGTCTTTTTTGTTTACGTACAATATTGCGACAACAGTATTGTGATAAACACAAAAACAAAACATAAGGAATAGTTAAAAAGAAGCAGAAATGGAGAAACTTAGTGAAACATAATAACATAGTTAAAGAAAATAAAAACATATACAATATATTTTTTATTCTCATAGTCATAGTAAATATAAAACATATTATTAAAAATAAAACCAGGGGAGTGACAAAGTAAATAAAGCATTAATTGATAATTTAAGATAACTTCCAAGTTATTTTTTACAGAACCTTTGAATCGTCTTAGTCCCCGATTGATTGATAATTTTCACACGTTTTTACAATTTAACTAATCAGGCAACCTGACCAAAAAAACAATTCAACATTAATGGAAAATGCTACCAGAATATGAACGGTTAGATGCTCCAAAGACTTTATGCAAAGTAGCTTTTTCTAAGTTAGCTATAGGCGCGGTAAGCTTAGCCTTGGGCGCTTTTCTTTTTGCGATTGTGTGGACCATATTATATGATTTTGAACGAGCTACATACACGCATTGCGATGTTCGCAATTACTTACCTTCGATATCAGCGGCAATTGGAAACTATGAGCCACAGAAAACTATATGGAGATTGGCAATTATTTTACATTTGCCCATACGTTTGGCTGTCGCTCATATCTATTTGAAATATTATAGGGATCATATACGCAAAAATCGACGCATATTTGCTCATACAGCAGTAGTTTTAAATTTGATAGAAAATTTTGCTTTACTAAGTTTGTCATTGTGGACTTCGTCGGATGATTATGAGATCCATAGAAATTCTTTTATAACATTTATTGTTTGCAGTGAAATATATATGTTGATAACATATTTTTTACAAAAAAATGGGCGCAAATTACATTTAACGAAGTTGGAACAGAAATCGGTGAAAGTAAAATTTTTTCTTTTTTTGCTAAACTTAGTGGCCTTTGCTCTGGCGGGCTATTTTTTCTTACGTCACAATGCGAAATGTGAACCAGGAGGTGAGTAAGAAAATTATATAGATTTATTTGTTCTTAAATATATTATTTTCAGTTTATACTTTCTTCGCCCTGTTCGAGTACGTTGTTGTTTTTACAAATATGGGTTATCATATGACTGCCTATTGGGATTTTTTTGGTGTCAATGTATGTTTCGATTGGAAAAATGGCTTGTATTTATCACACTTATAGTTAATAGACGAATCCCTTTTTAGTTAATTTTTAGAATTAAACAACTACCTACAATTTCCATATGAATAATACTGACACTTAAATGAAATGATTTTTCATATTAAAATTGTAGAGGTTAACACCATTATTTGATTTTATGTCAAATATAAAAAAGTAATTTTATACTTACCACGATAGATTTTAAATTTATCATGGCTATAAATTTTGTCGAAGTATATTATCTTCGAAAAATCTTAAATATTTCTTAATAGCTTAATATTATGTTCAAATTTTTGCCAGCTTCAGGGAATTTATTATGTATAATTAAATTATAAAATAATTGCATAAATACATTAAACTTCCATAAATTTATATTCTCAATGAATTTTCTAGCCTCTTTAATTAAAAAAATTATAAATAACTTAAAATATACTTATATTTATTATAATTGCTATAAATTCAATTTAAAATTTATTTTAAATAAAAAGTAAAAAAGATCTCCCAAAATTCTTATTTAATCTTTGATATTATTATAATATCCTTAATCACAGATGGAAAAGGATTTACCTATGTGTTTCATTTCGTTTCTAAGTTCTACAATATCCATTTCCGAACCTATAAAGTATATATATATATATATATTCTGTTTTATAGCGAAGTCTATTATTTTTTAAACATTAAAATAGTATGTTTCCTTGTTGTGCGTATATGGTCTAGTTATCCGGCGCCTTTTTAAATTTTATAAATTGATTTACAGAATATACTTAAAATAAATAAATAAATTATTTTTTTAATCTGTAGAAAAAAATGCCTAAAAAATAATAAGAAACCCCAAAACAATGAAAGCAATTTTTTTTTCAAAATATAAAAGCAAATCTGAATATTGAAATGTGGGCTTTATTTTACGTTACTTTATAGCTACGGAATGCGAAGACTTTAACATCTTCCCATAAGAAATCATTATTTGTTGCTGATAACATAATTGACCTGATAGTAATGTTACCGGCGAAAATAAACAAATTCGCCTGCAATGCCATCTGGTAATTACCAGGTGGTAGAGCAGGCGAATTCACTATAATTTGTTGCTAATTATTACTGTCAAACACCATACATATATAAAAGTCTTGTTTATTTTTTATTACGTATGGAGTGTGACAGTAATGATTAGCAGCAAAAAATAGTAAAGTCAGCTGGGCGGTGTGACTTGGTGAACTCTAGAAGAATTGCAATAAATTTAAAGGAAAATAAATTAATTAGATCAAACTGGTTATATGAGCAAACCCAACATGTTAATATTAACCATAATTTGTATACTTAGTAAATAATTTTTTCAATTTTAAAACAAAAAAAAAATAACCAGTCTTCGCACAAGCTATTTCTAAACCCAATAGATTTTAATAAATTGCCCTATTTTCCACCAATTTATTATTTAATTCTTAAGCACAGCGTGTCGTGTTAGATGTAACAAGAGTAAAGGCAGAATTAGTCTTTACTTTCCGTTCCGTGACGAATCAGCTGATCAATTTCTGTTAAATGGAAAATATGTATTTGTGGTTTGTGATTACTTTGACGTTCTGTTCTGTTCCGTTCGAATCAGTAGAAAATAGAATTCAACGTTAAGTTACTTGAAAGTTGTTTGGTAGTGTGAGTGCAAAATTGTAAACAAACCATTTTTGTCATTTAATTGTAGTTGTTTTTGTTGTGTTGTGTATTGTGTGTTCTTTGTGTATTATAAACGGCTGGTTTTTGTTACAGAAAAACTAATTACAATAATTTAAAAAGCAGAACGGCACGGCACAGAACAGCAACAGAAAGTAATGACTAATGAGGCCTTAAATCACTATTTAACGTTTTAAAGTCTTCATGCGTTCCTACATATTGTAAAAATGCTATTACTTCCCGTGTTTTTGTTAATGGAAACCCTACATGGTATATTTTAAAATGGTGAAAATAATAAAAAATCTCTACATTGATATTATTGTTCATTATATACTACATTTTCTGTAAACAGTATATTGTAACTTGCATTTTCTTTTACTAATCTGGAAGCTAAATTTATTCAGAGTTTATACAGAAAAGAGTAAAGAAAACCATAAGAAATATTTAATTGTTCAAAAATATTACAATAGTAATTAAATAACTGTTTCTTTTTAAAATATATTAAAAGTATATAACTTTCTACGTCTCTTTTTTATTTTTTCTAGTTTAAAAAAGTCGCTTGTGAAGAACTATAAATTTATTAAAAAATAATAATGACTATTATAACAAAACCGTCAATTGAAAAGGCTTTTAAGTTGCCACTGCCCTTGGGTATTGGTAAAGATCATCTGGAGAAATCGTTACTCGGGGTAAGTTTTAACATAGAAAACCAAGAACATTTTTTTACAATCAATAAAATTCCTTGACATTTTTGTCCTTGTGCACAATCCTATTATTGATATACGAGAGTTTTACTGATTTCATCAGAATAACATTGAGCGCAGTTCAACTTTTAATAATTTTGCCGTAATATCCTTGTGTATCAGTCAAGTGCATTTATTGATTTTTCCTCTTGGATGTTTTTGATTTACTTTGTCATGTTTAACTTTTTTGTACCTACTACTTTTAAATATTTTTCTAAAAAGTATATAATACGTAATCAACTATATAATATGTACTTAGTTTTGTTTACTGCTTTTATGTATGTATGTATGTCTATTTATACATACATATGTATATGATACCTTGTAACCATGACCCATCTATTAGTTATCCTGTTGATTTTTGAGGGCACATTTTTTATGTTTGCTTTTACCATGTTGGCAGTTCAGTTTTTTTTTTTAAAAGAAATAAGCCATTTGTATTTATTTTGAATTATAAGCAAAATAAATATATACATATGTATGTACATACATACGTACAAAAGTAGGTAGATACGTGTATAAAATGGGTTATAATAGTTTTATTATTATGGCAATATTCATTTTTGATGATTGCAAAATTATTTTCTTTTTTGTTTCGTAACTTCTACTAGAATTTTTTACATTACTGATATTCAATAAACTACTACAGTAGACATAATATCGTAAAGAATACTTCAATTACTCTGTTTTTACATAAGTAGAAATTTCTATTGCTTAAGGGGGGTTTAGACGGCAAGACTTTACGTACGTAAAAACCAAGAGAAAATAATATGAAAATCCATCCGTATTTTAAAAAATGAGAGTAAAAATCGTACGACAGATTTTTTCGCGTTTACACAATTGTTATACACAGGTTTTTGGGCGGTTTGCAGAAAAATGCATCCCTGATCTAATGATTCGTAATTGTCTTTTGAAAATTTTCAGAAAACATAGAGAACCATACGACTGTCAAATTTTCTAAAAATAATTAAAATAAATAACCTACACAAAACATATATTCACATATATTCATATTTTCACGTATTGACTAAGTTTACTTGCGGTTTGATAAAAATTCAACAAAAAACAAGTAAGAATGCTATCTACGGCTATGCCGAATCTTATATACCCTTCACCATATATCGATGGCTTAATATAAAAAAGGCCATACTCCATTTTTTTGTTACTTCAAAGGAGAAGAAAACAATAAAATCCTAAAAATTTTTGATACAATAAAAATATTAATGCAATTTTTAATAAAAAAAGCAACACAATTTATTTCTCATTTTTTTTTATTTTTATTTAAATTTTTAGGATTTATTAACTTTTTTCCTTCTCCTCTTGAGTTTGACCTTTTTTATATTAAGCCATCGATATGCAATTAAAAACAAAGGAAAAAGAAAAAAAAACTTGATAAAATGTACAGTTTTGTAGTTAAAAATTGTTTATTAACGCATTGTGTTATTAAATTCTCTAAGCAATTTAATACTGTTAAAACTTCTTTAATATTTTAGTAGTGCACTAGAGAATCATTTATCGAAATATCTTTAAAACTTGAATTAAAAAAACGAGTTAGGGACTTTCTATATTAAGGTAATGATATGTATAATGTCATTGGCTCGTAACTGGTTAAGCATTTGTTTTAATTTTAATATTTCCTGAGAGATCTCTTCTTTAATGATATCCATATTTTTCGGTTCACAATCGTAATTCTCTATGAGATAAATGTTTAGTGACCCATAACTCAAAAAATACGGGCGACTGGCAGGCGAGCTGTTTTGCTCGTTTCCTTGAAGGACATGGACCGCTCTTTCTGATTTTTAATATCTAAGTTTTCGAAACTCATCGATGGCGTATTTAAATTTTCTCTAGCTCAAATAGAGCCTTGGCAAAGTTGATTTTTTCCGAACACGGACGAAAAGACGGACATCGATGATGATATAGAAACTACGAACGGAATGACAAACTTAGATATACCATTTGCACCTTGTGTTGAATGAATAAAATGAGTCTCAATGGTATGTATTTTGCCTTTCAAATCAACTGCAGCTTTTTGTCCTAAAAATAATTATCATTTTGTTTTGAACTTATAGGTTCTATAGAACAACAAATATGTTGTTTTTATTCCAGCGAACCATTGATTTATAAAATTTATATCACTTATCAGCTATTATTGTACAAGTTTTCTAAAATTACAGAAACAGCTAATAATTTAATTGTCGATAAATTATGCGTCAATAAGTTTTTGTTTTTAATTTTAACACTTTTTGTGACAACTCTTTTTTAACGCCATCACCATAGGTAGAAACATATATATAAGTTTCGTTTCTTTCCGATTGTAGGTCCTTATACATAGGGAAGTCGATTTAGCGATGTTCGTTTTTTACAAGTCTTCAGAAGAAAAATTTTAGGCCACCTCGGTAACATCGGTCCATTAATCAAATCTATTTTCCTCACGTTTTTCATATGTTTATGTGTTTATTTTTACTTTTTCGTATTTAAAACCGAAATTTCGAAAATGTAAAATTCTATATAATTCAAAAAATCAGAATTTTTAGTAAATAAATTTTCTTTTCTAATTTTTTCAAGCATTAGGTCGGTTTTTTTAAATAAAAATATTGTTTATTTTTTTTATTTTTTTAACATTTTGCCACAACCAATCTTCAGGAAACAAAAATATTTAAAATAAGTTTTTCAAATACAAAAAATAAATTGAACTGATTGTACTTTAACGAAATTTCACATTTTCACAAAAATTAACAACAAAAAAAGTAATAATATGTTGCCAAAAATTGAATTTGCGATCAAAAAATTAAACTTGCATTAAAAACCGAAGGTATGTAAGATTTAATACGCCCAAATATAGCACTTTTACTTGATGTCTATACGGATTTCCGTGCTTTTGAATATTCTAGTTATATAAGTTATCGGCAATCGGTACCATCTTTCTTAAAGCCTTAATTTTAGATCACAGATGTAAAATTTGTGTATATTTGCATTCGACGGTGCAACTTATCCCATAAGCCGCATGAACGTTGGAAAATTGAGAAGATGTAAAGAAAACATTGGAAAGATTATAAAAGCCGAAGAATATATAGGTCGACTCATAAATCTTTAAATGAAAAAAAATTTAATTCATTTATAAAAGCAAATTTTTAAACAACCTTAGTTCCCATACACCCACAGCATTCGTCTATCCGATTCAAAAACATATTTCCAGCTTACAAAACTACATTAATAAAAAATTTAACCAGTAGCTTACGCCAGGATTCTCGATCATAAAAACTTTTATGGATGTTAATACCTTTTCTAGAGCTCATTTAAAACTAGCGTAAAAAATTTTCTGCATTAAAAAATATAATTGCTTTAGTTTTCAAGAAGTTTACATTTTCCAAAAAAAAGAGCGCTCCTTAACTTCTTTGTTTTGTCTGCTTGCTTTAAGTTCTGTACATTTTAATTTCCTTGAATTAATCGCAAATAATTTTTTGTAGGTTTGTTTTCTTGTTTAATTTAGAAAAATTTGAAAAGGTTTTTTTCTTTCTTATAGAATATTTTTACCATATATCCTACGACAATTGTATCTTTGCTCCAGAACAACCTGAGTCTATTTCAGCAACAGCTGTACAAACCGTAAGTTTTTCCCTCAGGAAAAACTATCGACAGCGGCAGAACTGTTGAAACAACAATCATGTCTACCGTCTTTCTATGTATAAAGCCAGACAATTTATAGTCTTTTAAACTTTTGATCTTATTACTTTGAAGTAAAATGATTCACATAAATGGCAATTAGTTAAAGAAATATATAGGTCTGTTCAGTGACTAAAAACTGGTATATTCTTAGTGAAACAGTTTAAGAAGAAAAAAATTGCTTAAAACATGTCTGATAAGAGAAAATTTTTGCAATATTGAAGAAACCGCAAATATTTATGTATATACATATTCACTTTAATTAATTTAATTGCAATACATAGAAAGCCTCCAAGGCCAATAATACATACATGTATTTATAGTTAAATTCATATCAACATACAAAATAATGTATTAGTCATTACTATTATTAACTAATAATAATAAACTATTGAAAAGTATCCTCAGCCAAACAATAAGTAAGTAAGTAAGTAAGTTTAATAAAATCAAGAAAATCCGAAGATACGAAAGACATTATACGTGCGCAGAAAACCAATCTTAAAGCATTCTTTTAAATACTGGAATAGAATACGAAAATAAGCTGAAGGCAGAGTGCGGGTTATTTCAAATGCTGCTAACTCGGAATTATAAATGAACATTCAAAAGTAGAGAGAATTTAGAAATTTAAATAAATTTATAAAAAGGATGGATATGCGTTAATTAAATTACTTTATAAAAGTTCAGTAATAATCGCAAACCAATGTAACTATGAAATTTACAAAACAAAAATTGTGAGCCAAGTTCATTACCACGATCATGTTGTACGGATGTTAAATGTATAACGAAAAATTCTACTGACAATTCTTTTAAGGTAATTAATGTTAGCAGTTTGTGATCTCGAAAAAACTTCTAAACAATAGTAAATCT